>OX637699.1:34072419-34681967 GCA_951802165.1 Adalia decempunctata
TATTTTATCTGTTTATTTTACCTACTTATATTTTTTAACTATTTATTTCATCTAGTTATTCTATCTGTTTATCTATTTATTATTTGTTTGTCTATTCGCCTATTTATCTATTTAATCATTTTATTCTCGTTTAGTATGGATGACGGATGTTGTATGTGTGTCTCTTATGTTTGTGTGTAAATGTGTGTTTCTTTATTGGAAGGGATTACCCATTCTGCGGGAGCGTTATTGCCCTTACATGACAAAACTCGGATGTAAGATTCGCATTCACCTGAAGTGAGAAAACCGATATCCGGCTAATGACCACAGCAGTCGATGCCGTCAAATGAATAAAAGTGAAATCATCGATTTTTTCGAAGTTTTATTGTATTTTATAATAACCAGACCGTAGACGAATCTATATATGAAGTTTCATAACAAACACTCCATCCGATCTCGAGTTATAAATGGTGTAACCAACATCTTTCTTTTATATATATAGATACCACTAACTTATCACACTAATTTATGGACAATAACTAATACTGATGTACTTGCACACTTGCTAATAATGCTAATTTATATTCACAACTCGAAATTCGCTATTCACAATTAGATTCAGCTCCACTCAGGAAAGTAACTAACTGCTCCGCAACATGCGCGTCTTTTTATATGGATACAGCCCTGTTCGAGAATGTTCGAGATAGTATTTGGAGGCTTCGAGAGTTTCTGTACGTGGAATCAGAGAGTCCAGAGACGTATTCAAGAGGATTTCGTCCGCTACAATATGTTTCGAATGTTTATTCTGTATTAATTGTGTAGATTTTTTGGTTTACTAGGTACATATTTCATTACCTATGAGGGCTACATGAGTGATTTTGGTATCAAAATGTAGGTTTTCGAGGTCGCTCTATTCAATAAAAAATATTTCGAAGTCCTTACTATCACCGTTTAGATTTTGTCATGTCAAATGGCATTTTTTTGAAAAATGGGAAATTTCAAACTGTCATAACTTCTGTCCCTCTCATCGCCGCCAATATTTGTTTATATTATGTCGATCAGCATAGCCCTAAGTATCTCTGTGCAGAATATGAGCGATTTTGAAAATCTCAAATTTTGGGTGAAAAATGAACATAACTCGAAAATGAAAAATCGAGAAATAAAAAGTGGAATATTTTATTACCTATGGGGGCTACATGGGTGATTTTGGTATCAAAATGTAGGTTTTCGAAGACGCTCCATTAAATAAAAAATAATAATAAGTCCTAACTATCACCGTTCAGATTTTGACCTGTCAAATGGCATTTTTTCGAAAAATCAGAAATTTCAAACTGTCCAAACCGTCCCTCTCATCGCCGCCAATAGTTATTTATATTATGTTGATCAGCATAGCCCCAAGTATTTATGTGCAGAATATGAGCGATTTGAAAAATCTCAAATTTTTGGTTAAAAATGACAAAGGGGTATGATCCCCTAAAGACACTATTTTTGTCAATAAAAAATATATTTAGGGATGATCTAACGTTATTATTGAATCTGGAAATTGTACTTCCTATTCGAATCTTCAATAATGGCATTTTTGCGGACCGACAGCACTCTTACCTTGAGTGGTGTGAACTCGTGAACAAAACTCGGAACTGAAAAATCGAAAAATAAAAAGTGGAATATTTCATTACATGGATGATTTTGGCATCAAAATGTAGGTTTTCGAGGTTGTTCCATTAAAAAAATATGCCAAAGCTCTAACATTCACTGTTTAGATTTTGACCTGTCAATTGGCATTTTTTGAAAAATTGAAAATTTCAAACTGTCATAACTTCCGTCCCTCTCATCGCTGCCAATAGTTATTTATATTATGTGGATCAGCATAGCCCCAAGTATCCCCGTGCAGAATATGAGCGATTTGAAAAATCTCAAACTTTTGGTCAAAAATGACAAATGGGTATGGCCCCCTAAAAACACCATATTCGACAATAAAAAATATATTTGGGGAGGATCTAAGGTTATTATTGAATCTGGAAGTTGTAAATACGTATGAAGATATTCTCAGGATTAAATGATTTTAGACATCAGAATATGCGTGGTTTAAAATGAATTTCGAAATTGGAAAAAATACTTTAGGATTCAGGAAGACCTTTTTATCATTGGACGATACAGCTTGGTTATCTTGTTCAGAATATCCTCACTGCCTTGGAGCGAAATAACGATATTGTTCATCTTTAAAAAAAATTTCTAGAAAAACTGGATGTGTGCAAATAAAATAAAAACGCTTCAGTAATGTAAACTTATGGTAGACTCTGAAGCAGATAGTGAATTTTTGAAAACGGAATATACAGGGTGTTTTTTCAACCTGCAAATTTGATCTGAACTTATCATAATTCCTACCAGGTATTTTTGAAAAAGTGTTGAAATTATTGAAAGTGAACAATTATATTGTTCTACACTGAAAATTTCGTCCATATTGATCAAGCGATACCAAAGTTATCAATAGAAGAAAAATCGGTCAAATCGGACAAATCACCCTGTAGACTCTCAATAAAGGCCTCCAACCATAAACCAAACATTGTTTCGAAACTGCCTTGACTGGTGTGAACTTCTCCTAAAATCTGACGGTCTCCTTCGGAATCACCCTGTATAGGTGTCAGTTCATCCAGTACTTAAACAAATAGAACTACCCTGGAACTCCTTATGCTTGTCATCAATTTTTCAAACCCGTTTTGCTGATTAATAACCGTATCCTACCGCTCAAGTTTGGATGTATTTCACCTCTAGTCCATCCAATAATTGGATATATCCTTTATCAGAGTGCTCAGTCCTGTATACGGGCGATAATCCAGACTCGATCCTTATCGCGTCGGAAATACGGGAGTCCATCTCGTTTCAATTTATTCAAATCCCGAAGTGATGCGCAAAATAACACACGTGTTTCCGTCCTGACAAATGTGACGTTAATGGAAATCTGATAGCTTATCAATATTTGCTGTATTCGAACTGAATCGCTTACAGAAAGTTGTTTCGCTGCGGATATTGAACATAAATCCCGAGTTCCGCAGTCAAAATTTCAACTCTAACAACTCCAGTGGCAAACATACTGTGCATAATGAGGATATATTGCTTTCAATTCCTCCGGCATCGGAGGATGGCTAGAAACGGCATAAATCAGGACATAACTCACGATCTTGTACGGTAAAAGTTCGCGCCGAGCTACGTTTTCCGGAAAACCAAAGTAAATATTACGACTTTCACGCTCGCTTGCCGTCGAAGACCGGATCATTTGGAACCTCAGCCAGCTCCGCAATACCAACGTAATTAAACGCCGCAAAATTTCGGTTTCGTTGCAATAGATTCAATAGGCCCCGAGATTATTCAGATCAAAACTTTCAGCATGGACTGATGAATGACTTTGTTAATGCTTCGTAGATTGTGGCGAAATCACTAGCATGGCCAGATTAGCAATCACAACACTAAGATCCTTATTTTGCGTGAAAAATCCATCCTTGAAACGTCAATTTCTGTTCAATCTGCCTCTTCAATAAGTACATATTATTTTTCTAATCATAACAACTTCATTCAAAAGTACTCAGGTTTCCACCCCATTCCTGACGTTTCTCTGAAGATGGCCTTAATGAAGCCGTGATCTTGATCAGCATATTATCACACAATGTGATAGTTTCAACTTGAACCATGCTATAAAAAGATACGAATCAATAAATTTCTGTGGCATCGGCGCCTCCGCCATTTCGTAACGCACTTCCAATTTGGACTGCGCAACAATAAACAGAGATACTGAGGATATTCGAAGTTACATATTCTGTTTTTCCATTCATTCAATTCGTAGTCAAAGAAAATTCAGAGGTCTACAGAAAAATCTGTCCTTATGAAAGTTTTGCAAATTTCAAGGGCTTATGTTTCAAACTGATTTCTCTCGATGAATGGTTATGTTGCTGTGAAGATGGTCACAATGAAACCGAGGCCATGGTCACATTATTTTCTCACAACCTAAAGATTTAAATTTGAATAATTGAATAAACTCCTCCACATGAGTTAGGGATATTGACTTAAATTGCAAAAAATATATTTAAAATAAGGTTTTTGTGATAAAAATTTAAATTAATATGATTTCAAGTTGCAAATACATTTTAGCCTGTAGGTTTGCAGCGTATACAGGGTGGTTAAGAAAAATCGAGCAAAATAACGAAATTTTATTCCCAGAGAATTCAAGCATTTTCAGACTATCCATACAATGTATGGCCTCCACGGGCATCAATGACAGCTTGACATCTTCTTTGCATACTACACACGAGGAATTTGGGTAGAAGCTCTCTCAGATCATTCAAGGATTCTGGGGTAGGTAGATGATTATCTAATCTTCTTTGGAGTATACCCCATGCATTTTCTATGAAATTCAAATCTGGTGAGTGTAGAGGTATTGGTAAATGTGGAATACCAAGCTCCTCGCGCGCATTCTCAACTATGGCTGCACAGTGCTGTCTAGCGTTATCGTCTAGGAATTGAAAAGTTTCACCAATAGCAGCGTGGAAATTTGGTACAACATTGTCAATGATATACTCCCTATAGTTTGAGGCAGTCATATTTCCAGGATAAATGTGTAGATCTGTGCGCCCGTTGAAACATATCCTGGCCCAAACCATAACACTACTCCCTCGGAATGGATGGACTTCTTGGACATACCGACGATTACGAGGTATGCGGGGGATTGTCCATACCCTTATTCTTCGAGAATCTGAAAATCGTCCATATCTGGATTATGTTGCCTTGCCCATTACAGTCTTTGACGCATATGGTCACGTGTTAATGGAACTCTCCTTAATGGGCGTCTAGAACCTAGATTCACCTCTCTCAAACGTCGTCTGATGGTTTCAATGAAAACTTGGACCCCATCTGTATTTTGAAGAGTATTCAGTAGCATTCTACACATAGATGTAGGATGATGAAATGATCCTGAGCAGTTGTTGTTTTTCGTCGCCCACCAAGCCTTGTTCTTTCCAACACAGAACCTGTCCACCTGAACCTATTTCCGAGTCGAGATATAACACTTTGGCTGACTTGGAGCCTCTCCGCTACAACAACCTGAGTTAGGCCACCCTGTAGCATTTCGATAGCCCTATTAGCCTGAGCGTTTGTTAATTTACGTCTTGGCATTTTCAGAAAACTCGTTTCAAATCGAAGCCATTGATAGACTGACTTCATTTCAAAATAAGAACATTCATGAAGCATATGCAAAGAACCAAACTTCAGAAAAAAGTCGACCAGATTGACGAAATGTCTCATACCGATTTTTATTGGATCGATTTAAGTTGTTATTGAGTTTTAAATGATTTTACACCGATTTTCTCGAAGATTAGATACCTTTAAAAACGATTGAATTCGATATCCCTTACTCTTGTGGAGCAGTATAATAAGATGCGCATTAACAAAATTCGGTGGTACCGGTGCATTCACCATTTCGTTACTTTTACTTCTCATCCAAATTGATGTTTTCCGGAATTTCTTTGGTTTTCCGCTAATTTTTGAGATGACCCAGACATTTAAGTTTCCCTCAGCACAGAAACAACCTCGCATGAGTCTGGTTTCCGTCCAAAACCATCTCTCTTGACGAATTTTCCGTCGTATCCCAACAAGTTCAACTGCAATCTGCCTCCAGAATCGCAATTAATTCGCTTTTTGCAGTGGCTACGAAGGAATAATTTCCTTTGCGGTGATTTGTCCCAGAACGATTCGGTTTTTGTGCACTGCTCCAAGAACTTTTCAGAGGAAACTAATTAGGCTCTTTTAATTTCCCCTCTGTCGGATTAGGAAGTCAGATTTATTTCTCGCACAGTTTTTTGATTGTGAATCGGTTTAAGTAAAAAAAAAACAAGTTAGATGAAGCGGAAATACTATGTCGAAATTGTGCACAAGCGGATCTATGGTGTTTTTCAGGGGAAGGGAGGTATGAAAATTTCCAACCAAGAGTACAGAATAAGCCAAATTGGACACTTTAACTTTAACTTTTTCAACGTAAAACATAGAGAGTATAGCAAGGAGTAAATGATTAAAATTTGGAGAAAAAAAACGAAGGGATTACAATTTCTTTTATAAATTTGTTAATAATGTGTCTGTTCACCGCGACTATCTATACACTCCCTACCACATCTTGGCATTGATGCAATAAGATGGTCTATTTCTTCTTGAGGAATATTATCCCAAGCTACCTATAGTTCATGTTTCACAGCCGCCAAAGTCCGTGGGGGCTGGGGTAAATTTCCAATTCTTCTACCCATGATGTCCCAAACATGCTCTATGGGCGAGAGATCGGAGGATCTGGGCGGCCATGGCAAGAGATTCACATGGATTACTTCAAAATAGTTTAAACTTCCTTAGGCAACATGAGGTCGAGCATTATCTTGCTGAAATATTGGATTCTCGAGCCGGTTAAGGTAAGGAAGAACATATGGCTCCACTCTTCTTGGCGGTAACGCAGCGCTGTTAAGTTACCTAGAATAAAGACTAAAGGTGGCCTACTTCCATGTGCAATAGCACCCCATACCATAACGCCTACTGTCCGGTGTACATGACGCTCAACATCAAACTTATGTTCACGGTTTTCTCCCCGACGTCGTCTAATCCTTCTTCGGCCATTAAGTGCACCCAAGGAGAATCAAGATTCATCAGAAAAGACGACCTGATGCCATTCCATAATACAATGTTGACGTTCTCTGCACCACTGTAGTCGTTTCCGGCTATGCTCAATCATCAGAGGTAACACAAGATGGGATCGATAATGCTGCAGTTCAAAAGACTTTATCTGGCGGTAAACCGTTCGGATAGTTACAGGATAGCCTTGCTCTCCTAAACACTCATCAGCCAAAGATCGAGTTGTCGCCAAGTCAGTATATTCTGAACACCTACAATATCAACATTTCGAGGAGTGTATACGTCATTAATTCTTCCTACATCGTAGAAAAGTTGAGGCGGAATCCTGCTGGTCCAGATTGACGCGCTTTTGACATTCTCCGGAGCGGTTTATCTGATCCAAGGGTGCGTTGGATGGCGCAGCGTGTTGCTGGATGCGGTTCTCATTATATCAAGTGTGCGGAAGTGGTGATTTATAATACCCGTATTGAATGAAAAGCGGCAATGTTGGATTTTTCTGCATCCTGTCCCGTCACCCGTTTAATGTACGAGAGTTGACATTAACATGGGTCGGATAAGCTTCTTCGAACATTTTTCAGGACCGTCGGATGGTCGCGTTAAGTTAAGGTTTTGTTAAACTGGCTTTTTGATATGAACGCTGATGGATCCGGTGGAAATTGTACATTAATTTCTTCTGAGCGACTGTGGAATTTGCGATCAATATTTGGAATCTTCAAACTCTCAGTGCTCCTGTTCCTCTCGTGATATCAGCTCGTGATATTTATGTTGTTGAACAGCATAGTTCAGAATATCTGTCAAATATGAGCGATTCGAACAATCTGAACATTTTAGGTGAAGAATCATCAAGGTGTAATAACGACAAAAAACCCTCAATCATCAACAACAAGAACTTATAACTGTTTTTTACAAGACTTCAATATCTTCGAATCCTTTCAAATAATTTGTTAATTTGTTCATTACATCATTACACATATTGTGAAAATAAACTGTAACCGTGTCAATGGCCCAAGCAGTCGAGACCCATGAATTTAATAAAAAAAAATACCCCTTTTAGTGATGAATAACGCTTGTACTGTCGATGATCTGAGCTTGTGAACAAAACTCGAAAATGAAATATGGAAAACATAAAACAGAAAAAAATCATACCAAAGATGAATGATAAGGTCAAGTTTGGTATCAAAATGTAGGTTTTCGAGGACGCTGAATCCAATAAAATATAATCCAAGGTACTATCTATAACAGTTTAGATTTTCACCAGCAAAATGGCATTTTTTCAAAAAATCGAAATTTCAAGTCGTCATAGCTCTCGTTCCAGTGATCGTCTCCACTTTTTATTTGTATATTGGTTATCAGCGTTGTCCCAAGTATCATCTGGATTAATGAAATTGATATCTAAAATCCCAACTTTTCTGGTGAAAAATGCATAAGGGGTAAGACCCCCCAAAAACACTATATTTGTCATCACCATGGAATCCCTGAAGGATCAACCGGAGTTGTTCGATTGGCATGTTCTTCAATCTATTCGAATCATTCGGAATAACCATTTTGCCGGTCCACAACGCCTAAATTCTGACCGCTCTGAGCTTGTGAACAAAACTCGAAAATGAAAAATGCAAAACATAAAACCCAGAAAATTCATGGTACAGAAGGGCTATATGGTCGAGTTTGGTATCAAAATGTGTGTTTTCGAGTCCAATACAATATAATCCAAAGCCCTACCTACAACGGTTTAGATTTTCTCCAGCGAAATGGCATTTTTTCAAAAAAATCGAAATTTCAAGTCGTCATAGCTACGGTTCCAGTAATCGTATCAAATTTTTATTCGAATATTATTAATCATTATTTTCCCAAGTATCACCGAGAACAATAAAAAATCGATAACAAAAATCCCAACTTTTTTGGTGAAAAATACATAAGGGGTAAGACTCCCAAAAACACCATATTTCTCATCACCATGGAATCCCTGAGAAATCAACTGTCATTCGATTGGAATGTTCTTCAACCTATTTATTTCATTCAGAATAATCATTTTTCCGGTCCATAACGCCCATATTCTGACCGCTCTGAGCTTGTGAAAATAACTCGAAAATGAAAAATGCAAAACATAAAACCCAAAAAATTAATGGTACAGAAGGGTTATATGGTCAAGTTTGGTATCAAAATGTAGGTTCTCGAGGACGTTGAATACAATGAAATATAATTTGAAACCCTATCTTCCAGAGTTTAGATTTTCACCTGACAAATGGCATTTTTTCAAAAAATCGAAATTTAAAATCTTCTTAACTCTCGTTTCTTTGATCTGATCTGATTCAAGTTTGAATATTCATAATCAGCAATGTCTCAAGGATCCTTCTTTCGAATGAAATCTACTCTGAAGCCCTAAACTTTCAGGGCGAACATTGATCAAGTGCTAAGGCCTCGTAAAAACACCAATCCCAATTTTTTAACATTCTTTTTTTGGACTTTTACATAGACACAGAGACTTCAAATTGTTTCAGATTCCATCTAGTTCCTCATTTGACTAAACGAGCCGAATTTTCCACAGCCATATAGAAATTCTTGGTGCAAGAGAGAATTGAAACTTTCACATCATAACAAAGCCATGAGGTTCAGGTAAGTTTTCTTAATGGCAATCTTCGGGCCTTTGAATGTGAGCAGTAAGCTGGCAAAGTTTCGAAGCAAGTATGCGGAGGCATTAAATCAAAGACATAACTGTTCCGTTTTGAAACTGTTGAGGTTTCTTGGTCGCTCTAACTCGGGGCAAACCGCAATTTCTTTGCGAAATAGATCTTCTCTCGGTGCCTCCTATCGAAATGTCATAGCTCACAACAGTATTATGTGTTTCCTCTTTCTGGTTGCTTTTTTGGGATGAAACATTTCCTGAAGCTCTGACTATTTGATCGCCTCTTCCTCTTCCAAGGATGTCGTTTTCGAGATACGGCTCAATTCTTCACTAGCTTCATACAAGGTGTTCAAGGAGAAGTGGTACACGTCCGAGCTAGCGTGATCCCCTCAAAAATTGGGCTTATTATTTCAATGATATCTCAGTTCATATGCGGCGTAGAAGGACAGTTTTTTTTAATTAAAGCTTAATCATTTCTTCAGAATGTGTATTACTCGCTTTTCCGTTTTTCTCCGTATATTAGGAAAAAAACCTGGTGAGCTGTAATTCCATAAAAATCTGGTCAAACGATTTTATTTCCATGATATCTCCGTCAATTTTCAGGATGAATGTATGGAATTTTCAGTATACATGCGGAATAATATTTTGCAGAATGTTTATTACTCGCTGTTTCGTTTTTCTCCGAATATTAGGAAAAAACCTGGTTGAAAATATAATCAATAAAGTTCCTACTTTATAATTCATTTAAAAATTCAGGGTGGCAATAAACAGAAAAACTGATTAAAACACATCCTGCAATTTACTATTCCGCATGTATACTGAAAATTTCATACATTCATCCCGAAAATTGACGGAGATATCATGGACATAAAATAGTTTGTCCAGATTTTTATGAAATTACAGCTCACCAGGTTTTTTTCCTAATATACGGAGAAAAACGGAAAAGCGAGTGATACACATTACATAGAAATGATTAAGCTTTAATTTAAAAATAAATTGTAGGTCTACGCCGCATACGAACTGAGATATCATGGAAATAAAAAGCCCAATTTTTGAACGGAGCTCGCGTGTCCCATTTCCCCTTAACGAAACACAGAAGCATCTTAAAGGACTCTAGATGAAGGTCCTGCAATAGTGTGTTCTCCTTCCTTAGTCATCAAACATTAATTGTTGAATGATTATTTTTGTGGATACTGTGGATAGCGAAATAGTGATGTCAAAATGTTGGCAGCTCAATCCCTTTTACTGTAAAACCCTGATATGTGCCTTCCATTTCGTCGACGTCAAACCGACAATTCCTGGAATCCTCCGAGGACTAACGACGTTATTTCAAAACGAAGCTTCCTATCGCATTTTACAATTGCTGCCGAAATTATTACCCCCTCCTGAAACGCGAGGAATTGAAAACGGAGCAAGGCCCACTTTGGTAAATGGCATTTCCTTAAGTCGCAAGGCGATCGTATTGTTGCCGTTTCGCAGAATGGCTTTTGGTCATGTTTCCAGATCCCTGGAGCTCCCTCTCTGAGCATCCAGCTCATTGTGCGCCTCACAGATTACCTATTTACCAGGCCAACGTGATAAAACTACCAAAACGTACAAAGTGAGGCGTTAAGGAAAACATTTCTGTATGCATGACGGGTTTTGGATACCGGAACCAAATCGTCGGAACATTCTGTCCCGAATATATTCTTTCATTTCGTAAGTGTGTTTCGGTAATATTCGTAATGTCCTTCGGGACAGGATCAAGCTTCTCATTTCGGGAAATGATAGCAAGGAGAGGATTTTTGCTGCCACACATGTGCGAAGGAAAATTTCCGTTTCATTCGCAAAATTGATTTAATCTTGTGATCCAGCATAGAAAATGAATGTATATACATTTCAGAAAATCAATAATCTCATTTTTATGAAGGGTTTTCGAATAAGAGCTATAATTTTGAATAGATTTCGGTAGATGTTACTTTTGCAGCTGTCATTTCATGGCATATGACAAGTAGAAACTACGCCATAAATAAGACTGGAAGGATGAACGCTTCAACAGAGCATTGAAATTATTAAAAATGTATATAAAAGAAAGATGTTGGTTACACCATTTATAACTCTAGATCGGATGGACAGTTTGTTATGAAACTTCATATATGGATTCGTCTACGTTCTGGTTATTATAAAATTCGATTTAAACTTTGAAAACATCGATGAAAATTTCACTTATACAGGAAATGCTTTTCCTACTTTCCAGTAAGGCCACTAGGTTGTGTTTACAGTTACACTACAGCTTATTCTAGGTACTTTATTTGATATTCTCCCCGTTATATGGAGATGTAAACAAATAGTGTGGACAACTAATCAATTCGAATATACAATTCAGTAACTCCGGAGCAGAAAAGGCGAGAGAAGTGTCAACAGATGGAATGAAGAAACGCCAACGTGGACACTTTCCTCACATTGCCTGCAACTCTGTGCTGTGGACCAGAACAAAAATGTCTTAGTCAAGAAGAAAAATAAGAAAACGTCTTAGCGTATTTGTATTCTGTGAAGTGAAGTTAACACACCATTGTAAGTATTGCAATTCGAATTGTCAGCGTTGTATTGGTAGAACTAAAGTGGTTTATACAGTGATCAGAGGTAATTATTCAGTGGAGCTATTTCTCATCCATATAATTCGATCGTGATTTATATCTGCATTCGTTGTGTCGTTCATCACAAGATAGGTACTGCAATCAGAGAACTGTAAAGGATTTAAAACAGAAAGTTATATGTTCAACAATAAGATACCGCTTAAATATGGAGAATTCTCATCGTGCGAATAACAGTGGTACTAAAATTTTATATATTTTGCCTAATTTATCTCCTGCTTGAAAAAATAGCAATGATTAGTTTATACATACAACGTTAACGGTGGGTTGCACCAAGCGTAATCACCGGTGATCGGAGCTTGATCTAGCATCAACTCGATTTGACAGTTAAAAAATCAGAGAAACAAGCCGGTGATTACGGTTTGTGAAATCCATCGTGAGTATCATTCAGGCGGAACAAAGTTTGCCGGGCCAGCTAGTTCACTATAAAAATGTTGAATATTTGGAAGAGACGGTTTGTGAAATTCGATCATTTTTGGGTCGTCGTGAAGCACCTTGTCGAACCGCAATACGGAAATTAGTGGCGAATTTGAGCTGTTGGGACAAGTTAGTGATGTTAATAACAAAACCAGCGCTGTAGCCGAAAGTATTCTTTGGAATTAGGCATTCTACAAACGTCATTATACCGTTATTTGCATAAAGATTTGGGTCTTAAGGCTTATAATGTTCAGTTAACACAAGAACTCGAGCCGGCCGATCATCGACAACGTCGTGTCTTTGCTGATTGGGTCCTTGAAATGCATAAACATGATCCGGAATTCCATCGAAAAATCATCTTGAGTTATGAGGCCCATTTCCACCTCGGTGGCAAAATTTTCGCATCTGGGGCTCGGAAAACCCAAGGGTTATTGTTGAAAAGCCTCTCTATCCTCAACGTGTGACTGTTTGGCGCGGTTCATAGTCCATTTTGAAAAATCGAGAAAAAGCTATGGAGAAAGCACACACTATTGCAGAACCCTGTAGAATATTTCAGAGGGTATTCGAAAATAATGAAAAGAAATTTGAGTAAAGTACGTCCCACTTCATTTCTCGAGTGAAAAAGCAGGATCAAAGGCAGCATTTCAATTGGAAAGTTTCATTATTGTGCCTTATTTATAACTTTGTTGTTTTCAGTTTGAAGTCAGTTGACATGAAATTTTGCAGTACAATTCCTCAAACTGATCAAAGGGTTGGAGAACCGATCCGAGTAAAAAGGAAGATGATAAAGGAAGAAGTAGCATCCTAATTATTCCGGAGGCTTTGAGTGTCCTCTGATAATTTATAAGGAGCAAGACCGTAGAAAATTATATTACCCCAAATTTCACTTTTGAGGAACGAGACAGGTAGAAACATCCACATCCTTGGCTTAAATAACAAAATTTAACGGCGTGGAGCTAATTTGCATTCAAAATGGCCGTAGAGGGCTATTTCCACAGGAGAATTGCCAAGAACGCAGGAGGAGAGTGAGGCATGAGCCGTATAATAGCGATTTAATCTTCAGAACCGTGTCATAAATTTATTAAAATATATTAAATGAAATTATAGCTCTATTTCACCTGCATAAATTGAGACGCGCACTTTCCTTTAATGCCGATTTGGTCTCGTCAACCCCCTGGTTTTCGTCCAACGAAATCTAGGGGATGTGCTCCGCAATTCGAATTTATCCATCATAAAATTGCTTAATTGATTGTCTTCAACGTCCACAAGAAATTACCAACAATATTCAACTATTGTATGTGTTAATCTTACATAGAGCTCTATCGGAGAGAAAACTGGACTGATTCAACAATTATTATTGGAACGAATATCAAAGAAATAAATTTTTGCAGGAGATAATACACCACAAACAAACACTGAAAGAATGGTACAAACCGTTGACGCTTGCTGGAGAGACGTATATGCGTAATAAGGGTCTTTTTCTTCACTTCATTGATAAGAAATCAACTGTTTTAGGCGAGTGAACTGTGTTAGCAATAACCGAACTGAAATAGAGAGGCGAACTGATGACTGATGGCGAGACGAAAAGAGAGAAGGTGGTCCAGTGCAGTGGTACCTCTACTTGAACTGAGTAAGTCCAGGAGTGTTTCTCCAGAGGTTCATTTTGTTAACCAATGTATCATACATTGGTATTATTATTTTTGAAATTTCGTACAAAAATTCTGATTTTTGGATGATGAAAGACAAATATTTTGGTCCTGCCAGTTTTGAATAATGTATTCATGAAAAACGCGATGCGATTTACTCCCCAGAAAATAAATCAGAAATCTCCATCGCAAAGTGTCTAGAATGATAGTTTCGGGAAAATATTCCAGGCAATTTTCGCTTGTGAAAGATGTACAGAACCAGACTCGAGTTGCGAAACTCTATTAGCCGCGATATTATTTTAAACCGTTTACGCCAACCAATTTGCAATGAAAGTTAAATGAATTTTTTAATATTCCCTTTACACCTCTAATATTCGAGATGGAGTTTTCATGAAACAGGTATCAGTTTTTTCATCTCCAAGATACTTTCGTTTTGATATATGTGCAATTCGGTTATGAGAGGCAATAAAATGTGGAATGAAAACATTATTATTCGGAACACAATTTTCTAACGACGTGGTTTATTGAGAATAACCGGGAGTGTTTACTTTTAGCTTATGAAGTTTTGCATAATTTAACTCATAGCTATCATAAACTTTTATACTCGTTCATTTCTTTGAGACAAGAAGAGGTTTTGTTTTTTGCTTTGGTCTGTTTGTAACCTTGACTTTTCTTCAACACATCAGTTGTTGAAGTGGTTAAGTCGATATGGCTCACAAAAAAATCGGAAAAGTATTTATAATTTAGTTGGACGAGTCTGGTTCTCTATAAACATTTGAAATCTATAGATGCTCTTGAGAATTTACCATATGGCCACTATTTTGACACATTTTTTTCTAGTATACTCAATTACCCAGCCCTCTCAAAACTTTGGGACAAACTCTGTGGTGGGTCATGTAATATATTTGTGTTTGTATTCATTTCCCTTCTCGTACATTTGAAACATTTTATTCTGAAATGCAAATGTTTAAAGGAAGTCCTGGAAAATTTTAACAAGGTGAACAAGGATAATGCTGAAGTTATTATCAACAAAGCTATTGACATGTGGCAGCAAGGCAGTCATTTGACCATTCATGACAAACCCAAATCCTGAATAGAATTAATGGAAGACATAAAAAAAACAATTTATGAATAGGGGGATAATATGATATGCTCTATGATAATTAGATCTCTCAATATTATGTGTATTGGTTAATTTATTTGAAACAAATTCAACTTTGTATATAATGTCTGGACTAAATATTGTACTTTTTTAACACCTCGAAACTTCAACCATGTGTTGCTTTTCTGAGGCTAGGGTACGCTCTCAGGAGTCTCAGGAGTACCTAGTGTGGTCAGCAAATTATTTCCACTCATTATATTGGCTAGGTTTTTGTACGTTTCTCTTGAATCAATTTCATGTGATATTTTTCTATCCGTTTACTTCGAGTCTTGAATATCATTATTGAACATGTTTTGGAATATACTTAACCTCGATGTTTCCGATAGAGCCGAGATAATGCGCATTTTTGAAAATCAGAATATATTCTGTAGAACTATTTATCGGACAATCGCTGAATGTGAGCAAGGTATTTCTTGTATGAACCTTGCAAAAAGTGGACCTAGAATTTTTGCCCAAGCAAGGACCGTAAGACTCGTAAGAAGAGCGAAAACAAGGTTGGTACTTCGCTAAGAAAACCAGCACGTCAATATACGACATCTAACTATATCGCTAGTTAATTTTATTGAAGCAGAAAACGATGAAGACGATATTATGTTCTGGCCAGACCTTTCGTCCAGGCACTATGCGAGAGAAACTCAAGATTGGCTAGCCGACCAAAACGTACCAAACAACAATCCCCCTAACCTTCCACAGGATCAACCCATAAAAGATTTTCGGCGCTCCTATCGCAAAAATTTCACGATGGACGATGGGAAGCCCAAAATGAAGAGGAAGTTTGACTCCGAATATACAGGAAGATCAGAGAAACCAATCTACATACCGTCCAAAACCTGATGCTAGGTGTTCGCAGAAAGTTGCGCTCTGTGGAAGATAACGGCACTCTTCATTCAATTTGAATTGATAGTTTTCTTGCTAATGAAACGTTCATTAATGTGTATCACAATACAATAAACAAATGAATAATTTTTGTCAATTTTTTGGTCTCTGAAAGGACCCCGCACTTTTTCTATGGCAAATGGCGTTCCGTCAAATGTTCTAAAATTTTGACATCATGTAGCACTCGACCTACTGATCAAAAGTGTCCATGGCCCCAACTCAATCCTATGACTAGTTTTCGAGATACAGGGCGTTGAAGTTGAGAATTACCCACTTTTACTACGCTCGTATCTCGGAACAGAATAGGATGAACTTTTACATCGAAAAAGTCTGAAATACCCAGAATTTATACTGGGTGATCCATTATTATAAAAACTATTCTCAAGGAAGGTTAAATGGACACCCTGTATTTTTGGGTTGATTCGAAGTGTTTGTTTAATTGTTTTAGAACATATCGTCATGTACTTCAAAGAATACAGGGTTATTCAGTCATGAAATGAACTTTGAACCTCACGAAATTATCCAAAAATCACTTTTTTTTTCATCACCCTCTATTTCAAGATTAACACCGATGAGGTGGGAGTTTTCTTTCATCACTGTACTTGATATAAAAACATCAATACGGCTGAGAGTTTTCATCCACTTCCTATGACCAGATTTTTTTTTATGTTATATGAAAATTATTTACTTATGTTATTCTATTCTTATTCCAGCATTAAAAAAATTTGGTCCTAGGAAGTGGATGAAAACTCTCAGCCGTATTGATGTTTTTATATCAAGTACAATGGTGAAAGAAAACTCCCACCTCAACGGAGTTAATCTTGAAATAGAGGGTGATGAAAAAAAGGTGGTTTTTGGGTATTTTCGTGAGGTTCAAATTTTATTTCATGACTGAATCACCTTGTATTCTTTGAAGTCCATGATGACATGTTCTGAAAAAATTAAACAAACACCTTGAATCAACCCATAAATACAGGGTGTCCACTTAACCTTCCTTGATAATAGTTTCTATAATAATGGATCACCCAGTATAAATTCTGTAACAACAACATACTTAGTGTAATAGTTCATTTTGTGAACGTTCTCGCTCTGAAACTGACATATTGTATTCTTTCAAAATGGGGCATGCATTCAATTATGGATAACCCTGTATTCGTAACGATTTTCGGTCCTATTCTTCTATATGGTAGCTCCCAGGGGATGTCATGTTTCTTGAGAAAAATTGAAGTCCATTCGATTCTGTTCCGCGATACGGGCGTAGTAAAAGTGGGTAATTCTCAACTCCAACGTATCTCGAAAACTAGTCATAGGATTGAGTTGGGGCCATGGACACTTTTGATCAGTAGGTCGAGTACTACATTATACCAAAATTTTAGAACATTTGACGGAACGCCATTTGCCATAGAAAAAGTGCGGGGTTCTTGTGCCAAAACTTTGAATTCTCACATTTCTGGAACAGAAATCCAAATTTCTACCGATGCAGTGCATGGTCTTCTTTTCATTCGAATTTGTCAGAGAAATTCAATCAAAGTACGATTTTATTTTCAGGTATCTAACCATCGATATTTGTCGCTGACAGTTTGATCAACACAGATCCATATCTGTTATGAGATATCGTTAACCAGAAGTGAGGATAACTCCTGCTAATTCTGCACGTATCAATCCACAGCAAATAATTTCAGTCGAACAGTTCGTGGGCTATCGTTGGAATTACAGCAAACACAAACCGTCCAATTACCACATGTCAAACGGATCCAAATTCGATGTGGCCCTAAGCATATATCCAGAGACTAACTAAATATTTCTGCGGTCGTTCTGATTCCGGCGATCAGTTTCAAGCAAGCATGAAATGCATTTCAGTCCATATCGCGTAATATTTGAAATGGCTCATGCTCTCTATATTCATTGAAAAAAACAGTTAAAATCTATGCAAGAGGATCCCCAGCATAAAAGCAGTTCAACGTTCGTAGAACATCTGAAGAACAGGAGAATCATGGCTTTAAAGATGGGATTATGTCGAGAAAACCTCCAGAAGACTTAGTAAAAGCATGGTTCGATAAAACAATTTCTTTTCATTAGAATGCTATCAGCTCGACTCAGATTTGTCCATTTGTCTATTAGTCGTCTTTGAACCGATTTATTGGCCTAGAACCATCTCAATTCATCATCAGCTGTCCATACTTTGGGAACTGACTGTGAAACCGTCCTGAAAACTCCAGCATCGGCAGTTATGCGGATATATCCCTGCAGAAATTGAACTAACATCCATTTTGAAACTTTCAACGTTCGAAACTCTTCCTGGAGTGCAGCTGGCAAAGCTTAATACAACCATTATCCCGTCTTTTTAAACCTACTTTTGGCGTCGATAGGAGTGGAGCCGTCCAGGGTAATATATATTCATTTATTTTGCAAGTGTGAGAAGTACCTCTGGGGCATTTTGCGGAGCGATACAATTCCATTTTGCTCAGCAATTTTAAATTAATTCCGAGACGGTGTGCCAAGGAATCCGTTTGAAAACTTTGTTCTGGTTTTGATGCTGAAAGAAGAAGGGAGTGGAAGTTGTCAGAAACACTTCAAACGATGTGTTACAATCTTAGACCATAGACCTTTCTATGGTTACAATCAAATATAGATGCATCTATAATCAAATCGAAGTAAGTTGCAAAATGGTGGATGCGTCGGTTGTGGTTGAACAGTTTAGATTCAAATTTTTTCTCCATCTCAGCACCGCAGAGTTTTTTGGTGAAGATTTTTCTGAAGAAGAATCGAGCACGCCTATATTGACATATCACTTCTGTGATCCACCCACAGACACAGTTACGAATTTTCAAAGTTTGTAGATTGAAAAATAATGTTATATTTAATTGAATTCACTTTCTATCGTATTCCTTCTTTAATATGTAAAAGATTTCGTGGGATCGGAATGTTTTGGGGAATAAGACACTATGTCATTCCTTTAAGCGACGTTTCGCAACTTTATTTGTTGCTTCTTCAGGCTCTACAAAATGAAAACAAACATCTTTCAATTCATTCACACACAAGCAGACAAACAACATGGAACCAATAAAATCATAACTATATAAAATAAATAAAATAACATACCTCGGAAGTGGCAAATGTCCGTCAATTTCCCATAAATATATAAATAATTTCGATATAAACATGTAAATCTTAGAAAGTTAGGCAGGTATTGTCAAAATTCTTCGGCAAACGTAAACAAATGGGTAGCGCGCTCCAAAACCTGTTTAAATTCTGATTCATTCTTCGCGGCGACCGGACATCCCCACCCACTTCATGCTATAAACGTCTTCAAATCAATACATAAAATAATAAATAAATAAATAATATAAACTGATTCAAATCACAGTTCTTTCATTTCTGATTTTGGAATATAAATTGAGGATATTGTGGTATATTGCACTTAAACCCAAGCAGTCAGTCCTAAAGTTGATATTTTTCGTCGTGTTAATTTGGATCATTTCCCCAATATTGCGTTTCAACCAATTCGACTCTCTATCTAAAACTGTCGTCCCTTCGAAGTTGAAATTATGACCGGTCTCGAAGTGATGTACTGCTAGCGCGGTTTTGTTATTTTTGGTCTGATTATGATTCTTGCAGTCATTTTTATGTTGGTTTAATCGAGACTTAAGATATTGTTTCGTTTGTCCTATATACGACCTATTGCAGGAACATGGTATTTTGTAAACGACGTTTGATTGATCGGTCAGTGGTATTGGATCTTTCAACTTCGTGAAAAGGCAGGTCGTAGTTTTTACGCTGTAATACGCCAATTGAGTGTTCTGTCCGAGAACACTGTTGATATTTTGCGATAAGTTATTCACAAAAGGGAACCTGAAATATTTGGTATTTGAAGCTTTTACCGAGTTCTCAGCACTTTCAATTTCGGCGAAACACCTAGATATGCACTGACTCACGAAGGTTCTGGGATAATTGTTCTTTTTTAGAATGGTTTTAATTTTATTTATGTTGGCGGCGTGGTAGGAACAATTGCTTAGATTCACCATTCTGTTCAATAGACCTTTAACCACCGCTACTTTTTGACAAATGGGATTATTAGAGTGATAATTTAAGATTCTACCCGAACTGGTCGTTTTTGTGAACCAGTTTGTCATTAGTTCGCCACCTTCTATCCTTATTACTTCTACGTCTAAAAACGTTATTTTTTTGTCCTGTTCTTTTTCCATAGTGAATTGTAAGTTTGGGTGGTATGAGTTGAAGCAATTAAGAACGATGTCCTCGAATCCTTCAGGTATGGCTGTTATTGAATCGTCCACATATAACCAGAAAAAAGGTATTATGAACTCCAGGTTCTCTATCACGACAGAAACCAACTCATCCATGACAATGTCGGCAATCACAGGGCTCACAGGGTTTCCCATGGCGCTGCCCTCCAACTGAAGGTAGAATTTCCCCATGAACACGAAATAGCTGGACTCCAGACAAAATTCAAGCATCTCCATGAACAGCCTTTGTGGAATGTTGGTGTAGGCTGAGATAAATTTCCATCTTTTCTTGAGCACACTAAGAACTAGGCTTTTTGGTATGTTCGTGAACAATGATGTTACATCCAGGGAAACTAATCTGTAATTAGGTGGCAGTTTTTTATTTTTCAGTTTGTCGACAAATTCGAAAGAATTCTTAACTTTATGCGTGAAAGTGGTGGTTAGAGGCAGGAGGATGTTATGAAGGAACACTGCTATTCCATAAGAAGGTGCGTTGATACAGCTGACGATGGGTCTAAGGGTGAAAGAATCCTTATGAGTTTTTTTCTTAGACCATATATTCTGGGTGGAACGGAATTGTGAGTCGTTATCTTTGTGTTCTGTACCATGTCGATGTATCCTTCTTGAAGTAGTACCTTTGCAAATTTGTTGACTCGATTTTGGTATATTCTGGTTGGGTCTTTCATAACTAATTTATATGTTTTGTCTGCGAGCATTTCATTCATTTTTTCATCATATTCACTTCTCAGCATTACGACCGTGGAATTGCCTTTGTCGGCCTTACCTACCAATATATTTTCATGGTTTTTCAAGAATATTCTTGTTTCAATGACGTCTCTCATTAGTCCATTTTGTGTTTTTGGCATTTCATAGGTTAAATAAAAGTTGGTTAAAATGTTGGTCGTGCGTGCTCTCAGGTTATTCCTCTCCATTTCGTCCCCTTCATGATTTGCAATGCAGTATTCTAAGTCTTTGATTATATTATTTATAGGGATGTCCCCTTTTTTTAGGGGCAAACTGAAATTTGGTCCTAGGGCTAAAGTCCTTTTGACTGCACTGGGTAGGTCTATATCTGTGTAGTTGTATACGAACCCCTCATGATTTTCCTCGAGAAGGTCACCACTTCCGCTTCGTAATTCCTCAATTTTTTTCCTGTTAGTTAGTTTGATCTGTTTGAATCTTTTTTCGAATTTTTTGTTGTTAATATATTGAGCTTCTCGGAGTATGTCCTCTGGTAAAAGTACTCTCAAACGACAAATGGTTTGCTCAATTGAATGTAATAGTTTATTATATTTCCATATGGTTATATCAATTTCCACATTTAAAACAGTTTTCTTGAAATATTTTGAAATGTTCTCAACTCTGGTCTTGAAGGGATGTTTTTCGGTTAGTAGGGGTATTAGACAACCAATGTTGTGTGCTATGTGCTTGGGGAAAACATTTTTGGATCTACATTGCAACAAGAATATGCGTCTGTTCTTCAACGAAGCCAGCTTCACCAGGTCATTTGACCATTTCTTCAGCAATTCATGTTGTTCACTGCCATAGATGTTCCTAATATTTTCGAAAAAAAAATATTTAATTTTCTGTCTGCTGATCCCAGCATTGCAGACCCTTCTAATGATTTTTCTTGTTGAAGAGTGCCCTATATTGCCGAAAAATTCTCAGCACCGCCGACTCTTTTAGTAATCTTCATTCCGAATGGGAATCAATGTTCTATATCGACCCAGCATTTATTCCCAGTAGCTTACGGACAGAAAAATTCACGAATTTCCAAAATTTGAGGATTGAACAAAAAATGTTTCCTGATTTAATTTTTTTTTCTTCTGATCTCAGCACTGCAGACTCCTTCTTCTTGTTCGCCTTCAATTTTGAGTATCGATCAAGGATTTCAATCTACTTCGCACTGAACGATATATTGAATTCCGCTCTCAAATATTTATTAACTTTTTCAGCGTAGCTTTGACGCCTAACCAAGCTGGAAGTATGTATCGATGAAATGGGTGTATAACTGAAATTCCTTGTGCATTTGTGCGAATTCTCGTTTCCTCAAATTCGAGAGCATGCGAAACCAACAGGAAACTACAATTTCAGGAGAATAAAACGTTCATTTTGGAGAGGTTTGAAGGGAAATGATTCTAGATGTAGCTTTCGAATATTGATATACGAACGGAAGAGTTAAAAAAATTCTTCTGATAGATAGTTGTTGGAAATGTTTTGATCAAATTTTCGGTTTCTCATGCCTGAAGTGTTTGAATGGTCTATACTGAAGAGTTATATCCATTCATCCTTCCAGAATGATAGGATTTGCTGAAACCGCCTTCACAATGTTTTTCCTATCAGAACATAAAACAGTAGCAAAACGTTTGACGTTGAAGACAATTTTCATAAGAATTACACGCCGACTGTATACTATATCTGTGAGAACGTTTTCGAACTATGAAATATTTAAATACTTTATACTTATTGACAAGCCATATAGAATTAATGGCAAATATTCATACATACATATAATTCAATTGCTGTAACATGTGTGGATGAATGAATGAATGAAAATAGCTTCTTCTCAAGTGAGAATAATTTTCAAAATTGAAAAAGTAGTTTCTGATATCCTCGCAAATGAAGAAAAAAACTTTCTTTTCAGGATATGTACATATTATGAAATCAGTGGTTCATGGATAAACTTAGCTGTACCTTAAGCTGTGATAATATCTCTCGAACATCTTCGGCAATCAAACAATTAATTAATTATCTGCCACAATCTCTGGAATACGGTCAATCAACTATTGATCAATTCACCTTCGGCTGTCCCATTAAGCCAATGATAGAATTAGCTATTGAGAAGGATAGTATGCTGTAGCTGTGCTTATCAGTATAAAAGCTGCGATAGATTCAACCACTCCATTTTCTTAATTCGATAAAGCGGTTTATCCATGGTATAGAATGAGCTTCAACTCCGATGAAGATTTATTATGTTTACCACTCGAAGTCTGTGGAAGGGGCACTCCCTGTTTGTTAACCTCTGTTTGATATCAGTTTATTGAGGATTTAATTCTGTTACGAATTTTCGTTCTTCGAAGATATTACATTCAGAGTTTTCATTCGTTGAAAACGATTCAAAATTTTATTCTCAGTTACTTGCACATGTTGGGGAACATACTATACAGGGTCTTTCACGAGGAACCTCACCCATATTTATACGGGAAACTACTGAACGTATTTTCATGAAATTCAGCACTTGTAAGTATTTCACGATGCTGATGAAATCTAAAATATTTTCAAGGCATGAGCACCTCCGGTTTTTTCGGAAATGACGTCAACTTCCGTTTTTCAAATTAGAACACCATTTTTTTATTGCAGAAATAGATTCCTTAGAAAATTTCAAGTTATTTTGATGTAACATTTTTCAGTTTTGGTTGGAAAATTCTCTCTGAGCGGGAAAATTCGAAAAAAAAATCGAAAATAGAGCTCCGCTGAAACAAAAATAACTTCGAGGTTTTTAGATAGAAAATTTTCATTTTTGGGATTTTTCAAGATGTAAGATTGATGTATCCACTTTAAAAATCGAAATCGCGATTCATGATACGGGGGGTGAAAAAATCGCTTTCAAAGTTAGGGATGACAAAATCGTGAAAAATCAATTTTTTCAAATTAGAACCCCATTTTTTTATGGCAGATATTGAATCTACGTTAAAAAATAATGTGAGTGTATGCATCACACCCTTGCCCTAAAATGGATATTTTCTGAGTAATTCATAAAAAACTGTTTTTCGTCTCGAATTTTCAGCTATTTCTTTTCCCTTCACGCCAAAAAGATGAAATATTCAGGAACTGTTATTTGAACCATGCTGTAGATTTTTCACCTCTTCTTGAAACCGACTTCAAGTTACTATCAGGAGAACCATGGCAAACTCTCGCAGTTATAACTAGAGAAGATGCTCAAAGTTTTGACCGTTAATTTCTAGACATTTATTTATACGTCTCAGGAATGCTTCGTGCGTTGCTCTTCTTATTTCATCGGCAGGAAGAGATCTGCAAAAGTGTTTAAAAACCAAATTGAGTTTCAAAACTATGAATCTATTGAATCTAAAAATCTAAACAAACCTGAACGCATTTCTGACTCGTTCTATGCAGTCCTCTTTATCAGTCAGGGGAGTTGAGTAGACAATATTTTTTATCCTACCCCAAACATAATAGTCTAAAGGAGTTAAATCGGGAGAACGTGGTGGCCAAAGATGTGGACCATTGTTCGCCAACCATCGATCTTCAAATAGCCTGTAGAGGATATTTGACACATTGAGTGAATTGTGTGGAGGCGCGCCATCTTGTTGATACCATAAGTCATTATGGTTCTGTACTAGCGGCTCAATTATTTGAGTCAATATGTCAGAATATCTATCTCCTAAGGGAGAACATTCTTTAAACAATGCAAACATGTGTAGTGTTCTATCTTACCAGTTAAAGTCCCATCATAAATGTGAACATCGAGAATTGCATTATTTTTGATGGCGCAAAAAACATTGAAACTCCAGGTCTCTTGAAAGTTCCATTGTCTGAAGTGGTGGTTGTTCTCTTCATCCCAATAATGACTGTTATGCCTATTGAAAGAACCATTTTTTGTGGATTTAGATTCATCTGTCCAAAATATACAGTCCAAAAAGTTTTCATTCTCTTGAAATCGAATCATCATAGCTTCGCAGTTTCCTTCAAATGCTGTACCCTATTGAATTTATATGGGTGCATTTTATGTTTTTTTAATATTCTCCAAACACTCGATTGAGATAATCCCAGATCAATCTCGGCATCTTTGAGAGAATTTTGAGGATTCACACGAAAATATACAAGAACTGTAATTTCGTTGTTCTCATCTTCTACTGCACTTTTTTCTCTGTGTATAGTTTTCTTAACGAAAGATCCGACATTTCTCAAGTTTGTCATGGTTCTGTTAATGGTATCTCTCGTTGGTCTGGGTCGGTCAGGATACCTCTCAATGAACAGTCGAATCGTTCTATCTACAACTTTGTTACATTCTCCATGAAGTAGAATGAGATTTAAATAATCTTCATTGGTAAAATTAGGCATAGTGATCGATTTTATAACTCAATACGAATTATCACCAAATTAATAGTAAACACAAAATGCTACTGAATAAAGAGGAATTTGGCAGATGTAATTAATGATATCTATGATTAAAAAAAAAGAATGTAAAACATGGTAAGTTTTTGCATATGGTTCATGAGGAATTATTAATTTATCACTGGAGAGAAAACCGATGGCCGATTAGTTGAAATAAAGAGGTTTCCGATACAAATTCGAATCCAAATTCGCCATCCATTTAGGAACAACCTGTAACTTTTTTCTCTTGCATATTAGGGTAGTAAAATCTGAAACATGGTTTAAGTAACAGTTCCTGAAAATTTCATCTTTTTGGAGTGAAGGGAAAAGAAAAAGCTGAAAATTCAAGACAAAAAACAGTTTTTTATGGATAACTCAGAAAATATCCATTTTAGGGCAAGGGTGTGATGCATACACTCACATTATTTTTTAACGTAGATTCAATATCTGCCATAAAAAAATGGGGTTCTAGTTTGAAAAAATTGATTTTTCACGATTTTGTCATCCCTAACTTTGAAAGCGATTTTTTCACCCCCTGTATCATGAATCGCGATTTCGATTTTTAAAGTGGATACATCAATTTTACATCTTGAAAAATCCCAAAAATGAAAATTTTCTATCTAAAAACCTCGAAGTTATTCTTGTTTCAGCGGAGCTCTATTTTCGATTTTTTTTTCGAATTTTCCCGCTCAGAGAGAATTTTTCAACCAAAACTGAAAAATGTCACATCAAAATAACTTGAAATTTTCTAAGGAATCTATTTCTGCAATGAAAAAATGGTGTTCTAATTTGAAAAACGGAAGTTGACGTCATTTCCGGAAAAACCGGAGGTGCTCATGCCTTGAAAATATTTTAGATTTCATCAGCATCGTAAAATACTTATAAGTGCTGAATTTCATGGAAATACGTTCAGTAGTTTCCCGTATAAATATGGGTGAGATTCCTCGTGAAAGACCCTGTATAATCAGCAGTTCACCCTAAACTTTTCATATTTGTTCGTAGTGACCCTTGACTTTCAGTTGAGTTTATTACTCTTCTCGTCAAAACTCTTCATGTATTCTGTAGAAACTTCTTTTCAAGAGTGAGAAATGGAGGCATATTGAGAAAAACTGGAATATACAAAGATGTTTTTCCTCCTCGGAGTGAATATAACGTTATTCCAATTAGCACACCCATTATAATCTCTCATCGCTTACTCAAGAGTTAGTGGATTTCAAATCAGGAGGTTCCTCTGCTGAATTTCTTCCCGGAATATTTTCTCGAATATTTATCCGTCGATTTTCCGTGGATTGTATTTTTCCAATAATTAATTTCCGCTTTACATTCCCCAGGGCCGAGCCCTCAAGATGTTAATCAGCAGCTAAAGGGGCCACAGCCCCTAGTAATCAGGGACTTCATCCACTCCGATGTTTGTTGACATGAATAATCACATTATAACCTAACTCTCGTTCGGTGATTCGATAAAATGGATTATCATTCAGCTAATGTACCATCCGATCGCCCATATCGAAGGGAAAAGTGTCCCGAATGTAATCAAATTTCTGATCCATAAATTCCTCATCAACTTTCATCCTCTCATCCCACGCACTGCGTGTTTCATTTGTTTGGCGAGATATACAACCCCGATCCTTTTTATATCTTGATGAGCCTGGATTCACGATGAAGATAAAAAGGGCTCGGCTTTGTCGAATTTTCTGTACATCTTTATTGCCACGGGAATTGGAAAATGCCGGAAAATTTTATCGCAGGCATAGGTCTTCATTCCGCTCTTTACTTCTGTGGATTATTCATTTTCCGCTTGGAATTACTGATAATGATTCGATGGACTAGTTCAATTGTCGGTAGGAATTCTTCTCATCACCGCCACAATTTACACTGCTAAAGATTTCAGTGTTCAATAAAACATGATTTTCTGTAGCAAACAAAGTATTGAAATATTCATTGATTCAAAAAATATACACTTGGGAATTATATTTGAAACCAAATATCGCTTTTTACAAAATTTTCCATAACGTTATTGAATATTGCATTGATACAGCGACTTATTTCGGCTTCAAGGCTTGCATTCTTGCATAGTTGTTATTCACCGTTACTTCATTACCTTCTTCGTTTTCGAAGAAAAACGGGCCAATTATTCCTCCAGACCATAATGCACACCATACAATGTTCCGTTGTGAATGCATTGCTTTTTGATGACTTATTCGTTGATTTCCTCAGCCCCAAACGCGAAAATTTTGCCTATTAACGAAGCCATCGAGGTGAAAATGGGCCTCATCACTGGAAATGATTTTTTGTACAACTGCCATTAAAAGTGACACTTTTAATGACAGCAAACAATGTTAAAATTGATTGTTTACGTGGAAGCGTGTTAAAAATATTTCAAGCACTCCATATTCTTATGATGAAATCAGATGAAAAAAATTCATCAATTGAAAATTTTTATTATCAATATTTAACAATCATTACTTATGAACATTAATATTAATCATAAAACTAGAACAATTACTAACATTAATGCCCTGTGACGTTAGGGAGCTTCGCAATACATTATTAGAATCCTCAGCACCATCAGTACTTGTAGAAACCGGATGTACAATATTGGATGATGATGATCCAAAATCTGTTGAGGTTGGGAGAATTTTTTCAGCAATGACATTTCTATATGCAATGAAATGATCAACATAGCCCTCGGCTACCGTCGTAGACTTCCATCCACCATGTTTTTTATATCCGTAATATTTGCTCCTGATTCTGCTAGCAATGAAGCGGAGGATCTTCGAAAACAGTGTCCTGTATATTGCTTTGGTTCTGGCAGTTTGAGGAATTCGGCAACAATAGATGGACTTTTTCCAAATGTATTGATACCAACTGGATTGGCAGTGCATTTATTATTCATGTATTTCAGGAAAAAACGACGATGTTTGATGACAGAAGGGCGCAGTGCAAAGTACTTATTAAAATAGTCATCATACTTCCCAATAATAATGAAACAACGACTGACTTTCATTTTTGTGTTTTGAAGTTGTATAACCAATGATTTATTTGTTATTTCGATGGCTTCCACTGATAAATTACAGAATTCTTCACGCCGACAGGCTCCAAATAATCCGAAAATAGTTGCAACCTTAACCATCAAGTATTTCTCATCTGGTGCCTCATTTATAAACTTTTCAACTTGTTCACGAGTGAGAATTTTCGATTTATTGGGACGATATCCTTCACTTTTCCGTTTTAAATATGCTTTCACCTTAAAATATTTACTAACATCCACACCATTTTCAATACTTTGTCATTGAAAATTTGCTCTACAAAGTCGATGAACTCCATATTTTCGATTTTTCTTCTAAGTATGCCAGGAAAACAGGTTTACTGAAGTTTCCTTCTACATTTTTCAATTTACACCAGGCCAGGAAATTGTTATATGCAATATCGTACCGCTGAACAGATTTTTTAGGTAGGAGTTCCAGATTTGCTCTCCTTGCAGACTCTTCAATATCCACAGGAACAACCAAATCGTCACTTTTATTAATAATTGGACTCTCGACAAACAAATTGAGCAGTTAAAAATCCAAGACGAAAATTGGACAGGAACGAAATCCTAATGACAGCGTCTTTTCTCATTTGTTAGTACTCATAACGTTGGCAACGTTTGCCATTCACAACCACCTTTTGATTATTTGAATATTTGAATGCATTTTGAAGTTTATTGTCATTGCAAATTCGCCCATTTCATTATCAAAATAGGGCAGTTGTACAAAAAACATTGTATGGTATTTGTGTTAAAAATGATTTTATTTTGTTCGTGAAATTGTTCAATGCGCTCCGCTCATTTCACACACAAAATAAAACGTCACTTTTAACACTCATATCACAAATAACTATTGTTCTATGCTTCATGCTTTCTAACTCCCATCTGTCAACTTTCGTTTTGTCTCGTCATGATAATGTGACATTATGACTGTCAAACGGCGTATAATTCAATTCTTGCGCTACTATTAAAACACCCTTTAAAAAGCACTTGAAATTCTGAGTCTCGTAATTGGCTATTTCTGTAATTAAGATAGTTTTGCCGAGATTTCCATACGGCCAAGACTTGTGAATACGATTTGAATCGAGAATTCTCAGAGAGAACTTTGACATTTCAGCGTGAAAAATTCCCCTACAAATGGGATCTGGTAGCAAATTAACTCCCAACGTCTGGAAAACAACAGAGTTCTGCAGAATATTAAAAGCGTTATTAAAGCTACATAAATGAAGGGTATAATTAAGGGCGAATTGTATATTTTTTACGCGGTATAGCTGAGGTAATTACGCTAAAATTTAATGTCGGGCATTAGCACGTCCTCGACTGGAAGGTTTTTTTGTTGCCATCTCGTTTCGTAAGCCGTTAACCCCTTCTTCAGATGCTGCCCTGTTTGCATCGAAAGTAACTGGAGGAACGGATGATTGGATTTGTTGATCCTTGTCACGATACTTTAACAACTTATTTTGTTGACACACCTGCTGTGTTTACGTCTGGCTCAGGATCCAGGGAAATATTCGAGGTCGAATGGAAGGGAGCAACCGACGATTCAGAGGAGGCAAAGAGAATAATTCGCCAAACATTGGAGGAGGAAATACGTCGAACTAGAAGTAAGCCTACTCTATCCGAAGACTTGTCGATCCAAAATAATGGCTTTCAATTGTTCTTCAGATTTCCTAGTTGTTTGTTGGATCATTCGATGAAATAACTACCACCTCTTCAATTACGAGGATATATTGAAAAAATCTTAGCCTACTATGGAACCAAACAAAATTTCAGGGACAAAATATTTTATTACTCAACATATTACCCTCTTAATTGAATATATTTATTACAGAGAACCTGCAACGTCTCTAGACCTTTCAAAAAAATGTTTCTTTTTGCACTGCAAACCAGTCCTCCACAGCTTTTATTACCTCCTCGTTGGAAGAAAATTTACGACTTTTTGAACTCTTTTTCAGTTGAGGAAAGAGATAATAGTCGGACATAGCCAAATCTGGTGATTAAGTGGGGTGTTCTACACCTTTTCCAATTGTATTTCAGAAAATGGAAATTGTAATTCAGAATAGTAAGTTGATATTCAGAAACGGTAATTTGAATTTCAGAATAGTGATATGTAATTCAGAAAGGGTAATTTGAATTTCAGAATAGTGACATGTAATTCAGAAACGGTAATTTGAATTTCAGAAAATATAAATTGTAATTCAGAATTGGTGATTTGAAATTCAGAAATGGGAAATTTTAATTCAGAAAAACGAAATTGTAATTCAGAAAAAAGAAATTGTAATTCAATTGCTTGGTACCCAAACCACTTTCTTTAATATTATGTATGTAATTCCAATGGAGACATGATTTCATTTAAAATGGGCGGCGAAAAATATTAATTAATGATTCTTGAGGTCATTTTCGACTCTCAAAGTACTTAGATACCTTCATAGAAGTAAGAAATATAATAACAATAACTTTATTTCCAAGAATAACATGAAGGTATATACAGTCAAAACCGAAAACAGGAAAAAAACAAATTTGAAAATACGAAATACTTAAGACAAGTTCGATGCCACATTGTCCTAGATTCCTATGTTGCATCACTTGATACCGAGCTCGATACTATTCTGAATTACATATTATATTTTCTGAAATTGAATTGATAACTTCTGAAATACAATTTTCTTTTTCTGAAATTGAATTTGCCATTTCTGAATTTCAAGTCACTATTCAGAATTACAACTTTGTTTTTTTGAATTACAACTTTCTAATCTGAATTTCAATTTCGTTTTTCTGAAATTGAATTAACTATTCTGAAATTCAATTTCTGTTTTCTGAATTACATATTGCTATTCTGAAATACATGTTCCCTTTTCTGAAATTCAACTGTGAATTTATGAATCACAACTGTGAAAGGTGTAGTAATTATAACCCTGAATCACGAATTTTTTGCACGGCAACATGAGATTTGTGTACTGGGGCGTTGTCCTGTAATAACAAAACACCTTTGGATAGCTTCCCGCGTCTTTTCTCTTTAATTATTTCCAGTTCTTGGGTAGAGTTTCAGTTAACCAACTGAAGTGCGGTTCAATTTTTTTTAATGAAAAGTTTACCAAATTTCTGAATAAAAAAATGAAAGGGCTAATGGACTGTATATAATTATAAGGTTTTATTTGAACCCAACACAAATGAAAGGATAAATGCACCCAAAATAACAGTTGAAATATTGTCTTACCTATTTCAGCAAAACGGTCAACCAGATCTTGTCGGTTACTCCTATTTCTATGAACAGAGTGATCGAGCTCGACACACGAACATGGAATGGAGCTGACGTGAAAATCCGTTGCTAAAAATGTTAAATTAGGAACACCTATCCTTGTGGCAGAATAAAAACCACGCCACTGGTAACAGTCTTTTTCGAACCAAATTCGCACAAACAAATGTTCTTAACTAAATGTAATTCGAATGAATCGAAATCACCAAGAATTGCGAGTCACAAGAAAAACTGAACTTTTTCTTAATTCACGAAAGGAAACAGAATTATCACTTATCGGAAACAGAAGTATTCACGATCGTTATAATCAATGAATTGAATGAAAAATACGAAAAATGAAACAAATATACGACATATGCGTTGCACAGCTGACGATATCTTCTCGCACCTACACTCCATCTGGGATTTCCCCAAGTACGGAGAATTTAAATTAATATTGAAGGAAATGAAAATGAAAAATTCGGAAAAGTTTATCTGAACCGTTCACTTGGCGTGAACACCAGTAGAGTGGTCAGTAATGTCGAATAGTAATCACCAGTTATTCTTCTACCCTTATCCAAAAAATCAATCATGATTACTCCATGGCAATCCCAAAAAACTGAAGCAAGAACATTTCCAGCAGATTTTTTGACACGAAACTTCTTAGGTCTTGAAAGCCAGAGTGTCACCATTCCATCGATTGTTGCTTTGTTTCTGAATCGTAGAAATGTACCCAAGTCTCATCCATAGTAACAATTCGACTCGAGAAATCTACATCGTTTTCAAATCGAGCACAGATCGCACTCTACCCTTGCACGCTTTTGGTCAACATTCAAACATTTGGGGATCCATTTTGCAGAAATTTTTCTTATGTCCAAATTGACGTGAACTTTTTGATGAACGCGTTCGTATGAAATCTTCAGTGCTTCAGACATCCGTTTTAGCCCAATTCGACGGTCTGATATATATACTTTTGAAAGAGAGAATCACATAATGTTTTGTGATATCAAACAATATATGGCATATGGCACGTGAAGAAATGGCGACAAGGAACAGATTGTATAAAAGAATAAAATCTTTTTCCCGCTCCGAATCTGAGTGTTAGCAGAGGGAATGTAAACGGGGTACCATAGAATTCTGTGTATGATACACGAGAACAGATAAAAACCTCTGAAAAAACTCTGTTCAAAAAATATGCTGCTTTCCATGTTACAGAGCTCCTTGTGCTTGAAAACATGCCTTTTCATCGAACTGGAGGCAAATATCTCGAAATTATATCTGTAACAAGAAAAAAGAAAGAAGAAAAACGAGAAAGAAGCAGTAGAAAAAATACTTCACCTGCAAAAAAACCCTTTTCACAAAGCCCTAACTCTCTCATGGATCGGGAGGATCTTTCGATCAGGTCTGATCTTCCAAGTGAAGATTCTTCTGTTCTTCAGGTGTTCGAGGAACGCTACAGGCCACTTATGTTGGGGGATCATATCCCATAGATTAGAGTGGTTATTTTTAGCGAAAAATCAGCAAAAAAGCAAGAGCAAATTCGAAAAGCGTCTAACACTTCATTGTGATTTCTGACGGTCTGATAAAATCATGTCATGAACTGCATCGACTGACACAGAAACTGGCCTTCCTGCTCGGTCATCATCATAGACAACTTATAGATGGGCCACAATCCTACTAAACGTTTGAAGCTGATTTTAATTTCATCAACACCCACCAGACAGCGCTCGCATCGCTGTTTTCGGTTTCTTTCCTTACGATTTCCGTTTCCTCTGTCTTTCTGTCATCTTTCTGTGTTGAACTGTCTAAGTGTCCAAAGTGTAGCATCATGTTTTTAGCGAATTTTCTTAGATAAAATATATTTCCAAATTGGAAGGAAATATGAGGTTGAAACCTAAGTGTTGTGTACCAAATTGTGAGGATAGGACCTGGAAGGGTCATCGGTTTCCGAATCCAGAAATATATCTTACACTCTTCAACCTTTGTTATTTTTTTGATCTCCACCATGTCGTGTCTGAGGGTATTTGAAAAATTATTTATATTATGATAAATGATAGTTTGTATGAAGTATACCGAAATATAATGCTTTATTTTTGAAATTTTTGTTTTTCTTAATGCCTGTTCTGGCTGGTGTTTCCAAATATCATTTTTATATTGTTGTGTAAAAACATAGTGTGTGAAAAGGGTTGAAGGAGAGGAGTTGTCAAATATATAATAGAAGAAAAGTCATTATTTATTATTTGAGAATTGAAGAGGTAATAAATTGGTCTTGCCACAACATTTTTTGGTCCTTCGAGCCATTATAGATAAAAAAGAAATTGGGCTCTAAGCCACGAGCATAAATTTCAATCTTCTCGATATGCCAGATCGGGAAGAATCTTTAAGGAAGACCACAAGGAAAAATGCAGGAAAACCTCCCTTAATTATTCAATTGAAACGAATTGAATTACGAAGATTAGAAGCTCTGAAAGCGATAATACGCTCTAGAAGACTTCGACGATCGACATGAGAACTTGAACAACGAACGAGCCGAGCCATTGGTGGGTGGTTTATTCTGCGACCTCTCCATCCACAGACTACACCAAGAGCTAATAATTCTGAGAGATTTCGAGGCGCACCAAGAGGTCCTCCAGGAGAAGGTGTTTGCCAGGATGACGAGCGTGCTAGACATGGAGGATGTGATAAACGGGGTGAAGTCGCAGAAGAACTTGGAACAGCAGGATTTGATACACGAGCAGTTCTACAAGCTGATCCACGACAACAAGTTCTCCAAATTTCTGAAGAATGTGTTCAAGAAGAAGCACAAGCCTCCTAAGGTCCCGCACGGAGATGATTCCAGTTCGGAATCGGAAGAAGAGCAACGTTCTATTAATTTTTTGTGGCCGCGGAGAATGTTCTGGCTGGTGTTTCCAAATATCATTTTTATATTGTTGTGTAAAAACATAGTGTGTGAAAAGGGTTGAAGGAGAGGAGTTGTCAAATATATAATAGAAGAAAAGTCATTATTTATTATTTGAGAATTAAAGAGGTTTTATATTGGTTTAGCCACACCAATGCCCTTATATGTGAATTCGATAAGATAATATCTTATTTCAGTGAGTGGTTAAGCATTCAAAATAAGAAATAAACAAAGCATTGGTAGGGTGAGGTCATTTTAAATTTTCGCGCCAGTATGTAATATACAGGGTGGCCATTTGAAAACGAAACAGACGAGATTACAGATGAAATAAATTTTTTCGATAGAAATGCTCGGACAGGTCGATTTCTGTTTCGAGGGGGACAACTTAAGATGTAGGTTACGCACGCATAGCGCTTCAACCCTTGCTGCTACAACCCCCCACCCCCAATTTTTGAATAGGGAAGATGGGGTGAGTGATACCTCAATTCAAAGGTATTTTTATACTGATTTCAGCACAGTAATTGTTTTTTCATTTTATGCATTAGTTCTCGAAATATTCTTAACTAAGTATTTGAAAATGAAGTGGTGTTTTCATGGCACTTGTAGTGTTTTTTTGTGAAAAATCGACATCTTGATTAAAGATTTCTATGTCAGTGGATTGGAGGAAGGAAGCCACAGTCATGGTTGTTTTGAAGCTCAAAATGTCGATTTTTCACAAAAAAAAACACTACAAGTGCCATGAAAACACCACTTCATTTTCAAATACTTAGTTAAGAATATTTCGAGAACTAATGCATAAAATGAAAAAACAATTACTGTGCTGAAATCAGTATAAAAATACCTTTCAAATAACCATTGTTCTATGCTTCATGCTTTCTAACTCCCATCTGTCAACTTTCGTTTTGTCTCGTCATGATAATGTGACATTATGACTGTCAAACGGCGTATAATTCAATTCTTGCGCTACTATTAAAACACCCTTTAAAAAGCACTTGAAATTCTGAGTCTCGTAATTGGCTATTTCTGTAATTAAGATAGTTTTGCCGAGATTTCCATACGGCCAAGACTTGTGAATACGATTTGAATCGAGAATTCTCAGAGAGAACTTTGACATTTCAGCGTGAAAAATTCCCCTACAAATGGGATCTGGTAGCAAATTAACTCCCAACGTCTGGAAAACAACAGAGTTCTGCAGAATATTAAAAGCGTTATTAAAGCTACATAAATGAAGGGTATAATTAAGGGCGAATTGTATATTTTTTACGCGGTATAGCTGAGGTAATTACGCTAAAATTTAATGTCGGGCATTAGCACGTCCTCGACTGGAAGGTTTTTTTGTTGCCATCTCGTTTCGTAAGCCGTTAACCCCTTCTTCAGATGCTGCCCTGTTTGCATCGAAAGTAACTGGAGGAACGGATGATTGGATTTGTTGATCCTTGTCACGATACTTTAACAACTTATTTTGTTGACACACCTGCTGTGTTTACGTCTGGCTCAGGATCCAGGGAAATATTCGAGGTCGAATGGAAGGGAGCAACCGACGATTCAGAGGAGGCAAAGAGAATAATTCGCCAAACATTGGAGGAGGAAATACGTCGAACTAGAAGTAAGCCTACTCTATCCGAAGACTTGTCGATCCAAAATAATGGCTTTCAATTGTTCTTCAGATTTCCTAGTTGTTTGTTGGATCATTCGATGAAATAACTACCACCTCTTCAATTACGAGGATATATTGAAAAAATCTTAGCCTACTATGGAACCAAACAAAATTTCAGGGACAAAATATTTTATTACTCAACATATTACCCTCTTAATTGAATATATTTATTACAGAGAACCTGCAACGTCTCTAGACCTTTCAAAAAAATGTTTCTTTTTGCACTGCAAACCAGTCCTCCACAGCTTTTATTACCTCCTCGTTGGAAGAAAATTTACGACTTTTTGAACTCTTTTTCAGTTGAGGAAAGAGATAATAGTCGGACATAGCCAAATCTGGTGATTAAGTGGGGTGTTCTACACCTTTTCCAATTGTATTTCAGAAAATGGAAATTGTAATTCAGAATAGTAAGTTGATATTCAGAAACGGTAATTTGAATTTCAGAATAGTGATATGTAATTCAGAAAGGGTAATTTGAATTTCAGAATAGTGACATGTAATTCAGAAACGGTAATTTGAATTTCAGAAAATATAAATTGTAATTCAGAATTGGTGATTTGAAATTCAGAAATGGGAAATTTTAATTCAGAAAAACGAAATTGTAATTCAGAAAAAAGAAATTGTAATTCAATTGCTTGGTACCCAAACCACTTTCTTTAATATTATGTATGTAATTCCAATGGAGACATGATTTCATTTAAAATGGGCGGCGAAAAATATTAATTAATGATTCTTGAGGTCATTTTCGACTCTCAAAGTACTTAGATACCTTCATAGAAGTAAGAAATATAATAACAATAACTTTATTTCCAAGAATAACATGAAGGTATATACAGTCAAAACCGAAAACAGGAAAAAAACAAATTTGAAAATACGAAATACTTAAGACAAGTTCGATGCCACATTGTCCTAGATTCCTATGTTGCATCACTTGATACCGAGCTCGATACTATTCTGAATTACATATTATATTTTCTGAAATTGAATTGATAACTTCTGAAATACAATTTTCTTTTTCTGAAATTGAATTTGCCATTTCTGAATTTCAAGTCACTATTCAGAATTACAACTTTGTTTTTTTGAATTACAACTTTCTAATCTGAATTTCAATTTCGTTTTTCTGAAATTGAATTAACTATTCTGAAATTCAATTTCTGTTTTCTGAATTACATATTGCTATTCTGAAATACATGTTCCCTTTTCTGAAATTCAACTGTGAATTTATGAATCACAACTGTGAAAGGTGTAGTAATTATAACCCTGAATCACGAATTTTTTGCACGGCAACATGAGATTTGTGTACTGGGGCGTTGTCCTGTAATAACAAAACACCTTTGGATAGCTTCCCGCGTCTTTTCTCTTTAATTATTTCCAGTTCTTGGGTAGAGTTTCAGTTAACCAACTGAAGTGCGGTTCAATTTTTTTTAATGAAAAGTTTACCAAATTTCTGAATAAAAAAATGAAAGGGCTAATGGACTGTATATAATTATAAGGTTTTATTTGAACCCAACACAAATGAAAGGATAAATGCACCCAAAATAACAGTTGAAATATTGTCTTACCTATTTCAGCAAAACGGTCAACCAGATCTTGTCGGTTACTCCTATTTCTATGAACAGAGTGATCGAGCTCGACACACGAACATGGAATGGAGCTGACGTGAAAATCCGTTGCTAAAAATGTTAAATTAGGAACACCTATCCTTGTGGCAGAATAAAAACCACGCCACTGGTAACAGTCTTTTTCGAACCAAATTCGCACAAACAAATGTTCTTAACTAAATGTAATTCGAATGAATCGAAATCACCAAGAATTGCGAGTCACAAGAAAAACTGAACTTTTTCTTAATTCACGAAAGGAAACAGAATTATCACTTATCGGAAACAGAAGTATTCACGATCGTTATAATCAATGAATTGAATGAAAAATACGAAAAATGAAACAAATATACGACATATGCGTTGCACAGCTGACGATATCTTCTCGCACCTACACTCCATCTGGGATTTCCCCAAGTACGGAGAATTTAAATTAATATTGAAGGAAATGAAAATGAAAAATTCGGAAAAGTTTATCTGAACCGTTCACTTGGCGTGAACACCAGTAGAGTGGTCAGTAATGTCGAATAGTAATCACCAGTTATTCTTCTACCCTTATCCAAAAAATCAATCATGATTACTCCATGGCAATCCCAAAAAACTGAAGCAAGAACATTTCCAGCAGATTTTTTGACACGAAACTTCTTAGGTCTTGAAAGCCAGAGTGTCACCATTCCATCGATTGTTGCTTTGTTTCTGAATCGTAGAAATGTACCCAAGTCTCATCCATAGTAACAATTCGACTCGAGAAATCTACATCGTTTTCAAATCGAGCACAGATCGCACTCTACCCTTGCACGCTTTTGGTCAACATTCAAACATTTGGGGATCCATTTTGCAGAAATTTTTCTTATGTCCAAATTGACGTGAACTTTTTGATGAACGCGTTCGTATGAAATCTTCAGTGCTTCAGACATCCGTTTTAGCCCAATTCGACGGTCTGATATATATACTTTTGAAAGAGAGAATCACATAATGTTTTGTGATATCAAACAATATATGGCATATGGCACGTGAAGAAATGGCGACAAGGAACAGATTGTATAAAAGAATAAAATCTTTTTCCCGCTCCGAATCTGAGTGTTAGCAGAGGGAATGTAAACGGGGTACCATAGAATTCTGTGTATGATACACGAGAACAGATAAAAACCTCTGAAAAAACTCTGTTCAAAAAATATGCTGCTTTCCATGTTACAGAGCTCCTTGTGCTTGAAAACATGCCTTTTCATCGAACTGGAGGCAAATATCTCGAAATTATATCTGTAACAAGAAAAAAGAAAGAAGAAAAACGAGAAAGAAGCAGTAGAAAAAATACTTCACCTGCAAAAAAACCCTTTTCACAAAGCCCTAACTCTCTCATGGATCGGGAGGATCTTTCGATCAGGTCTGATCTTCCAAGTGAAGATTCTTCTGTTCTTCAGGTGTTCGAGGAACGCTACAGGCCACTTATGTTGGGGGATCATATCCCATAGATTAGAGTGGTTATTTTTAGCGAAAAATCAGCAAAAAAGCAAGAGCAAATTCGAAAAGCGTCTAACACTTCATTGTGATTTCTGACGGTCTGATAAAATCATGTCATGAACTGCATCGACTGACACAGAAACTGGCCTTCCTGCTCGGTCATCATCATAGACAACTTATAGATGGGCCACAATCCTACTAAACGTTTGAAGCTGATTTTAATTTCATCAACACCCACCAGACAGCGCTCGCATCGCTGTTTTCGGTTTCTTTCCTTACGATTTCCGTTTCCTCTGTCTTTCTGTCATCTTTCTGTGTTGAACTGTCTAAGTGTCCAAAGTGTAGCATCATGTTTTTAGCGAATTTTCTTAGATAAAATATATTTCCAAATTGGAAGGAAATATGAGGTTGAAACCTAAGTGTTGTGTACCAAATTGTGAGGATAGGACCTGGAAGGGTCATCGGTTTCCGAATCCAGAAATATATCTTACACTCTTCAACCTTTGTTATTTTTTTGATCTCCACCATGTCGTGTCTGAGGGTATTTGAAAAATTATTTATATTATGATAAATGATAGTTTGTATGAAGTATACCGAAATATAATGCTTTATTTTTGAAATTTTTGTTTTTCTTAATGCCTGTTCTGGCTGGTGTTTCCAAATATCATTTTTATATTGTTGTGTAAAAACATAGTGTGTGAAAAGGGTTGAAGGAGAGGAGTTGTCAAATATATAATAGAAGAAAAGTCATTATTTATTATTTGAGAATTGAAGAGGTAATAAATTGGTCTTGCCACAACATTTTTTGGTCCTTCGAGCCATTATAGATAAAAAAGAAATTGGGCTCTAAGCCACGAGCATAAATTTCAATCTTCTCGATATGCCAGATCGGGAAGAATCTTTAAGGAAGACCACAAGGAAAAATGCAGGAAAACCTCCCTTAATTATTCAATTGAAACGAATTGAATTACGAAGATTAGAAGCTCTGAAAGCGATAATACGCTCTAGAAGACTTCGACGATCGACATGAGAACTTGAACAACGAACGAGCCGAGCCATTGGTGGGTGGTTTATTCTGCGACCTCTCCATCCACAGACTACACCAAGAGCTAATAATTCTGAGAGATTTCGAGGCGCACCAAGAGGTCCTCCAGGAGAAGGTGTTTGCCAGGATGACGAGCGTGCTAGACATGGAGGATGTGATAAACGGGGTGAAGTCGCAGAAGAACTTGGAACAGCAGGATTTGATACACGAGCAGTTCTACAAGCTGATCCACGACAACAAGTTCTCCAAATTTCTGAAGAATGTGTTCAAGAAGAAGCACAAGCCTCCTAAGGTCCCGCACGGAGATGATTCCAGTTCGGAATCGGAAGAAGAGCAACGTTCTATTAATTTTTTGTGGCCGCGGAGAATGTTCTGGCTGGTGTTTCCAAATATCATTTTTATATTGTTGTGTAAAAACATAGTGTGTGAAAAGGGTTGAAGGAGAGGAGTTGTCAAATATATAATAGAAGAAAAGTCATTATTTATTATTTGAGAATTAAAGAGGTTTTATATTGGTTTAGCCACACCAATGCCCTTATATGTGAATTCGATAAGATAATATCTTATTTCAGTGAGTGGTTAAGCATTCAAAATAAGAAATAAACAAAGCATTGGTAGGGTGAGGTCATTTTAAATTTTCGCGCCAGTATGTAATATACAGGGTGGCCATTTGAAAACGAAACAGACGAGATTACAGATGAAATAAATTTTTTCGATAGAAATGCTCGGACAGGTCGATTTCTGTTTCGAGGGGGACAACTTAAGATGTAGGTTACGCACGCATAGCGCTTCAACCCTTGCTGCTACAACCCCCCACCCCCAATTTTTGAATAGGGAAGATGGGGTGAGTGATACCTCAATTCAAAGGTATTTTTATACTGATTTCAGCACAGTAATTGTTTTTTCATTTTATGCATTAGTTCTCGAAATATTCTTAACTAAGTATTTGAAAATGAAGTGGTGTTTTCATGGCACTTGTAGTGTTTTTTTGTGAAAAATCGACATCTTGATTAAAGATTTCTATGTCAGTGGATTGGAGGAAGGAAGCCACAGTCATGGTTGTTTTGAAGCTCAAAATGTCGATTTTTCACAAAAAAAAACACTACAAGTGCCATGAAAACACCACTTCATTTTCAAATACTTAGTTAAGAATATTTCGAGAACTAATGCATAAAATGAAAAAACAATTACTGTGCTGAAATCAGTATAAAAATACCTTTCAAATGAGGAATCACTCACCCCATCTTCCCTATTCAAAAATTGGGGGTGAGGGTTGTAGTAGCAAGGGTTGAAGCGCTATGCGTCCGTAACCTACATCTTAAGTTGTCCCCCTCGAAACAGAAATCGAACTGTCCGAGCATTTCTATCGAAAAATTTATTTCGTCTGTAATCTCGTCTGTTTCGTTTTCAAATGGCCACCCTGTATATCACCACTAGGTGCTAACATTTTCTAAAATAACTCCTTCAACACCCACCAGGGAACATATCAAACCCAAACATTAGGGGGAGAGTTTCCCGTCTATAAGTTGTTGTCTATGGTCATCATCTTCAATGGAAAATTTACCTCATTTGAAGCTTGCAGTCCAATGTTTCACGGTCGCATACGTAGGAAATTGATCACCAAGGTTATTAAGCATATCTTCGTAAATCTGCTTACCTCTTATCCCTTTTAAATACAGGTACTTGATGATGGCTCGATACTCCAATTTTCCGATTTTTACAAGTTCGGTGAACATCTATTTTTTTTTTCAATTTATTGCGCAACTCTGGTTTCCTTGTTTGAAGTCGAACTCTACACTGACACTTCTAATAAGTTATTGTTCGTTGATATGGTATCGCAATATTTTGTTTATGCATGGAACTGGTCTAGGCTAACTAGATATCAATACATCCTCGTATATGAGTGTACGCGATCTGGATCTGGAAATTCTCCTGATATGATGAAATCGCCAAACTTGCAAATGCCCATCGTAAACCTCATTCATTCTCCGGCAGAAGCTGAGTCAATTTCGGTTTTATTTTCGTCCGCTACAACACAGGGGCACCTTTTATTGGTCATTTATTATACTTTCTACATGAAACGGTCAATACGGGCCGGAGTTATGGTCCGACGGAGTCGGCCAAAGAGCCACCGTTATGAGGATAAAAGGCAATTCGGTCATTTCTTCCCTCGCATCATATTTCTCCTCCAGATTTGATTGATCACCTGGTGGAGAACCGTTTCTATCAACATAAGGAAACGCATCTACAAATTGGGAATGATATCGTCCAGCCACTCAGATGGAAGATATATAAATCCCCCCGAATAGCTGGAGTCATTCGAGGAAGCCTAGGTGGCGATTATCGAACTTCAAATGGGGGATATATATTTCTTATTTTTATGACGCTTGGGCGAAAGTTTGGTCATCGATAACAATTTAGGCTCACTCCGAGTGTAGAATCAAAGGATGAAATAATCTTGAGACAGCGTGAAGGTAAATTGTTTGTTGAACAGAAGATTCAAACTAAGTCATTTTGTGTCATAATCACAATTCCACCTAATCCTATCAACATTACACTGATTAAATGAACATAAACACGTTCGATGTAATAATAAAATCCCACAAATGTGGAAGATACCATTGAATTTTGAGAAGCATGAAATAACACAGTTTATAAGCACAGTTTCTATTGAAAATGTTTCGTAACCGGACCTTCAGGAAAATATCTATCTAAACAATATCCTCTTGGAATTTTTAATCGACACTACACGGTCTTCACATCACAATCATCACCTATTTGCTAATATCGAAGTCCATGGAGAAGGTTATCGCATCATTGTATCACAGACTAGCATGTGATGGGACTCTGGAGACAGAACAACGGCTTGTCTTGCGTGGCGGCTACATCGCAGCGCACCGCGACTGAAATTAAGATCGTAGCGCTATATCGGCGAGAATCAGAACTACACGTTTGGCATTTCCAGAGAGCAATGCCTAGAAGCCTTCAGCGAAAAGTAAACAAAACTACTGCCTTTGCGATAGTTCTTCCGTTAACGATAGGGGACTTACTGCTTCTTGAGTTCGCCTATGCCTATACCATTGTTTGAAGAGAGAATTGGCAATGTGGCATCGTCTTCTCTAGAGTTTTGTGAAATATAACAGAAGATGGGTTAGGTTAAGTCATTGACCTCGAATCATATGACTTTGGTTAATGGAGTTCGGATGGGTTAGTGGGAAACCAATTTTTATGAGATCGTTTCAGGATATCAAGGGAAATATGAACAAATTATTAGTGTTTGCAAACTAATCTTCAGGAAAATCAAAGAAGGAGCGTATTTTGGTGGGTGAAATATGGCTTTTCAATTGGAGAAATAATCGGACAGAACTTAGTGTTTTTGTTAGGAAATATCGTGTTTGTTACATTCTTCTTCAAATAAGGTTAGTGCTTGAGTATTGTGTCACCCAGAACATCTAATAATCACCTCAATTTCAATCGTTAAATTTGAACTTTGAGGTGTTAGCAGATAATTGTTTCAGGCTTGTATTGAGCCCCATTTTTTCTTAATGGCTATATCCTTCAACAGAGCTGAATTCGAAAAAATGGAAAATGTAGAAAAGGTTTCTTTTGGCCTGGAGAATCTACAGTTAAAATATTTGTACAAGTCAAAGACTCACCCTGTATATTAATCAGAAATTAAGGTACACATGACATTAATTTGAGCGAAAATGCTTGTGATCACTTTAAGGAAGAGAATTATTCCATCTGAACACTGTCTTAAGGCGAGTTTATACAGCAACTAAAATAAAATAAGAACTAAAATAAAATAAGAATGTCCACTTCATGCATTTCAATGACAGCGTTTATACAGGAAATAAGCTAAAATAAGGAATAAGAATAAGAATAAAGTTGACCATCTCTTATTCTTATTCCTTATTTTAGCTTATTTCCTGTATAAACGCTGTCATCAAGTGAACATTCTTATTTTATTTTAGTTCTTATTTTATTTTAGTTGCTGTATAAACTCGCCTTTAATGTGAAGAAACTAATTGTAACCGACTTCTCAACCCAATTAAAAGTGCGAATGCCTTCCTGAGAAACAGCCATCCCATAAATCAACCTGCGGTCCATCACATGAATGGAACCTGTAATTACAACCCTCATAAGTTGTTCACAGAAGAATAATTTCCATTTCGTAGGATTGCACCATTCGTTCTGGTGGCTACACACCATGTTGAGTGGGGTGGTTTTTTCCCCCCTAGAATAGATATGTGAAGGAGCGACAAAAACTTCTGCAGGAATGGAATTACACTCGAGGGTGTCGTAGAAATTAGCTTTGTTCCTTCTTGGGCCCCCGAAGGAGAAGGAGTTGGACAGAAATTTTAATAGAAATAGTGGTCCCAGAAGGAAACCTGCTGTACCTTTGCTAAAATCATTTTATTTATATGCATGTGAATTTGCTTCAGTTTTCTGCTTTACGCGTGTAATGGAGCCACTTGGAATTCAGGATGAATGTATGGTTGTCTTTAGAGAACCCTCATTTTTAATACATTTAACATTTGAATACATTTAAATTAGTGAATTAATTTTTTCTACCTCATAAACCCCTCAAGTCTAATTCCATAGCATTGAGAAACATAAGATAACAAGACAAAACGAATATTCGCAGTTAAGTTTACAACACTGAAGCTAGTAAGGTGTTAAACGAAATGTGGATTTAATGAAGATGAGTTCGAGTCCTTTCTTAAGTAGTCCGCTCTATTATTAATCCGGATATGAAGCAAACCTGATAAGTTATCTATATTGCAGGAGATTGAATTGTTCTCGCTGAGTGTTTAATACCCAGACTAATCTCCTATATTTCGACTCACGAAATACAATGGAGAGATGGAACAGAAAACATAAATGGAGGTGAGTAGCTTAAGAATTAAATAAAAGATCGATAAAGAGGGTGGCATCAACCAGGCCAATTATCAAAGCTCTAAATGTATTAGTGTATGTGTACCAACACCTGTTTGAAGAAAAGTGTCAGTGAAGACAAAGCAACATTCACAGAGCTAAAACAGATGGAAGATGCCCACAAAAAAGGATCTTACCCTGCCAAAAATGTCTCATAGAAACTGATAGAAAATTTATGTATGAGAACTGATGAGATCCTAATTGGATAGTGAAACCGCAAATCCGTATAAAACCATATACGATATTCATCAGTATTTAATGGAGACTACTGATACACATTGCTTTAGTTTCTAATGGCATTTACTAACGTAAATCATATACGTTTCTATAAGCGATTCCTACATTGAATGGACCTTGTTCCTACGAGTTTTCATAAGACTCTATAGTTTTCAAATGTGTTTTTCACACATAAGTCCTATCTGTTTCTAATGTGTTTTTACGCATAACCCATATCCGTTCCTACGAGTTTTTATAAGGATCTATAGTTTTCAAATGTGGTTTTCACACATAATACCTACCTGTTTCTAATGTGTTTTCACCAGTTTCTATAAGAATCTATAGTTTTCAAATGTGTTTTTCACAGATAAGACCTATCTGTTTCTAATGTGTTTTTATACATAACCCATATCCGTTCCTACGAGTTTTTATAAGGATCTATAGTTTTCAAATGTGGTTTTCACAATAATACCTACCTGTTTCTAATGTGTTTTTACCAGTTTCTATAAGAATCTATAGTTTTCAAATGTGGTTTTCACACATAAGACCTATCTGTTTCTAATGTGTTTTTACACATAACCCATATCCGTTCCTACGAGTTTTTATAAGGATCTATAGTTTTCAAATGTGGTTTTCACAATAATACCTACCTGTTTCTAATGTGTTTTTACCAGTTTCTATAAGAATCTATAGTTTTCAAATGTGTTTTTCACACATAAGACCAATCTGTTTCTATTGTGTTTTTACACATAACCCATATCCGTTCCTACGAGTTTTTATAAAGATCTATAGTTTTCAAATGTGGTTTTCACACATAATACCTACCTGTTTCTAATGTGTTTTTACCAGTTTCTATAAGAATCTATAGTTTTCAAATGTGTTTTTCACACATAAGACCTATCTGTTTCTAATGTGTTTTTACACATAACCCATATCCGTTCCTACGAGTTTTTATAAGGATCTATAGTTTTCAAATGTGGTTTTCACACATAATACCTACCTGTTTCTAATGTGTTTTTACCAGTTTCTATAAGAATCTATAGTTTTCAAATGTGTTTTTCACACATAAGACCTATCTGTTTCTAATGTGTTTTTACACATAACCCATATCCGTTCCTACGAGTTTTTATAAGGATCTATAGTTTTCAAATGTGGTTTTCACACATAATACCTACCTGTTTCTAATGTGTTTTTACCAGTTTCTATAAGAATCTATAGTTTTCAAATGTGTTTTTCACACATAAGACCTATCTGTTTCTAATGTGTTCTTACACATAACCCATATCCGTTCCTACGAGTTTTTATAAGGATCTATAGTTTTCAAATGTGGTTTTCACACAAAGACCTATCTGTTTCTACACATAACCCATATCCGTTCCTACGAGTTTTTATAAGGATCTATAGTTTTCAAATGTGCTTTTCACACATTATAGGTACCTACCGGTTTCTAATGTGTTTTTACACATGCTTCATATCCGTTTCTATGAGAATCTATAGTTTTCCAATGTGGTTTTCACACGTAATACTTACCTGTTTCAAATAATAATAATTTCTGCTGTATGTTTCTACGAGTTAATGAGGTTTGAGAATAAATGAGAATGTATAACATTTTATAGCAGTCACAAGTTATAAGGATCTATACAGGATGTCCCAAGTTCGAGTGCCTACTAGACGTTTCTGGAGAACTGGACTTATTTGAGATCTGAAAATTGGGATTATGATATTGTTCTAAATTTTCTACCGACCTAAAATAGTTTCAAGGCCAGAGCACTTCCGCTTATACAGGGAGTGAAAATAAATTTGCTAAATAAAATTTTTTTTCAATCTTTTCGTTCCTGATATGATTGAGTATTCAATGCTGAATACATTTCTGTTAAAAAACATTGTATTCATTCAAACAGTTTTCAGAATATCGAAAAAAAAAACCTGAGAAAAAGTAAAATATTCATAGCCAGTATCATGCTCATTTTTCTTATTCTGAACATCCCGAGTGTGAACCGTTCTCACAACGTCAAAGTAGAAGAGCGTGGAGAGGTCATACATCTTTTGAATTTCATAAATATCATCACAGGGTGTTCCAATTTTTGTGTCGAAAACTGTGATCGAAAATTGGCCATAACTTCTGTTTTTCAAATTAGAACCCTATTTTTTTATGATTGCGTTGTGTAAGAAAAATAATGATAGCACTCTCAGATGCTCTTGCTCCTAAAATCAGTAATTCTCGAGTTATTCGAACTTTTCTAGATTCATGTAGTAGCTACATAGATTTAAATTCATCGAATCTGGTTCAGATTCGATGGAAATCTTTATGAAACCATAGTAACAACTTATAATTAGACCTGCCACTTGTGAATTATCAATGGAATCATTCATCTTCTATGGTCACAGAATATTGTCATGCAATATTTTCATGGAATAAAATCGAAAAGTATACAGATAAAACTTAAAATTAGACCTGTCACTTGTAAATTATTTATGGGAAAATGTATCTTCTTTGGTCACAGAATATTCTCAAGTAAAAGATCAGATGAATTTGATTCTACGTACAACATGAATCCAGAAAAGCTCAAATAACTCGGGAATTACTGAATTTAGGAGAAAGAGCATCTGAGAGTGCTTTCATTACTTTTCTTCGCAGAATCCAACGAAATTATGAAAAAATAGGGTTCTAATTTGAAAAACAGAAGTTATGACCGATTTTCGATCAGCGTTTTCGACACAAAATTGGAAAATCCCTGATATTCATGCAAATTTATTTTCACTCCCAGTATAACCGGAAGTGCTCTGGCTCTAAAAATAGAGAATTTCGAAGAATATCATAATCCCAATTTTCAGATTTCAAATGTGTCCCGTTCTCTAGAAACGTCTAATAGGCACTCGAACTTGGACACCCTGTATTTCTCAAATTGTGTTTCAGATGGCAATTCAGAAAATTAGGACAATATGGTTTGCATGTGTTTTACCAAGAGGATAATAGAAGAGAATGTACGACATTGAAGTTAGAGTGAAAATGTAAATTCATATATCGTACCATCACCGATATTCGCCAGAAATCATAATAATTCACACTTAATCATTCGAGAATTTGACAGTTTGAAAGTTTATTTAAAATATCCATATGCTTCTAACTGAAATTCCTAGGATTATAATAATACGTTTTTATATGGTTATAGGTACCTATCAAATCAAATCAAATATGTTTATTTTTACCACCACAATCAAATACAATCATTTACAATGTTCGAACTATTGGTTGGTGGATTTATACAGTTGGAGTGAAAGAATTCATAGCGACTTGAAATGTTTATTTCTTATCCGTTCATGAGATGCTTGAATAGGTACATACTGAATTATTACGTATTTCACTGACCACAGTGACATTGACATTTCATAATTTCATTGAGGACAATATTATGGAATAATTTTACAGAAGTAACTTGAAAAGAACACATAATTACGGAAAAGCATACCTATTTATATAATTCACATCATATTCCAGCTTGTTTTTACAATATAACCTCACTTCACACAAAATACAATGTTCTCTTTTGAACGAAAACACATAAGAGTCTTTCATAAAGGCACTAATCCATCACATTTTTCTTCTAAAAAGATATAATTCACATCAGAGTTCAGCTTGTTTCTACAATATAACCTCACTTCACACAAAATACAATGTTCTCTTCAGACCGAAAACACATAATAAAGTCTTTCATAAAGGAACGTATGCATCACATTTTCATTCTAGAAAAGTGAAATTAATTATTATTGTAATTTCCCAACAAATAAGAAATAAACTTCTTTATACGTCAATTTGCTTCACTCATTCACACGTGTTTCACGTAATCACGTTTCATGGCGGCGACGCTCCACGGCGTCATAATCTGAACTTTCCGATGCGCACGCATCAGGCTTGTATAGTACATGTTGTACGATAAATAAAGAAATATCGTACATGTAGTATGTATTAGAAACCGGTTCCCATCACTGTACTAAAAGAAACGTTTCCCAATCTCTATTCTTAATAGTAGATGTACTAAAAGACCGAATAATCTTTTAGTACAATTACGAGAGAGAGCATAGCATTTTAGTCCTTATATACGACGGCATAAGGTTCATATTTGCTTAGCGCTATGGAACTATTTGGAATTTTGTGTCTTTTAGTACGTTGAAAGGAACGGAATTTGGTCCATATCCCAATGGAAGTTGGAACATACCCTCAGCTTCCTCACTGAAACTTGTGAATTCTCGGTTAATTTGAGCCAGATTAAAACTCATAAGATACGCATGAAATCACATAAGGAATTCCTGATACATTCCACATATTTCTCACAGGTTTTCAGGCTCGTGAAGGAGCATAAAACATTATTATGATTGAAATTGGAATACCTTATTGAATCTCGTAGCCGCCAGAATCTAACAATGCCTGATACAGACTCTTATACTTCACAGCCGAGCTTCCTCACTGAAACTTGTGAATTCTCGGTTAATTTGAGCCAGATTAAAACACATAAGATACGCATGAAATCACATAAGGAATTCCTGATACATTCCACATATTTCTCATAGGTTTTCAGGCTCGTGAAGGAGCATAAAACATTATTATGATTGAAATTGGAATACCTTATTGAATCTCGTAGCAGCCAGAATCTAACAATGCCTGATACAGACTCTTATACTTCACAGCCGAGCTTTCTCACTGAAACTTGTGAATTCCCAGTTAATTTGAGCCAAATTAAAACACATAAGATCCGCATGAAATCACATAAGGAATTCCTGATACATTCCACATATTTCTCATAGGTTTTCAGGCTCGTGAATAAGTATAAAACATTATTATGATTGAAATTGGAATACCTTATTGAACCTCGTAGCCGCCAGAATCTAACAATGCCTGATACAGACTCTTATACTTCACAGCCGAGCTTCCTCACTGAAACTTGTGAATTCTCAGTTAATTTGTGCCAGATTAAAACTCATAAGATCCGCATGAAATCACATAAGGAATTCCTGATACATTCCACATATTTCTCATATGTTTTCAGGCTCGTGAATAAGCATAAAACATTATTATGATTGAAATTGGAATACCTTATTGAATCTCGTAGCCGCCAGAATCTAACAATGCCTGATACAGACTCTTATACTTCAGAGCCGAGATTCCTCACTGAAACTTGTGAATTCTCGGTCAATTTGAGCCAGATTAAAACTCATAAGATACGCATGAAATCACATAAGGAATTCCTGATACATTCCACATATTTCTCACAGGTTTTCAGGCTCGTGAAGGAGCATAAAACATTATTACGATTGAAATTGGAATACCTTATTGAACCTCGTAGCCGCCAGAATCTAACAATGCCTGATACAGACTCTCATACTTCACAGCCGAGCTTCCTCACTGAAACTTGTGAATTCTCAGTTAATTTGAGCCACATTGGAACTCATAAGATCCGCATAAAATCACATAAGGAATTCCTGATACATTCCACATATTCCTCATAGGTTTTCAGGCTTGTGAATGAGCATAAAACATTATTATGATTGAAACTGGAATACCTTATAGAATCTCATAGCCTCCTCAAACGAATACTACCTAATAGAAACTCGTACAACTTGTATTCGGGTATGCTCATAAATTACTTATACTTATAAATCCTCATAAAAACTTATAGAAAGTTTACATGTCATGGCTAACGTACGTATAGGATACAGCTTATCCTCATAGATCCTTATGAAATCTCATAAATTGTCTATATGTTTTTATGAGATTTCATGCGGTATTTTTGGCAGGGTATCGTATCTTCTGTAGGCAATCTTGGAGGAAGAGTATTGTGGAAGGGCAAAAGTCTGAACACAGACTGATCTGAACATAATAAACAACTGGTGCCCAGAAGAGGCAAAAGCCTAGAAACCACAAAAGTTTTCGCTAAGAAGAAAGAACTGTGGTTTTTTTGATTCACAAAGGATCAATCTATATGCAAAAAATCAGCATCTGTATAAATCAATTTTTCTGGTAAATACGGCAGTCCAAAAATGACCTTTTAGCTATTTTTCGACTCAAGGTCGATTATTTTCCAAACTACGCGTCACAGGAGAATTCTTATTACAGATTCGTAATCTACGTGTCCGAATTAGTAAACAAAATTACCCGGGTCGATATACATACTCCGAAGAAAAAAATTTCCGATCGGACTTAGAAAAACTTAGAAAAAGATGGCGGAGTCGCGTGGTCGGGGTAACAAGATGGCGGATTCACACGGTCGAGATCAAATTTTTTTTTCATTGTATATCGACCCGAGTCATTTCATCTACTAATTCGAGGTCGTAGATTACGATGCGCTAATTAGTCAAGCATCTGTATTTATCGATTTTTCTGGGAAATAAGGCAGTCCAAAAATGACCTATTTTTCGACTCAAGGTCGATTATTTTTCAAACTTCGCGTCACAGGAGAATAATAACTACAGATTCGTAATCTACGTGTCCGAATTAGTAAATAAAATGACCCGGGTCGATATACTCCGAAGAAAAAAATTTTCGATCGGAATTTCGAAAAAGGTTGCGGTCGAGATCGAAATTGTTTTTTTCTTTGTATATCGACCCGGGTCATTTCATATACTAATTCGAGGTCGTAGATTACGATGCGCTAATTAGTTTTCCCGAGAAATTTTTAGTTCGGGAAATATTCGACCTTGAGTGGAAAATTGGCGAAAAATTGGTCGACTTTGGAGTGACGTAACTTCTAAAAAATTTGGAATTGAGAGGCTCTGATTTTTTTGGTTATTTGGGCGAGTCGATGAAGCCGAGATAATACGCATTTTTGAAAATCAGAATATATCCTGTAGAATTATTAATCGGACAATCGCTGAATGTGAGCAAGGTATTCCTTGTATGAACCTTGCAAAAAGTAGATGGCTTAGAATTTTTTTCCAAGCAAGGCAGGCCCGGATCTAGGGGGGGGCAAGTGGGACGCTTGCCCTGGGCGCCAGCTTAAGGGGGCGCCAAAAACAACCAGAGGTTAATTTTTTTTCATTTTTGATATTCTCGGAAAAATATATTATTATTAAATATGACCCGACTCTGGAGTGCCATCCTGGCCACTCAAAAAAAGGACAAATAATATCCTATCTCTGCAAATCTAACCAAAATGAAATTATCGATTTAATGGCCACCAAAATTCGGAATAACATTATTAATGAGATCAAGGAGGCCAACTATTTCACAACTATGTTTGACTGCACCCCAGATGTATCTCACACAGAACAAATGAATCAGGTTATACGATATTTGAAGAGAACGGAGTGTGGATATGAGATAAAGTAAAGTTTTATTGACTTTTTAGAAGTTGACGGAAAAACTGCAGAATAATATCATAGCGAATTCTAGATAAACTGCAAGCTGATGATTTAGATGTCAAAAAATGTCGTGGGCAATCCTACGACAACGGACCTAATATGGCTGGCATTGTATAAAGGAGTCCAATCCAGAATTCTACAGATAAACGAGCTGGCAGTATTAGTTCCATGCCAAGCATATTCTTCGAATCTTTTGGGTGTCCATTTGGCTTCATCATGTTCAGAAGCAGTAAATTTATTTGGTGTTGAACAAAAACTGTATTCTTTTTTTGTTAGTTCAACCACACGATGGACAATTATGAAAAAATTTACGAAAACAAATTGGATTGCTTCATTTGCTGAAATGATGAAATTAAGATTAATCCTGAACCTAACAATTTGGAATAACATTCTGCTAGATTGATCATAGGGTCAACGTGGAAATTCAGAAAGGGGGTATAATTATTTCACGTTCATTATCGTTGATGCAAGGTCTTGTGGAGATCTTGCAAGGAATTAAAGAAAAACTTATTGAAAACTGGATTTCAGAAGCTGCACTTCTTTCAGAAGAATTGGCTGTGAAGCCAATTCTTAGAAATAAACGTTCTTCCAAGAAGAAAAAGCAGGTCGAAGAAATGTGCGAGGATTAGTCAAGAACGCTAGATCTATTTGCTTTATTCTCGAAGGAAATTAAGGTTGGAATCAGAAAAAGATTAGAAAGCGCCAGGAGTCTGCATACGAATTTCGTAATTCTCAATGGCCATGCCCTTTTAAACATGCAAAAAGAAGATCTGCAGAAAAATGGGACCCTTCTAGCGCAAAAATATTGAAGAGACTTTAATGCAGTTGATTTTTGTTAGGAACTAGCGGTTTTCAAAGAGCTGGTTCCTGAAATCAGTGAAAGATCGACTTCATAAGACCTGCTACAAATTCTTCACAGGCGAGATCTCCAAGAAGCTTTTCCTAATGACAGAATATACTGCACCTAGCAGTTTCAGCAAATTGAGAATAAAAAAAATTATTTGCGTTCCTCAATTAGTCAGGAACGTCTCTATGGTCTCTCGATCTTAGCTAAAGACAACAAAACTGCTTCCGAAACAGCTTTCGAGGAGCTGTTAGATGCGTTCTCGGAAAGAAAATTACGCCGTGTGAAGCTGTGAAGAAAAAAATCTAATTTCTTTCCTTGTGATATTTTTCTTATCATTAGTATTTATTTAAATTATTCATTTGTATTAGTTATTTTTGTTATTTTTTATGAATTCATTTATTATACGAATGGGGAGGGGGCGCCATCATGAATTTTTGCCCCGGTCAGAAAAAATCGTAGATCCGGGCCTGAAGCAAGGGCCTTAAGACTGGTATGAAGAGCGGAAAACAAGGTTGGTACTTCGATAAGAAAACTAGCACGTCAATATAGGACATCTAACTATATCGCTAGTTAATTTTATTGAAGCAGTACACGCTGGAGACCATATTATGTTCTTGCCAGACCTTGCGTCCAGGCACTATTCAAGAGAAACTCAAGATTGGCTAGCCGACCAAAACGTACCATTTGTTCCGCGAAACGGCAATCCCCCTAATCTTCCACAGGCTCGACCAATAGAAGATTTTTTGGCTCTCTTATCGCGAAAAGTTCACGATGGAGGATGGGAAGTCCAAAATAAAGAGGAACTTCGACGCCGAATATACAGGAAGATCCAAGAAATCGATCTAGACACCGTCCAAAACTTGATGGTAGGTGTCCGCAGAAAGTTGCACTGTGTGGAAGATAAATGGTCCTCATCATTTAATTTGAATTGATAGTTTTGTTGCTTCTCAAACGTCTATCAATGTGCATCACAGTAAAATGAATAAATGTATAATCTTTGTCACTTTTTGGTCTCTACAATTTGTGCCAAAACTCATGAATCATATGTTAGGTCCTTAAATACCGTTCACAGTAGAATTCACCTACAAAAACCAGAGTGAAGAATGACTGCAGGGGAAAGGATAAGGTTTCCAGAGTTTTGGTTTGAGTTTGAGCTCTATCTCATGTAATTTTCCAAGCTGTTTTCAGGAGATGAGTTGCTTTATTATGCGGCTATCGAATAGCAGTTGATGGCAGCTATCATTCCCGCCGTAACAATAAACCTTGGTCCAATGAGCTCTTCCTACGTTTCGCACGATCCATCAGGTTCCCAGTATTTTCCTGGAGTGCCACTAAACCAGCCTAGACGGTGGAGCGTAATACTCGAATATGGTGAGAAAAAACAGTATAATTCAGATGGTCGGCGGAAAAACAATCGTCAGACAAGCGGGGAAATCAAGCGCGCATCAATGAAAAAGTGCCCTCTGCGATTCTATTACGTTACCAGCGCTCTGAGCGGCTACGAAAGAGATTTATTTTATTGAAAGAACCTCTGCGGCCGGTCGTTAAAGGGGTGCGGCACCCGATTTTCCGAACTTCCTGATTTACAGCCGGCCTCCTCCTCGCAAAACTCATTCACTCACCTTTTATTATAATGGCCAGGTTATCAACTACCCTCTTCGTTTGGAATATAATTCGGAGTTGTCTTAAATGAAGAAATATCGCCACTCCCATCGTGACCTCGGGGGCAGCGGGAGCGAAGAACACCGCTCTTGGATGTCGAAAGTTCTAATTAGGTTTTGGGACATCTTCCTAACGAGGGTAACGGCGGGTGGTATGTCTGTGATCCGATGAAATTTCGATAATTTGAGTCGGATGTCAGGTATGCCCTAGGGGCTTTTAGAATCTTAAAATTCGTCAAGAGGAAATTATGGTGTTAATAGAATATGCGTCGAGTCTATCTCTGTTCTACATGAAACGACGAAGCGTGCCCCATTAAGGGGCAGTATCACCTTTTGAATCGTGGTAAATCTCCATTCAAAAGTGGTCTCTTTATTTCACGAGTAAGTACCCCAATTTACGACGTAGAGACTTGATTTTTTTTTAATAGAAGTTGAAGAACGTCCTGAGGGCAAATAGTTTTCTTCTTTTCGATTTAATTAGTTTTTCAATTAAAAAAAAACAGGCTAATCGTTAGATCACTTTTTGAATGGAGATATACCACGATTAAAAAGGTGATACTTCCCCTTAAGCAACTCCATTAGTCACAATAGGTGTTGTATCGAAAAAAAACTGTCAGCCATGAAATACCCCTTTCTGAAAGAAAACATTTTTTGATGGAAGCCTGACGTGAAATATTTAGGACTAACCTTAGACAAAATCACAGTGCCAGGGATCTCTGCTGACCTAGAAGTGTCGTAACACCATAAAGCAAGAGGCAGCAAAGTGACTCTTCTTTGATTGCCAGGGCATTGTGGTTTCGAAGGAAAGTGCATCAAGGTTAACACCTGCTGGACCTGGGCCTTGAGAGGCTTGGAAAAGACCAATGTAAGGCAGCGGTTCAACAATGGTACTTGGACACAGAATAACCTACTGGAGAAACACTCCTGGACTTACTCAGTCCAAGAAATTCGTGATGATTTCACCGACCTATACCAGAAAGCTCCTAATAGACCAAGAGCCAATGACCAATTTTCATATGTCATTTCAAAACTCAACAAAATTTACTTGTTTAATATTCAATACCTGCTCGAAAATAAAAACCATTTCTGCCAGCCCATAATGGCCGGAGTAGACTACCATAAGCGCTCAAAGAGGCCAGAAAATTAGGTTCAACTATGTCATAGTATCATACACAAAACTTTCAGGAATTGTTATTGATAATATATTGAATCCACAAAAAATAATGACAGAACTTTTTCGTCCTTCCTAAGTGTTGGCAGAACTCTTTGAAAATTCATTAAGAACAGCTGTACTTATGTCATTTCAGTACGCTTGAAATTTACAGGAAATAAAGAAAATGTATCTAGAAAGCGAATTATAATCATGACAGAAATTTTTTACATCACGAACCATCTGCCAGAACGAGAAATGTTGCCGCGCAAATGCGAGCGAAATGAGCTTATTCATATTTGCAAGTCAGACCTAGAGCGCATATTGGGCATTTACGAGACTCATCAAAAGTTGATAGAAAATTATGTGAAGGAAGCTAAAATTCTTTTATGAAATTATAGAATTTGTTTTCAGTTTCATTTACCTGATCCGATGATAAGGGTATTCGCGATGTACTCGTAATACTAAAGCTCACTGTGAAAGTCTTATACTCTCTTTCAATACTCTTAGTCTACCCAACTTTTGGGGTTTAAAATGCCCTGATGGTTTATTTTTTACACGTTAATGTGACTGGAATCTTACACTTCTTTGAATGTTTCGTAAGTCACACAGGTATACTCAAGACCTCCTCAATCCGATTCGAGCATAAATTCTTCTAACAAAGTTCATTAACAATCTGTTGGTGAAAATGTTCTTACTCATTTTTTGAGAACTAACCATTATAATATTGTTCAAAAATATTCTTCGAGTGAGAAACAATGCAGTACTTTCGTGTTGATTTTAATTGACAATATTACATGCCCAATATGCGCTCTCGGTCTGACTTGCAAATATGAATAACCTCATTTCGCTCGCATTTGCGCGGCAACATTTCTCGTTCTGGCAGATGGTTCGTGATGTAAAAAATTTCTGTCATGATTATAATTCGCTTTTTAGACACATTTTCTTTATTTCCTGTAAATTTCAAGCGTACTGAAATGACATAAGTAAGTACAGCTGTTCTTAATGAATTTTCAAAGAGTTCTGCCAACACTTAAGAGGGACGAAAAAGTTCTGTCATTATTTTTTATAGATTCAATATATTATCAATAACAATTCCTGAAAGTTTTGTGTATGATACTATGACATAGTTGAACCTAATTTTCTGGCCTCTTTGAGCGCTTATGGTAATCTACTCCGGCCATTATGGGCTGGCAGAAGTGGTTTTTATTTTCGAGCAGATATTGAATATTAAACAAGTAAATTTGGGTGAGTTATGAAATGACATATGAAAATTGGTCACTGGCTCTTGGTCTATTTCTTCCCCAAAAACTCTTTCTTGTAGGTGCATTCTCCTATTCCACAGAAAAGTTCTGGGCCAGTATGTGGAGTATGTGCTTAGTTTCTGGCAATTGTATTGACCTCTTCGTTTCCTTCGATTACCAAGTGTATTTTCCTTCTCAATGCTTAGTTTTTCGATCATTACATCAATAGGTAGGTTTGCTTTCCCATAATTATTAATTAATTAATTAATTAAGGGAAGTCAGAACATGACGAGGAATACCCTGGACAGGATTCGAAGACAAGCTTGTGTGTGCATCACTGAAGATCTATGGAAGATTACAGACCCTGGTCCTCATCAGCAAACCTTCAGTGTGAATAGCTTCAAACTAGCCTTCACAGGATTATTTGGGTATGCACCAAATGCTCTATAATAAGCGCGTTCGGCAATAGCATCCGAGAGCGGACGGATTTTTTAGTCACGTGATAACAGATTGTACAGATTTGTCAGATTTTTCTGTAATAAACGAACGCTACGGAGCATTTTGATCGATTTTTCTGTTTGACGTATGTAACGCCTTACCCGAGCCAGATATTAAATTAGAGCTTGAAGGTCTATTCGTCCGTAGAGGTAGTTGGGTACTATTTTAATTCTTTTGTTATAGTTCTCAACATTTCTACCCCTTGGTTGAGATGATTCAATATTTTGAATCATTATTTTTTTATCAAACAACATTTTTTTATTTATTACTACACAACAAATAACATAAGACACGAAAATTCAACAGACTGTTCAAGAATATTCGAAGCGGGATAAAAAATCCATTCACAAAGGCCGAAAAGTAATTTCTGTTTCTGTTCTGTGGAAAAAAATCCGTTTCCTCCGTCGAAATACACCGAGCAAAAAGATCTACATCCGATTGATCAGATTTTCTTGCCGAACGGTCCAGATGTGTACTCCCCTCAATCTGGATGTAATACACGAACGGTTCAGATCAATCCGACCAGTCAGATGTCATTGCCGAACGCGCTTATTGTTGGGATCCTGTTTGAGCCTCTCTCATGCTGAAATACTTGCAATGCTAGTAGATGAAACTAAAAACTAACAGGTATTCGACAAAACGATCCATCTCAACAGTCAAGCTGCTATCGAAAAAGAAACATTATTGTCAAATAGAATAGATTCTGACGAAGCTATCTCTAGAGAAAATTTTATAGCAAGAAGAGTCGTTGCGGTAGGGATAGAATGATATTCTCAAAAAAAATTCTGTTTACTGTAGGTCTCACAAAATAAGGAATACGTACTCTGATATTTCTGAGATTTCTGTGAGAACTGAATCCTGAAGTTCTCAGCATATGTGCTCCACAATGCTTGCATATATAATCCATCCGAGAATTGACTAAATAACATCTTGATATTCAATATTCAGATGTTCCAACCATAAATTAGAATCAACTTATCCGAAGTTTGCGAGGAAATTCGCAATTCAACGAAGATACGAACGGATATGAGTGAGTTCGTCTGTCTATAATCTGTTAACTTATGGCTGATTACTCTCTACAGCATCTGACAGAGCCCCATAACTTCGCCTGCCATTACTGGCCAATATTGCAGAATTCTAAACTTGTATTCGATGAACGTATTGAGTATTTCTCTGTTGTGTGGTATGTGTGTTTTCGATGGACAGCAGCTGGAACAATGCATTGACCGGAAGCTACACAATGATCTGAAATTGAATGTTTCTGTTCAAACTTGTGAGCATCCTAACGCAAGTTGTAAATTAGGGGCTGTCTCATAGCTGGATACCTAGTTTCACATAAGGGAAAAGGTTATTGATACGTGCTACAATCGGAAACATAATTCAAGAAACGTTGGGCGCCAATTGTATGAGCAATTTCAACATGAACAGTTGGTAGGTAATTGTTTCGTTGGTATGAAGCATTATCTCAGCAGAGATTTTGATCGGGTTTAAGAATGTTGGTGAGACAAGTTCATGGAAATCTGAAGATTATGTGGAAAATATGGGGGTACGGTCCTGCTAACGTTGGGGTTTCAAGTTACCGTAGTTTCGGTTGTGTGCGGAAGCGAAACACGATAGAAATAGATGCAACTGTTTACAGAACAATAGGGATGTTTACTTCTGGCGGATAAACTACGTCTATTTGTGTTTGTTAAATCTTGCATCATTCACTCAAGATATTCTGGTCTGAAAATTCTTCCGGAAGAATATTCAGACATGTTATGTCTAAATAGCTTCCACATCGGCCGAATCTCCGAAACAAATTGCGTTTCAGATAGCATGTTAAAGTGGTAAGAGATTGCGTTTGTGAAAATAGAAGAAATATCGCTGTGGAAACAGCCAGTTCCTTTTGTCCGCTTTATCGCTTAATGGTTATTAAATGAGGAGGCATTCTTTGCTAGGATAGGGAGCTTATGGCATGCTTGGAAGAGCGTACTGTAAAGTTCTTGTAACTTCTGAGGGTAGGCTGGGTTGAAGCTGGAACTGGAACAATAAATCTCTGAATTAATTAGAACATCTTTCTTGAGATGCGTTTGAAATTGCGCAAATTAATAAGAAAAGCACATGGAATTTTATGGTTTTAATTCTTCATATTACCATTGAGTTTAAATATACATAGAGACATAGAGACATATAGAGACACAACCCACTAACCCAGTTCATTGATTTGATGCACAAATTTTTGGCAGTTTACTTGCCAATTTGCCAACTCAAGTGGCGGCACATAGTAGCTACTAAAGGAACTATATTCGTCCGATCCATTTTGTCACTACTCATTTATAGAAATCTGTAGGAGATTTATTTTCCTCTAGTTCTATAAATCGTAGGCAGGGTCGGATTCGTCCAAATTCGTTACAAACGGTGTGATTCAATAATGATGAACTATAAGCCATGAATTTATCCAAAGTAGTGTTCTCAGGTAGGAAATGAGGGTTGAAAATGTTTCTTGGAGGGACATAAAAGAAACGTACTTAATCGATGAAAAGAATTTGTCTTTCTCGTACTCTCTTGAAGATAACTGAAAACCACATAAATCCAAACCCTTCCAGAAAATGAAGGTAAAATTGGCCACGCACATTTTCATCAGAACTTTATATTCGGCTATGAGAACAGTCGTTGCCACTGGTGAGCTGAGGTCGAGAAGTGCCAATTCAACTGCTCAGTTCATTCTGAAAATGAATGATCTTTTCGACTGCCTCAATTCGAATGGAAAATTTGTGGGAAATTATCAGCCATCAGCAATACAAACTCTGACGGAATCAATTGAATTCATTAAGTCTTGGACAGTTGGGAAAAATATTCCCTATTGTTTCAACGGTTTGATACAAACCATCAGTAGCATCCTTCAATTGTGGGAGGAGACGAAGGAAACATTCCCATATTTGATAAAAAGTCGGCTCAACCAGGATCCAATCGAGAATTCATTCTCCAAAATAAGACAGCGTAGAGGTTATGATCCAAACCCCTCAGCTCGATGCTTCAGATTTGGGTTTCAGTCGGTCATGACTGTCTTGTTAAAAATGTTCCGATAATTCTAACTGCCAAGATGACAATGATTTCGACCTGTGTACAATGGGAGAATCTGAAAGTCCATTGATGTGGTGGATTGGACAGATTCGACCATTTCTTCTGCGGATTCGGCAACGGTGAGTTTAGTGAGGGTATATAAGGGATAAAGAGTTAATTGAACCCCTATATACCCTAGAATCTGACCTAATCGCAAGTTTCTCGGGGTATTTGATGAGGAACATCGCAAAAAAAAACATATGCGGTAAGTGCGCAAAAGCACTCCTCATTGATGATTTGAATAAGCTTCGTAATGATTGGATATATATTGCAAATCGAAATCGGATACTTCTGAGAATTCCCTCAACCGATTTCAAACATTTGATGAGGAAAGCGCGGTTGGTCATAGAGAAAATTATTGTATGGTCACAAAATCAGAAAAGATATGACTTCAAAGGTATATTTTAGAAACATAAAAAAAATTAATTTATAGAAGATTGGAACTCTCCGTTAACTCCAGAATTTGAAAAGCACAGGATTCATTTATTGAGACAACTGATTAGAGTGAAGCTGTACATGGGAAAGAAAAAAAACCAAAGGAATCTCGACACAGAAGCATCCCGCTGTTTATAAAAAATTAAATATTTTTAAAAATTCCTAGGAAATCTATTTATAAATACTTGTGAATGAAGAAAAAATTGCATGCATTTATTTTTTCAGACATCAGTATTTTATATTCATGAAATATCAAAAATAATTGTCGTTTTATTGCATCAAAAAAATCAGGTGATGAAATCCCACATTTCCATATGCCGGTCCTGATCGTCATCGCATTCGGCTTCGGAAATAGTGTAGTATAGTTCAGCTACTTACCGCCAGATGCGGGAGTAAAAATTTCCGCTTCTCTGAAACACACTTATCCATCTATGAACCGGTGAAGGAACTACACAAAATTTAGCTTCAAATCGTTGAACTGGGCTGTGTCTCTATGTATATTTAAACTCAATGATATTACTGCAAATGGATATTTTAATACTTGAATCACTTTGGAAAAAGAAATTCCGCTCTTGAAAGAGCATGAAAATTTGTGATATTCCCACACTTATACGGGGAGGTTTTTCAATAAAATTCATAATAATTGCAGCTTCAAAACGTGAAGTTCATTTCGTGGAAACCACCCAGTGTGGGAATCAAATTTTAGAACACGAAACGACCTAAATTCTGTAGAGAATTGGACGTCCGAATTAGATGTAATTGAATTGAATAGCGTACAGGTGTACGTGAAATATATTCTGAATAACTAGACAAGCGAGACGTGGCGTCGGATGAAAGTTGCCATTTTGGATTCCAAATTTGTGTTTTATGAGCGGAAATGATATGCAGAGTTTACCTAGGCGCCGAGATTAAAAGACACTAGAGTCAAGCACTGTGAGATTCACATACGATTCAGTAGGGAACTTATTCCAAAAGGTAATGAAACTTTTCGCCAATAAGATAATGATGTGAAAAAGAGATTTCCTCAGTTGAATTTTCTTGACAAAAAATATTAATGAACAGTTCTCACATGGATAAAAACACATTCTGTTGCTTTTTTGTTATGAGAATCTGATGAACTATAGGAAAACTATCAAGAAGCCAGGGACAGTTTGGTCCATCAATTTCAATTCTGTTCGTGCGTCCAAACTCCATCAATCATTAGTTTTGTCGTTCATTTTACGAGTAAAACTTTACGAACTCATAAGCCCCAATATCAAACAGAGATATATGGCGATAAAATTGTTTTTCTTCGAACGTGGATACAATAAAAAATCCTCTCAGGTATTGGATTTGTTCCACAGGGTGTTCCAACAACAATTCTTCATTCGTAGATTATTCGTACTCTTCCCTGGACTCAATTGAGCCAGGGCTGTTCAGAAATTAAAATTACTATTACCGATATAGGTCGCTTGACACCCAGAAGGAGCTGTTTAAGTTTCAATTCTATTTTGGTAAAACAGATAGTATAGCAAGGAGTAAATGATTATAATTTGGGGAAAAAAACGAAAGGGTTTTCTATGGCAAATGGCGTTCCGTCAAATGTTCTAAGATTTTGGTATAATGTAGTACTCGACCTACTGATCAAAAGTGTCCATGGCCCCAACTCAGTCCTTTGACTAGTTTTTGAGATACAGGGCGTTGAAGTTGAGAATTACCCACTTTTACTACGCCCGTATCTCGGAACAGAATCGAATGAACTTCAATTTTTCTCAACAAACATTTCATGACATCCCCAGGGAGCAACCATATAGAGCAATATGACCGAAAATCGTTACGAATACAGGGTTATCCATAATTGAATGCATGTCCGATTTTGAAAGTATAAAATATGTCAGTTTCAGAGCGAGAACGTTCACAAAATGAACTATTACACTAGATATGTTGTTGTTACATCGAAAAAGTCTGTAATACCCAGAATTTATACTGGATGATCCATTATTATAGAAACTATTCTCAAGGAAATTTAAGTGGACACCCTGTATTTATGGGTTGATTCAAGGTGTTTGTTCGATTTTTTTTAGAACATATCATCATGGACTTACAGAATACAGGGTGATTCAGTCATGAAATGAACTTTGAACCTCACGAAAATACCCAAAAACCCCTTTTTTTTTCATCACCCTCTATTTCAAGATTAACTCCGATGAGGTGCGAGTTTTCTTTCACCATTGAACTTGAAATAGAAACATCAATACGATTGAGAGTTTTCATCCACTTCCTATGACCAGATTTTTTTTTATGAAAATTAATTATTTATGTTATTCTATTCTTATATCAGCATAGAAAAAAATCTGGTCATAGGAAGTGGATAAAAACTCTCAGCCGTATTGATGTTTTTATTTCAAGTACAATGGTGAAAGAAAACTCCCACCTTATCGGAGTTAATCTTGAAATAGAGGGCGATGAAAAAAAAGTGGTTTTTGGGTATTTTCGTGAGGTTCAAAATTCATTTCATGACTGAATCACCCTGTATTCTTTGAAGTCCATGATGATATGTTCTAAAAAAATCGAACAAACACCTTGAATCAACCCATAAATACAGGGTGTCCACTTAACCTTCCTTGAGAATAGTTTCTATAATAATGGATCACCCAGTATAAATTCTGGGTATTACAGACTTTTTCGATGTAACAACCACATATCTAGTGTAATAGTTCATTTTGTGAACGTTCTCGCTCTGAAACTGACATATTTTATACATTCAAAATCGGACATGCATTCAATTATGGATAACCCTGTATTCGTAACGATTTTCGGTCATATTCCTCTATATGGTTACTCCCTGGGGACGTCATGAAATGTTTCTTGAGAAAAATTGAAGTTCATTCGATTCTGTTCCGAGATACGGGCATAGTAAAAGTGGGTAATTCTCAACTTCAACGCCCTGTATCTCAAAAACTAGTCATAGGATTGAGTTGGGGACATGGACACTTTTGATTAGTAGGTCGAGTACTACATTATACCAAAATTTTAGAATATTTGACGGAACGCCATTTGCCATAGAAAAAGTGCGGGGTCCTTTGTTAATAATGTGTTTGTCCACCGCAATTATCTATACACTCCCCAACACTTCTTGGCATTGATGCAAGCTACCAATACATCTCAGAGCGGCCAAGGTCCGTGGGGACTGGGGTAAATTTCCAAGTCTTCTAGACTTGGGGGTTAACTAGGGGATTAACTAAACATGAAACTGAAGGACCGTGCCTTTCCACATATAACCTGAGGAATGCACTGAGGCAATCACTCGATTAACCAAATAAAATCTTGACCTGATGCTGAAGGACTTTGGTCGATGGCCTCTGATTGTGGTCAATAAATTACAGTTATTATTTCTTGACCTGGATGAGAATCAAACTCTTCAAAAAGCTTTTGACGGCTTGTTATAAATAGTTGTTTCCATTTCAAAGGTCGAAATAGATAGGGTTTTCGAGAGCATCAAAAAAAAAGAACTTGGAATCATTTTCATTGTTTTCCTGCGGTTATCCCATACTTCAAAGGGCTGAGGTAATAATCCAGCATCGGACTGAAAATGAACCAATCAAATCATTCCCACAGCTCCCCCACCATCCGGAACTCGGATAACCTGGAAATACTTCCTGGCCTACACTTCAATAAAAGGTACCTGTAGTTTAATTAAAATGTGGTCAAGTCCAATATTCTCCGAATGCTTGTTGGACGCATTGCCGGTAATTTCCTCCTTTTTCTACCCCCCTACCCTCCCGCCCATTTAACCAAATCGCAATTAACGAGTTGGGAAGTTATTCCTTTGTTTCACTTGAAACAGCACGATTTTCGCATTCAATCTGGCCAATGCAATGTTTCATTTTCTTCCTTTCCAAGAGCGGTGAAACGGAAACGAGTTTCCATTCAAAATTGGATATTTTGGGGCTTGTTCGTTGGGTATTCGAAAGAGCGAACTCGGGAGCAAATAATGTACATCCGAACTTAACCCTGGTGTTTTTCTGAATAACGTGGAAATGGAACAATGACGACTACCAATGCTCAAGCTACCTCAGCACAGAGAACAATGGGGTGGTTGTATTCTATACCATTAAACATTGATCCAATTCAACTGTGGTAAAAGATGTAATGCAGATTATACAGGGCGTCCCTCGAAGAACACATATTCCTGAAATGAACTGCTCCACATGAGTTAGGGATTTTGACTTAAATTGCAAGAAAATATAGTAAAAATAAGATCTTTGTGATGAAAATTTAAATTAATATGATTTCAAGTTGCAAATTAATTTTAGCCTGTAGGTCTGCAGCGTATACAGGGTGGTTAAGAAAAATCGAGTAAAATAACGAAATTTTATTCCCATAGAATTCAAGCATTTTTAGACTATTAATACTATGTATGGCCTCCACGGGCATCGATAACAGCTGGACATCTTCTTTGCATACTACACACGAGGTTGTTGAACATTTCTTGAGGAATTTGGTTCCATAATCGGCGCAGAAGCTCTCTCAGATCATTCAAGGATTCTGGGGTAGTTTGATGATTATCTCATCTTCTTTGGAGCATATCCCATGCATGTTCTATGCAATTCAAATCTGGTGAGTGCGGAGGTATTGGTAATTGTGGAATACCAAGCTCCTCGCGCGCATTCTCAACTATGGCTGCACGGTGCCGTCTAGCGTAATTGTCTAGAAATTGAAAAGTTTCACCAATACCAGCGTGAAAATTTGACACAACATTGTCAATGACATGCTCCCTATAGTGTGAGGCGGTCATATTTCCAAGACAAATGTGTGGATCTGTGCGCCCGTTGAAACATATACTATAACACTACCCCGTCGAAATGGATGGACTTCTTGGACATAGCGACGATAACGGGGTATGCGTGGGATTGTCCATACCCTTATTCTTCGAGAATCTGAAAATCCATATCTGGATTCATCAGTGAAAAGGACACTACGCCATGGATCGTTCCAATTGACATGTTGCCTGGCCCATTCCAGTCTTTGACGCTTATGGTCACGTGTTCATGGAACTCCTCTTAATGGACGTCTAGAACCTAGATTCACCTCTCTCAAACATCGTCTGATGGTTTCGATGGAAACTTTGACCCGATCTGCATTTTGAAGAGTATTCCGTAGCATTCTACACGTAGATGTAGGGTTTCTTCTCGCCGAAACAGTGATGAAACGATCCTGAGCCAGGTTTTTTTTCGTCGCCCACCAAGCCATGGTCTCCCTGAACCTATTCCAAAGTCGAGATATCACACTTTGGCTGACTTGTAGCCTTTCTGCTGCAACAAACTGAGTTAGGCCACCCTGTAGCATTCCGATAGCCCTATTAGTCTCAGCGTTTGTTGATTTACATCTTGGCATTTTCAGAAAACTCGTTTCAAATCGAAGCCGTTGATAAATTGACTTCATTTCAGAATAGGAACATTCATGAAGCATATGCAAAGAACCAAATTTCAGAAAAATGTATCATACTGATTTTTATTGGATCGATTCAAGTTTTCATTGAGTTTTAATGATTTTACAGCGATTTTCTCGAAGATTACATACTTTGAAAAACGATTGAATACGATACCCCTAACTGTTGTGGAGCAGTATATACAGTGTGACAAAAAAAACCTCGGACAAACTCTTTTTCATTCAACTTCATTAAACAGAAGAAATTGAACAAAGCAACAACAAATAATAATAGCTTGAATATTTGTTAATAATATATTTAAGCCGTTTTGAAGTGGCTTCCTTTGGCGGCGATACACAGCTTTAGACGCTTGAAATTTTCGGCAATGGGCCGCAGCTCCTCGGGCGTTAATCGGTTCCATTTCCGGCGCAGAGATTGCTTCAGCGACTCCAAATTTTTGTGTTTTTTAGCACAAGCCCTGTGCTCCAAAATCGACCACACGCTGTAGTCTATTGGGTTGAGATCCGGTGAGTAGAGCGGCCATTCTGCAGATGAGATGAAACAAGGAAAATGGGTCTTACACCATTCTTGCGTCATTTTCGCTCTGTGAGCCGGAGCGGAGTCCTGTTGAAAGGTCCAATGCGTATCGCCGTAGTGCTGTTTGGACCACGGAAGTACTACGGCCTCGAGGATGACGCAGCGGTAGACTTATTGTTGATTTTGACCCCTTAATCCACGAAAACTGAGGGAGTTTTACCACTGCCGCAAATTCCGCCCCAGACCATGACGGATTGCAGATTTTGACTGTGTTCGACGATGGCCGATGTACCGGGAGCCTCTACGGACAAGACTCTGTCGTTTTGGTGGTTGTGGGATTGTTCTACGGTGAAAAGCTTCTCGTCTGTGAAGAGAATTCGCTCCCATTGCTGACCGGCGGCGAGACGAAGGAGTCGGCGGCACCTTTGGAGTCGTACGTGCTTGTTTTCCTCCGTGAGGAGTTGAACTTTTTGGAGCTTGTATGGCTCGAGGTTGAGCTCCTTTTTGGCAATTTGACGGACTGATTCGCGGTTGGTACCGGTTCACAGGCTATTTTCCTCATGAAAACCCTCGGATTTCAATTGACTCGCTTCTTGACGATGTGGCGATTGCAACGTTTATTGACAGTGCGTTTTCTACCACTTCCTGGACGGCGACCATCATGGCCAAGCTCCTTGAAACGACGAATTGCATCGGACACGTTTTGTCGAGGCACATTGAGCAAACGAACAATTTCGCATAGACGCCTACCTTGACGAAACAGCTCCAAAATCGCACAACGTTTGTTTGACATTCCAAAACTCAGTGCAATGAAATTATATCCAACTGAAAATTCACATATTACTACAGGAAAGTGTAGAGAAACCAAGAGAATAAAAATTATTTGGCTGCGCTGAAATACTTTTGTTCCAGACCACAGCAAAACTTGTCCGAAGTTTTTCTTGTCACCTTGTATATGGTACATCGTCAGAGTGCCATTAAGTATGAGTAGGTTTTGATGTTAAAAATCTGCTGTAAACTATTAGAATCGCCAGGAAAAAATTCTCATTATTCGTAAGATTTCAAAATCACAATGAATCTGTCAAATAATCTATCAGATAGTCAGTAGATAGTCAATCATTTTCCATATCAAGAGGGTCCAAAGTTATGTTGATGAAGTATTGGAATGAAGACAACAGGACAGAATAATGTGTGAATTTTTCGAAATATCAAATGCAATTGGTGAATCTCTGCGAACAGGATGAGGCAGACTGAAAACACGGCGAGAAAACCAATTGAAATCGTATAATGAAGACATCAAAAGAACTAAAAACCCACATACTCCAAAAGCCAATTGATGGAACACAATCAGACACACGTGCATAGAAAACATATTCGAAAAGCGATTGCATTATTATCTGCTGGTCAGATGAACCCAAGCGAATATATGCTGGGAGATTGAATTGATTTATTTATTCACACTATAATATTTTACCATTGCTACCGTTGCATTATGGGATTGGTACACCAGACTCTGTTAATTAAATTTTGTTAGATAGATGTGGAATATTCATGAGGGAATTATTGAATTGTTGATCCAATTTTATCTTGGCTGGATAAATATTCAATAATACATGACTGAAATCGAAATTTACATATGCAACAAGTATATTCTGTGACAATCGGACTGATTCATGCAGATCGGAAAATGGTCGGATGAAATAAAAATTATTTACACGTTATGATATTTTATCATATGTAATACCACTAGAGATGGAATTTTGCCGGCAAAATTTCTCGATTGTGATATGAAATTTCCGAAAAGCAACAAACTCGAATATTACAAGAGAGAAATTTTATCTGCTTAAATTTCATCTCGAGTGGAATTCGGCATGACTATTCCACGAGAAAATAGGGTAATATGTTCACATTCGACGCGTATTGCGCTATTTGGCAAATTTGAATTCATCATAGATTAACTAAACCACTAAACGTTGTTTGTTCTCTCTGAAAATGATATACACGAGCTCTCTTGGAGAGAAGAAATGAACTGTTGTACCAATTCTTATTGCCTCGAGAATTAAAGATAAAAAATGGATGTTTGATCGAATTGTAAATAAATACCACAAAGTGAACACTGAAGGAATGGTACTTACGTTTGTTCAGATGAAAAGTTACGTATCTGCTTCTGTTTTGGTCTCGTGTGGTGTTGTTCAGGGTAAAAGTTCTTATCACATACGAATTCACTTTGTATAAAGGGTGGCGAACTAAAGGCCGACGACGTGGAAAGTATTTGTTAAGGGCTTCGAGCTAAGCCGTGTAAAAACGATATGCAACTGATGTCAGATATCTTGTTGAACTGAGCAGGTATATGCTTGTGGGATTTTTACAACAGCCATAGAATCGCACAGAGCACAGAAAATCCCGTTCTGATTCTTACTGAGTAAGCCCATCCTATGTATAGACTTTGTGGTATAATAAAACAAATGTGTGAATTCTGAACATTCTCCGCCGGGAAAATGCATCTATGCATTTTAAGAAACAAAGATTGAGAAAAGTGAAATATTGAGAGAAAGGAGAAATGGTTGTGAAATGAGAAAAAATTAACAAAAAAAAAAGGAAAAGTAAAAATAAAAAGTTGAAGAAAATTTAGCTTCTAATTAAGTTTTCCGATCTGCATATGACTGTCTGGCTTATTTCGAAAGGGATGAGGAGGAGGGAGATATAAATCAACGCAGGATGGCTCAAGGATTGGTTTGGGAGGTAATTGTTCCAAATTACTAATGGAACGCCAATTGGTGTCTGATGAACGATCTATGTTCTTCACTTGTTGGCGTTTTGACGGGTGACTCTGTCTCGAATTTATATTTCGACAGTCCCGAGACTTCCAAAGAGTGGAATTTGAAACAGGCGCAGATCTTTTATTCGATGATTCGATAAGAAAGGAGGCTGTTGACAAAACTGAATGGACCTGTTCAATAGGCGACCGAGGCGACGATGGCGAACTGGGAAGTGAGGTTTTCTTTGAACGGTCGACTTGGGTTCTCGAAAGAGGCCTTTTGTCCACATGCAATAATGTGTGGTGTTCACCGGACCCACATTTCTTGCATTTATATGCTGACTTGCAGGAGCAAACGTCGTGTGATGCACTCAAACAATTAAAACAAAGGTGCGATGCTCTACAGAAATCGTAGCGTTGATTTGGAGATTTCGCAGAGAACGCATTGCATCGGTAAATTGTATGTTTACCTTTGCAGTGGAGACAAGTGCGTGAAGATGAGGTATTCATAAAAAGCCTGGTGGATTGATAATGATGGGTTTTTCTGTCTTGCTGGAATCTTTGTCGCGTGTTGGAAATATTGTTGTGGGAATTCATACTCCCAGGAGAGGAACCGACAACCTTCAAAGTTTCTAATGCTGTGCAGCGTCTCTCAAGAAATGACAGGAGATCTCTATAATCAGGAATTTCGATCGAATTCCTATTGAGCTCAAAACTAGTGACAGTCGCGTGATCTAGACGCTTGATTAACATAATCGATAAAACAAAGTTCCAGCTTTCGACAGGAAAATTCATTATGGTGAGACCGGCAAGATTCTCGGAAAAAGTGTCTAAGAGTTTCCTCAAGCTCGCGGCGTTCTCGGATTTTAGAGATGGCGCATTTTCCAACTCGTTCCACATGGCTTGAGCGCGTAATCTCTTATTGTGATACCTGCGCTTTAACTGATCATATGCGATCTGATAGTTATCGCTGCATAACCTTAGCGTTGTGACTAGAGTCAAAGGTGGTCCAGAAAGGGAGGATATCAGGTAATTGAATTTTTCTATAGCTGATAATGAGCTATTGGTATGTACTAATGCGTCGAATAAATCTATGTAAGAAGGAAACGATTGGTAATCACCGTTGAACTTCGTTAATTCAAGAGTTGGAAGCATGATATGTGAATGCTGATTGGTAAATGAATGGTCCGCAATTTCGGTTTTAGTTTCTGATTCTGAGATATCGGCGTAGACACTTTTGATAAAATAATAGGATTCTAAGAAATCCTCACGAATTTTGAATTCGTCCTCCAAATTTCCGTCTGACTCGGTTATGAGCGATGAAATGACCGTGTTATGATGCTTTAAAAAATCTTCTTTGATACCTTCTAAGTCTTGAAATAAGAAATGAACTGTTGTACCAATTCTTATTGCCTCGAGAATTAAAGATAAAAAATGGATGTTTGATCGAATTGTAAATAAATACCACAAAGTGAACACTGAAGGAATGGTACTTACGTTTGTTCAGATGAAAAGTTACGTATCTGCTTCTGTTTTGGTGTCGTGTGGTGTTGTGCAGGGTAAAAGTTCTTATCACATACGAATTCACTTTGTATAAAGGGTGGCGAACTAAAGGCCGACGACGTGGAAAGTATTTGTTAAGGGCTTCGAGCTAAGCCGTGTAAAAACGATATGCAACTGATGTCAGATATCTTGTTGAACTGAGCAGGTATATGCTTGTGGGATTTTTACAACAGCCATAGAATCGCACAGAGCACAGAAAATCCCGTTCTTATTCTTACTGAGTAAGCCCATCCTATGTATAGACTTTGTGGTATAATAAAACAAATGTGTGAATTCTGAACACTCTCTATGATATTTATTTCCGAAGCTATCTATGAATTCGAGAAACTTCAAAAATTTTGTCGCTGAAAAACATGTTGTTTTTGCCGGCTTGAAATGTTTTTCGGGATGAAACGATCGTTGCTACGGAAACTTCCTCACTAAAAATGAAAAGAGGGGAATAGTCTTAGAAAAATTATGACAATTTCTTTCTACATTTTCAAGGAAATCGAGTTTGATTTAATCTGTAGATTAAGTACCTCCTCTTGAATCAATATTCAATTGTAATTGCCAGTGTGCATTGCTTAAACGCTTAAACGCTTAAACGCAGGACGTAAAAGGCACTTATCATGGATGCACTTTTCCAAAGATGAGGAATGAATGGAAAGGAGTTCTTCGACCTAGTGCATAAACTTAGGAGTCAAACTCAGCATTTTTCAAATCCCCCTGAAACCTAATCTGCTATTAATGCCACCGTAGCATGTCTTGGATTCAAACAGTGTTCCTCATTCACTCAATTACATCCCAGTTCCGAATTTGCACTTGTCAGAAAAATGTTGTGAGGACATTATTCTTCATTTGCTTCTCTAAAATACGGACATTAAAACTTTATTTCTAATTTACCGCTACATTTCTTACTTCTATTGCAGTCGCCTCCATTCCATTTTCTGGTTACTAGCTTGATTAATTAATTTCGTTTATACTCCCTATCGCATGGTGCGCACTGTCGAGGTTCTCTTGCAGAAGGAATAGAATTGCAGTGGAATGGAATAATTTTTTGAAGGTGATTATATTCCTTGAAAAAGTTCGAACTGAATTCCATTACGGATGATGAGATTTCTTGTTGGTGAAATTATGAATTATTTCTTTCCCCTCGGACGGATATCTCCACTCTTTTCGATATACAGTGTGGCAATCAAGCACAACCAGTCCGTTATGGAATAACACTTCCTTTTTTCATAGAAGAGTTTAGTTGTAAGTTTTAAAATGAACTGAATATGTCGTTCCATCAGTTTAAGTTTTCCCATTCATCCCCTATCATCAGGTTTTCCCTCATTTATAAAGTCTTCATCATTATTACCAATTTTCACCTCACTGTCATTCAGGAAATCTGTGGATAATAGAAGAATTCTTTCAGAAAGATCCCTCATTAGATTTCTCCTCAACAAATTCACTCGATACAAATTGTGTATTTCCATATGAGTAACGAAATCTATCCCTTTCCAAAAAAGTCCATTATCAATAACTGCTCAACAAAACATAACAATATAGGTACGTTCAGTTCACCCAAAATTCCTAACCATTGAAGGTAAGGTTAGGATCCTAATAGGTTCTGTCAATTAAGGACTCACACTCACTTACAGCTCCAACTGGTTTCTAGATTCATCCACTTGCTGAAACAAATTAACCAATCACTCTCTCGTACTGAGAGATGGAAATACGTTTCGAACCGTATTCTGTGAGTAGTAATTGACATTCTACAGGTAGACGAATATACCGGCCCTGACTGTAGGATGGTTTGGCGTTCATTTAAAATTTTGAAAGAAGATGGAATATCAGAAGAAAATTATAGTTTGGCTTCGAGAAACACTGTAAGGCTTCCGAAGAATGTTCTCAACCCTTTATCCTGGACTGAAACAATAAAATGTTAATGCTATTCAGTGCTTGGCGAAATACGTCAGCTGAATTAACATATTTCTACGTTAGAGGTTGACAGGTGGTATCTCGCAGTAGCGACTAAGATATGAATGATGCAAAGTTCCCCTTTTAAAACGTGAGGGATGCCCAACCCCAGAGACCCTCCGTGATCATTAGGGGCCGAGGAAAGGTGTTTTCATGTAAAAACCTGCGCCGGAATAGGGACCATTTGGGAGATAAATAAGAATATATGGCGGTGTAATAGAGGAATATATGTTGAAGAGGCCCAGGGATACGGGCAAAAAACCGCCCTCGGGGATATCGTCTGTGTCGAGTTACTGTGGCGCACCTGAACAAACACGTTGAAATCGGCGGGTTCAAAGAACAGAATATATATTTCAATTCGGTTCCGGTTGGATTTCTGCATGCCCCAGGTGAATCAAGGATCCCTCTTTACGGCGAATTTTCCACAGTTCATTTGGGTGCGTTGGCAGGACTGAATGGTTATCGATTTCGTTTCTTATCCAGGAGCTGCGGTCGCACAAAATATGGCCAGAAAAATTCCGTCATATTTCGCCCTTCAAAAATTCTCCATGATGTATCGGAATTTCATATTTTCATGCAGATAGGAATTTCAAATCATTCCGTAGAAGTTTGCATTGGGCTTCCTGCTCTACTATTTTTCCTGTTCGGCTTGTTTTTATATCAGATGGCATATTGGCTAGCTACTGAAGTTATGGGCTGCAGACTAGGCCGAAGAATTCTCATGTATCAGCTCAAAAACTTCCACACTCTTCTGACTCTTTCTGAAGCAACCTATTTTTGATTCCCAATTCATTTAGGTTTTGAAGAAAACGTTTGGGAGGTCTTCAGTTTATATTTAACTATGGGCACAATAATCTTTTCATCGTCGTTAGTTATTCCGCAACAGAATCCGAATCCAATAGTTCTTGTTACCACCTCTTCTTCCAATCAACTGCTGAATACATCAAGGCATCCCACGACTAAGGTCAAGTAATAATAATACGAGGATATATTGAAAAATTCTTAGCCTACTATAGAACCAAACAAAATTTCAATGTCAAAATATTTTATTTCTCAACATATTCTCCACTTAATTGAATACATTTATAACAGCGAACCTGCAACTTCTCTAGACCTTCCAAAAAAATATTTCTATTTGTTTATTTTTATCTACATATTCTATACATATTTATCTATTTTTATCTATTTATTTTATCTATTTATTCCATCTATTCATTTCATCTATCATCCCATCTGTTTGTTCTATCTGTTTATCTATTTATAATCTGTTTGTCTATTCGCCTATTTATCTATTTGATCATTTTATTTTTGTTTAGTATATATATGTGTGTTTCTTCATTGGATGGGATCACCTATTCTGCGGGAGTATTATTGCCCTTACATGGCAAAACTCGGATGTGAAATTCACAATCACCTAAAGTGAGAAAACCGATATCCGGCTAATGACCACATCAGTCGATGCCGTCAAATGAATACAAAGAAAAACAGCGAACCTGCAACGTCTCTAGACCATTAAAAAAAATGTTTCTTCTTGCTCTGCAAACCAGTCCTCCACAGCTTTCATTACCTCCTCGTTGGAAGAAAATTTACGACCATTTAAACTTTTTTTCAGTTGAGGAAAGAGATGATAGTCAAACGGAGCCAAATTTGGTGAATATGGAGGGTGTTCTAGTAAATCTAACCCTAAATTACGAATTTTTTGCATGGCAACATGAGATTTGTGTACTTGGGCGTTGTCCTGTAGAAACAAAATAACTTTGGATAGCTTTCCGCGTCTTTTCTCTTTAATTTTTTTCCGTGTAGAGTGGTCAGTAATGTCGAATAGTAATCTCCAGTTATTGTTCTACCCTCATACAAAAAATCAATCATGATTACTCCATGGCAATGCCAAAAAACTGAAGCAGATTTTTGGACACGGAACTTCTTAGGTCTTGGAGAACTAGAGTGTCGCAATTCATCGATTGTTGCTTTTTTTTCTGGATCGTAAAAATGACGTGAATTATATGATGAACGCGTTCGTATGAAATCTTCAGTGTTTCAGATATCCGTTTTAGCCCAATTCGACGTTCTGATAAAATCATGTCATGAACTGCATCGATATTTTCGGGGACTGACACAGAAACTGGCCTTCCCGATCGGTCATCATCTCCAATGGAAAATTTGCCTCTTTTGAAGCTTGCAGTCCAATTTTTCACGGTCGCATACGAAGGACATTGATCGCCAAGGATATTAAGCGTATCTTCGTAAATCTGCTTACCTCTCAACCCTTTTAAATACAGGTACTTGATGATGGCTCGATACTCCAATTTTTCGATTTTTACAATTTCAGTGGACATCTTTTTTTTGAATTTATTGCGTTACTCTGGTTTACTTTTTTGACGTCGAACTCTACTCTGACACTTCTAATAAGTTATTGTTCGTTGATATGGTATCGCAATATTTTGTTTATGCATGGAAGTGGTCTAGGCTAACTAGATATCAATACATCCTGGTAGTACGAAGAAATATTCCATTCAGAAATATGTTCAATCAAAAGAGGCACTCTTCAAATGATTTAAATTCAAATCAAGCCAATAGAGATGAGAATAAGATGCAGTGGGAGGTCTGAGACGAATTACAACCTTATTTGCATTGAGAATGCACTCTGATAAAACAAAAGGAGCCCAAGACTATGTAAAATTCGAAGAGATATTATGCATCCCAATGCTCGCTTTCCAATGTCTCTTACAGGCAACTTTGTATTTAAATTTATTCCTATTACTAAAACGTTGGAAGTTGGGAGACAGCTAACATGAAAAGTACTCAGACTCATGAGGTAGAATTTTTGCATTTTCAGCTGGAGTTGTTAACTATTAATGCTCTACATTTGGAAGATGGAATAGGTCGTTTATTTTCTTCGTTTGTTGGCTGCTTTTAACCTATAAGATCAGTCCAGGCGACGTTTTTAGATTATGAAAATCCTCTGTCGCTGGTTGTTATTTTCAGATTTGAATTTGAGAATTTGATCGAATGGTTTTTCAAACTGAAAAGCCTTATTATCTCTACTGGTTCATCACATGTAAATTTCGCCAATAAAAACCCGCAATTATTCGAGTTCAATACAGGAATATGCCGACCCAAAAGTGCTGCCAGAGTAGCCGATCATTTCGTCTTTGATGTTTTCCGTTGCTTTCAAAGTGAAATAGGCGATAAAAACAATTTCACCAATGTAGTTGTGCGTGAGGGATCGAATTTTAGCCCGACTAAAGTGCACTCGAGAGTCTCGTTTGCTTGAATACTTGAGTGTTTCGTCCTTTTATTCCCTTCCCAGGCTTCAACGGGTCGTTCTCATTGAATGAACGGTATCCAGAAAGAAAACGTTGAACATTGTGATAATAGTTTGTACTTATTATGCAAGAGTTTAAGGAGAAATGGGTTGTGGTTCTTTCAGACACTTTCTCTGTTAACATTACACATTTTTGTGGCATAATTACCTGAATTTGAAACTTTGGAAATCTAACGGAGGTTTCTATACCGAAAAGGTCTACAACCACTTAGAATATAACAAAAAAGCCTTTTTTCAATGTATAACTTCTATACTCTGAAAGCTTCAAGCTTGGGAACAAAACTCGAAAACGAAATATGAAAAACATAATACAAGTGAAATCGTCGGAAAAAGGAGTATAGGTATGGTCAAATTTGGTACCGAAATCTAGGTTTTCAGGGACTCTGAATTTGATAAAATATATGCCGAAGCTCTATCTAGCACTGTCAGGATTTTCACCTGCGAAATGGTATTTTTTTTAATCGAAATTTCAAATTGTCCTCGCTCCGGCTCCTGTGATCGTATCCACTTTTTATTCGAATATTGTGAATCAGCATTGTCCAAAGTATCTCTGAGCATAAAGAAATCGATTTCGAAAATCACGACTTCGGTTTGAAAAATGGGTACATGCATATACTCCATTCACAATTATAAAATCACAACTCTGGCCTTGGAAATTTGACACATTCCACTCTGTATCGAAGTTATGACGTTTTTCAAAATATTTTTATGTTCCAAGTCAAACTGTGTTGCCCTTTCTACATTCTCAGCGTATTTCTCAGAATGTGAATTTATTCGGAAAATGAATGAATTGGAAAAGATGTGATGGACAAAAATAATTCACGTTTATATGAATTAATAGAAAGGATTCCTTTTCTAGTTATTTGCATGAAAAGTACAGGAGATCACTGTTGAAATATATTCTTTTTCGCCGTGGAAGAAAATTGCATTGCTTTCACATAATTTTCATATGCATGCTTGTGAAGATTTAATGTTTGTTATGCTCTTGAACTGAAAGTTCAAGACTTGACGACATCAATAATTGTTGATTCTAATCAAGAATTCATTAAAAAAATGAACCCAAAGATATAAGATGAATTGATGGGTAATTACAAGAATCAAGAATAATTTCAATTTTATTTTGTGGATAACTTTCTTAAAATCAATGTTGGGATATAAAACTCGGCTGCGTTTGTTCAAACAACATCTAAATAATATATTTTTCACCATCTCGACCTTTGTAAGGCGTTTCTTATAGGAGAATTAGGTCTAAGTTTCACCTCATTACTGAGGTACCTTACTTTCGCAAATCTGCTCAGATATCGTCAAATTTCTTGGAAAACCTGAAAAATATCATCCTAATCGACCTTTCGAGGCTCCATCCGATCCATCTACTGCAAATAACAGCTTTTTCAACGAAATTCCTGTGTACCCCTTCAACCTCGAAATGTAAACATTCGTCTTAGTCTTGAAAATCGTTCTCACGCTCCAAACTGGTGCTAAAAACAATAAACATACGTTGATCTTGGATATTCGACGAAAAACTCACCTGCAAATATCGATTAACTACCAAAAATCTGCGAACAATTTGTAAACCTAACAAAATGTGGAATTGTCATAGTAATTTGCGTCCTCCATTTTCTCAATAATATATAAACAAATAGCAGGAAATAGGACCAGGAAAAAACAGATTATCAAGTTTTCTCACATTCGTGGCGACTGTTTTTTCCTCGGTTTTTTCCTAGTCCTATTTCCTGCTATTTGTTGCTATATTATTAATAAAATGTGGAATATCTTTGATACTTTTACTTTGATGTAAACAACGTCGTTTTGTCATTAACGATATTTTCTGTGCGCGCACTGACTTTTCATCATATGTTCTGTGCTTTTCATCAGGTGCACCAACTCCTGACGAAACCATGACCTCCTATGTGATTAAATAAAAGTGAATGGAGTATACAAGAATATATGAAAAATTCTTAGCCTACAATAGAACCGAACAAAATTTCAATGTCAAATTATTTTATCAAATCCCATAGAATAATATATCCATTATTCAACTGATTTTGATCTGTAATAGTCTCTATAAACCAATACTAGTGTGAGGTAATAATAACTCACGCCTATAACTCACTATAATACAAATAGGAAAAATGTAGCTAACGAAATGAATAAAAAAGTCGGGTCAATGGGGAACTCTATTTCAGACATCAAGGTAACGTTCTCGCCATCCATTTCTACATTTTCTTAGGTCTGAATATCCAAAAATTGCATCTGGAAAACGTGAATTTTTGACCTTTTCTACGGGATTCGATATCGATTCGATTTTCGACCACAGAAATCGCTTTCGACAACTGTTGTCAATTTTAAAATGCAGATTAATTCGAATTTTACTGAAGAAGTCGAAGATAAAGTATAGTCTTTAATTCGCGGTAATGGTCATAACACACTTGATGAATTACACCCCTCGCCTAATGGCTCGGGCCACAAAATTCATCTGCGTGGGTTATGACTTACATTACCGCTCATTGAACAATATACTATTATCACTCAACATATTCTCCTGTTAATTGAATATATTTATTACAGCGAACCTGCAACCTCTCTAGACCTTTCAAAAAAAATGTTTCTTCTTGCTCTGCAAACCAGTCCTCCACAGCTTTTATTACCATCTCGTTGGAAGAGAATTAACGAACTTTTAAACTTTTTTTCAGTTGAGGAAAGAGATGATAGTCAGATGTAGCCAAATCTGGTGAATAAGGGGGGTGTTCTAGTAATTCTAACCCTAAATCACGAATTTTCTGAATGGCAACATGAGATTTGTGTACTGGGGCGTTGCCCTGTGAAAACGAAGTACCATTGGATAGCTTTTCGCGTCTTTTCTCTTCAATTTTTTCCCGTAGAGTGGTCAGTTATGTCGAACAGTAATCTCCAGTTATTATATCAATCATGATTACTCCATTGCAATCCCAAAAAACTGAAGCAAGATCTTTTCCAGCAGAACTTCTTAGGTCTTGGAGAACCAGAGTGTCGTCATTCCATCGATTATTGCTTTGTTTCTGGATCGTAGAAATGTACCCAAGTCTCATCCATAGTAACAATTTGGTTTAAAAAGTCTACATCGTTTTAAAATCGAGCATAGATCGAACGCGATGCTTCTACCCTTGCACGCTTTTGGTGAACATTCAAACATTTGGGGATCCATTTTGCAGAAAATTTTCTCATGTCCGAATTGACGTGAACTATATGATGAACGCGTTCGTATATGAAATCTTCAGAGCTTCAGATATCCGTTTTAGTCCAATTCGACGGTCTGATAAAATCATGTCATGAACTGCATCAATATTTTCGGGGACTGACACAGAAACTGGCCTTCCCGATCGGTCATCATTTTCAATGGAAAATTTACCCCTTTTGAAGCTTGCAGTCTAATTTTTCACGGTCGCATACGAAGGACATTGATCACCAAGGGTATTAAGCATATCTTCGTAAATCTGCTTACCTCTTAAGCCTTTCAAAAACAGGTACTTGATATTTTTTATTTTAATTTATTGCGTAACTCTGGTTCACTTTTTTGACGTCGAGCTCTACACTGACACTTTTAATAAGTTATTGTTCGTTGATATGGTATCGCAATATTTTGTTTATGCATGGAACTGGTCTAGGCTAACTAGATATCAATACATCTTCGTGAACACTATATTTGTCATTAACCTTGAATGCCTGGCGAATCTAAATGTGTTTTTTTATCTGAAAAATTCACTATCCATTCGAGCCATTCGAAAAAACCAATTGGCTGATCAATATCATTAATACTATTCTCAAAAATGAATTATGGAAAAAATTTTACCAAAAAAATTTGACTCAAAGAGGAACTATATGGACAAGTTTGGTTTCAAAAGAATGGACTTGAGGACGCTGAACTCAATAAAAAATAATTCGAATCTGTAACTGTTGAGATTTGTTTGTAATTTTTAAGATTTTCACCTTCGAAAGTGATGTTACAAGTTCACACGATTTACTTCTATACAACAGTATATAAACGTGTTTTTGAGACGACACTGCTGGATTGAGATATTCAGGAATGACTTGGTCACAAAATCCTTCAGTCTGGCTCCAATTGAAGCTGGAAAAATGAGTAAAACTCTTTCGAGATAATCTGATAGACAATTCAGTAACCCGTCAGTTCTGTAATACCGAACCAGTCTCGGAACTAGCAACCAAAATGCGGGTACAACTTTTCTGGCTGAAATAATCCGGAACTTTTGAGCGATTTTACATTGCAAAGTTTTCGTGCCACGCCAGAGAAATTGATGATGAAATTCAATTAGTGGAGAGGTTTTCCCTTCCAGTTTAGATGTCTTTTCATTTGGAACTCACATAATTAGTCTATCAACCGAACTGAAAAATAATCCGCAAAGGGTTGCTTCATACAGGGTGATCTTTCATAATCAAATTAATCTCTTGAATACTACAGATAGTTGAGCATATTCCCTGCTAAATTGAAGCATTGTTGAATAATCAACTCTTTTCGATGGTAACACAGATATTAAGCAAGGAAACTTCAGGTCACTACTATTATGGTGCACCAGAAGCCTTGACCGGAAATTTATGAAAGCCTAATCTCCATGACGCAGCTCCAGACATTGAAAAATGGAATAGAAATCTCTCCCAAAGGCCTCATCATAAATATCCATCAGGGAGGAAAGACAAATAGCCTCATACCCAAGAATTCCACTGAGGGATTTCCAATTTTTTTCGGTCTCCAGTCCTTTAAGAAGAAACTCATTCACCCATTCAATATTTTGTATGCTACTTTGCTCCATGAAGTTATTAAATAACGTAGAAGGCTTTGATTCGACCTCCCGATAAGCTGCAGTAATTTGGACCAAATATTTCGCTCGTTTTATACAAAACGAGGGTTTCATCAGGAAGGGAAACTCAATTCATCCACGAAATAAATTTTCTACTGGAGAAATTCTGCATTATATTAGTTTTTTGTTTGATCTTAGGTTTCTCATGAACTCCAATCAAAATGAAATACTTCTGCTGGGCTTGTGATGTTCTATATTGTTGGGTAGAGTTTCAGTTAAAGAACTGAAGTGCGGTTCAATTTTATTTAATGAAAAATTTACCAAATTTCTGAATGAAAAGTTAAAAGAGCTAATGGACTGTATATAATGATGAATAGTTATTGAAACCCAACACAAATGAAAGGATAAATGCACCCAAAATAACAGTTGAAATATTGTCTTACCTATTTCAGCAAAACGGTCAACCAGATCTTGTCGGTTACTCCTATTTCCATGAACAGAGTGATCGAGCTCGACAAACGAACAAGGAATGGAGCTGACGTAAAAATCGGTTGCTAAAATGTTAAATTAGGAACACCTATCCTTGTGGCAGAATAAAAACCACGCCACTGGTAACAGTCTTTTACGAATCCAATTCGCACAAACGAATGTTCTTAAATGAATGTAAAATGAAATTCGAATGAATCGAAATCACTAGAATTGTGAAACACAAGAAAAACTGAACTTTTCTAGATTCACGAAAGGAAACAGAATAAATTTAAATAAGCGGTAGCAGAAATATTGTATTCACGATTACGGTAATCAATGAACTGAATTGAAAAATGAAATGATACAAAAACATACGCAACATGTGCGCGTTCCACAAACTGACGCATCTACACATATGGGATCTCCCTGGTATCGGAGAAATTGAATTAATTTCGAAAGGAATAAAAATGAAAAATTCAGAAAGTTTATTCAAACCGTTCACTTGGCGTGAACAAAACAGGCCGCCGTAAAATTGTATGAATTTTACAGAATATTGGAAGCAGTGGAATCAAATCTAATAAACTAATAACTAATGAATTGAGGAAAATTTGAAGTGGTCGCTTAAAATTAAATATTGATCGGAACCAAACGTGTTAGGGCTCTTGTATATTGACCGGCCGCGGTTTTTATTGACGCAACTCGAATCGTACCATCGGGTCCCGGATGCAACTCGATTATACGTCCGATAGGCCAAGTGGCAGGTTTGGAATCTATGCCCTTAATGAAAACTAAATCTCCAACAGATGGATAAGCGTTTTGTGTCTTCCATTTATTACGCTGAATCAAAGTGTGGAGATATTCGTGTGACCATTGTTTCCAGAATTGTTGAAACAATTTTTTATGTTGTTCCCAACGTTTGATGGGCGTTTGAACATTATCAAGCGTCAATTCGGGAATGGACAACAATGGGGCGCCTATCAGGAAATGTCCAGGTGTTAAAAAGTCCGCGGATTCGGAGGGATCAGAGGACAAGGGGCAAATTGGTCTACTATTTAAAACCGCTTCAAGACGAGTGAAAATCGTTGCAAGTTCCTCAAATGTACAAGCAACCGAATTTAGAGATTTGTGAAGCAGACGCTTTGCTGATTTAACACCGGCCTCCCACAAACCTCCGAAATGGGGGGCATATGGAGGAATAAACTTCCATTTGATGGATCTCTTCGACAAATTATCGCATATATCGACATTATTCGACCTCAAAAACTGAGAAACCCCATCAAGATAGCGTGAAGCTCCAACGAAATTGGTACCATTGTCGGACCAAACTTCCTGAGGTAAGCCTCGTCTAGCGATAAATCGATCTAAGGTCGATAAAAGGGCCTCCACGGTGAGGGACGAGACTAGTTCCAAATGAACTGCCTTGGTGACGAAACAAATGAAGAGAGCAAGATATGCTTTCATCATTGTTGGTTTGCGTGAATTATTTGACCGATAAGAAAAGGGGCCAGCAAAGTCCACACCCACCTTACTAAAAGGACGTGAAATATTGACTCTGGGAGCAGGTAGAGGAGCCATGAAGGGTTGATAGGTTGTACCTCGAAACCCTGTGCATGTTATGCATTTTCGAATGCACTCTCGAACCAGATTTCGTACAGACAAAATCCAATAATTTTGCCGAATTAAAAACATAGTCGAGTTAGGACCGGAATGAAGCGAGATTAGGTGAAAATGGAGACATATTAAACATGACAATGCACAGTCTTTCGGAAGCAAAACTGGATGCTTAGCACTCTGTGGTAAAGAAGAGAATTGTAATCTTCCTCCTACCCTGATCAATCCTGCAGAATCGATATAAGGATTCAAAGATCGAAACGATTTCTCGATTGATTTTTTTTGAAATAAATTCTGGCGCAATTTATTGAAGTGATGATGCTGTGTGATCAACACAATGGATTCGAGGGCTTCCTCCAGCTCATCCTGAGAAATTGGGCCGGACAATCGTGACACTGAATTGTTTCCGTGGTGACAATTGAAAACGAACCTTCTTAAATAGGCGAAGACTCGTTTCACCCAATTTAAGTTTGAAAAATTTGAGATAACCATTAAAAGCGGATTTACTGGAGGCTCGTTTGCGGTTGCAACATCGATATTAGTTTTCGATTCAACTAAGGGAGCTGAATTCAGATCACAACCGGTGAAAAGTGGTGGCCAATTGGAAACTGGAGTTACTAAGTAATCGGGATCAGGAAGCCAAAAATGGTGGATTCTTGGGGTAAGAAATTGCTGAGGCGTGAGACCTCGATATGGCAAATCAGCTGGATCTGACTCGGTGGATACATGATGCCATGAAACATCAGGAACCAAATCGTTTATCGCGACTACACGATTGGCAACAAACGTTCTGAGGCGATGAGGGGGTGTTGTCAACCATGACAGCACAATTTGAGAATCGGAAAACAGACGAACTTCAGATATTCTAAGGGGAAATTTATTATCCAGAATCATTCTGACCAATTTAGCCAACAAAACCGCAGCAGATAGTTCCAATCGAGGAACCGAAAGTGTTTTTAATGAAGCTAAGTTTGATTTAGCGGTCCACAAGTGCAATGAAATGCGATTTTCAATCGTATCAGAAGGATGAACAGAGGCTGCGTATGCCTTCTCAGGTGCGTCACAGAAACCCGCCAGTTTGATTTTACACTCATGTGAACGAATGACAGGGCGAGGAATCCTCAACGCCTGAATATCAACGACGACTTCAGAACACTCGTCAGAGTGAGAATCACATGAAGGCTCATCACAAACTAATTTTTCCGACCATAACTTCTGCTGGCGATCATTTGGCGTAGATCGGGTGAAAAAAACCGATTTGATTTTGGAATAGGACTCTTTTATAGGACCTATGATAGTCCAACCGAAAAATGTGTTAACGGCTGTAGGAAATCCAGAAGACGAAATTCGACCATCGCGATCGAAAACCAGCGAATACGTATCAGCGCCCAAGAGAACATCTATTGGTTGAGAACGGTGAAAATTTTCATCAGCCAAATTTAAATGCTGAAAATGCTTGAATATTTCCTGAGACAAGGGTGCAGAAGGAATCTCGTTTGTAATTTCCGGTAATACAATGGCATCCACCTGTAAGAATTCTGATCCCTTTCTAGGATACAGCCGGCATTCCACTAAACCTAACGGTCTTGCATTTGATTGACCAATGCCAGAAATAGACACATTGACAGGATCAATTTTCAAACCTAATCTTTCGACTAGGGGTTGACTTATGGCTGAAATCTGGGATCCAGGGTCTAAAACTGCTCTTACAGATATCATTGAACCATCTGCGGATTCTATTCTTGCTTGAACAGTGCCAAGAAGTACTTGATTAACGGAGACCGATTTTCTATTGATGTGATATGAATTAATAACATCATTTGAAGGAAGGGAATGAGACGTTGAAGGCTGATTTTCAACATGATTTGTTTTACCTGGAGTACGAGATGGTACATTTGATCGATTGGCAGATTCGTTATTAGAAGAAGATTCGTTATCGGGATGGAGACTGGTGTGATGACGATTCGATCTACACAATCGACACGAATTTTTGGAAGCGCAATCTTTGAAATTGTGTAGACCAAGGCAGTTGAAACAGCGCTTGGAATTTTTCAAAAATTCGAATTTGTCTTGTCTTGACAAATTTATATAGGAAGCACAGGCGAATAAGGGATGCGAATCAGAGCACTTCGGACAACGAAACCTTCTTGAATTCGGGAAGCTACGTGAGTCATTGGAGCTTTGAAAGGTGGATGCAGAATTTGCGAGTAAAACATTTCTTGTTTTATTTTTATCTGAATGTGATGAATTGAACGGTGTTGACACTGTTGACTTGGATGCAGATCTCGAAGAACTTTGTTCGTAAAATTCCTGAGCCGTTAGCTGTTGCGTTACGAACTCAATCAAGGTGCTATATGCGGGAATCTCGGATGATTTTAATTGACCTTCAAACGCTTTTCTCGTGTAAGGGTCAACATTACGCAATGTTATGGAAAACAGAAGGAAATCTGATAAGTCCTTTATATTCAGCGCTTTTATTGCATTGACAGAATTTTGGTGACAGTTTAAAAATTCTTTAAGATGTGAGACCGAATTATTATTTGAAGGTTTGAAATTAAGAATTTCGTTCAAATACATTGTAGCCAACATACGAGGATTCTGAAACCGCGATTTCAAAGCTTGATAGGCCAACTCATAATTTTCAGTTGACAATTGTAACCCCGATATGACTGCAAGAGCATCATTTCTCAAATAAGATTTCAATAGCTGAAACTTTTGTATGGTTGTCAAACTATTGTTTTCATGAACCGAAGAATTAAATAGCTGGAAAAACTCAGGCCACTCAGCGCTTTCGCCAGAAAAGGGGCGAATATTAATTTTTGGCAGCAAAACGGATTCATTTGAACTCGGAGCTTGCGAACTCGACGCAGGTGTCGACAAAGTTTCCTGTCGTTTCAGAGGCAAAAAAAGCCCAGTTATGCGTGCAATCACTTCAGCAAACGCCAACTCTGACTTTGCCGTCTCTATACGATCTTCTGATAACAATTCGCAATTCAACTCCATTATTTCCTCCTGCATTTCTTCAAATTTAGATTCATAACTAGAAATCTTTTCTCGGTATGCTTGTAATTCGAAAAGTTTCGTACCATCATAATCTTTTACTCTGTGCCAGATTCCGGTGATGGTAGAAAATATGTTGGCCCGTTTGTCAACCAACTTATCCAATGTTTTATTGCCTGTATCTGTCTTCGGTGGCATTGTTATGAAGAAATTTAATAAGAAACAGATACAAACAGCAAAAAATGAATTGAAAAGGAATGAAATTGAATATCTCGATGTAAACAGATGTATGCGACCCGTCAGCTGTGGAACGATGTTGCCAGATTGCGACGATCGTCGTATATCTGAATATAAAATGGCCGCTATAAGGCTAAGATTTTTGAATTTTTGACTGAAACTGTCAAATTTTAAGAAAATGAGCTTGAGATTGAGCTTAATATCCGGCCCGAAGGACCAAAACGTGTTGGGTAGAGTTTCAGTTAAAGAACTGAAGTGCGGTTCAATTTTATTTAATGAAAAATTTACCAAATTTCTGAATGAAAAGTTAAAAGAGCTAATGGACTGTATATAATGATGAATAGTTATTGAAACCCAACACAAATGAAAGGATAAATGCACCCAAAATAACAGTTGAAATATTGTCTTACCTATTTCAGCAAAACGGTCAACCAGATCTTGTCGGTTACTCCTATTTCCATGAACAGAGTGATCGAGCTCGACAAACGAACAAGGAATGGAGCTGACGTAAAAATCGGTTGCTAAAATGTTAAATTAGGAACACCTATCCTTGTGGCAGAATAAAAACCACGCCACTGGTAACAGTCTTTTACGAATCCAATTCGCACAAACGAATGTTCTTAAATGAATGTAAAATGAAATTCGAATGAATCGAAATCACTAGAATTGTGAAACACAAGAAAAACTGAACTTTTCTAGATTCACGAAAGGAAACAGAATAAATTTAAATAAGCGGTAGCAGAAATATTGTATTCACGATTACGGTAATCAATGAACTGAATTGAAAAATGAAATGATACAAAAACATACGCAACATGTGCGCGTTCCACAAACTGACGCATCTACACATATGGGATCTCCCTGGTATCGGAGAAATTGAATTAATTTCGAAAGGAATAAAAATGAAAAATTCAGAAAGTTTATTCAAACCGTTCACTTGGCGTGAACATATATTTTATATTATATCAAACACTTGGTGGAAGCGATTCTGGAATGCAGCTCACGCCTTGAAACACAACACCATTTCTTTTCGACAATTTGATGGAATTTAATTGAAAAGCCATAATCCTCCCATCAAAATAAGTTCCTTCTTCGATATTCAAAAAAATTAGTTTGCAAACACTAATACCCTGTCCATATTTCCAATGTTTACCAATAAATTTATGATTAATCAGCCAAGCCTTACCTATTTTGTACCCAAAACAATAATCTTCTATGTATGTTTCACCGAAATTTCGATATAAACGTCACCAATATTCCTGAAACTGGCGCGATCACTTCACGAAAATGGAGGAAATCTGTTCCAGAAATATGTTGTTATAAATGGTGAATGGTGATAGTGATTATTTTAGGTGTTTTTCGTCGATCTCGTGATAATAATGTGAAGCCTTTCAGCGAATCAATGTAATATTAACTGTGTGGTGCCAAGTTTGAGAGATTCAAAGAGAATATTGTGTAGAAACATATCACCACAGATTAGTTAGTGCTCAGTATAATTTAAATTTTCATTGATTTCGATTTAATTGACATTTATTTTCAATACCAACAACAAAAGATTTTCAATAGACACTGTGCATATAATAGTATATTGTTCAATGAGCGGTAATGTACCTAAGTCATAACACACGAAGATGAATTTTGCAGCCCGAGCCGTCAGGCGAGGGGTGTAATTCATCAAGTGTGTTTTGACCATTACCGCGAATTGAACACTATGCTTTATCTTCGACTTCATCCGTAAAATTCGAATTAATCTGCATTTTCAAAATTGACAACAGTTGTCAAAAGCGATTTCTGTGGTCAAAAATCGAATAGATATCGAATCCCGTAGAAAACGTCAAGAATTCCCGTTTTCCAAATGCAATTTTTGGATATTCAGACCTAAGAAAATGTAGAAATGGATGGCGAGAACGTTACTTTGATGTCTGAAAAGAGTTCCCCATTGAACCGACTTTTTCATTCATTTCGTAAGCTACACTTTTTCCTATTTGTATTAGAGTGAGTTATAGGCGTGAGTTATTATTACCTCACCCTATTGGTTTATAGAGACTATTACAGATCAAAATCAGTTGAATAATGCATATTTTATTTTATGGGAGTAGATAAAATGTATTATTTTACCGCCCACATTTGTGGGATGTCATTATCACATATATCTACATCAATAGTATATTTCATTACTAGTCCAGAAAGTAAGCTTTTTCCGTGTGCGCGCGAAGAGTTCCCGTGTGAGGCGGAGCCGAACACGGGAATTCGTGCAAGCACGGAAAAAGCCTTTCTGGACGTGTAATGAACGATATTTTTCATTACACCTCTCCTAAAACAATCCAACGATATTTGTTCTTCGACAGAAAGCATTTCGATAATGTAAAACAATAATTATTCGAAACACTGACGTCTACTGTCATCACGCAATCGTTGCTTTGTGTCTAAGCATAGATGCATCTATGTCTCACTGCACGGAAAAGGGCCACTTTCGGTGCGGCCGCACGGAAAAGGGTCACTTTCGGTGCCCTGAATCGACATGTTTTGATAGGGTTTTCAGAGCGGTGTAATGAAAACGTTTTTTCATCATTCGAATTTTAGTCTCGACAAAGTTGATGAACATTCGGACAACATTGTTAACTTGTAGTGCGATTAATTCTTTAGTGATTCGGTGCTATTTGAAATCCGGGAAAGCATCCAGATTGATTTTAGATTCATGATTTTCTCTTCAAATTTCATCGCGCAAAATTAAGAATAACTCGAAAACTACGTGTTTTTTTGAAAAATCATAGGAATACTTTCATTTTCTTGAATGATTGATTTTTGCGAAAATATAAGTAATCCATTTATCTTTCTCAAGTGGTTTTGGATATAGTATTTTTGTGTGGATTTATGAGTCAACTTTGCTGTTACTTATATACCAGGAGAAATATTGAATAAGTTTTGATTGAGGAATATGCACCATAAATAGAGTGAATACTCCACAAACATTCAGTGTATTTGAAATTATAGTTCCGAAGATATAAAAAGAAAATTGTTTTCAATAAATTTTCGACACCCTGTATCAAATGAAACCGAATTTTGAGAAATGGTATGAAAAAAAAGTGTTTCGTTTGATGAGAGGAATCTAAAGTTCGATTTTAATGTACCTACATGTCAAAGACTCACCGAGCTTCAAACTTTATAGGAACTCGCAAAAAGAATTAATTTAGACTTTCGCTTTGTTACAGCACAAAGCGGTCTCTGGGACATCGCAAAAGGAGTTCGTATAAGATCCGTATTTTAACCTTCCAGATATCTAGTGGAGAAGTTCTGTGTTTCCTGGGGCTCATGCCAAGGATCAAAGAATCCGTAAGAATAACCGCAAAACCGAAAATTCCTGTTATCAAACTCGGGTTATTTTTACGATAAGCGCTTCGGTACCTGAGATCTGCTCCTATTTGAAACTTTGAAATGTTTCCTGCTTTCAGCTAAACTGGAGGGTGCCTTTATCAAATCAATCTCTTGCAACGTCACTGAAAGCGCTGACGATGTGGCTCTTTATTCAAGTGTCCTGGGGAGGAAAGAACCCCGACAATGAGAGTGCTTCATTCTACTCAGTCGGGATATCCTCCTCGCTTTTGAATATGCGAATAATATATTCCAGATACTGGAAATATCACGTCCAGGTTCGCTCCTTGTATTTTATGCCCCATTGGCTGTATGATATAGGATAATGCATAGCCCAAACTTGGCAGAAATCAATAACCTCTTGACCGCGGGCTCACTCGTTAAAAGTTTGTGGAATACCCATCATTGCTCATAAACATGTAGAATTTCAAGAATTCCATTTTCCCCATAGAGAGAAGAGTTTCAAGAGAAGTCTCAGACTTGTAATCTACAATTAACTTACGTCCCAGTGACAAAATAATACATTTGTTTATTGTACTGTGATACACATAAATACCAAAACTCTGAAAACCTTATTGTACCTCCTGCAGTCATTCTTTACGCTGGTTTGTGTAGGTGTTTTTTACATTTACCAGTATGAAAGGACCTAACGTATGTCCCATAAGTTTTGGCACAAATTGTAGAGACCAAAAAGTGACAAAGATTATACATTTATTCATTTTACTGTGATGCACATTGATAAACGTTTGAGAAGCAACCAAACTATCAATTCAAATTGAATTAAGAAGGCCATTATTATCTTCCACAGAGCGCAACTTTCTGCGAACACCTAGCATCAGGTTTTGTACAGTATGTAGATCCATTTCTCGGATCTTCCTGTATATTCGCCGTCGGAGTTCCTCTTCATTTTGGGCTTCCCATCCTCCATCGTAAACTTTTCGCGATAAGAGAGCCGAAAAATCTTCTATGGGTCGAGCCTGTGGAAGGTTAGGATTGCCGTTTCGCGGAACAATGGTACATTTTGGTCGGCTGGCCAATCTTGAGTTTCTCTTGCACAGTGCCTGGACGCAAGGTCTGGCCAGAACGTCATATCGTCTCCAGCGTGTTCTGCTTCAATAAAATTAACTAGCTATATAGTTAGAAGTCCTATATTGACGTGCTAGTTTTCTTAGCGAAGTACCAATCTTGTTTTCCACTCTTCTTGTCAGTCTTACGGTACTTGCTTGGGCAAAAATTCTAGGTCATCCACTTTTTGCAAGGTTCATATAGGGAAAACCTTGCTCACATTCAGCGAGTTTCCGATAAATAGTTCAACAGGATATATTCTGATTTTCAAAAATGCGTATTATCTCGGCTTTATCGACTCGCCCAATTAAATTATAAATACTTTTCAGAATTTCCTAACCTTCTTAACCACTTCAACGACTGAAGTGTTAAAGTGAAGTCAAGGTTACAAACTATTATTTCAATAGCAACCTATTGTCTTCTTATTATCACTCCATTAGAGTCGAACAGTTCAGATTTTCTGATTTTTTTCGCGAAGGTCCAAATTTTCCGATTTTTCATCGTTCGTAAATCAAAAACTGTTTCCCTCTTGAAGGATCTGATTGGATTTTCTCAATCTACATCCTCGGATTAGTAAATGGTGTGAGTTTGAATTCGATCGCAGCCAAAAAATTTTTTAGAAAAATCGAAATTTTTTCATAACTTAGTAGGTAGGTACCTATAGGATTTTTCGTAAAAATTCGAATCTGGCCAATCGATACGAAATTTTCACCATTTATTAATTCGATGCCGTAGATCAAGAAAATCCAAACAGATATTCTCTGAGACTAATTGTTTCTTAAATATAGTTGGTGGAAAATCGGAAAAATTGGACCTTCGCGAAAAAAAATCAGAAAATCCAAACCCTTCGTCTCAGGTATATAAAAAAAACAACATTTCATTCTTGCAGAACCAAAGTATAACCAAAAAATCAGCTCCTCCCAATTCCAATTTTTCTAGAAGTTACATCACTCCAAAGTCGACCAATTTTTCGCCAATTTTCCACTCAAGGTCGAATATTTCCCGAACCAAAAATCTTTCGGAAAAACTAATTAGCGCATCGTAATCCACGACCTCGAATTAGTAAATGAAAAAAAAAATTTCCTTGTTACTTCGACCACGTGACTCCGCCATCTTTTTCGAATTTTTTTTTTCTGAGTATATCGACCCGGGTCATTTTATTTACTAATTCGGACACGTTTTTTTTTTTTTTTTTTAATTGAAATTATCGTGTCTCGGCAACTAGGCCATTGACACAGTACAATATTCTATTTTTACATTACAGATTAAGACAAAAATTTTCACAAAATATGGTTATAAACAGAAAGAGAAATAAACTATGGATGTATTGATCATATTTGATTGAACAGTTGGCTTTCTTTCAGGAATTCTATTGCTGCTTCAATCTGTGTGGGTGAGCTGAGGATGTCTCTTAAATTTTCTTTGAGGTCCAGTCGATGTCTGATGTCATCATAATGTTGACAGCGAGTTAGGAAGTGTTCCACAGTTAATCGATGTTCTGGGCAGTATTCGCATATAGGATGTTGTTCCGAGGACATCAAGTAGCTGTGTGTCAGCCTGGTGTGTGCAATTCTTAATCTCCTCATTACTATTTTGTCTTTCCTCTTTAGATAAATTTTTATCGGGGAATCTATTTCGGATTGGATTGCACGAAGTTTATTATTGCTGCTATTCCATTGGGTTTGCCAGTCTCTAAGAGATTTCAACTTTATTGATGCCTTTAAGTCAGAGTACAGCTGTATGTTTGTGATGGGAAGATCAGAGGTTCGTGCCAGTTTCGCTGATTGATCTGCAGTTTCATTTCCCTCAATACCTATATGAGATGGTACCCAAATTATGTTCGTATAGATGTTTTTGTTTGTTCTAAGTATATGGCATCGTTCTTGAATCTTTAGTATCAATGGGTTCTTAGAGTAAATGTTGGATATAGCTTGAATTGAGGACAATGAGTCTGTGAATATTGCTATATGTTGGCCAGGCGTTATGGTGCTGAATAGGGACTTGTATATTGCGAAAAGTTCACCAGTATGAATACTGCAGGTTGGTGGAAGTTTGAAGGATACTGTATTATTGAGTTTGTCAATGACTGAGCATGCAATTCCATTTTCATCTTTAGATGCGTCAGTGTAAAATTCCTGATCAAATTTCTCATTAGCTTTCAATTCGAGGAAATATTGTTTCAGTATTGTACCATGGGTTTCCTGTTTGTTATATCTATGAAGAATTGTATTGAGCTTAGGTTGGTATCTGCACCAGGGAGCATGTTTTGAGTAGGTCATGGGAACTAAAGCATTGAGATCAATAGATTCTAGATGTTGCTGGGCAAGCTGTGGAATTGGAAGTAACGTCGTAGGGTGTGTAGTGATGAAGCGATTTGATGTTTTCATCAGTTCAAGTATCGGATGATTCGGCAAAGCAGACATCTTTAAAGCATATGAGAGAAGAGTTTGATGTCGACGAAGGTTCAGAGGAATTTCTTGTGCTTCAACATGAAGGCTCTCAGATGGGCTGGTTCGGAATGCTCCAAGGATTATGCGGAATGCAGTATTGGGAACGGCATTCAGTAATTTCATATTTGTTTTGCTTGACGTTGAGAAGAGGATGCTGCCATATTCTAGTTTCGACCGAATTGACGACCTGTAGATTCTCAGCAAAATTTCTTCATCACATCCCCAGTGATGATGAGATAGGGTTCGAAGGATGTTCATATTTTTCATACATTCACCTTTGACGTTTTTGATGTGTTGAGTCCAGGTAAGTCTCTGATCTAAGGTCACTCCTAGATATTTCAGGTGGTCAACTAGTTCTATGGGGAGACCGTTAATTGTAAGGTGAGGTAGAACAGTTGGATGTCTCCTAGTAAAACGGATGAGTTTTGATTTTGATGAAGAGAAATTGAAGCCAATGTTTCCAGCCCAAGCAGTGATGTCATTAAGAGTTTTTTGTATCAGTTTGCACGTACTGTTTGTGTTTTTACCTGAGCAGAACAGGAGCAGGTCGTCTGCATATAGTACTAACTTAATGGGGGCTTTGACAACGTTGCCTATGTCGTTAATGGCTAACAAGAAGAGGGTGGCACTTAATACGGAGCCTTGGGGGATGCCATTTTGAGTGATGTGAGAAGCAGACATTTCACCATTTACTTTCACCTTGAAATTTCTATCAGTTAGAAAATTCTTCAGGAAGAGGAATATATTGCCATTGAGGTTGATATTTTTTAATTTTTTCAAGATAGCTTCGCGACTTGTGGTGTCGAAGGCACTATCTATATCTATAAGTGCGGCAATTAGGTCTTGTTTGGAAGCAAAAGCGTTCACAATTTCCGTTTGTAGAATGACAAGATTATCTATAGTGCTGCGGTTCTGCCTGAAGCCTGATTGTCTTGAATATAGCAGTTCGTTTTTCTCGAGATGCCACATAAGACGTTGATTAACCATTTTTTCTAATATTTTACACATAGTACATGTTAATGAGATTGGCCTGAACGAGTTGAGTGTGGGTCGTGACTTGTTTGGTTTTCTGATAGGTATAATATGGGATTCTTTCCATTGAGTGGGAAACCTATGATTGTTCCAAATGTCATTATATATTTCCAGAAGTTTAAATAACGTTTCTGCGTGTAATTGTTTCATAAATTTCATAGGAATGTTGTCTGGACCTGCTGCTGTGTTCTTCATGGAAGATAGTGCTAAGTTGAGTTCTTGCAAGGTGAATGGATCATTTATAGGGTTGTCAGGTGCACTGGTTTCTCCATTTCCAGGGCAATTTGTTGTTTTTGTGGTAACTGTTTTTTCGTAGTAGTGTTTGGCTAAGTTATTCGCCATGTCTTGGCTATTGGTGATTGGTTCATTGTTTTCATCTAGTATAGAGGGTATTTGGTAATTGGTGTTGTGGCCTTTTATTTGTTTTATTTTCTTCCAAATATGATTTGACGGTGTGGTCGAGGAGATTGTGGAGACGTATTTCATCCAGGATTCGCGTTTGCTCTGTTTCAAAATTCTCTTCGAGACTGCTTTACATTTCTTGAAATTTATTAGATCTTCTTGGTTTCGGGTTCGTCGGTATCTGTTCAGGGCTCTTTTGCTTTCTTTAACTGCTTTTTTGCAGGATTCATTCCACCAAGGTACTATCTTCCTACCTGGAGTTAGCGTATACTTCCCGACATGTTTTTCGGCTGCTGAGGTCAGAATGTATGTAAGTTGATTGATGGTCTGATCAATGTTTGGAGAAAATTCGGTCATTCTAATTTGGATGTTCACCTCTTCTGAAAATAGCTCCCAGTTGGCATTTGTTATATTCCACTTTGAGACGCTTTCTGTGGGCAGGGCATTTTGATCGTTCATGGATATGGGGAAGTGGTCACTATCATAAAGGCTGTCTAGGGTATGCCAGAATATGTCTGTTGCTGTGACAGGATCACACAGACTGAGATCTATCGAAGAAAATTTACCAGTGTGCATATCGAAGTGAGTGTTTTCCCCAGTATTGAGTAAGTTGAGGTCATGATTTATTATTATATCTTCAATCATCTTTCCTCGGCCGAATGTTTTTTCTGAACCCCACATGATGTTGTGCGAATTGAAATCACCTACCAATATGAAAGGTGTTGGTAGTTGGTTGACAAGATTGGAAAGTTCCAGATATGTGAGATTAAAATTTGGTGGTATATAAACATTACAAATTGTGAGTTTTCGGGGACACCAGGTAGTGATAGCAACAGCTTCTAGAGAGGTATTGAGGGAATGTTCGTTGAAATAAAGGTTTGATGAAATAAATATGGATGCACCACCACTGGCCCTGGTGTTGGTATTTCTGATGAAATGATGACCTGCATAGTTTTTTAGTTTAGGCTTGTGGTCAGGTTTGAAGTTAGTTTCCTGTAAGCAAATAACCTCTGGTGAAGTGTCAGATATTAACTGTTGGATTCGTTCTAGACGTGAGTAGAACCCATTACAATTCCACTGAATAAGGGTGAATGTGATTTTTTTTTTGTGTGTTAATTTTGGGATCTTAGTGAGGAGTTTTCAGAAGGATCGTCTTCATCAGTGGTATCAAGGCTATTGAGGCTGCCAACCTCTATTGCATCGTCCACCAATTTGGCTCTAACTTTTTTGGAAATTCGAGTAATTCTGTTTTTAGTTGATCTTTCTACATATGGGTAAATATTATGCAGGTCTTGAAGAAGTAATTTAACATCTGATGTGAATTTTTCTGCTTCAGAGTAGGGAGTGGAGCTACCATAGGAGTTTTCCAAGAACGCAACTAGGTTGTCATAGGGGAGGTGAAAACTTTCAATGTCTTCTAGATATGCTTTCGAGATTGCATCTTTGGTGGATTCACTTAAAGCGTGATCTTGAAGTGAATCTATTTTGCGTTTCTTTTGAGCTCTTTTGCTATCTGCAGAATTTTTCGCCACCATGTGGGGGGGAGGCATGGAGGTAACTTCCGTCAGGTCAGCTTCGATATGTCCTTCTGATTGGCTAGTCTGATCACTGGATGATAATATTTCTGATATCCCTCGTTTAAGAGCGAGTGGTTCACCTGCTTCTGGGATCAGTGACGGTGAAATATGAGCCTGTTTTTCAATTGTCGAGGTTTGCTTTATTGGCTGGCTGTTATTTGATTGTTCCGAATGTTCTGAGTGTGGGTTCGGGCAGTTTGATGCTATATGTCCGGTCTGTCTACAGATGAAGCATTCCATCTTGTCGGTCGATAGGAATATTCTGTTGTCATTGCCATCGTATTGAATGAGTGCTGATGTTTGCAGTTCGAAATTTTCACTGGGGGGAAAAATGTAAACCTGTCTTCTAAAGCTGAGGATATGTGAATACTCTTCTCCAGGAATTCCAGCTTTAAGGAATGAAATGGGGGAGGCAAGTTTTAGTCCAAGGTTTTGTACAACTTAGGTAACTAATTCATGAGGAATACATGGCGATATATTTGAGATCACTATTCTTCTTGTTGGAGAAACTAATCTTCTTATATTCAGGTTAATATCTCCTATAGAAACAGTTGGATTGGTTTTGATTAGCTGATCAACAAGTTCTACGGAAGCTAGATAGATACAGATTCTGTTGTTTGAAATCCTTGATGCAAAGCAAATGTTTTTCGGCTGAACAATTCTACCAATTGCTTGAATATAATCATGAAGTTTCAGATTTTCTTCTGCGTGGATTACGATGGCTTGCTCTTTTTTAGGGAAGTTCATTTTAGGGACTGATTTGGCTGCAGCTACATATGAAGTTCTTTGGGAGGATGGTGTTTGTTCAGTGTTTGGCGACATTGTATTGATAGGACTATTAGGTAACATAATCAACGCCCTTGTACTCAAGAGCGTTTGAGGTATTAATTTGATGTAATCAGGAAGTATGCACAACCGAATACACCATAGAGTATTGTTGACTGAATACGGATGAAATGTCCGATTCTGTTGTCAGATTACTTTTCACTGTTGAGATAAGGAAATGTTTGTTTACCAATATAACGGCAATCGATGATATCGGTGTACCACTTAAAACTCGTGAACTTCACTTATATGGCACTTATACACTCATTCGAATTATATATGTCTTTATATAAAGAATAAACTAGGATAAATTGAAGAGCGATGTGTCACCGTATGCGTCAAACTCGCGAATCCTCGGACACGTTGATTACGAATCTGTAATTAGAATTCTCTTGTGACGCGTAATTTGGAAAATAATCGACCTCGGGTCGAAAAATCGCCTCATTTTCGGACTGCCGTATTTTCAGTGAAAACTGATTTATACAGTTTTCTTGCATACCTATAGATTGATTCTTTGTGGATCAAAAAAACCAATTTTCATCCATCAGAGTCGAACAGTTTAGATTTTCTGATTTTTTTCGCGAAGGTCCAAATTTTCCGAAATTTGTGCGCAAACTCATGGGACATACGTTAACTCATGCATCACATTTGTGTTTGTTCCTTTGTGGCTCTTCCATAAGGAGGAGTTAATTTCTCAAGATTAATTATCTTCAATACCGCGAGACTACCTTGAGAATCCTCCAGTTTATAGAATCATTTCGTATCTTCATTGAATCCTTCGTATTCAATCGATGTGTATTAGAGAGGAGCAATTTACGTCCCCTTTGATGTTACAGAACATTTCCTCAAATAGTGGAGACTGGAGAAACGAATAAACATATCTGACTCCAGAGTTCATCAATGATCCAAGATAAAATTGCGAGATGAGCTCCACTCGTATACATTAAAGGGGTGAATTTATAGTTGGAAGGAAAGGGTTCTATTCCCCTTGGAAGACGAGTCAACTTCACACTCCACTGATTTCCAACCTTCGGCTGTTTCCTTCGTTTAACCAAGGCTAGGCAATTTCATATCGGGATATTGCGCTATCAAGCAGTAACTGGAGAAGCCTGATGAGTAATCAAATGAAAAAAAATAAGCTCCCATCCTAAGATAAGATAGACCGTTTATATACATTATACAGGAGGAGACTATGACTTGAACATACATGGTGGTTCTATGTTAACCTCATCCAACTGCTAAAACAAGACATTCACTTCAACAATGTAATTTTTAGCGGGTGATATATAGGATCTAATAAGAAATGATTTCTACCTGAGCACTTAAAGGTATACAGGGTATGCAGCAGCTAATAAGGAGGAATTGGGGTAGATACATCTGAGCTTGTTTTTGAGCAATCAGAAAATTGCTAGGCGAATCTGAACCATATTGTATAGGATGTACTCTAATAAGAATATTCATACTGGAGTGCTAGACTATTTTTTCAAGGGAATCTGAGTTAACTTCTGAAGATTTGTTTTTGTGGAAGGATTTAACAAGTTGTCTACGTAACAGCTGTTATGTGACTAATGGCAATCAGTGTGCAGTTTCATGGTTTCGCCGGCTGCAGTTTCATATGTCATATGTGAGGCTTCGCATCGATTTCCATGAAAAGTGATTAGAGTTTATAAAGAAGAATCCTTTTTACCACAACATTAAATTAATTACTCGGCTGTCAGAAGTTTCCTTCCTATTGCATTTTACAGGGTTGTATTTACACTATTAACAAATCAGGGTACATGGTCTACTTTGGTATCAACTTGTAGGTTTTCGAGGACGCTGAAATCAATAAAAAATTAACCAAGGTCCTAACCTAACTATCATTGGATTTTGACCTTCGAAATGGCATTTAATCAGAAAATCGAAATTTCAAATCGTTATAGCTCCAGTTTCTTTGGTCGCATCCACATTAAGCTTGTATATTGTTAATCAGCATTGTCCAAGTATCACAATAAGATCGATATCGAAAATCTCAACTTTCTGGGTGAAAAATGCATAAATGATAAGACCCCCCAAAAACACAATATTTCTCATCACCATGGGATCCCTAAAAAATCAACCGGAGTCATTCGATCAGAATGATCTTCAACCTATTCGCATCATTCAGAATAACCATTTTGCCGGTCCATAACGCCTGTATTCTGACCGCTCTGAGCTTGTGAACAAAACGCGAAAATGAAAAATGCAAAACATAAAACCCATAAAATTCATGGTACAGAAGGGCTATATGGTCAAGTTTGGTATCAAAATGTAGGTTTTCGAGGACGCTGAATTCAATAAAATATAATACAAGGCCCTATCCATAACGGTTTAGATCTTCACCTGCGAAATGGCATTTTTTCGAAAAATCCAAATTTCAAGTCGTCGTAGCTCACGTTTCAGTAATTGTATCCACATTTTATTTGTATATTGTTAACCAGCATTGTCCCAAGTATTACCGAGAACAATTAAATCGATATCGAAAATGATAACTTTTTGGGTGAAAAATGCAAAAACACTGTTTCTCATCACCATGGAATCCCTGAAAAATCAACCGTAGTCATTCGATTGGAATATTCTTCAACCTATTCGAATCATTCAGAATAACCATTTTGCCGGTCCATAACGTCACTGGCTCTTGGTCTATAATTTGTATATTACAGATCAGCTCTTTCCAGGGAATTATTATGTTTTAGAGAAGAATGATGTATTTGACATATACATAATATGTTATTCTGTGAGGATCATCTAGACTGATGCTCTTTCGAATCCTGAACATTTTCATCTGATGAGATTCTCGTTTCTGAGTGATCTCGTACCAAACAAAAACAAGAGGAAAAACAATTTTCTTGCCTTTTAGGTATCTGAAAATTTACCTGATCGAAACAAGTCCGATGACGCTAAGTGGCCACGAAAGCAATGGCGAAGCTGTTCGTTCCTTTCATCGCCCATGTTCTCTAATTTCCAGAAAAAGCATTCCTCGCAGGATGAAAGATAACATCACCGCCATTTTGGATTTTCCGCCACAAGAGACCGGGCCAAGTGCCCTCGGCCTACTGCAGTCGATATGAATAATAATACCTAATTGGTCTCACGGACCAGAGAATTTCCAGGGAGTTCGGATAAGGGGTGAATTGGCACTTTTTAGGAGTGGCGTTAAGTGCTATCGACAACGCTCGGCGAAGTCGAATTAATTCGAATTTCTTGTTAGAAACGGAAATTCAGGAACTGCATAGTTTGCTTTCTCTCTTCCCCATCTTCCGTGACGATGACCTGTTTTCTTTGATGCATATTCCAGGCGGAAATTTGTCTGAACGAAATCGCAAAAAACTGTGGAGAGCGTGACTGGCAAGTTGGATTTTCATCCCAGCCTGGCCGTTCTGGAACGGTTGAAATGGAGATTTGGGAATGGGGAACAGTAGAAGTGGTTGATCTTATTTTCAGCAGTTCATCTACTGAGCACCCCGAAGAAAAGAATCCAAGCTTTTTCGAGCAGGTTTCGGCATTATTTTCAGATTGACTGTCCTTGCCAAGATGCTGCCCTATCACCCATTACATATCCCAAAAGGATAGTGTTCAGTGTCACCTCACAAACTACACCTAGCTGAAGAGAAGAAGAGTATACTGATGCTGGAGGCAAGAACCAAGTGTACGCTAGAAAGAAACTATCAAGGTTGCAGATTCTTGCCTAGACAGTTGAAACAAACACTCAGTATTGGACAATTTTCCATTGAGTTGGAGCAGTGTTTTATGTAAGGACTGAACGAGAATAAATTCGCTATCACAAAAACGCCTATATCTCTTGAACCAATTGAGCAAAAATCAAACATGATTATTGTTAGCTTTGTTATGAACGTCAGAAACATGTGGAACATTTACTTCATAGATATTCCAATTCTCTGTCGCAAAATGTCAAGCGAGGTGAAAACACGAGAATTTACAGTGAAACTTTTTCAAAATAATCAAAAATGGAGCTTCAAAAGAATCGCAAATATCGGTATCAAGAGTTGTTAAGCGCTTCAACGAAGATCTTAAAATTAACCGCAAGGAAGGAACCGGGAGGAAAAAGGGGTTTCATAGCCCAAAAAAGTGTAGAAAGCCATCAACCTTTTGCAGAAGTATCCTGACCTTTCAGGACGGAAAGTGGCCCAAATAGTGGGTTGTTCGCAGTCAACCGTTCAGAAAATCAAGTCGAGTTGTGGGCTTAGAACATACAAAGTTCATAAAGTGCCAGACAGGAACGCTGTGAAGAATCAAGAAGCGAAATCAAGAGCAAAGAAATTAAAAAAAGATTTCTTGAAAAATGTTTCCTGTTGGACGACGAATCCTATGTCTTGGCAGATTTCTCGCAACTTCCTGGTCAGGAATTCTATACTGCAGATTATCGTGGAAATGTTGACGAACAATTTCGCGTGAAGAAACAAGCAAAGTTTCCTAAAAAATTCCTGGTTTGGCAAGCAATTTGCACTTGTGGGAAAAGGAGCAAATTTTTCGTTGGCCAAAGCTCTGTTGACTCGAAGATATACATCGAGGAATGCTTGAAGAAGCGACTTTTACCATTTTTACGAGAGCACGATGTGTCAACTATCTTTTGGCCAGATTGAGCTTCATGTCACTACACCAAGGCCACCAAGGAATGGTACGAAGCTACTGAGGTGGTTTTTGTCCCCAAAGAGGCCAATCCACCAAATTGCCCAGAACTCAGGCCAATCGAAAGATATTGGGCGCTAGTAGAAGGAGAATTGAAGAAGACTAGGAATCAACGAAAACATTAGCGGAATTCAAGCAAAAGTGGAAGACAGCATCCCAGAAAGTGACTGAGAATACTATAAGAAGCATGATGGGAAGAATTCCAGAAAAAATCCATGAATTTTGTAAAAAATAGTTTTGGTTTTTTTATTGTAAAAACAATTTTCATTAGAATTAGAAGATGATTCGAAAATTAGTTTCATTTTCGAAATCGACCCAGTGGTTCGAAAGATATAAGCGTTTTTGTGATAGCGAATTAATTCTCGTTCAGTCCTTAGGTATCCAACGAGCAGGCGAAGTAGATAAAATACAGAAACTAACAAAGTTGCCAGCGACCGAAAAACTTATCTTTCCAAGCCCAAGCATATACTCTTCCTCGAAAAAGTCTGGTGTAGTCCGCAAATGGTAACGCATAAATTAATTGTCACAAACATGCTATTGTCCGCACTATATCCCGAAGATAAAAGATTGAAAATCCAATTTAAAATTGTCACAAAACGTTCAGACGATAACAACTGAACGGCAAGATTTATTACTCAAACATTTCTGCTTCCAGGAGCGGCGGAATGAAATCTAATTTCGTTTTTCCATGAAAGTGCCTTCTATTCTGAATGTTATTTTATTCCCCGGAAAACATGATTGATAACACAATCGGATTAAAAATTACATTTAAACTCTCACCAAGGAACATTAATTCGAACATCGCAATTTCCATTGAGGTATGAAATTCACTGGAATCCAGGGAATGAAATGAAAAACTGTTCCATTTTCCTTATACTTCGGGGGCTTGGAAGTTCCAGATTAATTTTTCCACAACCCAGTGATCACTCAAAAGGAAAACTCTCATTCGTCCGGAATTCTCTCTCGCTGCTCTGATCCACGAGAAAAATATTCACAAATTCATGGATCGTCCACCTCTAAAACTGTTGAAATAATGAGTGAAGCGTTTTAGAAGAGTATCACAAAAAATGCACTCATTATTGAGCATTATCGTTTGTGTGTGCTTTTTATGGTGTGTGATACCCATAGCTCTAATTGATACACAAAACTGCCTGAAGCAAACAGGGTCGATTTCAAGTGCCAAGTGGTTTACTGGAATGGAAAGCTCTCCCCTCAATAATGTACAAGATTGGCACATAGCAGTGAGTGATGTTGAGATTGAATCTGCACCGCTGAAGAGGAGATAGCAACAGGAATCTGTCCAGCCTTTAATTAGAGAATGACTGAAGACAAATGCCTGTGGAAGGCCGTAATTTTAATTGCCGACTCGTTCACAGTAATAACGTCACATGATTTATTTAATGATGAACTCAAAGCTTGGCATTGTCCTGAGCGAGCAAACATATATCCGGTCGTGTTGGGAGTGTAGAAGAAGCTTAGGGTTACAGGGGGAATATACTTCAGAGAGGGCTTCTTCCACAGGTCCGGAAATTAAAATAGGTGACACGTGGGGCTCGGGTATGCATCCAATTAACTGAAATCTATTATAATGGTACAAACGTCCAGCTATATAATTTCAAGCATGGTAGGATATGTAAAGTTTAATTATACCCATTCTCGTCTAGACATTTTCATTATAGTTTAACACATTTCTGGAATGGTTCAAACTTTCTCGCTGAAAACTGCTGAATTTGGTAACATCCGTGGGGTTTCCCATCTCGCAATGGGAATTTCTTACAAATTTAGGCGTACTCAAAGCATAATGTAATGAGTGCAATTATAGTAACGCCAAATTATCATGTTCTACAGTACGATACCTACGAATTATAGAAAATAGGATCAAAATGCTATTGATTATCATCATCAGGCCGATGCTGTAAGATATAGGAAGACTTTTTGAAGAAAAGAGAGAAGGTATGTCTCATATTTGGTGACGAAATTTAATTTTTTACTTTCTTTAAGATCAACCGAGTTCATCCATACGCCATTTATTATTCAAAAAGGCCATTTCCATCATTATATTATATACTAGCTGGCCCGGCGAACTTTGTTTCGCCCAACTTATACTGTTGTATAAACTCACATTGCTATTTTTCAAGCAGGAGATGAATTAGGCAAAATAAAGTTCGAAATATACAAAATTTCAATATTATTGTAATTTACACTAAGAGAATTCTCTTTATTTAAGCGGTATCTAATTGTTGAACATATAACTTTTTGTTTTTAATGTTTTGAAAATCAGTCATGATAAATTCTCAAAATATAATCAGTGCTCACAACAGTGCTCACAACATTAGACATCTAAGCTATGCTGCTAAGTTCAAAATAGTGGGTAAACATCTCAGTTGGTGGAGCAGCGAGGTTTTAATGTTTCCATGGATATGAGCTGTCACTGTCACACAGAACATGTGCTTGGGAGGCTGGGACGGGGTTTACCAATAAGGGTAAATGGAAAATTCCGGTAGATGTTATTTTATTTTATTGAAAAAATCTAAAAGGTTGAAACATGTATTTTTAAACTTTCCATCATCACATACAATGCTTACCTAAAAGGTTGACCAAATTAGGCGAATTCCTTATTTTCGAACAATGGGTACGGCAAATAGACAAAAATTTTAGGGTTCAATCATTCTTCAATTTGTTCAATTTAGTTGACGATATCAAGCTCGTAAGAAGGCAAATCGAGATGTCGAAATGAAGACGATAGCACGATCGACACGGCAAAGTGAAAAATGCAAGAAAAAAAAATTATCAACACTGCCGGTTGTGTTGAACTCACATTCAAATTTATTGATGATCATTCAACCAGATCAGATTAGGCAACCCATGAAACATTATTGTATATCATCAGTGAAACCCCGATGAGCCAACGTTTCAAAATTATTGACGCTTACAATACTGTCTCTGTGCAAACAGAAACACTAAAATAATATGTCAATTACTAATTATGGGCAATTTTGGATTAAGTTATTTCCGCAAATATATTTATTACCTAAACAGAAATTCGAAAACATTTCAAAAATAAAGAAAAAAGAAGAAGATGGGCAACTCACATTTGAATCTGATCGTCAAAATCCGATTTACTGGATATTTCGGTAACAATTCACTGTTCCACCAACTTGAGATGTTCACCCGCTTTGTGATCTGGTAATAGACTTCGGCCGTGTTACCATGAGTTATATGCGAATCACACATCGCCATCTAACAGCGGTATTATCAAACTAAGTACCTACGACTACGTCTAGAGACTTATCTGGTCACTGTACGACTATACGCATCAACGATAGCGACACCTAGTGGCCTTATTCAAAAGAAGGAAAAGCATTACCTGCATAATTAAAATTTTCATCAGTTTTATTGTATTTTATAATAACCAGACCGTAGACGAATCCATAAATGAAGTTTTATATCAAACAGTCTATCTGATCTCGAGTTATAAATAGTGTAACCAACATCTTTCTTTTATATATATAGATACCATCCACCAAATTTCCGATCCCAATTGGGTTTTTTGTTTCAGAACAAAGCAAATGTATTTCAATATCATTAAATTTCGTCAATCTGACTGTTGCCTTATTATTATTGGAAATAGTTTCAGTTTGGTAAGGGCCAAGGGGGTCATTATTATTGTTCGAACTGGGGTCTCAGTTAGCCTTCCAGGAACTGCGACCACATGTATCTTTTGTTTTCTACCCTACTCTTCCATTGAAACCCAAGGAGGTCGTCTATGGAGAAAAGAAAAGTTCATATCGCACTCAGAAAAGTGCCAGAAGGAGATGTAGAAGTTCTCACGCTTACTTGAAGAGCTTGTCAAACATCACAACGTAATAAAATAGCAACAGTTAAATTCGACATTCGTTGGCCATTTGACAATCTTAACGACAGAGGTTCATTCCAGTTTAATTCGGCAGAATAACCACTATCTTATTCATGCTTGCTACCCCTCGTAATTTCAACTGTGCACTGCTGTAGCCCTACACTATTTGTATCAATTTCAGCTCAGCATAATACACGAATGCGGTGAAGTTAGTAATTATTTCAGGAGTACGAATCCTAGGGAGTTTGATGAGGTGACCGCAAAAGATAAACAAGTCCAGATTGTCGAGTTTTGTGCCTGCCTTGTTCACGTTTTGGTTTTAGAGGCTTTGCAAATAACAGTGCTGGGGATGCATTAAATCTGCCTAGTTGCCCGAGGGAGAGCTCTCATTCCAGCCCAACTGCCAAAAGAGAAATTTACATTTACCGTTCGATCGTACCGAACGAATCCACTTTCGTTTCAGAACATCGGGAGAATCCAATACTTCGCCATTTCAGGAGTTTATAATATGAAATACATCGCCATTTTTTCACACGTGTCATATGCCATGAACTGTTTCATTAGAAAAAATATTGAGAAAACTATGGATAACATTCTGGATGTTTCGGGTCTCTTTCTCAGTCACCGAGAATACCGTTGGTCCGATGATTCCTACGTTGCTACGTGAGTTCCTCAAGGGTCAGTACAGGGCCTTTCCTCTCCCACCGGCTTACCCTATGGGCCTCTGAGCAGGTGGCTCATAAATTTTAGCCTGTTTCTGCAGTGGGTCTCAGAGAAATGAAAGGATTGATATTTCCAGAGCTGATTCGAAAATCTAGTTGTAAATGTTACATAGGGTGGCCATTTGAACGATACAGATCTGTTCTCAGAAATCGCACAAACTAGAGAGAGGAAGGCAACAATTTTACCAGAGAAGGAGAAGTAGTTGCTGTTGGATTGAGTCATTTGTTTCGTGTGGTGTTCAGAGTTATGGGACCCCAATATAAGTTGGCGATGGAGCTGAGTACCTCACTTTATGTTTGTTGCGAGAAAGGTACGGTGCAGCATAAGAGATAAAGTTTGCATTAAAAGAAACGAGAAGATCTTGGAATAAGAAAATAGACTTAAGAGAGACCGTGAACACAAGAATAAAAGAATCTGGAAGTCCATATATTTTTTTTTCATGTTGTGAATATCCTGTGATATTCTGAGAACATCGTGAGAACCAAGGGCAAGCAGGTAGGAATTGGTGTTCTTCTTGAATTTCTGGAGGTTATATGCCTCGGAGAATACCTCCCTGGGCAATGTATTCCGAAGCTTTGCTAATCGTTGGATGAACTAGTCTTTGAAGAAAGATGTTCTGCAGGTCTCCAAAGTGACCACGAAGAGTGAAGACTTAACTTGACGGGTTAGTCTCGAAGAGACTGCCAGAGGGGGCACGATTGTTGATGATTCGGAAGATCTGGAAATATCTATATAATAGAGACAGATCGCCTACGCTTCTACGGTGTTCCAGAGCAGTGAGCGAGTTTGTAAGCGAGGCATCACCGACGAGACGAATTGCACTTTTTTGTAAAGAATCCAAGAGTTTTAGGATTTTTTTAGGTGCAGCACTCCAAATATGGGGACAGTATTCCAGGACAGGTCGTTTCTGTGCCTTATCGATCATAAGCAGCTGACCTGGGGTGAAATAGCTCCTTGCACGAAACAGATAATCAAGTTTTTGGGATGCACTTTTAGCAATGGATCTCACGTGATTCTCCTAAGAAAGGTTACTGCCGACAGTAATACCAAGTCGAAATGGATGACTTCAATGGTATGGTCACCCCCGACAATTCTATGCTGGGCACAAAAAGTTCGGTTTTTCTAGAGAAAAGACATGCTTGTGTTTTGTTTGCGTTGAATTCCACCAAGTTATTAGATCCCCATTCAAGAATTGTTGCCAAGTCCATATTTATGTTGTTAACATTTCTTCCTCGTTTGTTTCTGATTTGGCGGGCTCTGGTATTGGAGCCCTAGAAGAAAAGGCGTTATGGAGGGTACCATCATCCGCGAAGCTGTGCACTGGACACGAAGTTGCTTCCAGCAAAGCAAATCGTTGATGTGAAGTAGAAATAGTGTTGGAGCCAGAATTGATCCCTGCGGAACCCCAGCATTTATGGGTAGATAGAGAGTCAGATGAAACTCTATCGACCACTTCATGGAGAGATCTGTATGAAAAGAGATATAGTTGGATCAACAGAGATTAAGAAATGTAGATGTAGAAAGAGGTGGAGTAGCAGAGGCAGAAGGAAGATAATTAAAAATAGAAAAATAAAGTAGAGTTGCAGAAAGCAGAAATATTTATAGTAGAAAGAGCCGAAAGAGTTGAAGTAATAGAAGCAGATGGAGCAAAGGCTGAAGAACCAGAGTAGGAGCTGCTGAAATTGGTGAAATGGTGGAGCACAACACAAGAAGAGACTCAAATAGAGATGAAACAGAGTGAAGTTCAAGAAAGGTAAGGTGTTGATGGAATGGAAGTTGTTCGGAAAGAGAGAGATACCACTGTTGAAGGTGATCCTGTATCCTCTAGCAGCTTAGAAATGCAATTTTTTCTGAAGGAGTAGAAGATACAGTCAGAGGCCTGTCCAAATGTGTGAATCAAGTCAGCTGATAGGATTCTTCATTGCCAACAATGTCATGGGGCATATTTGAACGCTGTATTTTTCAATATATAATTGTCATCTTTTCGATAGTGCTAACCTTTCTGAATTTTATTTCTCTTCTGAATAAAGTCTCACTTCATGTTCCAATAAAGAAATTACTGTTCGAAAGGAGCTCTGTTCCTTTTCGACCCAAATCTTGCATAAATTTTGTAACACCTTCGCTGATAGAACTGAATTTGACCCAGAGGGATCAACTCGACATGCCTGTGTGTATTGTACACTCTAATTCGGCGGCCTTGCGTCCTTTGATTGCATTGAGGAAGGTTGAAGGGTATCTAAGGTGAAGATAACGCAAATGGAGATTATAAGGGAAAACCGCAGGCCACAAGCCGTTCTGAATGTGGCGGTCATGGACCACCAGTCACCCACCAAGACGTTTCCATTTGCTTCACTGATTAATGGACTTTATCGATTACCATTCAAGTTATCAACAAGATCCGGCGAATTCAATATTCAGAGCTGTGTTCGTGTTCAAACGTAGATTGGGAACCACTGGAGGTGGGATAACATGGAATGATAAGAGCATTGAATGCGTCCTATGAAAAATCGAATGCTTTCCGCTGATTTCACGTTGATTGATGGTCGGAGATGGATAATTAATAAAGAAGCGTTCGCTTCAGAGGTCTTGGATGGTCACCCGAATAATTTCTCATCGTTTTCAGTTTGTGACAGTGTTATAGTCTGAGCCATCTATTTAATCTTCGCTTTTTCCGATATGTCGATCAAACTAACCAGAAATACAGGAATGTTTTCGTTAATGAACGTAGTAATTAATATCCTTCTCTATTTCAATAGGTTGTCGCTAAAGTTTCGAAAAGGCAATAAAATGACATGTTTTCATCAGTCAAACGAAATTCTTAGCCTACTTTTGAACCAAACAAAATTTCAATGTCAAAATATTTTATTATTCAACATATTCTCTTCTTAATTGAATACATTTATTACAGCGCACCTGCAACGTCTCTAGAACCTTTCGAAAAAAATGTTTCTTCTTGCTCTGCAACCCACTCCTCCACAGCTTTCATTACCTCCTCGTTGGAAGAAAATTTACGACCTTTTAAACTTTTTTTCAGTTGAGGAAAGAGATGATAGTCGGACGGAGCCAAATCTGGTTAATAAGGGGTGTTGGGTAGAATTTCAGTTAAACAACTGAAGTGCGGTTCAATTTTACTGAATGAGAAATTTACCAAGTTTATGAATAGAAAAATAAGAGATCTAATGGACTGTATATAATTATGAATAGTTATTGAAACCCAACACAAATGAAAGGATAAATGCACCCAAATTAACAATTGCAAGGTCTTACCTATTTCAGCAAAACGGCCAACCAGATCTCGTCGGTTACTCCTATTTCCATGAACAGAGTGATCGAGCTCGACAAACGAACATGGAATGAAGCTTATGACGTTAAAATCCGTTGCTAAAAATGTCAAAGTAGGAACACTTGTGGCCAAATAATAACCACGCCACTGGTAACAGTACTTTTCGAACCAAATTCGCACAAACGAATGTTCTTGAATGAATGTAATTCGAATAACTCGAAATCACTAAAATTGTGAAACACAAGAAAAACTGAACTTTTCTAGATTCACGAAAGGAAACAGAATAAATTTATATTATCGGTAGCAGATATTGTATTCACGATTAAGGCAATCAATGAACTGAATTGAAAAATGAAATGAAACAAAAACATACGCAACATATGCGCGTTCCACAAACTGACGCATCTACACATATGGGATCTCCCTGGTATCGGAGAAATTGAATTAATTTCGAAAGGAATAAAAATGAAAAATTCAGAAAAGTTATCTGAACCGTTCACTTGGCGTGAACAAAACAGGCCGCCGTAAAATTGTATGAATTTTACAGAATATTGGAAGCAGTGAAGTTGAATCTAAAATCTAACAAACTAATATCTAAAGAATTGAGGAAAATTTGAAGTGATCGCTTAAAATTAAATATTGATCGGAACCAAACGTGTTAGGGCTCTTGTATATTGACCGGCCGCGGTTTTTATTGACGCAACTCGAATCGTACCATCGGGTCCCGGATGCAACTCGATTATACGTCCGATAGGCCAAGTGGCAGGTTTGGAATCTATGCCCTTAATGAAAACTAAATCTCCAACAGATGGATAAGCGTTTTGTGTCTTCCATTTATTACGCTGAATCAAAGTGTGGAGATATTCGTGTGACCATTGTTTCCAGAATTGTTGAAACAATTTTGTTCCCAACGTTTGATGGGCGTTTGAACATTATCAAGCGTCAATTCGGGAATGGACAACAATGGGGCGCCTATCAGGAAATGTCCAGGTGTTAAAAAGTCCGCTGATTCGGAGGGATCAGAGGACAAGGGGCAAATTGGTCTACTATTTAAAACCGCTTCAACACGAGTGAAAATCGTTGCAAGTTCCTCAAATGTACAAGCAACCGAATTTAGAGATTTGTGAAGCAGACGCTTTGCTGATTTAACACCGGCCTCCCACAAACCTCCGAAATGGGGGGCATATGGAGGAATAAACTTCCATTTGATGGATCTCTTCGACAAATTATCGCATATATCGACATTATTCGACCTCAAAAACTGAGAAACCCCATCAAGATAGCGTGAAGCTCCGACGAAATTGGTACCATTGTCGGACCAAATTTCTTGAGGTAAGCCTCGTCTAGCGATAAATCGATCTAAGGTCGATAAAAAGGCCTCCACGGTGAGGGACGAGACTAGTTCCAAATGAACTGCCTTGGTGACGAAACAAATGAAGAGAGCAAGATATGCTTTCATCATTGTTGGTTTGCGTGAATTATTTGACCGATAAGAAAAGGGGCCAGCAAAGTCCACACCCACCTTACTAAAAGGACGTGAAATATTGACTCTGGGGGCAGGTAGAGGAGCCATGAAGGGTTGATAAGTTGTACCTCGAAACCTTGTGCATGTTATGCATTTTCGAATGCACTCTCGAACCAGATTTCGTAAGGACAGAATCCAATAATTTTGCCGAATTAAAGACATCGTCGTGTTAGGACCGGAATGAAGCGAGATTAAATGAAATTGGAGACATATTAAACGTGACAATGCACAGTTTTTCGGAAGCAAAACTGGATGCTTAGCACTCTGTGGTAAAGAAGAGAATTGTAATCTTCCTCCTACCCTGATCAATCCTGCAGAATCGATATAAGGATTCAAAGATCGAAACGATTTCTCGATTGATTTTTTTTGAAATAAATTCTGGCGCAATTTATCGAAATAGTGTTGCTGTGTGATTAACACTATGAATTGAAGGGCTTCCTCCAGCTCATCCTGAGAAATTGGGCCGGACAATCGTGACGCTGAATTGGTTTTGTGGTGACAATTGACAATGAATCTTCTTATATAGGCGAAGACTCGTTTTACTCTATTTAAAGTTGAAAAGTTCTCGATAACCATTAAAAGCGGATTTACTGGAGGCTCATTTGCGGTTGCAACATTAATGTTAGTTTTGAATTCAATTAGAGGAGCTGAATTCAGATCACAACCGGTGAAAGGTGGTGGCCAATTGGAAACTGGAGTAACCAAGAAATCAGGACCATGAAGCCAAAAATTGTGAATTCTTGGGGTGAGAAATTGTTGAGGCGTGAGACCTCGAGATGGCAAATCAGCTGGATTTGACTCGGTGGACACATGATGCCATGAAACGTCAGAAACTAAATCGTTTATCGCGACTACACGATTGGCAACAAACGTTTTGAGGCGATGAGGGGGTGTTGTCAACCATGACAGCACAATTTGAGAATCTGAAAACAGACGAACTTCAGATATTCTAAGGGGAAATTTATTGTCCAGAATCATTCTAACCAATTTAGTCAACAAAACCGCAGCAGATAGTTCCAATCGAGGAACCGAAAGTGTTTTTAATGGAGCTACCTTTGATTTAGCGGCCCACAAGTGCGATGAAATGCGATCTTCAACTGTAACGGAAAGATAAACAGAGGCTGCGTATGCCTTCTCAGATGCGTCACAGAAACCCGCTAATATGATATGACAATCAGGTGAAGAAACGACAGAGCGAGGAATATTGAGCATTGAAAGTGCTCGAATATCGCCGACGATTTTCGACCATTCGTCCGAGTAAGAATCACTTAAGGGTTCATCCCAACTTAACTTTTCCGACCACAATTTCTGCATTAATAGTTTCATTAAAACTACAATGGGAGCCAAAAACCCAACCGGATCAAAAATACGGGCTATATATGAAAGAATGGATCGTTTACTTGGCTTTTCAGTGAATTCCTTCACATTGAAACCGAATGAATCTATTTTTGGAATCCAAGTTAAACCCAAAATCTTAATTCCCGTTGAATCGTCGTCGAAGTTTAATTGTGATTCAATGTGGTCTGACGGCAAATCATCCAAGATATCATGACAATTACTAGACCACTTCTTTAATGAAAAACCGCCCTTGTTAAGCAATTCACGAAGTTCATCACGCAATTTCACCGCCTGTTGAACATCGAATGCACCGGTAATAATGTCATCGACATATATATCATTGAGGATAACTTGCGATGCCTCAGGATGAATTTTACCCTCATCAAAAACGAGCTGATTTAAAACTCGAATAGCTAAAAATGCCGAAGGTTTCAAACCATAAGTGACCGTATTCAATTCAAATTCGGTAACAGGTTCATTAGGAGATGAACGCCAATAGATATGTTGATATCTGCGATCGGCCGGACACACTAGAATCTGCCTGTACATCTTCTCGATATCGGCACAAATTGCTATAGGGTACATTCTAAACGAAAGCAAAATTATGCGAATGTCCTTTTGAAGTTTAGGACCACCTAACAGTCTATCATTCAATGATGAACCGGACATATCTATATCGGAAGCGTTAAAAACAACTCGAAGCTTTGTTGTCGAACTTGACTCTTTACGAACGACGTGATGTGGTATCACGTATTTATTAGAGGTGTTAGCAGGTGACATGTGATTTAATTTTAGATACTCGAACATGAAATTTTTATAAGTATCATAAGATTTAACATCTCTCATTATTCGCTTCTCAAGGGATAAATACGATTTGAATGACCTATTTGAATTATAAGAGAGATTCGGAGACGTATTCTCTAATTTGAAAGGTAGGGAAACTATGTATCGGCCATTTCCATCACGAGAATGAGTGGATAGGAAATGTTTTTCGACATAATCATCTATAGGATCCTTAACAAAGGTATCTGGAACCTCTTCCAATGACCAAAATTTCTGTAGCTGATCATTGAGGGCAGATTGGGCGAAAAGAACCGATTTGAAAGAAGAATAGGATTCCTTTATAGGACCTATGATAGTCCAACCGAAAAATGTGTTAACGGCTGTGGGATGAATAGGAGACGAAATTCGACCATCGCGATCGAAAACCAGCGAATACGTATCAGCGCCCAAGAGTACATCTATTGGTTGAGAAATGTGAAAAGTGTCATCAGCCAAATTTAAATGTTGAAAATGCCTGAATATCTCCGGTGATAAGGGAGCAGAAGGAATATTATTTGTTATTTCCGGCAATACAATGGCATCCACCTGTAAGAACTGTGATCCCAACCTAGGATACATCCGGCATTCTACTAAACCTAACGGTCTTGCATTTGATTGACCAATGCCAGAAATAGATATATTGACAGGATCGATTTTCAAGCCTAATCTTTCGACTAGGGGTTGACTTATGGCTGAAATCTGGGATCTAGTCCAGTTATATTAGTCAAAATAAGGTAAGAATCTCGGAATGAGAGATACCCAGCTGAATATTTTTATAAACCTTTATTTTGACACCCTAAAACATGTCTCAAAACCTACATATTGTAAGGTGTCCGCGTCTGTCGAAAAATAAGGTCAAAGGTCACAAAAATCGATTTTTTTGACGTTTTTTGCAAATATCTCGTTTCCTATGGGGTTTACGGGATTTGTATTCATTATCAATATTATAGAAGATAAAATTCTCTACAACTTTTGTCTCAAAAGTTTTTCTATACGTTGAATCGTTTTTGAGATAGAGGGCTGTGAGCGCGCAATGTTTAACTATATAGAGTATCTTTAAAGGTCAACCGGTAGGTCCGATCAAAAATATGTCTCAAATAGTTTATAAAATGTTTAGAAATATATAATAGGTGAAGATATAGATTTACTTGTTATTTTAATTGGGCGTACTCTATCTCATCAAAAAGAAATTTTCTTTAAAAAAGTTGGTAAAGGGAATGTTAAAACTGAAATTTACTCCTCCAAAAGCTTTGACAAATATCCCAGTTCTAAAAAACATATTTTGTTTTTGCACGCATTGAGTGGCTGTGACACGACTTCGGCAATTTTTAAAAAAGGTAAAAAAACTTTTTCAAAAGTTTTTGAGAATTTGTCGAATTTGGATGAAACTGATGCAGCATTTGAAGAAAAAACTGTCCGGTACAAAGATTATTCGAAAGTGGAAAGATTTTATTGGCAGTCTATAATGCTCCAAAGTCTGTGAGCAGCATCGACCATCTGCGTTATACCCAATATATCAAATTTACAAAATCAAATAAACCTGTGCAGTTGTCAAATATTCCACCAACAAGTGCTGCAGCTCATCAACATCTTAATCGTGTTTATTATCGAGTCCAAACTTGGTTAGGGCATGATTTGGAACCCCAGGAGTGGGGTTGGACAATGCGTAACGAATTCCTGGAACCAATCACAACAATTTTACCACCTGCTCCAGAGGAATTGCTTAACACAATATTCTGCAATTGCAAAAATGGTTGTGGTTCGCGATGTGGTTGCAGAAAATCGGGGTTGCAGTGCTCTTTAGCTTGTGGCCAGTGTAATGGCCAAGCTTGTCTCAATGCTCTGCCATACCAGAGTGATGCCAGTAAAGATGGGACCTTTGACCCTGACATCATGGAAGACCTGGAGACAAATGTCGTTGAAGAAGAAAATGAAGAAGAAGCGCAAATTCAACCAGAAGACGATGATAATGAGGAAGAAGAAAAAATTAAAATCAGAGTTTGTCGTTGTTTGAATAATTATTCTTTTTATTTAGTTTATATTGATAAATGTATCGATTAAAAATTTAAAAAAAAAAACGTTAATTAGAAATTTATTTAATTTCTTCATTTTTACTTATTTCAGTAATTAGTATAGCTTTGATTAACATTAAAAATAATTTGGGTATTTGCCTTCGTTACTTCTAAGTACACAACCAGATAAGTGTGATTAAATACATTGATACTAGTTTAATTAACAATAGATAAGTCATAAAAAAACATTAACTATAATGTACTTTTCGAAAAAAATTATAATAATTTATAATTATATATTTCTTAATATTTTATAAACCATTTGAGACATATTTTTGATCGGACCTACCGGTTGACCTTTAAAGATCCTCTATAGTCTATATAGTTAAACATTGCGCGCTCACAGCCCTCTATCTCCAAAACGATTCAACATATAAAAAAAATTTTCAGACAAAAGTTGTAGAGAATTTTATCTTCTATAATATTGATAATGAATACAAATCCCGTAAACCCCATAGGAAACGAGATATTTGCAAAAAAAGTCAAAAAAATCGATTTTTGTGACCTTTGACCTTATTTTCCGACAGACGCGGACACCTTACAATATGTAGGTTTTGAGACATGTTTTAGGGTGTCAAAATAAAGGTTTATACAAATATACAGCTGGGTATCTCACATTCCGAGGTGAAACTACTAAGATGACTGGACTAATCCAGGGTCTAATACTGCTCTTACAGATATCAATGAACCATCTGCGGATTCTATTCTCGCTTGAACAGGGCCAAGAAGTACTTGATTTACTGAGGCCGATTTCCTATTGATGTGATAGGAATTAATAACATCATTTGAAGAAATGGAATGAGAATTCGAAGGCTGATTTTCAACATGATTTGTTTTACCTAGAGTACGAGATGGTACATTTGATTGATTGGCAGATTCATTATTAGAAGAAGATTCGTTATCGGGATGGAGACTGGTGTGATGACGATTCGATTTACACAATCGACACGAATTTTTGGAAGCGCAATCTTTGAAATTATGTAGACCAAGGCAGTTGAAACAGCGCTTGGAATTTTTCAAAAATTCGAATTTGTCTTGTCTTGACAAATTCATATAGGAAGCACAGGCGAACAATGGATGCGAATCAGAGCATTTCGGACAACGAAACTTTTTTGAATTCGGGAAGCTACGTGAATCACTAGAGCTTTGAGAGGTGGATGCAGAATTTGCGAGTAAAACATTTTTTGTTTTATTTTTATTTGAATGCGACGAATCGAATGGGGTTGATTTGGATGCAGATCTGGAAGAACTTTGTTCGTAAAATTCCTGAGCCGTTAGCTGTTGCGTTACGAATTCAATCAAGGTGCTATATGCGGGAATCTCGGATGAACTTAATTGACTTTCAAACGCTTTTCTCGTGCGAGGGTCAACATTACGCAACGTTATGGAAAACAGAAGGAAATCTGATAAGTCCTTTGTATTCAGCGCTTTTATTGCATTGACAGAATTTTGGTGACAGTTTAAAAATTCTTTAAGATGCGAGACCGAATTATTATTCGAAGGTTTGAAATTAAGAATTTCGTTCAAATACATCGTAGCCAACATACGAGGATTCTGAAAGCGCGATTTTAACGCTTGATAGGCCAACTCATAATTTTCAACTGACAATTGTAACCCAGATATGACCGCAAGAGCATCGTTTCTTAAATAAGATCTCAACAGTTGAAACTTTTGTATGGGCGTCAAACTATTGTTTTCATGGACCGAAGAATTAAATAGCTGGAAAAACTCAGGCCACTCAGCGCTTTCGCCAGAAAAGGGGCGAATATTAATTTTTGGCAGCAAAATGGATTCATTATTTGAACTGGAAGCTTGCGAACTCGACGCAGGCGTCGACAAAGCTTCCTGTCGTTTCAGAGACAGAAAAAGACCAGTTATGCGTGCAATCACTTCAGCAAACGCCAACTCTGACTTAGCCGTCTCTATACGATCTTCCCATAATAATTCGCAATTCAACTCCATTATTTCCTCCTGTATATTTTCAAATTTGGATTCATAACTAGAAATCTTTTCTCGGTATGCTTGTAATTCATACAGTTTTGTAAAATCGTAATCTTTTACTCTGTGCCAGATTCCGGTGATGGTAGAAAATATGTTGGCCCGTTTGTCAACCAACTTATCCAATGTTTTATTGCCTGTATCTGTCTTCGGTGGCATTGTTATAAAGAAATTTAATAAGAAACAGATACAAACAGCAAAAATGAATTGAAAAGGAATGAAATTGAATATCTCGATGGAAACAGATGTATGCGACCCGTCAGCTGTGGAACGATGTTGCCAGTTTGCGACGATCGTCGTATATCTGAATATAAAATGGCCGCTTCAAAGCTAAGATTTTTGAATTTTTGACTGAAACTTTCAAATTTTAAGGAAATTAGCTTGAGATTGAGCTTAATATCCGGCCCGAAGGACCAAAACGTGTTGGGTAGAATTTCAGTTAAACAACTGAAGTGCGGTTCAATTTTACTGAATGAGAAATTTACCAAGTTTATGAATAGAAAAATAAGAGATCTAATGGACTGTATATAATTATGAATAGTTATTGAAACCCAACACAAATGAAAGGATAAATGCACCCAAATTAACAATTGCAAGGTCTTACCTATTTCAGCAAAACGGCCAACCAGATCTCGTCGGTTACTCCTATTTCCATGAACAGAGTGATCGAGCTCGACAAACGAACATGGAATGAAGCTTATGACGTTAAAATCCTTTGCTAAAAATGTCAAAGTAGGAACACTTATCCTTGTGGCCAAATAATAACCACGCCACTGGTAACAGTACTTTTCGAACCAAATTCGCACAAACGAATGTTCTTGAATGAATGTAATTCGAATAACTCGGAATCACTAGAATTGTGAAACACAAGAAAAACTGAACTTTTCTAGATTCACGAAAGGAAACAGAATAAATTTATATTATCGGTAGCAGATATTGTATTCACGATTAAGGCAATCAATGAACTGAATTGAAAAATGAAATGAAACAAAAACATACGCAACATATGCGCGTTCCACAAACTGACGCATCTACACATATGGGATCTCCCTGGTATCGGAGAAATTGAATTAATTTCGAAAGGAATAAAAATGAAAAATTCAGAAAAGTTATCTGAACCGTTCACTTGGCGTGAACAAGGGGGGTGTTCTAGTAATTCTTACCCTAACCTTACCCTTAACCCTAAACCAGTTATTGTTCAACCCTTATCCAAAAAATCATTCATGATTACCTCATGGCAATCCCAAAGAACTGAAGCAAGAACTTTTCTAGCAGATTTTTGGACTTCTAAGGTCTCGGAGAACCAGAGTGCCGCCATTCCATCGATTGTTGCTTTGTTTCTGGATCGTAGAAATGTATCCAAGTTTCATCCATAGTAACAATTTGGTTTAAGAAGTCAACATCGTTTTCAAATCGAGCACAGATCGAACGCGATCCTTCTACCCTTGCACGCTTTTGGTGAACATTCAAACATTTGGGGATCCATTTTGCAGAAAATTTTCTCATGTCCGAATTGACGTGAACTATATGATGAACGCGTTCGTATATGAAATCTTCAGAGCTTCAGATATCCGCTTAGGCCTAATTGGACGGTCTGATAAAATCATGTCATGAACTGCATCGATATTTTCGGGGACTGACACAGAAACTGGTCTTCCCGATCGGTCATCATCTCCAATGGAAAATTTACTTCTTTTGAAGCTTGCAGTCCAATTTTTCACGGTCGCATACGATGGACATTGATCACCAAGGGTATTAGGCATATCTTTGTAAATCTGATGCTTATCTCTTTACCCTTTTAAACTCAGTTACTTGATGATGGCTTTCGATTTTTACAATTTCGGTGGATATCTTTTTTTTAACTTATTGCCTAACTCTGGTTTACTTTTTTGACGTTGAACTCTACACTGACACTTCTAATAAGTTATTGTTCGTTGATATGGTATCGCAATATTTTGTTTATGCATGGAACTGGTCTAGGCTGACTAGATATCAATATATCCTCGTCTTCTGGAGTGTAATTTTCTCTAGGATATAGGAGGATCCTGAATGAAATAGAGTCGAACCTCTTGACGAAACCATCTACCAACTAGTACTAGAGGATAGTGAATTTTGAAGAGAAGCCAACGCTATACGCTCAGTTCATGTCTATCTGGCTATTATTCTGATCATTTATTAGAAAAAATAATATTAATATTATGATGGTGCACAATTCCTCAGAATGTTTTTTTCACTAGCTTAAAAAGTGATGTGAATAGAGCTGGATATATGAGGATGTATTGAATAAGTTGCATGCATAAACAAAATATTGCGATATCACATCAACGAACAATAACTTTTTAGAAGGGTCAGTGTAGAGTTCGAGGTCAAGAAGGTGAATAAGAGTTACGCAATGAATTTAAAAAAAAAAGTGTCCACCGAAATTGTAATAATCGAAAAATTGGAGTATCGAACCATCATCAAGTACCTGTATTTAAAAGGATTAAGAGGTAAGCAGATTTACGAAGATATGCTTAATACCCTTGGTGATCAATGTTCTTCCTATGCGACCGTGAAAAATTGGACTGCAAGCATCAAAAGAGGTGAATTTTTCATTGAAGATGATGACCGATCGGCCAGTTTGTGTGTCCCTGAAAATATCGATGCAGTTCATGACATGATTTTATCAGACGGTCGAATTGGGCTAAAACGGATATCTGAAGCACTGAAGATTCCATATGAACAAGTTCATCATATAGTTCACGTCAATTTGGATATGAGAAAAGTTTCTGCAGAATGGATCCCCAAATGTTTGAATGTTGACCAAAAGCGTGCAAGGGTAGAAGCATCGAGTTCGATCTGTGCTCGATTTGAAAATGATGTAGACTTCATAAACCGAATAGTTACTATGGATGAGAATTGGTTACATTTCTACGATCCAGAAACACAGCAAGAATCGATGGAATGGGGACACTCTGGTTCTCCAAGACCTAAGAAGATTCGTGTCCAAAAATCTGCTGGAAAAGTTCATGCTTCAGTTTTTTGGGATTGCCTTGGAGTAACCATGATTGATTTTTTGGATAAGGGCAGAATAATAACTGCAGATTACTATTCGACTCTACTGACTACTCTACGGGAAAAAATTGAAGAGAAATGACGCGGAAAGCTATCCAAAAGTATTTTGTTTTCACAGGACAACGCCCCAGTACACAAATCTCATGTTGCCATGCCAAAAACTCGTGATTTAGGGTAAGAATTACTAGAACACCCCCCTTATTCACCAGATTTGGCCCCGTCCGACTATCATCTCTTTCCTCAACTGAAAAAAAGTTTAAAAGGTCGTAAATTTTCCTCCAACGAGGAGGTAATAAAAGCTGTGGAGGACTGGTTTGCAGAGCAAGAAGAAACATTTTTTTTGAAAGGTCTAGAGACGTTGCAGGTTAGCTGTAATAAATGTATTCAATTAAGAGGAGAATATGTTGAGCAATAAAATATTTTGATATTGAAATTTTGTTTGGTTCTATAGTAGGTTAAGAATTTTTGAATATATCCTCGTACCACTTTTCAGCGATTTCGAAATAAAATCATCAGAAAAAATGGATAAATGTTCCGAGTTGAGCTCTTTAATATTCCGTAACTTCGTTTCGTTTATTCCCCTCACAGAACGATGTGGGAGTAGAATAAACAGAATAATAATGAATTTGGATTCGAGGAAATTTCCCTTTTTGCCAAATCCTTCCCTCCATTCATATATATATAGAGGTAGCGTTGAATTGTTGATTTGAAGTTCAAACTTTTTCCGGCAATGATTTGATGGCAGGATATTTCACTCATTATTTGTGCATTGATCGACAGTAACTTCATACTTGGAGTCTCATGACTACGAATTTAAAGCTGTGTAGGCGGTATTCCTGGAAAACTTGTATTCATTGGTTCCTACCTCTCTTTTTCATTATGCATACTTGTTCAGATTCAGAAGGACGATCGTTTTCCTACGAATACCATTAAAAAATCACTTTCTTCTGAGTATTTCAGAAATATTCAGCTGGACTGTTCTATGTGGGCTTCCCTGTATAACTATTTACCTCCCACGTACCCCTAGCATCGACATTTTCATCATTTCTTTTGGAGGAACGCTACAGGCGAACGCACATAGCGCTTTTTCATATAATATTAAAAAAGAAGGCAGATATTGCCTCAGAGAAAGGAAATTCTTAAAGGCCTTCAATGGGGCATGCAAAATATACAATTCATGGCTCTCACGCCTCTTTCATCGCTATGGTTGGTGTGTAGGCTAAAATGAGTTCACGGATATATTAGAATTTATTTGCAATCAGTCCTCGGTTTCAAAACGTTTGCTGGCTTCCTTGAGATGAAATGGTTACTTCGTAGTGGAATCAGAATATCTTAACCGTTTCCAAGAACTTAACAAATTTGATTGATAAGCTGAACGGAAAAATTTAATGAATTCCACCACATTCAATTCTCCCATATCGACTATAAAAACAGACAAAATAATAAATTTTCGCATCTATATTCACTTCAAATCAACCACTCGTAAAATATAGTAGTGTTGAAAGCCGAAGTTTTACATTCTGGTGTGTTGATATAAATATGGTATGCGAAGACTACAAGACGGAAATATTTGTCTGAAAGAATCTTCTCCAACAGAGCGAAAACAAGATATTTGGGTCATGTTCCCGATATTATATCTCTAGGAAGGAAACTTCAAGGCATATTGAGAATGATGATGTCTGATACGATCACTGAATTGTGATCTGAGACAAAGGATGACTTCTCGAAGAAGTGTCAGGTTTCTTTCGTTTTATATACCTATAAATTGATATTGAGATTCTAAATTCCGAGAAAATTCGATATTCTTCGTAGGAAATAGTGCAGAAGGAATAGTGAAGCCTTTCATGTTTTTGATTAATTTATTTCTTGTCCTCCTCGAAATAAGAGAATTTTTAAAATTGTTGAGTTTCTTTGAAAAATTCTCACATAAATAGGGTGTTCCTTAATTGATTTAACTGATGAGGACATTAGATTACCTGCATTATTATCAGAAAAAAAGCCTATAAACATTCATACAATCTGTATTTTTCAAGATATTCATTTCAAATTGGGCACAGATATTTCGATTTGGAGTTTACCCCATGTGACATGCCAATTCCCATTGCAAATGTTGTAAACTACTAGTTACACGTATGCCTGTCGGCTGCTCAGTTGGTGCGGCGAGGGTGTGGATCGACTACAAGCTTATATTGGATGTTTAGAACTTGACTATGTTGGGCGCCAGGTTTAACAGAAATTAAACCAAAAATAACAAAAAAATAAGAGAAGAAAAAGAATCTTGCCTGCGGTTGGAATTCAAGAAAAAAATTGAATTTTGAACATTTATTAAAATTGTGTACAAATTAATGTTTAGCTGAAGGCTGCAAGGAATTTTGAACAAAAGAATTAGGTAGTGAATTTAAAAAAATACAATGTGTTCAGAACATTTACAAATGTAGGTTAAATCTGATAGTCTCTGATATTTATATTCCAATTTTGTGGGCTCCAGACAGAATTTGGAAAAATAACTGGTATGTATTGAAGAGAAAATTTTGATCTCACGTGGTATGGTCCAATCTTAAAATTTTGTGGATGCTCTAGTAATAATCAATTTTGATGTTCAATGCCAGATGGAATTTGGAAAATTGTCGTTATCTCACGTGGTTCTCTTAGAATCGACAGATGTTGCTGAATTGCCAAACTTGGATTTGGATAATTTTCAATCTGCGTCCAAAATGCAGATTCTCGTAGCCCAGATGAAAATCCTCTTCCAGGTTCTAGAGGTTCCTCAGATAGCAATGGTTACTCGAGCATGCGTAGAGAGAAGATCAGATATAAGTTTATTACAAAGTAAGATGTTAAATATGTTCTGATAATATCCACAATAAAAAAAAGTGAGTTAATTGTAGTTAAATCGAATTTGAGAAAAACCAAAATATATAAAAGTGCTTTCCGGAAAGTTACAAACAAGAATTGAATAATATGAATACAATTTAGAAAAAGTAAATTTGATCCGAAAGAATTAATGAATAATTATAAGAATTGAGTGATTTAGAAATTTAGGAAAAATAAGAAATGATTTCACAAATCAGTATGAAAGAGCAAAAAATTGTTTCCTGGTAGCTCAAAAAAAAAACTTTCGAACACACTGACAGAGTGCCAGTATAGATAAGAAACTAAAAGAAGAGAAATGAATATCTCAATATAAAAATAGAGGAAATAGATTATTGAAATTTCAGAGGTAATTAATATTTGATAAAGTATGATCGAATGATATACTTATCCAAAAGAGCAACCAGAAAACTCACTTTCACCTTCCACCTGTTAATATCTATCAAAATCGAAAATCTACGTTACAGCTAACAATCGCAAATCGGTAATAATCCCCAGATCAAATCTGAATCAAAGACCTCGATGGGATCGGAAGAAGTCGTTGAACACGAAGATCCGAACTCAATCGATCCACATTGACATGCCCGGAATCGAAGTCAGTGGCGTATCGTTAGTTGGGTGTTTGAAGAACACCCTGGTGGCTACTTGATCGTTACAATGTACAGGGTGATATTTTTTCTGGAACACTGTTACTTGTTTCCAACCAAAAATTTTTTTTGATGAGCCGCTGTTAGTTTAAGAAATAGTAAAAAGGAGCTTTGTTATTATACTGAGCTTTATCATCCCCTATAGTTTTGTCGTATCTGCTACCTTTTTTGAGATATAAATTTTGAACTTCTCTTTCAAAATCCCCAATTAAAAGAGAAGATCGAAATTGATTTCTCAAAAAAGGTAGCAGATACGACGAAACTACAGGAGATCATGAAGTTCAGTATAATAACAAAGCTCCTTTTTACTTTTTCTAAAACTAACAGCGGCTCATCAAAAAAAAATGTTTGGAGTCAAACAGGTGACAGTATTTGAGAAAAAATATCACCCTGTACATTTGCAATTGGAATGGGCATGTCACATGGTGTAAACTATAAATTGGAATATCTGTGCACAATTTGAGTTGAATATCTTGAAAAATACAGATTGTATGAAAAAAAAAACATGAACAAATTTCAAACTTCAAGACCCTGTTTCAGTTAAACCAATTAAGGAACACCCTATGAAATTTTCAAAGGAATTCAACAATTATAAATATTCTCTTATTTCGAGGAGGACAAGAAATGAATTCACCAAAAAACATTATATAGGCTTCACTATTCCTTCTGCACTATTCCCTACGAAGAATATCGAATTTTCTCGAATTTAGAACAGTCAGAATTCTCGAATCTCAATATCAATTTATAGGTATATAAAACGAAAGAAACCTGACACTTCTTCGAGAAGTCATCCGTTTGTGAGACTCTAATATTTTATTTGATAATATTTCGAAGATCAGTGTGCAAATAACAAATTCGAAATGAATGAATGAATTGAAAATTGGATTCTTCACACGGAAAATGAAAGTTTTCGGGCTGTGATGAAAGGAGGAAGTGAGTGGGAAGTTGCAGACTAGGAATATTCAGAAAATGGATCACAACGCATCAACAGAATGAAGTTGAAATATTGGGAATATTACGCCAGATCTCTTTGGGACCGGAGATCATGTAAGCCGTAATAGACAGAAAGGACATTTTCAACGACAGCCCTCATAAATAATTTTAGTAACCATATACCGAAAGATCCCGTCCAATATTGACATGTTTTAACTGGCGATGGAGACGAAACTTCAGTGCTTTCGTGGTTCAGCAAGTTTGTTGTTTTGTATAACTGCCACTAAAAATATAGAATTTTATAGTGAACGCTGAAAGCTTCAGCAGGAGCAATATTCTTGAATTGGTTATTGAATTATTGATTTTCAGCTTCTTTCAATTGGAAGTTAACTTCAATTTCTCCGCCATTTCTGGATAATAGGGTTGATATTGGTATTGCAGAGTAACTCTTATCGATTTCTCTTTTTCATTTTAAGAGTTTAGTTGGAGTATTGACATCTTTCATTCAATAGAAGCGACCTATCCTACGAGAGCTCAAGAATATGTCAAAAGATTGCATTGGATATACTACGACTTGTTGCAATTTTCAACTCACGAACGTTTCTCGATAGTTAGCGTTGACAATCAAGGATTTATTCCTTTTCAAATACAAGAAATAGTCTGGTCTCTATCGAATAAGAAATTTTACTTTACTTTTATCCAGGAGGGTTGGAAAATTCCTTCCTGAAATGTTTTCCATGGAATAATGAAACATGTTATCGAAATTCTCATGACCGTGCGCTTCAGACTAAACTTGCTGGAAAGTTGTACTCAACATCTTTTCCACAAGAATGGCACTGTCTGAAACGGGGCTTTTCCGAGCAAATTCTGAACTCCACAATACCGACAAAAATCTAGCAATACACCCTTCAGTATCCGATCATGCATGCTCACCCCAATATTCCCTCTTATCTCCTTGCTTTGAGTATCAATTTCTCCGAATGTTGAGGGTTGAATCGTTGACGATAAACAACGAACAATTCGATTGCCTACTCCCTATAACCATGGGATTTTCCTCCCTCTTTGAAGGGCTGAGGAACATTTCCGATATGTTCTTACACTCGAGGGCTTTTCTAAAGAATGAGGGACTCATATGTTGAGTATACAGGATGATCCACTTCGTAGAAGCATGACTTTAAACGTATTCTTAGAAGATTTTGTATGAACTTATTAATTTGAATTTATGAATTTATTAATTAATTTATACATGGTGGAGCGGAATGAATGGATTATTTGGTACCAGCGGGTAGAGAAGTTTGTGATGCTTCAGAAAAATATGTTTTATTTTCATTGGAAATTCTCGGCTTTCCGTATATTGGACACTTCTTTATCGCGTTACAGAATGGCGGAGGTGACAGTTATATTATATACCTTCAAAAATGACAGTTTGATAGTACCTGTGGGTAGAGAACTCTGTGACGGTTCAGAAAAATGTGTTTTATATTCAGTAAAACTCCATTAGTTTTTGAGATATTCGATATTTTCGAAAATTCAAAAGTGCTACATCCTTTTTCACTCCTTTTGGTCGTAAGACTGCAAATGAGGGAGTTTTCTCAATCTGTATTTTGTATAGTACTGCTGGATAGAGGCTCTATCGGATATGAACAACGATTCATATGACGCCTGTATAGTTTTTTTCAAACATCAAGATCGAGCTCAGATTTCATGTTTTGTTTGTTTTTCCCGGAGTTCAACCGTGTTGTGACAAATCAAGAAACAACATGCTTATTTATTGAGATTCCCAAATTGTATAACTCACTGTTGTTAGGACATTTGATACAGAATAAATTCCTATTACAATAAGTCAAGATCCTCTTTGTCAATTCCAGAATTGCTAAAATGCATAGATACTTCTGGTTTACCTTCTAATACAAAGTAAATCACCCTATATACACTTTTGAAAAGTTCGTGTAGCTACCTCCCGAAGGTATTAATTTATCCAAAATAAGAATATTAATCATCAAATCCAGTTCTGTGAGAATGAAAACATTAAACAGTTTATTGGAACCGAATAAATAACAAGGATAATACACGAAGTTCCTTGTATCCTGAAGTCGGAACAGGAAATGTAACACATCAAGTGAGGAAGTGTCTGGGATGCTGGAACTGACAGACATTATGGCAACCGGCGTCTCTCAATTTATATTTGTTCCTATCAGTTTTTTTAGAACTCACTTCGCTGAGGAAATTCAACAGCTGAAAAATTATTCGCAGTCACACAAGACGGGGTTCACTCCAACATATATTACGATGAAGATAACATATGTGGATGTTACATTCGAGCAGAGATGAAAAAGAAGCCATAATTCTTTTTATAATGAAGATTTTTCGACAATTATATCATCTGGTGCCTTGTAAAGTAAGGGTTTTCCAATGAGAGATGTTTATTTTGAATTGCCCGCTATTTCGGTAGCTGTCACTTTTGAAGCTGTCATTTTTTGACATTGGACCTGTAAAATCTACACCATCATTAGAAATGGAACGGCTCACGCTTCAAAAATGTATTGAAATTATTAAAATTCACTATAAAAATGGTGAAAATTTGGCAAAGACGGTTAGTAAAACTCGAACATTTTTGAGTCGTCGTGAAGCACTTTGTACTTTGTCGAACCGCAATACAAAAATTGGTGAAAAAATTTGAGCTATTTGGGCAAGCTGGTGATATAAAGAATAAAACCAGTGCATTTCGATCAAGAACAGCCGAGAATATTGCTGCTGTAGCCGAAAGCCAAGTTTGTAATATTCTCGTCGTTCTTTGGAATTATTATCATCATACTTTTCCTCTTTATAATGAAATAAACATCCGATCATTCATACAAAAAATGGCATTTTTCTTGGAATGTCAAAATATCTCCTCTTATTGGAAAACCCTCCACAATATGGCTGACAGCGGTGAACACCGCTTGAATTCATTATTATTGTTGAACATGGTAATGGAATGCAACAGTGAAATCAAGGAAAGGCCTAATGATTGTTTGAACACGTAGTCCTTCTAGTCAACTAAGACCCTGCTGACTCCGTTAATGGTATTCCATGTTATAATTCATATAGAAAGCGCTTATCGTCGTGGACAGAATAAATCAAGCTCCACAAGGCGCAAATTGAGATTCAATATTGCGTTAACTGAATGCGACCCAAATGTCCTTGTGGAAACGTTTCTCTGTTGTCAACAGAAAGGGTTGGTTATTGCCCGAAGAAAAGGATCTGTTGAGAGTGTACAGATGAACATGTTGTTCTATTACATCAGTAATCGATAGATTTTTTTTTAAACAAAAAGAGAATTGGAAAAAAATTATAACACATTCACTCCAAATGAAAGATTATTTGGTCGCGAGTGCTACCAAAATTAAGGTTCTGGAGAAGCTGAATTAAATTAAGAATAACCCAAAGCTCGATCAGGCACCGTTCAGATTTTCCCTTGTGAAGTGAAAATTTAAAAAAAATCTAAATTTCACATCGTCAAAGCTCCCGTTCCAGTGATCGTATCCTCTTTTTATTTGAAAATTGTTAATCAGCATTGTCCCGAGTATCACCGAGAACAATAAAATCGATATCGAAAAGCCCAACTTTTTGGGTGAAAAATGCATAAGGGGTAAGACCCCCCAAGAACACTATATATTTCTCATAACCATGAAATCCCTGAAAAATCAACCGAAGTCATTCGATTGGAATGTTCTTCAACCTATTCGAATCATTCAGAATAACCATTTTGCCGGTACATAACCCCAATATTCTGACCGCTCTGAGCTTGTGAACAAAACTCGAAAATGAAAAATGCAAATCATAAAACTCAAAAAATTCATGGTACAGAAAACTTATATGGTCAAGTTCGGTATCAAAATGTAGGTTTTCGAGGACGCTGAATTCAATAAAATTTAATCCAAGGCCCTATCTATAACGGTTTAGATTTTCACCTGCGAAATGGCATTTTTCAAAAAAATCGAAATTACAAGTCGTCGTAGCTCCCGTTCCAGTGATCGTATCCACTTTTTATTTGTACATTGTCCCAAATATCACAGAGAACAATGAAATCGATATCGAAAATCCCAACTTTTTGGGTGAAAAATGCCTAAGGGGTAAGACCCCCCAAAAACACTATATTTGTCATCACCATGGAATCCCTAAAAAATCTACCGGAGTCATTCGATTGGAATGTTCTTCAACCTATTCGAATCATTCAGAATAACCATTTTGCCGGTCCATAACGCCTGTATTCTGACCGCTCTGAGCTTATGAACAAAACTCGAAAATGAAAAACGCAAAACATAAAACCCAAAAAATTCATCGTACAGAACGGTTTGTAATGGTCAAGTTTGGTATCAAAATGTAGGTTTTCGAGGACGCTGAATTCAATAAAATATAATCCAAGGCCCTATCTACATATAAGTAACGATTCAGATTTTCACCTGCGAAATGGCATTTTTTCAACAAATCGAAATTTCAAGTCGTCATAGCTCCCGTTCCAGTGATCGTATCCACTTTTTATTTGTTCATTGTTGATCAGCATCGTCCCAAGTATCACCGAGAACAATAGAATCGATATCGAAAATCCCAACTTTTTTTGTGAAAAATCTTGTCGGGTGAGATTCGTTTGACCCAGTTTGTATGTCAACTAACTGTTCCGACTCATAAATAAGGCTCAAACAATTTCAACATTTCACAGAAATGTTGTGGTATATTTGACCGCTCGATTGAATTATCGTATATGACTGTGAAATTCCCTGTTCGCTCCCCTTGCTTGTAATGCAAAAATAATGCGGTATCATTTGCTGTTTGTTGCTAAATATGCCCGTTTCATTAGTTCAACTGGAACTGAAAATTGCAGCTTCATTATATAAATTACGAGTATACCACGTATGACAGTAATGTTTCAATGTTGATTTTGAATCACCAAGGGATTATTATGCCGCATATTATTCGACGGAATGATTGTCCATAGCCATTAATTTCGCATTATTTCAGTGGAAATTATTATTAAATACTTCTGTTGAATTGCATTGTGCATTCGGGGAGATATGAAAGTAGTGGAAGGTTCGGATATGCCCATAATTTCTCTTCCATTTCACTTCATAGCCGATAAATATTTGCAGTGATAACTATTACCAGTAGAAAGAATTGAATTAGAAGGGGATCGAGAGTTAGTATACACGAAGATCGTCTTAACCAAGTACTCAACATAACCTATGAAATTACCCCATCAAAAGCGTCATCATCTCAATGACATATATGGTATCATAATTTCTAACGAGGCAAGTAGGTGGAAGAGCATAAAACCAGCAATTCGGGAAGATCGTAACTTTTTGCTGTCTACAGAGAAATTTCAATCTCATAGATCCCGAAAATCTCAACTTTATTGCTGTAATTGGGGTTGAGGTAGAAAGTTTCAACCCACAGAAGATGTCAGAAGCTTTCAACTGGGCTGGTATACTCACATCTAAGTTTTTCATGAAATATACAATCTATGGAAATCAGATGAATATTTTCCTCTATTTCAACAGTAATTAATGTACGAGGATGTATTGATATCTAGTAAGCCTAGGCCCTAGACCAGTTCCATGAAAAACAAAATATTGCGATACCATATCAACGAAAAATAACTCATTAGAAGTGTCAGTGTAGAGTTCGACGTCAAAAAAATAGACCAGAGTTACGCAATGAATTAAAAAAAAAGATTTCCACCGAAATTGTGATAATCGAGAAATTGGATTATCGAGCCATCATCAAGTACTTACCTGTATTTAAAAGGGGTAAAGAGGTAAGCAGATTTAGGAGATATGCTTAATACCCTTGGTGATCAATGTCCTTCGTATGCGACCGTGAAAAATTGGACTGCAAGCTTCAACAGAGGTAAATTTTCCATTGAAGATGATGACCGATCGTCCATTTCTGTGTCAGTCTCCGAAAATATCGATGCAGTTCATGACATGATTTTATCAGACCGTCGAATTGGGCTAAAACGGATATCTGAAGCACTGAAGATTTCATACGAAAGCGTTCATCATAATAGTTCACGTGAATTTGGACATGAGAAAAAGTTATGCAAGATGGATCCCCAAATGTTTGAATGTTGACCAAAAGCGTGCACGGGTAGAAGCATCGCGTTCGATCTGTGCGCGATTTGAAAACGATGTAGACTTCTTAAACCGAATTGTTACTATGGATGAGACTTGGGTACATTTCTACGATCCAGAAACGAAGCAACAATCGATGGAATGGCGACACTCTGGTTCTCCAATACCTAAGAAGTTTCGTGTCCAAAAATCTGCTGGAAAAGTTCTTGCTTCAGTTTTTTGGGATTGCCATGGAGTTATCATGATTGATTTTTTGGATAAGGGAAAGATAATAACTGGAGATAACTATTCGACATTACTGAACACTTTACGGGAAAAATTAAAGAGAAAAAACGCGGAAAGATATCCAAAGGTATTTTGTTTTTACAGGACTACGCCCCAGTACACCAATCGCATGTTGCTATGCAAAAAATCGTGATTTAGGATTAGAATTACTAGAACATACCCCTTATTCACCAGATTCGGCTCCGTCCGACTATCATCTCTTTTCTCAACAAAAAAAAATTCGTAAATTTTTTTCCAACGAGGAGGTAATGAAAGCTGTGGAGTACTGGTTTGCAGAGCAGAAACATTTTTTTTGAAAGTTCTAGGGACGTTGCAGGTTCGCTTTAATAAATGTATTCAATTAAGAGGAGAACTTGTTGAGTAATAAAATATTTTGACATTGAAATTTTGTTTGGTTCTATAGTAGGCTAAGAATTTTTCAATATATCCTCGTATTGATACAATATCTTCGTTTGTCACTATTTGCTTTATACATGAGAGAGCTGAATTTGTTTCGACAGCTTTATATTGTTCATGGTGTTCTTGATGCTATTCTTTCTGACGAATGTCTGTACTCTTTTACTTATTAATTAGTTAAGTTGATACATGTTTTTGGTGAGTTATCTGACGACTTGTGATGAACTTTAATTCTTTAATTTCTCATTTATTTCCTTCCTATCGATGGGTACTGAATTTTTATCGACGAGAAAGACTTGCACAAAACAGGGCAAAACCTATCGATTGGAAGCAACGAAGAATTCATTCTCCCACTACGGAAAAATTCCATATTTCGGGCGACAAAGCGCGTCAAAAATCGGAAGTGGCCTCTGCATAATTCATGATAATATCCTGCCGTATCGATCAGCCTGCAAATCTGCCCATTTCGCGCAAAGACGGGACCGTTCCAATAAATAATAGTAACGATTGTATCACGAACGAAATATATCCCCCGGTCCCTAAGTCAGCCAAAGGTCGGAGGCAGTTTACGAGCGTCAGCACAGATGCTCACCAGGTGTCCTGCATGGAGCAGGTTGTTTTACCGGCACTTAGGGCAACCTACATAACAACGTTATCCTTTTGCGGGTCCTGCTTTATGTTTTCGCCAGCTGAGCAATCTTCGCATAACGCTGGGTGTGATGCCGTGAACCACTCATGATTTTATCGCACTGCTGTGAATGGGCAGGCGGAATATTTCCGCAGGGAATTTTCGGCGTTATGTGCATCGTAGGTGTGAGGTTACATACCTTATTCGCCCCACTTGACGTGGGTGGATGTGCTTCATTTCACTCTGGAGAAGGATAGGAAGAAGGAAGCGCTGAGCGTTCTACAGGTTGTTACGCTTCATGGAGAACGAGAGAAACTTATTCTGAAGCTCCTGATTGCATTGTTTTGCCAGTGCCAATGCAGTTCGTTCAGGAAATAAGAACTTTCTCATGGAAAGGTACAAGGAGAACAAGGTGTCTTTAGTCTGGGTTCCTACTCACTCAGGAATCGAAGGAAAAGAAAAGGCTTGGTCAGAGAAATAGCACAAACGCTATTTACTGGCCCAGAACCTCTCTGTGTTCTTGAAAGTTGCACCAACGAGGATATATCGAAAAATTCTAAGCCTACTATAGAACCAAACAAGATTTCAATGTCAATATTTATTTATTTATTTTTTATTTATCTATCGTATGGCATAGTAACACATGTGTATAAAACAAGAAATAGTTTCATAGACTAACAAACTAAGGTGCTTAAAGCAGGCTGAAATTTTGCCAGAATATTTTATGCATTTAATAATGAAACAGGACCTCGATTCTATTTTGTTGGTTTTCTGGACCTCGAGGTAATGATTAACAGGAACGGATGGGGGCATTCGTATTGCGACGTTAGAGGTGAAATTCTTGGATCGTCGCAAGACGGACAGAAGCGAAAGCATTTGCCAAAAACGTTTTCATTGATCAAGAACGAAAGTTAGAGGTTCGAAGGCGATCAGATACCGCCCTAGTTCTAACCATAAACTATGCCAGCTAGCGATCCGCCGACGTTCCTCCGATGACTCGGCGGGCAGCTTCCGGGAAACCATAGCTTTTGGGTTCCGGGGGAAGTATGGTTGCAAAGCTGAAACTAAAAGGAATTGACGGAAGGGCACCACCAGGAGTGGAGCCTGCGGCTTAATTTGACTCAACACGGGAAACTTTTATTACAGCGAACCTGCAACGTCTCTAGACTTTTCAAAATAAAAATGTTTCTTCTTACTCTTCAAACCAGTCCTCCACAGCTTTTATTACATCCTCGTTGGAAAAAAATTTACGAACTTTTAAACTTTTTTTTTTCGATTAATCCATGGCAATTCAAAAAAACTAAAGCAAGAACTTTTCTAGCAGATTTTTGGACACGAAACTTCTTTGGTCTTGGAGCACCAGAGTGTCACCATTACATCTGATCGATTGTTGCTTTGTTTCTGGATCGTAGAAATGTCTAATCCATAGTGACAATTCGGTCTAAGAAGTCTACATCGTTTTCAAATCGAGCACAGATCGAAAGCGATGCTTCTAACCTTGCACGCTTCTGGTCAACATTCAAACATTTGGGGATCCATTTTGCAGAAATTTTTCTCATGTCCAAATTGATGTAAACTATATGATGAACGCGTTCGTATGAAATCTTCAGTGCTTCAGATATCCGTTTCAGCCCAATTCGATGGTCTGATGAAATCATGTCATGAACTGCATCGATATTTTCGGGGACTGACACAGAAACTGGTCTTCCCGATCGGTCATCATCTCCAATGGAAAATTTACCTCTTTTGAAGCTTGCAGTCCAATTTTTCACGGTCGCATACGAAGGACATTGATCACCAAGGGTATTGAGCATATCTTTGTAAATCTGCTTACCTCTTAACCCTTTTAAATACAGGTGTGTACTTGATGATGGCTCGATACTCCAATTTTTCGATTTTTACAATTTCTGTGGAAATCTTTTTTTTTTAATGTATTGCGTAACTCTGGTTTACTCTTGTGACGTCGAACTCTACACTGAGACTTCTAATAAGTTATTGTTCGTTGATATGGTACCGCAATATTTTGTTTATGCATGGAACTGGTCTAGACTTACTAGATATCAATACATCCACGTATAAGGTAGTGTTTCTGGAGAGGAAAGATACTGCACCTTGGAGAATCTTTCAGGAATGAATCATTCAAAAATGTTACCTTGGGATTTCGGAAGTGTAAGAACCACTAGACCCGATGAAGGGAATCTTCTAGTTTCTGGTCCAATTCATTCTATATGCACGAATGTAATACTTTGAAGCCAACGAAGTACTCTATGAATCTCAACAACAGTTTGCAGGAGCTGCTCAAACTTCTTTTCCTTAATTACCTTCATTTGAATTGTAATTAGCACCTACAGTTAAGTGTGGGACAATCTCAATCCATTTTCAGCGTTTATTATTCAAGTGAATTCGTATCTTTCCGAAATTACAGAAGGTCAGAAAGGATCAATGCATTATTCATGCTTTCATTACATTAATTGGGACATGTTTGCGGCAAAATCTCATCTACATATCTAAATGGGTGAAAAAGACAATCTATCAAATAGGGATATTTGAATTGATGGTTATAAATAAAATTCCAATATTTTGCTTCATGGAAACCTTTATTCACATCATACTAACATTTAGATAGTTTTCGGCATTTCAAATGAATTCAACCCTGTCAAACTTTTGGGTTTTCACTTAGTGAGATATGGTCACAAATTGTCCTTATTGATGAAATATTGACGTGTATGGAAACATCCTCGTACTTTACTTCTGCTATAGCATATACAGCTTCAGCAGCTAACAATTCATCGGGCATGTGTATCGTTTCCTGAAATTTTAATATTATCGTTTGACTTAACTAGAATACTCAAATCTTACTCTTGGTCATATTTCAACTGAAAATTTTGCAAATATTAGCATTATTTTGATTGGAAAGGATCATTATGAATTCAGTCTTTCTTCCCCGTGGTGTTCTCATGGGAAACTGTATGAAGGTTTTTTGTTGGGACAGGAATTCTTTTCAGCTTTTGGCGTCTCAAACATTCTTCATCTGTACCTGGGAAACTTTGATGGGATTTCGACTTTTTGACCTGTGACTTCATGTATATAACTGGTAGATCTTTCAATACATTCTGTTTGGAAATGTAGTTCGCAAACCTAGAAATAAGTACCTAAATTCTTACAGTGTCAGGCAAAACAGTTAAATTTGCAATAATTCATACCTTACTGCTGTTACTGGGAACGAAATCTTTCCTTCTAATTGCGTTCAATCAAATTTTCTTGAGTTGCTCGTCTTTGGAAAACCCAAAGACTGCTACTTTTGGCTCACCTACATAATTGCCCCTGCATTTGGGAACAGAGCAATGAAAAGGCATGATTTCAACTGGAAAAAATTGGGAGATTAGCTTAGAAACGAACTTAAAAATAGCAAAAGTCTTGAAGAAAAAATTGAAATCAAATTAACATAACCTCGAAGATTAAATGCGAAACTTTTATGAACTGGAGGTATTATCAGTTAAAACAAATAAATTAGTGGACAAATACCTATAAGTGCCCTACCTGTTATGGACTGATGTAACACCAAAATAAATAAAATTACAACTATTAAACAACGAAAAACACTCAAAATACCGGCCAAAACATAAACAAATAATGGACTACTCACACACTTCACCCCCCTTCCGCTGTCATTCTGTTTCATGGCCTTGTGTTCTAGTAAGGTATTGAACGATAACCAGTCACAATTTTCAGATAATTCTCAAAAAAATGTTTCTCCCTCTTTGTGAATCAACTTAGTTACAAACAAAACATTCACAAACATATATAAAATAATTTAATTCAGAGTACTTTTCATAAAGGTTAAAAATGATCGTAGATCAATATTAAGTTAATTAATATTGATCTACCGTCCTATATAAATTTCGAATTGAAAGTGAGTATCACTGCAACCATGTAATTAACAACACCTTTGAGTATACGTTTTGTTTATTATAGTCCCTGAGGAAGTTCAGAAACTGAACGAAAGCTAGGATAATCAATAAAGAATTCTCAATAAGACCCAGTAATTTGACTTCTTTCCCGATATCGATTACCGAAATAGCCAACGAAGTCGAGACATCCAGCAATTTTTTGGAGCATTATTGCCATTATTACGTATGTCCCATAAGTTTTGGCACAAATTTCATATATCAATATAGTGGTGATAAGAAGAAGACAATGAGTTGCTATCGACATAAAAGTTTGTTTGTAACCTTGACTTCAGTTGTTGAAGTGGTTAAGTCGATATGGCTTACAAAAAAGAAATTCGGGAAAGTATTTACAATTTAGTTGGGCGAGTCGATAAAGCCGAGGTAATACGCATTTTTGAAAATCAGAATATATCCTGTAGAACTATTTATCGGACAATCGCTGAATGTGAGCAAGGTATTCTTTGTATGAACCTTGCAAAAAGTGGAAGACCTAAAATTTTTGCCCAAGCAAGGACAGTATAACTGGTTAGAAGAGCGGAAAACAAGGTTGGTACTTCGCTAAGAAAACTAGCACGTCAATATAGGACATCTAACTATATCGCTAGCTAATTTTATTGAAGCAAAACAGGCTGGAGACTATATTAGACAAATGTATAATTCTGTTCACTGTTTTGGTCTCTGAAGTTTGTGCCAAAACACGAAAAGAAAGGTTTCCAATTATAAATTAATCAAAAAATTATAACTTGAATCAGTTCTCTGAAATAGACTCTCTGATGATCGACATTTTCGAAACTAATCATTCAAATTCATTGTCCTATGTATCTTATGGGATAGAACCCTAGTTCGAACATCCACATAATTCTTCTTCCACGTCAGCATAAATCTCCTACCACTTCCTCACCCTATTTTCGAAGACAAGTGGTCTGATGACAGAGATTGAATGTAAGGAACCCAAAAAGTAATATATTCCCCTGAATGAAAGCAGAAAAAAAGTGTTGAGATATATTGTCTGAGCGTAATGCGTTAAAGTCGAATTAAACCAACAGAACGGGTTCATAACGCTTTAAAGTATATGAAAGCATTATCATGAGGATTGTGCACAATCTCTGTAATCCGTATGAAGACAAATAATACGGGCGACTTCCGTTGCGTTCAAAACAAAGTCTGCAAAATTATGGTATTTGGCTCCTCGCTGCTACCCCCAAACGAATGAGCCATTCATCATCCCGTACAGGAATTAATTTTGTTTCCTTTCTAGTTTTGTGTACGCAAATACTGAATCCTTTTTCGCAACAAAAATAACATGGCAGTTGGGGAACTAACTGGGATGCTGTGACAAACGAAGTAATGTAAAAATGTTAGTTACGCTCGCACACTTTGTCAACTCCAATTCCTGCTAACAAGAAAATCACAACTTGGTCCAACGTTAAGGTACATGTACCTATTTGGGGAGGTTACAAGTGGAGGGATCGGCTACCTGAAGATGAGGAGAGGTTTCTATAACTAAAGAGGCAGTTCAGGCAAGGACTTTCCTCATCCTACTAGGATGTAATGATATCTAGTTAGACTAGACCAGTTCCATACATAAACAAAATATTGCGATACCATATCAACGAACAATAACTTATTAGAAGTGTCAGTGCAGAGTTCGACGTCAAAAAAGTAAACCAGAGTTACGCAATAAATTAAAAAAAAGGGTGTCCACCGAAATTGTAAAATCGAAAAATTGGAATATCGAGCCATCATCAAGTACCTGTATTTAAAAGGGTTGAGAGGTAAGCAGATTTACGAAGATATGCTTAATACCCTTGGTGATCAATGTACTTCGTATGCGACCGTGAAAAATTGGACTGCAAGCTTCAAAAGAGGTAAATTTTCCATTGAAGATGATGACCGATCGGGAAGGCCAGTTTCTGTGTCAGTCCCCGAGAATATCGATGCAGTTCATGACATGATTTTATCAGACCGTCGAATTGGGCTAAAACGGATATCTGAAGCACTGAAGATCTCATACGAACGCGTTCATTATATAGTTCACGTCAATTTGGACATGAGAAAAAGTTCTGCAAAATGGATCCCCAAATGTTTGAATGTTGACCAAAAGCGTGCCAGGGTAGAAGCATCGCTTTCGATCTGTGCTCGATTCCTCGATTTGAAAACGATGTAGACTTCTTGAACCGTATTGGTACTATGGATGAGACTTGGGTACATTTCGACGATCCAGAAACAAAGCAACAATCGATGGAATGGCGACACTCTGGTTCTCCAAGGCCTAAGAAGTTTCGTGTCCAAAAATCTGCTGAAAAAGTTCTTGCTTCAGATTTTTGGGATTGCAATTGAGTACCCATGATTGTTTTTTGTTTGGATAAGGGTAGAACAACAACTGGAGATTACTATTCGACATTACTGGCCACTCTACGGGAAAAAATTAAAGAGAAACGACGCGGAAAGCTATCCAAAATTATTTTGTATACAGGACAACGCCCCAGTACACAAACCTCATGTTGCCATGCAAAAAATTCGTGATTTAGGGTTAGCATTACCAGAACACCCCCCTTATTCACCAGATTTGGCAACGTCCGACTATCGTCTCTTTCCTCAACTGAAAAAAAGTTCAAAAGGTCGTAAATTTTCTTCCAACGAGGAGGTAATAAAAGCTGTGGAGGACTGTTTCGAAGAGCAATAAGAAACATTTTTTTGAACGGTCTAGAGACGTTGCTGGTTCGCTGTAATAAATGTATTCAATTAAGAGGAGAATATGTTGAGTAATAAAATATTTTGACATTGAAATTTTGTTTGGTTCTATAGTAGGCTAAGAATTTTTTCAGTATATCCTCGTAGTTCATCTCTCAGCCTTTCTAGAACAAGGATGTATATCTCCAATGAACAATCCTTTTTAGTCAACTTTCCTATACAACCAGAGGAGATTTTACACTCCTTATTACTTTCCAAGGATATTGTTCAATATTCGACAACAAATTCAGATGTTCTCCAGATTGGCCCCTCCAAATTGTTTCTTATATATTGCTAATCTCCAAGGGTCCTTGAAGTCTCCAACCTTCAATTAATAAAGCTCAAATCCAGGTCTTAGCCTCTGCGCTGTTTTTCCCATGAGCATCTTCGGTAGAACTCAAGTGGCGTCTCCGCAAAACTTCTCCTCCAATAATCACTCCAGTTAAACCCTCCATTTCATCTAGAAACCACGCAGAATTCTCATTAACCCCCTCCATTCATCAAGATAAATTGGCGTCAAGACTAACTTGATATATTTTTCATAATTTTAATCGTCGAGTGGAATCGGCTTGCAAGACGACAATTAATAAACTGTTCATCATTTCAGCCGCCATGAACCGCATGTGGATGACACGAATACTCAGTAATTACGAGAGAGGAGGCGTTGCGTGACGTCCCAACTTGTGAGATTTGATTTCTCTCGTCCTTGTCTAGCCAGATCCGTCTTCTCTCAGCACCGATAGCGCTGCTGCGAGATAAGGCTATTTTGGCTTCTGACGACGTTATTCACGTTAGGAAGCACGAGAGGTGTTACGTCAACTCTGTGTTCCGTCTTGATGGTAATTGATATCAACAGTAGATGAGAGGGGGTCCAGCGTACTCTCTCATTTGCAAACACCTTTTCATCTATTCAGTTTATGCGTCTTGGGTGACATTGTCTTCATGAAGGGTTTATAAATGGTCCAGGACTAAAGTTGAATGCGTGTCTTGCTTATGTTCTCGCATCGTTTCCCCTCTAATGAGATCATATTCTGAAGATATACAACAGGCTCTTGTTTTCTGCTATTTGGATTCTCCAAAAAGTTGCTCCTTCGCCAAAATTGAAAACACCTTCACTAAATTCAGAATAAGTAACCTTGCTGAACACAACTCTTCGATATCGACTTTTGATGGATCTATCTAAGGCCTCTGACTGCAGTGGAAGACATGAGAAGCTCTTGAAAAAATTATATTCTTATGGTTGTCGTGACTCCCACCATGAGTTGATACGAGGATATATTGAAAAATTCTTAGCCTACTATAGAACCAAACAAAATTTCAATGACAAAATATTTTTGTACCCAACATATTCTCCTCTTAATTGAATAATACATTTATTACAGCGAACCTGCAACGTCTCTAGACCTTTAAAAAAATTGTTTCTTCTTGCTCTGCAAACCAGTCCCCCACAGCATTTATTACCTCCTCGTTGGAAGAAAATTTACGACCTTTCAAACTCTTTTTCAGTTGAGGAAAGAGATGATATTCGGACGGAGCCAAATCTGGTGAATAAGGGGGTGTTCTAGTGATTCTAACCCTGAATCACGAACTTTTTACATGGCAACATGAGATTTGTGTACTGGGGCGTTGTCCTGTAAAAACAAAATACCTTTAGATAGCGTCTTTTCTGTAGAGTGGTCAGTAATATCGAATAGTAATCTCCAGTTATTGTTCTACCCTTATCCAAAAAATCAATCATGATTACTCCATGGCAATCCCAAAAAACTGAAGCAAGAACTTTTCCAGTAGATTTTTGGACACGAAACTTCTTAGATCTTGGAGAACCAGAGTGTCGCCATTCATTCGATTGTTGTTTTGTTTCTGGATCGTAGAAATGTACCCAAGTCTCACCCATAGTAACAATTCGGTTTAAGAAGTCTACATCGTTTTCAAATCGAGCAAAGATCGAACGCGATGCTTTCACCCTTACACGCTTTTGGTCAACATTCAAACATTTGGGGATCCATTTTGCAGAAAATTTTCTCATGTCCAAATTGACGTGAACAATATATGATGAACGCGTTCGTAAGAAATCTTCAGTGCTTCTGATATCCGTTTTAGCCCAATTCGACGGTCTGCTAAAATCATGTCATGAACTGCATCGATATTTTCGGGGACTAACAGAGAAACTAGCCTTTCCGATCGGTCATTTTCTTCAATGGAAAATTTACCTCTTTTGAAGCTTGCAGTCCAATTTTTCACGGTCGCATACGAAGGACATTGATCACCAAGGGTATTAAGTATATCTTCGTGAATCTGCTTACCTCTTAAATACAGGTACTTGATGTTGGCTCGATAATCCAATTTTTCGATTTTCACAATTTCGGTGGACATCTTTTTTTTTTATTTATTGCTTAACTCTGGTTTACTTTTTTGACGTCGAACTCCATACTGACACTTCTTATAATTATTGTTCGTTGATATGGTATCGCAATATTTTGTTCATGCATGGAGCTGGTCTATGCATATACATCCTCGTATATGCCAGAAGCTTTGAATCTTCCCATCTTGAGAATGATGATAGTAGGTACTGTGAGAAGAATAGAGCCACTTGGTAACACAGGTAGCCACAGGTAACACCTGCATGACCAGAAATCTACCCTGGAAGATCAGTTCTTAGTAGAACTGACAGAAATACAATCAATTACAGAATTTATTGATGAAACTGATGATCTAGATGGTTAAGAGTTCGTTTTAAAAGCCAATTAACGTAATTGAAGACTGATGTCATAATTGAGCCAAGTTATAATTAATAACATCAGTAGTTTTTCCAATTCAGGGGTCTCGAAAATCAGCCTTCAAGTCCTTCAGAGTTTTACATACTTCATACTTCGTTGCATTGTTTGAACGTTTGAGCTACCAAGCCTGTTTTCCAGATGCATTAACTTCATCATCATCCGGAAAAACACTCAGAAAACGCTCATTTCCCAGAAAGCCACTTTCTCACAAACTTGACGCGAATCAGATGAAAGTTGTCTCTCGTAATAAAATTCAAAATTGCCCAAAGCGACCTCTAGCAGCCTTAAAGTGGATTCATATGATAATCATCAGCAATCCATAAAAGATAACCCGAAATAAAATTTCTTGGTTATCTCGCATGTAGAACCCTCAGTGCCCATTTTTGATCAATTTTATCGCCGCCTGGGGATTTTCCTTATGCGTCCGTGTAGCAGCCTTCCATCTCTTATATCTGACATGCGAAATTTAATTTAAAATAATGAATACCTCTGCCTGAAATTCCGGTCTCATTTATGTATTTGTGTCGGCACATCTCACGTAATGAAGTGTTATTTTTATTCCGGGAAAATGAGGTAGCTCTTATCATCTTCACTTTACGCTTTTCTTCGGGAAATGTCACGTTTTATTCAGACTACGCAGATCGAGAATTACGCGGTTTTTCCAGACAAAGTTTAGAGTTTGCTGAGGGGGTTACATTCCTCTGACATTTCAAGGTCTATTGTGATTCCAATCAGAGCTCGCCCTTCAGATCCAGAGCTCCAAGAACTCCAGTATCTGAGAGAGCTCAAAAGAGATCAAATACTCGTCCCTCCTTTGATTCTCTTGTCCAAGACAGTTCTTGCGCAGGCTTGTAATGGTGAGGCACTCTTCTAACAAGCCTATTATCAGAAGTAATATCCCTAGGAGCTTGATAATAGCTCCTAGGCTTCGGCTTCGGGCTGTTACCAAGCAACGAGCTAGAGATATTGGTTATAAAATTATGAGGCATTTATCAATGTCCGAGGAATATTCAGCAGAAAATTTTTTGACAGAAAAATGTATAACTCAACACAACGAAACATTTATTTATTTATTGAAAGTACAATTAGTGAAAGTGCAATTCGTAAAATTCAACTCAACATTGGATTCGTTGCTGTTGTCTTGTATAGAAGATCTATTTCCACGCCTAATATTTATTATCTTGTTGTGGTGTTCTTGATCGAGGTTTGGATATGGTGTGATAGAATTTTGATTGCTATGACCAGTAATCTTCAGCAATTTTTGTTCCTCTAACCACTTTTTGCTAATTGAGTGACAGCTGTTGATCTATTTGAATGATTCGTTATCTTTTTGTCTTTGATATTCAAGCCAATTGTTTCGGCAGTATATTTAGTCCATTTATTTATGGTATTCCGTCCAACAGGTACATTATCGTACCATTTGTCAGTTGCATTTTTCCAATATCGATTTTGTTTCAAGAATAGTCGTGGTGAGGTAATATTTTCGCCTCGTTTTGATATCAGTTTATGAAAAAGACGTACAGGGCAGCTTTGTCGCTCACTATTGGAAACCAACCATTTACTACTTGTACAGCTTTTAGAATCATCTTGGCACGTTTTACGGAATACCGGATTGTATTCAATGCGATTTGTTGGAGAACCATCGTTATTCTTCTCGATTTGAAAAAAAATCACCAAACAATCAACTGCCTCTCCTCCTCGCCACGCTAGTTCTACTGCAGCAATATGATAAAATTTACGCATAAGACCTTCAGGAGTATTTTCATCCCATAGCAATATTATTCTGTTAACTTCAGACAAATTTATCGAAACTGAACTGGATTTACGTTTACTTGGGTCTGCTTGCCATTTTTTTCTGATTGCATCGCGGGCATCTCGGGCTGGTTTGAATATTATATTATTAAACGGGTCAATCATAATGTTGTAGTCCTTATAATACTTTTCTTGTGAGAGTTTGCTCGAAACATTCCACATTGTCTTTACCGTTGCTTCTTTCCGTCTTTTTTTCTCATATTGACAGCCCAATCTTTGAGTATAAACGCCAATTCTTCCAAGCGTCTGCGTTCATTCAATTCGTATGATCGTTCGTAGCAAAATTCCATAAGTATTCCCCAAATATTTTTGTGGCTATTGGAAGTATTTCTGGGAATGTTTTCTTTGATAAGCTCATTTATATTTTTAACATTACCAAAACGTGACATTTTGAAATTTGTTTGGAATGATGTTGCCATGGAACTATTATATAATTTTATAAGACTCTATCGTGTTATCATTGGGATTGAAAATTGCATTGGATGTAGTTTTCGATGTAATGTTGACATGATTGGCTGAAATGGTTCCATATGATACAAAATCATGAAATTGAATTTGTTGTTAGAACTGTCAAAAAATTTTCATCATATCATTCCTAAGGCGGCAATGCCCTGTGAGGAACCCTTTAGAATTATCCATTCATGAAAGATTTATCCAAAAACTCTCTCTTATTTGCCTATACCACAGAAAGATTAGGTGTCATTGTGTGGCGTTTTTGCTTCCTTTCTGGCTATGGTTTTTCTGGTTCTTGAACAACGAAGTTAAGCAGTCCCATAACACTTTTCAAGCATTTATAACATCCCAAGATCTTGAGTACGTATGTAATTGCCTCCCAACTAGACAGGTTCGTTTTTGTTGAGCCTCCAATGCAATCGGAGCATCACCTATGTATGTTCCCTGCGTCTAGGGAAATCCTTCAATTCAATTCTGCGTGTTCATTCTCATCCCAATCCAACATCTACGCCTACTAACCTCAGCTTGTTTGCTCAAGCCTTGAATATATAATGAATCTACAACATCTTAATGATATGTTTGGAGGAAACCATATCGACGAATATATGAAGTGGTTTGTTTGCTCCTAGAATCATGTCTACCTCTCGAAGGCGTAGTCGAATCGTAATCCCGCAAATTCGATTTTAAAATCGATGTTACCCCTTGAAATACCCGGACTTCGAATCGAATTTCCATGAAATATTGAATGCGGTGTTCAGCCCTGTGTACGGAATACAGAGCTCGTCTGGGAAAACAAAACTTGCGGCCTTATCCAGCCATTGTGATATTGTTGGGATTGGACGAGAATCTTTCCGTGTGAGAAAGTTTTCTGGGGGAGAAGAATGCCTCTCGTTGCCCCGTGTGTTGGACTTTCCGGATGCCCGACTCAATTATTCAGTGGAAATGAAAAGGGGAAGAAATAGTGGGAGGAGTGTTGAATACCTGGCATCGTTATTTCCGTTTGTTCAGCACTGGGAGATAATTACCAGTTCTCCATTGGAGATGCTTGCGAAGCCTTAATGATAAGGATTTTATCTTATTCGAAAGACGAACATTTTTAAGAGAAATTGGAGAAAGGTATCCAGAACACAACTAATCACTAGGTTGACGCCAGCCAGCAAGTCAACCATGACATTCAGTATTAGAAAATCCCACCAAAAACATTCTGTAAAAACTAGCCAAGTCTCGATGGAGCTGCTAGTTTATCTCTAAAAAGTAATGAAATCTAGAAAAAGTCGAGCCAAGTTTAAGGCTCCTTATTGCGATTTCTTTATTATTATAGTTAATGTTGTGTGACTTGGCCGTTGAACATTCTTTATACGTTAATGGGTACAAGTCAATTTTGTTTACACGTAATGCTATATCTGTTGTAACTACCTATGTTTGTTAAGCGAGATAATAGCCCATGCTCGTATTGGTAATTGGACGCTAGAGTGTCTCATTTTAGGCTGTTGTTGATTGTGCAACACATATGCATTCAGCATTGACAATGCTGACTTCTGCTCTCTTCTTTTTGGAGCGTCAAATCGATCACCGATCTAAAATAAAATAAACGTACAGACGGTCTTCTATCAATGATTAGACGTCTGTACTGGAAATAATGTTTTATACTGTTTGTATCAGTCTAGTATTATTGAATACGCAGCTTTATCAAGCCTACAATTGACTGGTTATTGAATGAACGTTTTCCAAGTGGCAATTTTCCATCGTCAATGAGTTGCGTTTCTGGCGACAGATTGGTGCAATGGTGTCATGGAGCACCTGGTTTTGTATCCTTGTGTACCCTTCAACGGCCAAGTCACACAACATTAACTATAATAATAAAGAAATCGCTCGACTTTTTCTAGATTTCATTACTTTTTAGAGATAAACTAGCAGCTCCATCGAGACTTGGCTAGTTTTTACAGAATGTTTTTGGTGGGATTTCACTTCTTTTTGTAGAAACGTGGGCATATTGATCTATTTTATTAGATTTTCTTATTTGACACTTTTTCAGGAGTAGTTTTTTCATTACAAATCTTTATTTTTTTTCGGTTCTGAACTATGGTAGATAGAGCCTCCGATTATTTTTTATTGATTTCAGCGTCCTCGAAAACCTTTAGTTTGATACCAAACTTGTCCATATAGCCCATCTCTTACCCGATTCTTTTTCGGATTCAATTTTTTCTCTCCCAATCTAACCACCGCAGACCCATCTAATGATGTTTTTTCTGAAGAGCAATAGACGTTCTATATTGCACTAAATTTTCATAGCTTTTTTTTATACAGTGATACAGGGCGAAACACAGTTTCTTCTTCATCAAGCTCTTCGGAATGGAAAGAAGATATAGAGAACATAACTGCTTTTACAGTTGCTGGTGATTCTGATAGAAGAGATTTGATTCACCAAATAAATCAACGAAGAGAGGAAGTGAGAGGATTATCTCAAATAGTACAACAAATACAACAATTGTTGAATGAGCACCCAGCACCCAAGCTTGTTGTCGTACATTCTGATCCCTGTACTATGATGAATAATTATCATAGATCACTTCATGAAGCCTGACAAGTTCGATCAAATTTTCATCCATTTTCACTTCATCAATCACTTCACAAAATATCCGACGTGATATCACTTACGGTTAGAAAATGTAAATTTGCGGGTAGTTCTGGTGTGCTATCAAGTGACAGCAGATGCTAACTTCGTGAATGCGTGAAATGATAGCAATTGAAAAAAGGACAATAATCGGGTGATCAGCCTTATACACAGTGATAATTTTTACGGTCTCATTTATTGTTCCGGCCTAGCTTTCGAAAACCTATATTTTTCTTGAACAATAAATGAGACAGTAAAAATATCACTGTGTATAAGACTGATCACCCGATTATTATTTTTTTTTCAATTTATGTATATTCTGAAGTCGATATTCACATATTGAGTATGATAACAATGTGTTTCCAAGCGCATAAACTTCCATACATTATTTTGGTTGCACATTTTGCGAAGATGACGTGATAGCACGTGAGCTCACGTGACGTGCCAACAGATTTTCGATTATCCTAGTTTTTATATTATTCCCTTTATGTGGCCATTAAACCCTAACTCTGTACCAAATTTCAGCTCTCTGAGTTTATGGGAAGTACTAGTTCTATTTTGATGATCATGAGTGAGTGAGGGTCGAAAATGCGAAACTCTGCTTTCGCGTAACTTCGGAACTAAATGACCTACGCACTTGAAATTTTGGAAAATTTCGGCGTTCTGGTCTTATCCGGAGGTTCTCAAATAGGGGCCTGAAAATGCGGCGAAATGGTTCGGGTAAAGATAGTACGGGAGTGTTTGCTTCGCGCTCGACTTGGCGGGGCCACTGCCGTGCCCCCAAATAGGACAGCACTAAAGATTTTAGCGTTCAAACAGCAACTGAAGCGTTCAGAACCACAGTCACAATGTTCAAACCCAAAACTGCAACTGTAGAAATAACAACCATAGCGGTGAAAACGACAAAATCAGTTTTTGAAACATTCATTCATGTTGTTTCTATTGCTTCTGGGTACTTATCTAATGACATATTCTTCTCCATGCGAGAAATCTCAATTGATTCCCTGACAATTTGGAGAATTTCTGAAATTTCCTCTGTTCCATCCCGATAGAAACTCCGTTTCTTGGCTGATCAGGAAATTATCAGCGATTGTTTCCTCAATCTTCCTACAATTCTCGAACCCATTGGAATTGCATTACGAGTCATCTCTTATATAGACAGGAAGATGTTTTCGAACTTCCAAGGGCCATTATACGGTTCGAATCAGTCTCGCAGAGTGCACCTTGATCAATAATCGAATGCTGTTCTCCCGTCTGAGTTATGGATGAGAAAGAAAATCGCAATTTCTGTGAAAAATTGGCAGTAATTTGGTGCATCCAGAAATTCTCAATCGACTGTATTTAGATGGATGAAGCAAAAAGATAGTTTAGAGCAATTATAAATCGACGTCAGTTGCTGAAAGAGAAATAGCTCTTTTCAATTGATGGGCCAATTGAAAGAGTTATTTTTGGGGGAGAGTTACGACAATTGTGTTTCTGGTCAGACCATCAGGATAAATTTGAGCGCATTCATAAGATTCTGATGCAACCAAGCTAAAATGGTGCTCAAATTCAAGGCATATAAGCTTAGATTTTCATCAGAAAACGGTTTATTTACTTGCTGATAATCATCATCATCATTTTCGTCTACAAGTCTCAAAAAGTGCTTCCTAAGGCTTACTTCAACTTGGATAAGGACTCTGAGGTCCCTGGAATCAAACTGCCAGGGATCTCTGCTGACCCTGGAGTGTCGTTACACAATGAAGCAACTGGCAAGGGGCAATAAAGTGCATCTACTATGGGTGTCAGGGCATTGTGGTGTTGAAGGAAATGAAAAAGCTTGTGAAAAATGCATCAACGTTTACACTTACTGGACCTGAGCCTTTCTGTGGGCTTGGAAAAGATCAATATAAGGCAGCGGTCCAACAATGGTGATTGGATGAGAGAAAAACTCTCTGGAGAAATACTACTGAAGCTCCTTAAGCTGAGGATATTGTCGTTCTTAACAACACCATTGACAACCTTCTTGGGTTTCAATTAATGAGTAGGGTAGAGTTTCTCCAGAATACTTTTTTGCAGCATTCTTTCAACACCTCTTGTCTCCCTTGGAAGGTTGTGATCCTGCAAAGAGGTCATCTTAGAGCTCTCCACATCTTAGGTACTCTTCATGGATTGTGGTTCTGGCAAAACGGGAGAACTGAACGTTTTTTGCTGGCCTATCTACAGGATGGCGTTCCTATCCGCCTGCAGAATGAATCAGATCGCATAACTCAGTTCCTGCAGCAATAAAAACGCATCCTCAACGTCCTAGTTGCGAATAAGAATAGGTGTCACGAGTCACAACTCATAACGAGGCTTATTGACGAGCACATTTCAAGCAGTTGAGTTTAATTAGTATAAATTCCGCCTGCCGTGTTGATATTAAACCTCTGGGAAATTGCAGGCTGACTTTCCGTGAAAAAATATTCCGAACCTCACCGTCCTGCTCAGTCGGATTAATTTCATCATGATGAGCAGGATCTCATTTTCGCGCCACGACAAGTTTGGTGGCGTGATATTTTAATGAATTAAGGATCTGGGGAACTTGGCCCTAGAGAGTGCCGTGTTTTTCCGAGTGGAGTATAATTCATCCAGAGGTTAACTTCGCTGAAGATGGTCAGCGTTGTGATGGATGCTTCTTGTCTTGTTGGATGTGGTAGGACGAGAGAAAGGGGTTCAAAATGCCTTATTGCGTTAAAGTTTTCGAAAGTACCAACTTTGCTGAAAGTTTCTTGAATGGCAGATTGAGAATTTAGGAAATCAAAACAAAGAATATTTCCCAATTTTCCGAATGAAGAGCTTGAGCCCCAATTCATCCACACCCCACATCTGCCTTTCTAACATATCGATTCTAAAATATACGATATTTCAAGCTCCCTCTCAACTTTATCCATGAAAGTTTACCTAGACAGGTTATAAAAGATAATATTTCCCAGGGTCTTGGGTTTTTCCCGGAGATAGGGTCAGGCAACAATGATTGATTTCGAATTCTGATGTTCTAATCCCAAGATATATCACTGGACGTGAGATGAAACCGAAAATCATTATACGATATGGGCAGAACGTATTGATATAAAAGTGACAAATCTGTAGGGTTTGGCGCGCCGATTGCTCGAAAACACCATCATTCGTCAAGTGGCGTTTGTTCTCTCCCAAGCCCATCAGGGAATTACCCTCACAGATTCCTGGATACGGAGGGGTAAACTCTGTCACTCTTTCACATGGTAAAGATGGATTGTGCAACATAAAAACGAGACTTAATACCTTGTCTGTGAATATTTGTTAAACATTGTGTTTAGGCTCTAAGTAGCGTATGTTACTTCAAGAAATTTTCTCAAGATCAGTAAACTTGACAGTGGAAGTGCTTTGATTTAGATAATTTCAACAGTATTTTGCTTGGTTGTCATGAAAATGCTGCATTAATTGGAAATCGGCCAATAGTCTATTTAGTAAAAAGGGGGAAAATCGAAAAAGAGAGAGAGATGATCACAGTTGCGAATTTCAATCTTCAGTCTATGGGAAATAAGATCGATAGGGTTAAACATTTCTTAGAAACACAGTGCATTGACATAGCCTGTTTCACGGAACACTGGCTTTCATATGACATATTCTCGAAAATCAATCTGGGAGATTATTTTTTGGCCACCTCTTATTGCCGACCGTCTTCACGTCATGGAGGCACAGCAGTTATCCTTAGAAATGGTACCAAGTACAAGGAGTTGATGAGTGTGAAGGACAAGACAGTAGAAAAACTGATAGAAATTTCGGGTATCAGAATAACAAAGATGAAGTTAATAGTCATTTCAATCTACAGACCCCCTTCGGGAAGTATACCAGAATTTGTTGCAGTACTGACGGAGTTGCTCGAATTCTTGCAGGGGGCATATCCTGCAGATCACTTGATTTTAACTGGTGATTTCAATATTGATTTTTTGAAATATTCGAGGGAACAACAGCAGCTTCTTGAGGCAGTTGGGATGTTCGATTTGGAGGGGATGTTCTCGGAGCCATCTAGAGTTACACAACACTCAAGCTCTTGTGTTGATAATATATTCACCAACATCACTGTCGGCCCCCTTGATAAGTTAACTTATGAGCCTCATTTTTCAGACCATCGGGCACAGATTCTAAAATTTGCTGTCCGGGGCATGGACCCTGAGAAGGTGGAATACAGACTTATACGCCAATTTAGTGATAGAAATACCAAACGTTTCATTGAAGCAGTGGGAGGCGAGGATTGGTCAGCAGTATACTCCTCGAATGCTTTGAAGCAGTTTTCTGGCTTTCATGATCGCCTGTTGGAAGTCTTCCACGCATGTTTTCCTGAAAAGAAAGTCAAGATACGACAAAAAAGGAAATATACTGAAAATAAGAATATATCAAATTTAAGGAGAAAACTCGAAGCTGCTGACACCATCGCTAAAGTTAGAAAGGATAGGGAAAGTAAGGAGCTATATGATGCTGTAAAAAAATCTCTATACCTGGAAATAAGGAATGCTGTTAGGAAGAAGAATGCTCGTAAGATCTCTGAGTCTAAGAATAGATATCGAGCAATGTGGAACCTGATACGAAAAGAGACGAAGAATAAAGTTCACAATATGAAAATAGGAAACCATATATCTGCTGAAAGTATGAATGAATACCTTGTCTCAATAGGTATAGGAATGGGGAACCAAATTTCTTCAGGTCCGAATTCAGAGGGGTTGCTCGCAGGTAAATACAAGGCCAATTCCAAATCCATGTTTCTGTTCGCTGTGGAAGAAGAGGAAATCCTCAGTGCAGCGAAAAAACTCAAAAGTAAGGACTCAAGAGATATATATGGTATGACGGTATCATTAATGAAAAAAACAACACCTCTGCTTGTAACACCACTCTGTAGGATCTTCAATGATTGCATAATGCAAGAGGTTTTTCCCGACGAGCTAAAGATAGCCAGAGTGTGTCCAATATTCAAGAAAGGGGACACAGATGATGTTTCAAATTATAGGCCTATATCACTGCTCCCAGCTCTGTCGAAGGTTCTAGAAATGATCTTGAAGGACCGCCTCATTGGGTTCCTTGAGAAGCATTCAATACTTCACGGCTCCCAGCATGGTTTTAGAAAAAATCGATCCACCATTTCGGCGATGGTTGAGGTTCTTGAAGAGATAACAACGGCATTTAACAACAAAGAAAAAGCCGAACTTGTGTGTATGGATTTAAGCAAGGCTTTCGACACGGTCAGCCATGAAATATTATTAATGAAACTGCACCACTATGGTATAAGAGGACAGGCCAATAACCTGTTCAGGTCCTACCTCACAGGAAGAAAACAGGCCGTCGTCTACAATAATCAAACATCTGAGCTGAAGGATTTAAAGTCTGGTGTACCGCAGGGCTCTATATTGGGGCCGATACTGTTCTTGATATTCATCAATGACCTTCTTCCGAATATCCGTGCGGATGGAGCCTGTTGCTACGCAGACGATACCGGCTTCCTGAATAGGTCGGTTGAGCTTGTCACTCTCCAGGAGAAATCAATGGTGGCTGAAACGGATGCCTGCTCATGGTTCTCAGCGAATGCATTAGTCTTCAGCCCAAATAAAACTCAGAAGCTAGTTTTCACGACCACCAGAGAGACCAATGATGACAGTATAGTATATTTGGGACTTCAATTCCAATCTTCTCTGAGGTGGAGCTGCCATATCGACCAACTCTGTAGGAAGCTATCCACTGCCATATTCATGATTCGTCGAATCAAAGAGGTAGCAGATCTCACCACTGCCAGGCATGTGTACTATTCCGCATTTCATTGTTTGGCAGTTTATGGCATCATAATTTGGGGACAGAGCGGAGATGCGGAGAGGGTGCTTTTAAAACAGAAGAAAGCCATAAGAACATTGTTCAACATGAGTCGAATGGAAAGCTGCAGGGAGGTCTTTAAACGCGAAGGTATTCTTACGATTACATCGGCCTTCATACTCACCTGTGTAAATTATGTCCATGAAAATCGAGAAAAGTTCTCGAGACACACAGAGATACACTCTCACAACACCAGAGGAAAAAATAAGTACGCTCTACCGCGTCTTCGTACGAAAAGAGAAGAACAAGGTCCTAACTATACCTGTCTCAAACTTTATAACAAACTGCCAGAAGATATTAAATGCATGGGTGTAAGACAGTTCAAGAGAGAAGTGAAGAAGATGCTGCTGATGAACACCATTTATCGCTTGGACGAATTCCTGTGTTGAGTGCACTTGTAACTTTTATATTTCTATTTGTCCTTGTTGATGTTTAATGTGTGCTTATACTTGTATTTTTTATTTATTTATACTATGCTATATTCTCTGACGTGTCATGTAACTACTTGATGACTAGATATTTCATATATGTGTATTTGCTGTATGAAATAAAGTTGAAAGTTGAAAGTATACGTTGAATTGACTAGATTTTTCGGGTTTGAAACAAAATAATGCGATACCATATCAACGAACAATAACTCATTAGAAGTGTCGGTATAGAGTTCGACGGCAAACAAGTAAACCAGAATTACGCAATAAATTTAAGAAAAAAGATGTCCACCGAAATTGTAGAATTCGCAAGATTGGAGTATCGAGCCATCATCAAGTACCTGTATTTAAAAGGGTTAAGATGTAAGTAGATTTACGAAGATATGCTTAATACCCTTGGTGATCAATGTCCTTCGTATCGACCGTGAAAAATTGGACTGCAAGCTTCAAAAGATGTAAATTTTCCATTGAAGATGATGACCGATCGGGAAGGCCAGTTTCTGTGTAAGTCCCCGAAAATATCGATGCAGTTCGTGACATGATTTTATCAAACCGTCGAATTGGGCTAAAACAGATATCTGAAGCACTGAAGATTTCATACGAACGCGTTCATCATGTAGTTCACGTCAATTTGGACATGAGAAAAATTTCTGCAAAATGGATACCCAAATGTTTGAATGTTGACCAAAAGCGTGCAAGAGTAGAAGCATCGCGTTTGATCTATGCTCGATTTGAAAACGATGTAAACTTCTTAAACTGAATTGTTACTATGGATGAGACTTGGATACTTTTCTACGATCCAGAAACAAAGCAACAATCGATGGAATGGCGGCACTCCGGTTCTTCAAGACCTAAGAAGTTTCGTGTCCAAAAATCTGCTGGAAAAGTTCTTGCTTCAGTTTATTGGGATTGCTATGGGGTAATCATGATCGATTTCATGGACAAGGGGGAGATCAATAACTAGAGATTACTGTTCGACATTACTGATCACTCTACAGGAAAAAATTGAAGAGAAAAGACGCGGAAAGCTATCCAGTACATAAATCTCATGTTGCCGTGCAAAAAATTCGTGATTTAGGGTTAGAATTACAAGAAAACCCCCCTTATTCACCAGATTTGGCTCCGTCCGACTATCATCTCTTTCCTCAGCTGAAAAAAAGGTTAAAAGGTCGTAAATTTTTATCCAATGAGGAGTTAATAAAAGCTGTGGAGGACTGGTTTGCAGAGCAAGATGACACATTTTTTTTGAAAGGTCTAGACACGTTGCAGGTTCGCTGTAATAAATGTATTCAATTAGTAGGAGACTATGTTGAGTAATAAAATATTTTGACATTGAAATTTTGTTTGGTTCTATAGTAGGCTAAGAATTTTTCCATATATCCTCGTAATATTCACACGAGTGAATCAGTTTATCTCCATGTGTATGGGGCGTATGTAGAAAAGGTGTAGTTTTATTTGGATCCGTAAACGAAAACAAACAGAAAACGCAAAATTAGCTTTGATATGCGAACAGAGCGACATGAAACCTTGACAACGAAAACAAACATAAAATGTATATATGAGAATGTGAACTGGGAATAGTACACGCTATGCACTGTTGAATTTTCATTTGATAACAGGTCGAATTAGTCAAAGTCTTCATCTGGCGTAACATTCAGAGTGCAATGTTTGTTTGCTTTCTGGATGGTCGACTGAAATCCCGGTTATAAATTATCGCTAACCGAGTATTTCATTTAAAACAGTGATATATCGATCACCGGAATGGCAATTCGCATTGATAAATGGTTAATTTCTCCTATGGGCCTTTTTGCCGATATTATATAGCTCCTAACAGGAATGGATGTGAATTATTAGCGATGCCGTTTTTCATTCCAATTCCGAAATTTGCGTTTTTTACAATTTTGTCTGTTTATTTTTTGATATTTCCTAAGGCATGTGCCTCATACCTGTAGTGGGGGAATTCCAGGTCAAAATGGGCGTACTTTTCAACATGTCCGGTTTCTTAATTTGATTTTAGACCAAACTGGCAAAAGTGTGCTTCCTAGAATCAATTTGAAACATTGCATTTAGTTTATTACAACGCTACTTAGAGAAAAATGCACCAATAATTCGGAAAATTCCCATTTTTAATATAATTATTACATCCATCGTTCATATTCGATTTACAGAGCAAAATATTCATTGCTTCAATTAAAATACCGAACAATGCTGTTCATGAATTAACCTGAAAATATTAACCGGCATATCCAACCATACGTTCTATGTATAGGTGAATGAAGTTTTAATTATCATAATATCGGATATTTAATCATGTATTCAATTTGTTGAAACTGAACCAAAAATTCATTCGAATATCAAAAATAATTCTTGATTGAATACCCCGCATTTTTAATGCATCTCATAGTGGTGAATACCCGGAAAACATGCTATTACATTGATGCTTTTCAATATTATACCTGTAATTGGTGGTATATCTCACATGTGAAACACAGTGAATGTCTAGTTTTATAGCATATTCTAAATAAACGACATCAGCGCCATCAAAACGTGTTTCATGGTCCATGGAAATGGAAATTGTTCGCTATTGGATGCTGCAGTTCCATTCAGACCGAAATTTCAACAGGAATATGGAAAGCAGTGGATCAAAAATGCGAGAATTTATGCCTTGAAAAAGAGCCTTTTATTGGTTCATATTTTTTGGTTATGTTCCTAATTATCGGTAATAGTTAACTAGTTTACTGAAAACAACGAATTTTTAAGAAGTAAACTATATAGTTTCCCTCTTCTGAATATGGCCCATTGAAAGGCATCCTATATACAGGGTGTCTCCTTCTTTCTCATTGCATACAAGAACATGTTTCTTCTCACATCTTCGATATCTCGAATGAATTTAATTGTGTAGAAGAATTTGTTGTATTGATAAATTGGCTACTTATGGCTCTCCAACAGAGAATGAATTGAGGCGAATTATCTACAAGTGCCACCCTGTACAAACGGCAAGTTAATAATAAGTTCTCTTTCATTAAATGGGCATTTGTCCAAACATTCAGGAAATTGGGGAACGGAAATGATCTAGTTGTAATATACCATCGTTTTTGAAGGCAATCGGAATGATATTGCATAGGGGCACTGGAATTACTTGCGGTGGCAAGAGGAGCATCGCTATTTTCCTGAAACATCTGCAGTGCGGCAACTGGGCCAACACATTACTGAACATTCATTCGACTTATTCCCTGAATTAATCGAGGATGTATTCTTCTCCCAGCTTTTCCTAGCTGCAAATTGGGACAATTCGGCAGGATAGTGCTGTTCAACTGAATACTTCCCTACAATACAAGGGGGAGAATAAAGTGAAGAACATACATGCTTATGGATTAAAGAACATGAACGCTGTTGTCGACTCAAACATAAAAATTAAAACCTTCATCAATATATCCTAAGTTGATTTGTTAACCTTGTGGAAAGTGATGGTCTAGTTAGCCTAGACCAGTTCCATGCATAAACAAAATATTGGGATACCATATCAACGAACAATTACTTATAAGAAGTGTCAGTGTAGAGTTCGACGTCAAAAAAGTAAACCAGAATTACGCAATAAATAAAAAAAAAGATGTCCACCGAAATTGTAAAAATCGAAAAATTGGAGTAACGAGCCATCATCAACTACCTGGATTTAAAAGGGTTAAGATGTGAGCAGATTTACGGAGATATGCTTAATACCCTTGGTGATCAATGTCCTTCGTATGCGACCGTGAAAAATTGGACTGCAAGCTTCAAAAGAGGTAAATTTTCCATTGAAGATGATGACCGATCTGGAAGGCCAGTTTTCGTGTCAGATATCTGAGGCACTGAAGATTTCATACGAACGCTTTCATCATATAGTTCACGTCAATTTGGACATGAGAAAAATTTCTGCAAAATGGATCCCCAAATGTTTGAATGTTGACCAAAAGCGTGCAAGGGTAGAAGCATCCCGTTCGATCTGTACTCGATTTGAAAACAATGTAGACTTCTCAAACCGAATTGTTACTATGAATGAGACTTGAGTACATTTCTACGATCCAAAAACAAAGCAAAAATCGATGGAATGGCGACACTCTGATTCTCCAAGACCTAAGAAGTTTCGTGTCCAAAAATCTGCTGGAAAAGTTTTTGCTTCAATTTTTTGGGTGCCATGGAGTATTCATGATTGATTTTTTGGATGAGGATAGAAAAATAACTGGAGATTACCATTCGATATTACTGACCACTCTACGGGAAAAAAAATAAAGAGAAATGACGCGGAAAGCTATCCAAAGGTGTTTTGTTTTTACAGGACAACGCCCCAGTAAACAAATCTCATGTTGCCATGCAAAAAATTCGTGATTTAAGGTTAGAATTACTAGAACACCCCCCTTTTTCACCAGATTTGGCTCTGTCCGAATATCATCTCTTTCCTCAACTGAAAAAAAGTTCAAAAGGTCGTAAAGTTTCTTCCAACGAGGACTGGTTTGCAGAGTAAGAAAAAAAAGTCTAGAGACGTTGCAGGTTCGCTGTTATAAATGTATTCAATTAAGTGGAGAATATGTTGAGTAATAAAATATTTTGACATTGATATTTTGTTTGGTTCTATAGTAGGCTAAGAATTTTTCAATATACCTATACCCGTAGTTGCCATTAGCTATAAAACAAATCTCTGATATTTCAATTTGGTGAATCGCTTTTGCTCTAGTCTGTTCCTGTTGGAACATCAAAATTGCACCTCCGAAAATTGAAGCCGACGTAACTAGTTGGAGCACTGCAACATAAGTGCGCCCCAAGCCGTAAAAACTTCTGAACTCCGGAATGTCAGACGAGCACATGTGTACATAAGTTTGCGGAATGAGCAATCATAATAATTCACAATTAAATTGCGCCGAGTTGCAATCTCGAAGGAATCCTCCTGGAGTGACGATAATATCCTTTCGGTATTACGAGACTGCGATGAAAATTTCGGTTGTTGACAGTCGAGGATTTCAATCCGAGCATAAAGCTCGTACAGAATAGTTGAAGTTGTTAACCCTTCCGGCTATCCACACGGTCATGATATAATCAGGACTCGTATTTAGATAGGGCATTAAGATTCATATGGACCCAAAGGGTAATGGGCAATTCCTGTTCTTTGCTTTGACATCTCTGTACCACTCGACCTGACCTGCATACTAAACAATTCATTCAACTCCAAAATTTCGGTTAAACCATCTTCAGAATCAGTCATATTGTATATGAAATAGTAGCATATTGTTCAATGACGGTAATTTGAGTCATAACACACGCAAATGAATTTTGCAGCACGAGCTGTCAGGCGAGTGGTGTAATTCATCAAGTGTGTTAAGACCATTACCGCGAATTGGACACTATACTTTATCTTCGACTTCTTTAGTAAAATTCGAATTAATCCGCATTTTCAAAATTGGCAACAGTTGTCAAAAGCGATCTCTGTGGTCAAAAATCGAATCGATATCGAATCCCGTAGAAAACGTCAAGAATTCACCTTTTCCAAATGCATTTTTTGGATATTCAGACCCAAGAAAATGGCGAAATGGATGGCGAGAACATTACCTCGATGTCTGAAGTAGAGTTCTCGAACGATTCGACATTCTTATTCATTTCGTAAGTAATTTAATTTTATTTACTCTCATGGAATAATACAGGGTGTTTGGAGGGTGAGTAGCCATAAGTAAATGGTGGATAGGTGATGCTCTTGGCTACTTGTTGCGCCTAATAAAATAAAATTCTGCCCAAAGTTCAAGGAGTTATAATTTTTTTACCATTTTTCTAGAAATTTCCCATTTTTCTCATTGAAACCTTGAATTTTTTCAAATTTAATGCTCGAGGTGCCTATAAAATGATTTATTTCCTTAGTCTAGTCTTGCCTTATTCAGATTGAATCAAAATTTCATACAAAGGTCTTCAAAAAACCTGACAGCGTCGTATCAAACTTCAAAATGAAAAAAAAATAATGTTGTGTCCACTTTACAAAGTTAAATAAAAAAAAAATTACATAGTGTTGGGTTTTAAAATGGCTTTAAAAACTTCTCTTGTTAATACTCTTTGCAATGGTATCTAACGTGTACCATTAATAATCAGATAACTCAACAAAAAACCGTTTTGTCTTCAAGGATGACGACAAAACTATTCCATTGAGCAGGCAAAATCTTTTCTCTCATTCTACCACAGCTAAAAATAGCGTGCTCTCTCTATCATCGGCTAACAATACTCCTAAGGGCGTCGCAAGGGAGGGGGCAGCTGCCCCCCGTGCCCCCCCCCCCCCAATCAGAATAGAAAAATGAACTGATTTTCGTATATTATGCTATTATTTCATAAGTTTTTAAGGGATTTTGGAGCTCAGGGGGGGGGTGGCATCTGCCCCCCGTGCCCCCCCCCCAGCTCAAAAGCTGGGGGTAATTACTACATTTGCAAGTCATTTCATAGGCCTGCAGTAAAGGTGCAGTAATGCAGTTTTGAGTTCACTCAACATTTCGGTGGTTCATCAACATATTCTGTAGAAAACTAAAGATAGAGAACTTCAAATCATTTATTTTAAATCTTGTTCAAATTGTTGGCCATTGACACAAGAGAGCAATTAATAGAAAAAATAGATAATGCATTTGTGATAATGAAGCACGAAATTGGACTAAGCTATACCACAACGGAAATAAGAAAGAGATGTTACGCATGTATTAGAAATAATGGCCAACAATTTGAACAAGATGTATAATAAATGATTTGAAGTTCTCTATCTTTAGTTTTCTACAGAATATGTTGATGAACCACCGAAATGTTGAGTGAACTCAAAACTGCATTACTGCACCTTTACTGCAGGCCTATGAAATGACTTGCAAATGTAGTAATTACCCCCCCAGCTTTTGAGCTGCGGGGCACGAGGGGCAGATGCACCCCCCCCCCCCCCCCGTAGAGCTCAAAAATCCCTTAAAAACTTATGAAATAATAGCATAATATACGAAAATCAGTTCATTTTTTCTATTCTGATTGGGGGGAGGGGGGACACGGCGGGCAGCTGCCCCCTCCCTGGCGACGCCCTTGGGAGTATTATTAGCCGATAATAGAGAGAGCACGCTATTTTTAGGTGGTAGAATGAGAGAAAAGATTTTGCCTGCTCAATGGAATAGTTTTGTCGTCATCCTTTCAAGGCATCCTTGAAGACAAAACGGTTTTTTGTTGAGTTATCTGATTATTAATGGTACATGTTACATACCATTGCAAAGAGTATTAACAAGAGAAGTTTTTAAAGCCATTTTAAAACCCAACACTTTGTAATTTTTTTTTTATTCCACTTTGTAAAGTGGACACAACATTATTTTTTTTTCATTTTGAAGTTTGATACGACGCTGTCAGGTTTTTTGAAGACGTTTGTATGAAATTCTGATTCAATCTGAATAAGACAAGACTAGACTAAGGAAATAAATCATTTTATAGGCACCTCGAGCATTAAATTTGAAAAAATTCAAGGTTTTAATGAGAAAAATGGGAAATTTCTAGAAAAATGGTAAAACAATTATAACACCTTGAACTTTGGGCAAAATGTTATTTTATTAGGCGCAACAAGTAGCCAAGAGCATCACCTATCCACCATTTACCTATGGCTACTCACCCTCCAAACACCCTGTATATCCATTATTCAACTGATTTTGATCTGTAATCGTCTCTATAAACCTATAGTGTGAGGTAATGATAACTCACGCCTATAACTCACTCTAATACAAACAGAAAAAATGTAACTTACGAAATGAATAAAAAAGTCGGGTCAATGGGAAACTTTATTTCAGACATCAAGGTAACGTTCTCGCCATCCATTTCTACATTTTCTTTGGTCTGAATATGCAGAAATTGCATTTGGAAAACGTGAATTTTTGACGTTTTCTACGGGATTCGATATCGATTCGATTTTCGGCCACAGAAATCGCTTTTGACAACTGTTGTCAATTTTGAAAATGCAGACACCCCTCGCCTGACGGCTCGGGCTGCAAAATTCATCTGCGTGTGTTATGACCATTACCGCGAATTGAACACAATACTTTATCTTCGACTTCTTCATTATATAAAATTCGAATTAATCTGCATTTTCAAAATTGACAACAGTTGTCAAAAGCGATCTCTGTGGTCAAAAATCGAATCGATATCGAATCCCGTAGAAAACGTTTTTTTTGGATATTCAGACCTAAGAAAATGTAGAAATGGATGGCGAGAACGTTCCCTCGATATCTGAAGTAGACTTCTCAAACGATTCGACTTTCTTATTCATTTCGTAAGTAATTTAATTTTATCTACTCCCATAGAATAATATATTCATTATTCAACTGATTTTGATCTGTAATCGTCTCTATAAACCAATAGTGTGAGGTAATGATAACTCACGCCTATAACTCACTCTAATACAAACAGAAAAAATGTAACTTACGAAATGAATAAAAAAGTCGGGTCAATGGGAAACTTTATTTCAGACATCAAGGTAACGTTCTCGCCATCCATTTCTACATTTTCTTTGGTCTGAATATGCAGAAATTGCATTTGGAAAACGTGAATTTTCGACGTTTTCTACGGGATTCGATATCGATTCGATTTTCGGCCACAGAAATCGCTTTTGACAACTGTTGTCAATTTTGAAAATGCAGACACCCCTCGCCTCTACTCCCATAGAATAATATATCCATTATTCAACTGATTTTGCTCTGTAATCGTCTCTATAAACCAAGGGTGTGAGGTAATAATAACTCACGCCTATAACTCACTCTAATACAAATAGGAAAAATGTAGCTTACGAAATGAATAAGAAAGTCGGGTCAATGGGGAACTCTATTTCAGACGGTAACGTTCTCTCCATCCATTAATATATTTTCTTAGTTCTGAATATCCAAAAATTGCATTTGGAAAACGTGAATTTTTGACGTTTTCGAAGGGATTCGATATCGATTCGATTTTCGACCAAAGAAATTGCTTTTGACAACTGTTGTCGATTTTGAAAATGCATATTAATTCGAATTATCCACTTGATGAATGACACCCCTCGCCTGACGGCTCGTGCTGCAAAAATCATCTGCGTGAGTTATGACTTACATTACCGCTCATTGAACAAATATACTATTATTAGATATCGAACTGTAGATCTTTATTCTGGCCTTTTTCAAAGCCAAAATAAAATAAAATTGTGAATATAAGGCGTAACATACATTCAAAATAACACAGATAACATAAGAATAATAAGAGAATTAGAAAAGTGGAGATTTAATTCAACAGTAAACAGCAGGATTGTGCTGTCATCGTAGGAGAGTAGTGACAGACCGGTTTCTGTCTTATGTCATCATCAGTGCCACAAAACACAACCCACGATAGCAACCAAATAAAACGGCAGAACTTATATTTCGCGCCAGCAGGAACTCTGGGATTCAATGTATACGCTGCTTCCTGGAAGTTCCTTCAAAAATCAGACCTGTACGTACTTTTTTCGAATAGGAATGATGGACGTTGCTAAATGGCGAATGCTCAGGTTAACACAAAAATACAGTACTTTGAAAATTCGTATTCATTGAGACAGCAGAGTGGCAGATGCAGTATATCCGAACTAGCTGAGGTGCTTTGCAGTCTAGAATCATTTCGTTCGAAAATTGAATCATATAGAACTGAATACGAGTATAATACCGAATGTTCGACCCCTAACCACATAAACTCTTATGATATTACCCGTTGAATACCAGTTTCAGCTCAGCGTTAAGTTATAGTCCAAGTTGGCTTTCATTCTGATTCGATTATGGTGAGGCCATGGTAGATTCCTATCTCAAAGAGCGTTGCTAGGGCTCTCCTGGAATAGGTACCTAATTGTCGTGAATTGATAGTTTCGAGACAATGGCCTCTTTGTACACACCAAACAATAACAATAATGTATGCAGCCAGAGCCGTGGGATTTAACACCGAACTTTGAGCAAGTCGAATGCGCTTGTTTTTTGTTCGTTTACGTCACCATGGGGGACTTGGACGTTGATGAATGGGCTACTAGATTGCACACGTGGAACAATGATCGGGAATTAATGAGCTGATTTCAGGAAGAAGCATTTGTAGGATGTCAGATAAGTAATTGATATTTCTGTCTGAATGAAACGATGTGCATTTGTTTGCAGATTAAGGAGATTATTTCATTCACACATGGCTCCGCCAATGAAAAGTCACGAATTCAGTCACGCGATATGCAATATCATCGACTATTTAGGTAAACAAAGAAATATCAGCGACTATTTTAAAGTGTCAAAATTTGGCATAACATTCATTCAGAATTTAAAATGTACGGAGGGTCCCGAGTTCAAAACTTGGTTGGGATAGAAATTTTTTTGCAAAATAATTATAAATAAGTCCGACCGCTCGGTCTAAAATACAAAAGACCGCGGATTCGAGCGTTCGGAGCGTGTTCTTGAAATAATCTTCCTGAATATCACTCGACTTTGACAAAAAGCGACTATTATTTTCTTTAATTCATCTCGAGCAACTTGTATTTTGACAATTCAATTCGACCAAATGAACATTAATAATCAAAGAATAACTCCCTCGAGCTATAGCTCTCGGGAGTTATTCAGATTATTGATGTTCATATGGTCTTATCAAATTGTCGAAATACAAAACGCTCTCGATAGAATTAGGTCGAAAATAATAGTCGGCTATTTGTCATAGTCTTGTGATATTACCTCCGAATATTTATTTATAGGATTTGTAGTAGAAGTTCAGTGTATGTGGAGAGGGTTGAGGAGAACCTAAAGCTCTTTGTCGCTGTTCCCAAGCGAGTTCAATGGGATTGAGGTCAGGCGATCGAGGGAACAAGAACAAATGCGGATACTAACGTTTGTTCCATAAGTTTGGTACCAAATTCATAAACCAATACGGTAGTTTGTATGGGGATGGAGGGATGTTCGTACTGTTTGGAAAGATTGGTGGAGATTTCACTGTCAACCGTTTATTGAACTAGCTAACTGCAGAAAAACTCGTCGTTATCTCAACGAGCTGGAGTTTATATAGTATTAATATTGAAAATAGTAAACAATTGTCGAATTGTCATAACCTACTGATTCACCGTACCGACCTTGCTTACATACGCATTCTTTCTTTCGTTTATTTGGTGCAAGGCCAGGCGGTGTTACAATGAAAACTATTGAATCAAACTTAACCTACTAACATTGAAATATTTAGATTAGGATGAAATTAAATTGATTGAGATTTTTGTTAAGTCCATTTTGTGACTTAACATATTGCCGCCTCCTACAATGGAACAGATCAGGAGGTGTCTTCTGGTCGAGATGCCCGCAACGTCCGTACCATGTCTGCGTATATCGGGTGCTCCTCGTTGTTGGATTGACCCGCGTTGTTGCTAAGTCTGCTATGGCTTAATGGTTCCATCTCAACTGCGTTTTCCTCCTGCTGTTGTCTGCTCGTCTTGCTGGCTTTACATTTTTGGGAATGGCATAGGAAGTAGCCCAATGCTAGTGACACCAATATTATTATTGTATTATTCTCGGCTTATTAAAATAACATCATTGGTCGGAATCCAAAATCCGATCTTAAAACTGAAATCGAAAAAATTCGATGACGTGGAGTGAAGGATAAGAGGAATCCCCTGACCAATGATGGTGAATCATTGCTCCCCAACTAGGATCCCCCCTCTCACCAACATATGAGGTGAACCTCAGGATATTGAATTCCGGGAAAAGTATCATATGCATCGTTAGCCCAGTGGTCAAGGCCCCATGCCCGGAAAGTAGGGAGACGTAGGTTCGATTCCTGCACGGTGTGTGACTTTTTCCGGAATTTCAAAAATATTCAATTGTCTGCATGCCGTTATTTCTTTCCTTAATATTATTATTGTTGTAACGCTGCTTGACGATATCGCATGGGTCAGGTGTCGCCATCGTTCATTGTTCAGTCGTTGAGATAGGTCAGCTTCCAAACCACGAAGATGGTGAAGAACGTCCGAAGCCTCTACTTTGTTGACATCTATTTCTATGTTGTTTTTGATGGGGTTGAGAAGGTTTACCTCAGCCAGCCTAGGAGTGTGCTCTTTGTTGAATGATTCTAAGAGCTGAATCTCACCTCGATGGCTCCCCTGCAGGGTGGTTCCTCTTGTTTCGATGTAACAATTTGAACTTGTTCTTATTATTCCTGCATTAAGCAGTGTTTCCTCTCTTTTTTTACCATTGCGGTCTCGTCTGCATGTGTTCTTGAAGCGTTCCTTACATTTCCTGTCATATTTTGGTTTGGTTTCCCGAATGCTTGAAATCATGCTATGAATATTGATTTTTGGGGTGTTTGTCTCACCGGATCCTAATAGAATGTATCCTATTTTTTTTTGTGTTGACTCCTACAAGCCCTTCGTCGACCTTTCTATTGCCTTCGTCGATGATGAGTGCATATGCATCTGCTCCTAGCAATATGTCGATTGGTCCTGGCTTGTGATAAAAGGGGTCAGCTAATATAGTGTCTTTCCACTGGTGACTTGTTGTACGTATTTCTTCCCTAGGAATGGTTCCAGTAATTTTTGGTATTATAAGTAGCTCCTGGATTAGTTTGAAGCTACTGGAGAATCTGGGTCGTATCTCTGCATTGATTTTCCAATTGGAGATTCCTGCTTCTGTTTTTCCTACTCCACTTATTTCCGTCCGGTGCTTTGTACGGGGTGTTCCAAGCAACTGTGCAGCTTGTTGTGTGATAAACGAGGCTTCGCTACCTGGATCTACTAGTGTCCTGAGTGTTGTATATGAACCATCCAATTTTCTTACATCGATATAGGCTGTGGCTAACAGGGTAACTTTCGTTTTACCATTTTTAATGGTGTTTCTTCCCATGTGGCTAATTGCGATTTCCTGCTCGACGTTAGTTTTGTCTTCATTCTTGAACGATGCTTGTTTGGGAGCTGATTCCTTCGGCTTGAATTCTGCGAAGTGTTATAGGGTGTGGTGAAACTGGTGGCATTTATGGCATCGGTTTCTTGTGAAGCATTTCGTGGAACTGGAATGACTTAAACAGTTCATACATAACGAATTCTTTTTGCTACTTGATTCCTTTCGTAAATCGTCATTTCCAGAAATTTGGGACACTCCTTTATCGTATGGTCTTCTTTGCATACTTTACATTGCCTTGTCTTCTGTATGTGGTATGACTCCACCGGAAATTTTGTATCCATTCTTCTCTGGTTTCGTGGCGCTCTGTTGTTCCATTCCGGTTTCCTCATATTTTTTGATGCATCTAGAGTTTGGAACCGTCTTTCCAAAAATGGCAATACCTCCTCCAACTGAGGTATGCTTTTCTGATCATCCATTGCGTTGTCAAATGCTTCTTTCGTCTCAGAGTCCATTTTGTTGATCACTATAGCTGCCATCAATGGACTCCAGGTAGTCACATCTATGTTCAAATTTCCAATTGCGTGCATGCACTCATTAATGGTGTCATGCACAAGTTTATGACTGGATGCAATCCTCCAGTTTGTAGTAGGCAGATTGAGAATGCGGTTAGTAAACTTGGAGAAAAGTATTCTTTCATTGCTGTATGGTTGTTGCACAATTTCCCAGGCCGCCTCATAATTGGAGGCTGTAGTGTCCAAGTGTTGTATCAGCCTGCTTGCTTCTCCTCGTAGAAATGATTTCAAGTACTGCAACTTTTGAGTGCAGCTTACTCTTCCCTGCTATGGACTGTTTCGTTGTATACATCATGGAATGTGGGCCATATTGTTCATAATTACCAGCAAATATCGGCACAGAAATATTAGGAAGAGGTAAATTTATTTTATTCGCCTGTGTTCGATGTTGACCTTCTTTGCTTAGTTGATTCCTCACTCGTTGGTACTCTGACAACTCTCACAACTTCGTACTTTGTCATATAGCTGGTGATATCCTCAGAGTCTTTACACAGAATGTCCATGTGTGCTGATTGAATTTCCTTCCATGCGGATGCCAATTCCTGCTCTTTGCATTCGATAGGTCGAATGTCTCCTTCCATATCATCCTGGTACGTCTGGAGCATTGCAAACCTGATCAATTGTTTCTTTATTATTGGGTCCTGGATTTTAAATTCTCGTTCAAACTTTTGCAGAAGTGACTGAATTTCTGCCCTTTTCTCCTCGATTTTTTCTTGATAGTTGTTTGTGAGGTATGGATCATCTGGGGATAACTTGAGAATCAGTTCCTTTTATGGATCCTATTGAAGTCATCATATAAATTCTGAAGAGTAGTGGTTCTAGTTCGAATGTATTGCTCTGTTCTCCTGCTTGCAAAATCCTTTTTCATGTTTGTCAACAATTTTTCCATTTCCTTCGAAATGTCCAATTGCTGGTTGATTTTCTCGTTATATTGTCCCTCCATCGTTGTGTTGTATTATTTGCTACAACGTATGTATGGATTATCTTGTTTTCTTACTTGTTTTGTGAACTTTTGGCACGGGCGCTTCTTCTCGGCACAGGCTCTCAAGTTCAGGTTTTTGGACTGCTTGGCACGGACGCTTCTTCTCGGTACAGGCACTCAGTCAGGTACTGTTTGGAAAGATTGGTGGAGATTTCACTGTCAACCGTTTATTGAACTAGCTAACTGCAGAAACACTCGTCGTTATCTCAACGAGCTGGAGTTTATATAGTATAAAATATTGAAAATAGTAAACAATTGTCGAATTGTTATAACCTACTGATTCACCGTACCGACCTTGCTTACATACGCATTCTTTCTTTCGTTTATTTGGAGCAAGGCCAGGCGGTGTTACAATGAAAACTATTGAATCAAATTTAATCTAATAACATTAAAATATTTAGATTAGGATGAAATTAAATTGATTGAGATTTTTGTTAAGTCCATTTTGTGACTTAACAGTTGCTATTGAAATAAAAGATCGTTTGTAACTTTGACTTCACTTTAACACTTCAGCTGTTGAAGTAGTTAAGTCGATATGGCTAGAAAAAAAGAAATTCGGAAATGTATTTATAATTTAGTTGGACGAGTCGATGAAGCCGATATAAAACGCATTTTTGATTATCAGAACATGTATATCCTGTAGAACTATTTATCAGACAATCGCTGAAAGTGAGCAAAATATTCCTTGTATGAACCTTGCACAAAGTGGAAGACCTAGAATTTTTGCCCATGCAAGGACCGTAGGACTGGTAAGAAGAGCGGAAAACAAGGTCGGTACTTCGCTAAAAAAAAACTAGCACTTTTATTGAAGCAGAACACGCTGGAGGCGATATTATGTTCTGATCAGACCTTGCGTCCAGACGCTATGCAAGAGAAACTCAAGATTGGCTAGCCGACCAAAACGTAGGGGGAGTCCGGGAGAGTCAACCAGGGGGGAGACTATAACCACAGCTCATTAATACTTTGTGTCACTATGTATAAGACTAGGTCCCCACTTCTTGGATGCCCTTTCGCCATCCCTTCATTCTCCCGCGACACCATTGCGTTCTTAAGTTAGATTTAGGAGTACGAAGTGATAACGTGATTTTGAGTCTGGTAAGTGAATTTTCTCGATTTTTAACATTTCATTGCTGTTTTCTTGTATCTATAAATTCAACCAAATAACATATGCAAATGGTAAGTGTATGTATCCTACTAGCACTAACAGGATAAAGCTTTCATGAATGTCGCATGTATTTTTCTCAAAATTAAACAACAAACAGATAGGCGTGGGGTGGGAGACATTAGTCATATGTGGGGAGGAGACTATACCCAGGGTAATCTCTCCCACAATTCGCTATTAAGATGATTTCTTACATTTTCAGATGAACGAACACCCAAGATGCCCTTAAAATATAAAAAAAAATCCATGAAATGTGTATCGGACTAACTAAATATGACAAGGAAGAGTTCATTTGCCCTCATTGATCCAATTGAGAAAAGGAGAACTTGAATTCATAGAATTTGTTCATGTTTAATTTTCTTTTCACATTTATTCTACATTTCGATATTTTATTTTTCGTTTACAATGAAAAGCAAGGTGGAGTCTGTGAGAGGTTATTCACTATAAGCTAAGATATGGACAGATGAATTTTTTTATTATTTGCCAAAAATTAGAGCAGGTCTTTCTGTTCTGTGATCTTGAGAATATTATTCAGTTTTTCATAGTATTCAAATATATGTATTAGTATTGTTAGAAATGATTTTGAAATGGTCATGGTAAATATGACTCAAATGAAAACATGTGTGATACTCATTAGTTAACAAAATAGGTACTTATATCATAGGTATTTATGGTTCATATTTTCTCTTTTTTTTACGTTATACTTGTGCCTTAACAAAAATGTTGAATTTTTCAATAAAGTTATTATTTTAAATCTGTATTTCACCTAGTATTGAATTCGATCAATGGGTCCCTATAAGGAGGGTAGAGTGTCCCACCCAGGCGGGACAAATTAGCCAAGATTGTTTTTGCGACAATTCGCATATAACTGTCAAATTATTTGAGGTACACTAGTCGTTGTTAGGACGAAATGTAGCTTAATAGTGCAGCTTCAAATTGAATAGATAAAAATTAGCAATATGTTACCCTAAAAAAAAGGGTGATTAAGTGGAGAGCGGGTCAACTCTCCCGGACTCCCCCTACCATTTGTTCCGCGAAACAGCAATCCTCCAAACTTTCCACATGCTCGACCCATAGCAGTTTTTTTGGCTCCCTTATCGCGAAAAGTTTGATTCGACAAGTACTCAAAGACTTTCTACGGGTAGGCACATTCAGAAGTTGATCTTATATATGAGTGATAGTTCTTGGACGTCTACTTCTTGGCCTTTCCGCGAAGTCTCTTGTTTTTCGAAATCAATGGACGAGCCTGGAAACTACTCTTACAATAACTTGAAAGAAATTCGCAACATCTCTCTGATCATGCCCGCCTCGATCATACCAATAGCCCTATTGGCTTCATCCGCAAAGAGTTTAGGCATCATGGCTGAAAAAATCAAACTAGATTGTGAGGATGCAATAAAATAACTTTTCCAAAATTTAGGAACAGAAACGACAAAATTTGCATGAAAATGAAAGAGTCTTCGAACGAAAAGAAGAAAACCATTCAGAAATAGGAGAGTGAACATTTTATTTCTCATAAATGAACATTTGGTGGACAGGAATCGACACAAAATTCCTGAACTTCCTCAACTTTTGTAGAGCAGCAGATTTTCGGAACGGTACAATGGGTGAGGACTCTTATGTTTCCGTTTCTATCCTCTTTATCGACTAGAGTGTGCTGAAGCCACTGCACTGGTCAAAGGATCAACCTGTTTATCCACTGAATTGAATCTTCCGCTGTTCATTCTCCTCCGTGTTATACACCAGCGCAGTTCTAAAACGGATAATTAGAGAGGATAGGTCCCTAGGAACTGACCCTTGACGTTATTTAGTTCGCAGCAAAATATGCTGGGAGGATAATAGTGGATTCGTTAGGGAGCTGCCGTAAAGGATTTATTCGGTTTCCATCTGACAGTTCAGCAGCGGCCGTTTTCCGGCCCAATGCCGATGCTCCTATAATTATTCGGTTCTCGTCAAATCCAACTGCGGACCGGTGTGTGGAAAATTCTGGCTGATGCCGAAATCCGGGAATACTTTCATTCCGTGGAACAGTTCGCGCGATTCGGACCAAATTCTATTAGGGATTGTTTGTTGTTCGGGAATTCCGACTGTATTCAACGCACTCGGCCATGGCAAAATAAATACTGGTATTGGGCGTTTGAAGTGATTGAATCCACTTACAGGATACCTAAATCTGCAAACGGGACCGAATGCTCGTCGGAAAAGCCATTTTCAGGTCCTATAATCACGGCTGGGGATCCAAACTAGATATGTCACGATTCACACTATACGGCCTTTGGATATTTTACAAAGATTCATTATTTAATCCGAATTCTAATCAGCATCAAACTTCTCCCCCTCAAAACCGAAATAATTACTCGATTCTTGGCGAACTTAAACATGGAAACAAGAGAGAGAATTAATATTCCCGAGGACGAATACTCAAGCCTCTGAAGCCGCCGAACGAAACATTCGAATTTCGAGAGGAGAAATCTTCAGAATTAAGATCGAGGAATCAATTGGATTTATTTACTTGGAAAGAATGGATTCCAGCGTTGTTCTGCCGAAGGTAGGTCACCTCAAACTTCAAATGAAGAGACGACTGTTCTGAATACTAATCAAATTCTCTTGTACAAAGTATCAAGGCGAACGTTCTGCTCTGTTTGAATGATTTTAATTGAATTCTGCATTTGACAATAAATAATGAACCTGGATGGATTTCCGAGTCGGAGGCAGATTTCATCGGATATTATATTTGAAATTTCTCTCGTGATTTTACTACTCCGAGACAACTCTAGTATTACATCTACAGTGTGACAAGAAAAACCTCGGACAAACTATTTTTCATTTAACTTTATTAAACAGAAGAAATTGAACAAAACAACAACAAACAATAATAGCTTGAACATTTGTTCATAATATATTTAAGCCGTTTCGAAGTGGCTTCCTTCGGCGGCGATACACAGCTTCAGAAGCTTCTTGAAATTTTCGGCAATGGGCCGCAGCTCCTCAGGCTTTAATCGGTTCCATTCCCAGTGCAGAGATTGCTTCAGCGACTCCAAATTTTTGTGTTTTCGGCACAAGCCCTGTGCTCCAAAATCGACCACACGCTGTAGTCCATTGGGTTGAGATCCGGTGAGTAGGGCGGCCATTCTGCAGATGAGATGAAACAAGGAAAATGGGTCTTACACCATTCTTGCGCCATTTTCGCTCTGTGAGCCGGAGGCGTATTGGCATTGTTTACTACGGTGCAACGCATACATGGTGTTGGAACGCAGTAAAGAATGGCTGAACCAATGCTTTCGCTTTCTCTACCCAGACATATCTTACCACGACTCAGCGCAGAGGTGTTCAGGCGTAGTAACTATTGTATGATGGATACGCGCCTATTCTTGGGTTATTGTTTACGACAATACCTTTTTAGTTTCTTCGGAGACCGATGACCACATGTTTTATACTGCATTATGTAGATATTGCATTTTGCGACTGGGTTTTTGCCTTTTGGACAGGGTGCAAGGTATTGTAAGCACCTTTGCGCCATAAGAAATAAGTATGGAATCACTTTTAGGACCTGTGTGCAAATAAACACTAACGACGGAGAAGAATTAGCAAAATTAGCCCTAGGAGAAAACATACCCTCAGAATTTTATGACGACATGACAACTGAAGTGGGTATAGAAAATGAATTCCCAATTAGCAATGTTCTTACCTAACAGGATAATTTTTCTGTAGTACCAATAAACACTGTACGTCGAGAATGCCAATGAAACAAATTTAGGTGAAGAACATCCCGCAGCTGCAAACGAACTTACAGACAATTTTGAACGCATTACAAAAATAGCCTGCAAACATAAAACGGTTGATATGGTTAATGCTGTGAAAAAAATTAATCAGACTTTAAACAAAATTGTTACACCATCCGACTTATTACACTTATTACATATTATTCTTGCATCAAAAAATATCTCACGAAAAAAGAACATTTCTGTTCAGCCAACATCAGTGAGCCGAAGAAGAATTAGACGTGGTTTATCATGCGGCGCAAAATGTATTCAAGCTGGTAGGCCATCCAACAAAGAAATGCCAAATAATTCTTAAAGGCAAAGATCTTTGAAGAAAAATATTGATCTTAATAGACCAAATGCAAAATCACATGGAAATGCACACTAGGATTATTTCTCACTACTACAGCTGATTTTGCATTTAATGTAGTTGTTTTAACTTATACTCAATGTATTTATACTATTGGTATTTTAATGTATTACGTTATTTTCATGTATTATTTTCTATATATTATTTTTTTTTATTTTAGTGTTGTTCAATAAACTTTTTTTGGCGATAGCATATTATTGTTATCTTCATGAACGCGGATTGTAAAATTGCGAAAGAAAACAAATTTGAACGTAGTTGAGTTGGAACGCGTCTGAACACCATCCTGCGCTGAGCCGTAGTAAGATATGTCTGGGTAGAGAGAGCATTGGTTCAGCCATTCTTTACCGCGTTCCAACACCATGTATGCGTTGCACGTTGCACCGTAGTAAACAATCAAACAATGCCAATACGCGAGCCGGAGCGGAGCCTGTTGAAAGGTCCAATGCGGTTCGCCGAAGTGCTGCTTGGCCCACGGAAGTGCCACGGCCTCGAGGATGTCGCAGCGGTAGACTTCTTGGTGGATCTTGACCCCTTGATCCACGAAAACTGAGGGAGTTTTACCACTGCCGCAAATTCCGCCCCAGACCATGACGGATTGCGGATTTTGACGGTGTTCGACGATGGCAGATGTACCTCTACGGACCAGACTCTGTCGTTTTGGTGGTTGCGGGATTGTTCTACGGTGAAAAGCTTCTCGTATGTGAAGAGAATTCGCTCCCATTGCTGACCGCCGGGAGACGAAGGAGTTGGCGGCACCTTTGGAGTCGTACGCGCTTGTTTTCTTCCGTGAGGAGTTGAACTTTTTAGAGCTTGTATGGCTTCAGGTTGAGCTCCTTTTTGGCAATTTGACGGACTGATTCGCGGTTGATACCGGTCTCACAGGCTATTTTCCTCATGCGATTGCTAGGTGTATTGACAGTGCTTTTTCTACCACTTCCTGGACGACGACCATCATGGCCAAGCTCCTTGAAACGACGAATTGCATCGGACACGGTTTGACGAGGCACATTGATCAAACGAACAATTTCGCATTGACGCCTACCTTGAATAGCTCCAAAATCGCACTACGTTTGTTTGACATTCTAAAACTCTGTGAAATGAAATTATATCAAACCATTGAGTTTAAATATACATAGAGACACAGCCCAGTTCAACGATTTGAAGCTAAATTTTGTGTAGTTCCTTCACCGGTTCATAGATGGATAAGTGTGTTTCAGAGAAGCGAAAATTTTTATTCCCGCATCTGGCGGTAAGTAGCTGAACTATAAGGCACTATTTCCGAAGCCGAATGCGATGACGGTCAGGACCGGCATATGAAAATGTGGGATGTTCAGTATTTCATCACCTGATTTTTTTGATGCAATAAAACGACAATTATTTTTGATCTTTCATGAATATAAAATACTGAAGTATGAAAAAATAAATGCATGCAATTTTTTCTTCATTCACAAGTATTTATAAATAGATTTTCTATGAATTTTTAAAAATATTTAATTTTTTATAAACAGCGGGATGCTTCTGTGTCGAGATTCCTTTGGTTTTTTTTCTGTCCCCTGTACAGCTTCACTCTAATCAGTTGTCTCAACAAATGAATCCTGTGCTTTTCAAATTCTGGAGTTAACGGAGAGTTCCAATCTTCTATAAATTCATTTTTTTTTATTTTCCTAAATATACCTTTGAAGTCATATCTTTTCTGATTTTGTGACCATAATTTTCTTTATGACCAACAGCACTTTCCTCATCAAATGTTTGAAATCGGTTGAGGGAATTCTCAAATGTATCCGATTTCGATTTGCAATATATATTCAATCATTACCAAGCTTATTCAAATCATCAATGAGGAGTGCTTCTTCGCACTTACCGCATTTGTTTTCTTTTTGGCTATGTTCCTCATCAAATACCCCGAGAAACTTGCGATTGAGTTGGATTCTAGGGTATCCAGGGGTTCAATTAACTCTTTATCCCTTATATACCCTCACTAGGCTCACCGTTGCCGGAATCCGCAGAAGAAATGGTCGAATCTGTCCAATCAACCACATCAATGGGCCTACTTTCAGATTCTCCCATTGTACACAGGTCGAAATCATTGTCGTCTTGGCAGTTAGAATTATCGGAACATTTTTCAAGACAACCAGTCATGACCGACTGCAACCCAAATCTGAAGCATCGAGCTGAGGGGTTTGGATCATAACCCCTACGCTGTCTTATTTTGAAGAATGAATTATCGATTGGGTCCTGGTTGAGCCGACTTATCAAATATGGAAATGTTTCCTTCGTCTCCTACCACAATTGAAGGATGCTACTGATGTTTTGTAGCAAACCGTTGAAACAATAGGGAATATTTTTCCTAACTGTCCAAGACTTAATGAATTCAATTGATTCCGTCAGAGTTTGTATTGCTGATGGCTGATAATTTCCCCCAAATTTTCCATTCGAATTGAGGCAGTCGAAAAGATCATTCATTTTCAGAATGAACTGAGCAGTTGAATTGGCACTTCTCGACCTCAGCTCACCAGTTGCAATGACTGTTCTCATAGCCGAATATAAAGTTCTGATGAAAATCTGTGTAGCCAATTTAACCTTCATTTTCTGGAAGGCGTTTGGATTTATGTGGTTTCCAGTTATCTTCAAGAGAGTCCGAGAAAGACAAATTCTTTTCATCGATTAAGTACGTTTCTTTTACTCGTATGTCCCTCCAAGAAACATTTTCACCCCTCATTTCCTACCTGAGAACACTCCTTTGGAGAAATTCATGGCTAATAGTTCATCATTATTGAATCACACCGTTTATAACGAATTTGGACGAATCCGACCCTGCCTACGATTCATAGAACTGGAGGAAAATGAATCTCCTACAGATTTTTTATAAATGAGTAGTGACAAAATGGATCGGACGAATATAGTTCTTTTAGTAGCTACTATGTGCCGCCACTCAAGTTGGCAAATTGGCAAGTAAACTGCCAACAATTTTTGCATCAAATCAATGAACTGGGTTGTGTCTCTATATATATTTAAACTCAATGATCAAACTGAAAATTCACATATTAGTACAGGAAAGTGTAGAGAAACCAAGAGAATAAAAATTATTTGGCTGCGCTGAAATACTTTCGTTCCAGACCACAGCAAAATTTGTCCGAAGTTTTTCTTGTCACCCTGTATATACTGTATACTGATAATGTTAGCCAAAACATGTTTAAGGTAGAGATATGTAATAATAAAATTCCACAAATGTGGGTGGTAAAATTGAACACAAGGTTTATGAAATTATACATTTAATACGCAGTTTCCTTTAAAAACTTATTGTTACCCGTCCACATTGGAAATAAATGTCAATGACATACAAAATTCAGATATATGAATGTCGATACAAAACGTGTACTAAGTTGGAATTAATGAAAAACAGAACGATACTGAGCACTGAATAATCTGTCGCGATGTTTTTATCTGAACAATATCCTCCAGGAATTTTTTGAACTCGACACTACACGGTTAATATAACATTCATTCACTGAAATTCTTCACATGATCATAACGAAATCGAAGAAAAACTTCTAAAATAATCACTTTCTCTTTTTAACCACAGCTTTAGAAAAGATTTCTTCCATTTTTGTTTGGAGATTCACAGACGTTATATTTCGTACAAAGATATTGTCTTTTTAGTCTTCGATTATGTAGTTTCAGGAATATTGGTGAAGCTGGCAACGTACACATAAAAAAATATTCACAGAATTGATACAAAATGAATTAGGTTGGGTTGATTAACAAAAAATTTCGGTAAAATGATCGGAAGACATTCTTTATAAGATATTTTTGGGATATCGAGGAAAATATGGTCAAGATATCAGTGTTTACACACTAATCTCTAAAAAAATCGAAGAAGAAACTTATTTTTAGAGGAGAAATATTACTTTTCAATGGCAGATATAATCAAAGAAAAGTGTTTTTGTAAAGAAATATCGTGTTTTTAACATTCTTATTCAAATGAGATTAGTACTTGAGTATTTCCTTAAATATATCAACTCGATTCCAATCGAGAAATGTGAACTTTGAGGAGAATCGTATCAGGCACGTGTTTGGCCCAATTTTTTCTTCAAATGGCTATATCTTTTTAACGGAGCCGAATTCGTAAAAATAGAAGGTTCCTTTTGGCCCTAAGGGGAAGTATCACCCTTTGAATCGTGGTAAATCTCCATTCAAAAAGTTGTCTCTTCATTTCACGAGTAACTACCCTAATTTACGACGTAGAGACTTGATTTTTTTTTTGAATTGAAGTTGAAGAACGTCCCGAGAGCAAATAGTTTTCTTTTTTCCGATTCAATTAGTTTTTCAATTAAAAAAACCAGGGTAATCGTTAGATCTCTGCAATATTTGGGTTATTGAATATGTTTTTCGTTTTTCATGAGTACAAGCTATATTTTTGAACTAATCATCATTGTAGTTTATAGAAGATTAAATTGCCGAGGGCAAATAGTTGCGATTTTCTCCAAAAAATGATGAATAACTGTCGAAAAAACGCTGAAGTTCAACCTGTTTTTTTTTATTGAAAAACTAATTAAATCGAAAAAAAGAAAACTATTTGCCCTCGGGACGTTCTTCAACTTCAATTCAAAAAAAAAGTCAAGTCTCTACGTCGTAAATTAGGGTAGTTACGCGTGAAATAAAGAGACCCCTTTTTGAATGGAGATTTACCACGATACAAAAGGTGATACTTCCCCTTAAGAATCTACAGTTAAAATATATGTATAATTCAAAGACTCACCTAGTATAATTGCGGTTAATAATTGATTTGGTGAATGAGAATTACAGATCATTTATGTTCATTTCTGGCGTCCATTGATCACGCTGGAAAATGCTTCTACTTAAATGAGTGTGTGTTAACAATTTTATCGAAAACACGACCTGATCTCACCTTACCTAACGTTACCTGACCTAACCTAACCTAAGCTAAGATAACCTAAACTAACACCATAAACATCATGGCTTTGAGAGAAATTAAAGAGGCAACCTCCGAAAAAGATATTATATTTGAGACGTGTTGTACACTTCTGGAAATGGCAATCAAAAAATTTAAGTTTCAATCTATCAAGTATCCATAAATTCATGGGCAAGAGACTCAAGATTCCGCGGAAAGCAATATTTCATTCATTTTCGAGAGCCATCAGATACCGATTCGACAGCATCCACTAAAATTTATTCCGGATTAAATATCCGTGAAAGAAGATCCACTACTACTCCCGGCAATGGCTGAACGTCTCGTGTTCCTTGTTCTTTGAATTCTTCGGTGCAGAGATTGAAGCCAGTTTCGGATAGAATGGAAACGCCGTTTGTATAATCGGAGAAGGATCTGTATCTTCAGAGGTAAGATACTTAGGTTCAATTAGGAGCATTAATAAATTATCGGCCGGATTTCCTGAGTACATCCAGAGACTTGTTGAAATGAGGTACATTCACTCGAAGAAGTTTTTTGGTCTCAAGAAGTTAACACAACACGAGGTTCCTAAAACACACATCAATTTTCTAGATTAATAATATTGACTTTTCAAGTGTTGAAAGATCCAGAAATAACTTCGAAATCGATCGCAAATTGAACTGTGAAAAAGGTAGTTGCTGAAAGGTGAAAGATTCACGTCAACACCTATTCAGATACGATGAGAAAAATCGCATACATAGCACACGAATTGGAATTGACGCTCTTCGAGAAAATGCCCTAATCAACCGTTTCTAGCAATACGAAAACCTGGATATGTTCACCTAAAAAATGGCTGAATAGAGCAAATTTCCACGTTGCTATCGCCATTCAGATTCCCGATCTTTCTCGCCTTTCAAACAGAATCTACATGCGCTTTTGAACCTGAATACGAGTGGAAAATACGGTCCAGTGTCATTTCCTCACACGGCGTGGAGATAAGAGTGTTTAAATGAGAGGTTTCAGAGTCCGGCGCCGGCAATTTGAACGTCAAAGCTTCGGGCGACGGATAAAAACTGCATTTCATTTCCAACAAGAGGATAAATCAGAACCATTAGCATAATTTCGAAATGATATATCGCCGGTGTTCCTCTGATTCACATGGGTATATACAGAATTTTCTTAAATTGGATGGAAACACGAAGAATCCAAATAACTAAGTCAATAAGTTCATGGCTCTCAACAAATGTTGGCAATGACTCTAAATTCCTAGTACGCAAGCACTGTACAGGGTGAGTCGTCGACTTGTACATTTATTTTAACTGTAGATTCTTGAAGCCAAAACAAACCTTTCTTTCATTCTCCATTTTTCCGAATTCGTCTCTATTTAAAAGATATAGACATTCGAAGAAAAAATTGGGCCAAATACATGCCTGATACGATTCTCTGCAAAGACCTCAAGGTTCGCATTTCTCGATTGAAATTGAGTTGATACATTTAGGAAATACATAAGTCTTAACTCTATTTGAATAGAAATGTCAAAAACACGATATTTCTCAACGAAAACACTTAGTTTTGTTAGATTATTTCTGAATTTGAATAGCCATATTTCTCCCACCAGAAGATCCTTCTTCTATTTTGGTGAAGATTAGTTTGTAAACACTAATAACTTGTTCATATTTTCCTCGATATCCCAAAAATATGTGATAAGAAATTGTTTTTCCACTTTATTTATGATTAACTCTCTAACCTTGCCCATCTTCTATGAATATTTCACAGAGCTTTTGAGAGAACGATGCCAGATTGTTGATTTTCTCTTTAAACAATGGTATAACGGTGAGCGAGGAAGCGGGTGCGCAAGACAAACCTTAAGATCCATGAATCCGCCCATCTCAAACTTCATATTGTTGTTCTGTGTCTCAAACGATGAACGATGCATGCGTATAGTGACAACCAGCGTGGTTTCAATGGCGTAAACAAAATAACAAATATGGAAGAAATCATTTCTAGAGTTATGTTGTTATAAAAGATGAAAGTGATTATTTTATGAGTTTTACTTCGATCTCGTGATGATTATGGAAGACTTTCAGTGGATTAATGTAATATTTACCAGTGTAATGCCGAGTTTATAAAATTCTAAGCAGAAACTGTTCAGATAGAAAAATCGCTACAGATCAGTTGGTGGCTAAGTATCATTTTATTTTTCATTAATTCCAAGTTATTTTGAATCGACATTCATCACTCATGTATCCTAATTTTGTATTTCATTGACATTTATCATTTATTGGTCATTGGATCGGTAACAATAAATTTTTGACAGAAATTGTGCGTATTAAAGTATAATTTCATTATCCAAGGTGTTCAATTATATCTCCCACATTTGTGAGACTTTATTATTATATATCTCTAGGTACATCAAACGTTTTTTCATCATTGAGATTTCAGTCTCGACAAAGTTCATAAATATTCTGACAACATTGTTCACCGTTTTAGAGACCAGAGAGGTAATAAAATTCGATGATACTCAATCCAGGGAAGCATCCAGATTATTTTTGGAATTCATGATTTCCTCCATTTTATCGCATACAATTTGGAATAACTCTAAAACGACGCGTTTTTTTGAAGAAACCCTAGGAAAACTTTTATTTTCTAAAATGATTAATTCTTTAGAAAATATAGACCGTTCAACTGTGTTTTTATAGTATTTTTGCGTAGATTTATGAATCGGCTACGCTGTAACTTTTATACCACGAGAAATATTGAATTCGAAGTGAATACAGACCGTTTTCGAAAAGGCTGAACACTTTTCGGGGGGTAATTTCACGGTGGATTTTGAATTACCGGTTCTCAGATCCTGGATCCATTTGAAACTTCTGAATATTAATTCGGGATGAAAATAAAGTAATGTCGGGAACTCACCTCGGAGTCTTTAAATATTTCAGTACACTCCTCTGCGCTCGGAACAAATCTTAATTATACGATTTTTATGGAATATTTGGCCGGATGAGCGGGTCATAAAATTAGAATAATTTTCACTTATCTCCGGAACGACTGAGATTTTCGAGTTCAACTCCTGGAAAATTATACGTTTCTACATCAATTTTCACTTCGAGGGGGCCTAGTCGTCCCATTTTCAAGTTGCTGAATCAGGGGTGTAGCGAGATTAGGGTGGATATTATTCTATCGCTGGCTGTTTCTTGTTATTCGCCATTTGTGCTGGCTGTTCAAAATTAAGGGACAATTCAAGATTCAGTCGAAAGTGTCGTCAAAAATAATGCATTATTTGTTGCACCCAGGAATTTGCGATGGGAATTGAGGAAATGATTTTTCCAAGATGAAGAAAAGATTCACCCTGGGCTGTTCAAAATCTTCTGAGCCTCACAGAGATTCAATGAAGTTAAAATCATTTCAACTTTTCAGCATATCTGTAGGTTTGGTTTGTGTTCAGGTGTCCTAGAAGAAACTAAAGTAAAAAGTTTTCCTCTGGTTGACAAACCAACATTTCCTTTTCTTTCATGATTGTCCTATATTCTTATTTCAGTAAACTTTATCCTTTATCGTTGTAATCTTCAGTCAACTTCCTTTGTTGAAATATTCACACAATCATGGGAAATTTCATCTAAAAAACTGTTTTCCTTCCACTAGGTTCAAACAGCATTCTCTTCAAATAACCATCAGCATTCACAAACACTTTTGAAAGAAATAATTCGAAAAACCTATAGAGTATATGTCAACATGAATTCCAATAGGTACATATTTTCAGTACTATGAGAGTTAATTTTGGGAAACTGTTATTCTATTTGAATTGTTTCATGGGTATATTAATTGAAATCAACCGTCAGCCAGTTGAAGAGTGGAATGAACAAAGCTGCAATTAATTAAAAATTGAATTGATTGAATTCTGGGTATGTTTGATATTCACATATGGAGGATGTGTCTACTTGAATCCTATGATTGTTTGATTCCACTTGAATATTCCATTCAGCTCCCATATTTCAGGGGCTATTTACTTGAAAAGGTATAATAATCTCATGTGAAATAATTATGAATTTTATACTAACTGACAAAAAACTGCGAAACCCAGAAGAAGCTGTTTCTTTTTTGGTTTTCAGTATAGCAGGGAGTAAATGAAGACTTGAAGAAATGCTGGTATTCCGAAGGACTTGGTCGACGAAATGATTCGAGGATGACCCTTGCCACGTTGCTGAATGTATAAAAACATTCAAAGGGGACCACAGAAGAGCAGATTTGTGGCCACATAAAACGTAGAGTCTCGAACACAAATATAAATCGAAAGGAGAATCTCAACCTCCAGAACAAACATAATGCGTTCGCCTCGAACAGTAAAGAATGCCGGAAGTCGAAAATGAAAGATTGTAATGTTGAAATCTGATTTGTATTCGAGGTAAACACGGCCGATTCAGTATACTCCCTCATATCATGTCATGAATGCGGGCGGAACAGAATTGATGCGAAAGTCAAATCATATCCGAAGCAACATGTGGGAAATTTAATAAAGATGAAAATGTATTACATTATATTTCAGCATCTGGGGCCAAGAAGCGGCATGATTCGCGTTTGTAACAGTTCAAAATCGGTGCGTGCGTTTCGAAACTCATTTGGGTTCATGAGAAGTGAAAGCTCATCTCTCATTTCGGAAGTAATATGTTCTTTGGTATCTTTGGGGGTGTTCTGGGAAGGTACGGGGAAATAACTAAAGGCGGGTAATGAGATTATTCCGTTGGGATCAAATTATGCAATATTCGGCAGATTATGTTTTAGTCGTATCTGCTTCATTCTATAGCTACTATTCTAATTCGAAACCATATCCCTGTCGATATTCCATAAGTCTAGTAACACAATATGAAGTCCCTTTGCGCACTTTTTGTTCAATTCAATTTGATAGGACGATATTTTAAAATTGTAATTTTCTCTGGTTTTTTCATTGTTAAATACCACAGTTATACAGGGTGTTTGGAGGGTGAGTAGCCATAAGTAAATGGTGGATAGGTGATGCTCTTGGCTACTTGTTGCGCCTAATAAAATAACATTTTGCCCAAAGTTCAAGGTGTTATAATTTTTTTACCATTCTTCAAGAAATTTCCCATTTTTCCTATTAAAACCTTGAATTTTTTCAAATTTAATGCTCGAGGTGCCCATAAAATGATTTATTTATTCAGTCTAGTCTCGTCTTATTCAGATTGAATCAAAATTTTATACAAACGTCTTCAAAAAACCTGACAGCGTCGTATCAAACTTCAAAATGAAAAAAAAATAATGTTGTGTCCACTTTACAAAGTGAAATAAAAAAAAATTTACATAGTGTTGGGTTTGAAAATGGCTTCAAAAACTTCTCTAGTTAATACTCTTTGCAATGGTATGTAACATGTACCATTAATAATCAGATAACTCAACAAACAACCATTTTGTCTTCAAGGATGCCTTGAAAGGATGACGACAAAACTATTCCATTGAGCAGGCAAAATATTTTCTCTCATTCTACCACAGCTAAAAATAGCGTGCTCTATCTATCATCGGCTAACAATACTCCCAAGGGCGTCGCCAGGCAGAGGGCAGCTGCCCCCCGTGCCCCCCCCCCCCCCTCTCAATCAGAATAGAAAAAATGAACTGATTTTCGTATATTATTTCATAAGTTTTTGAGGGATTTTTGAGCTCTAGGGGGGGGGGTGTAGTAATGCAGTTTTGAGTTCACTCAACATTTCGGTGGTTCATCAGCATATTCTGTAGAAAACTAAACATTTTATTTAATGACTTGAAGTTCTCTATGTTAAGTTTTCTACAGAATATGCTGATGAACCACCGAAATGTTGAGTGAACTCAAAACTGCATTACTGCACCTTTACTGCAGGCCTTTGAAATGACTTGCAAATGTAGTAATTACCCCCGCAGCTTTTGAGCGGGGGGAGGACACGGGGGGCAGCTGCCCCTCCCTAGAGCTCAAAAATCCCTCAAAAACTTATGAAATAATATACGAAAATCAGTTCATTTTTTCTATTCTGATTGAGGGGGGGGGGGGGGGGGTACGGGGGACAGCTGCCCCCTCCGTGGCGACGCCCTTGGGAGTTTTGTTAGCCGATGATAGAGAGAGCACGCTATTTTTAGCTGTGGTAGAATGAGGGAAAAGATTTTGCCTGCTCAATGGAATAGTTTTGTCGTCATCCTTTCAAGGCATCCTTGAAGACAAAACGGTTTTTGGTTGAGTTATCTGATTATTAACGGTACATGTTACATACCATTGCAAAGAGTATCAACTAGAGAAGTTTTTAAAGCCATTTTAAAACCCAACACTATGTTAATTATTTTTTTATTTCACTTTGTGAAGTGGACACAACATTATTTTTTTTTTTCATTCTGATGTTTGATACGACGCTGTCAGGTTTTTTGAAGACGTTTGTATGAAATTATGATTCGATCTGAATAATACAAGACTAGACTAAGGAAATAAATCATTTTATAGGCACCTCGAGCATTAAATTTGAAAAAATTCAAGGTTTTAATGAGAAAAATGGGAAATTTCTAGAAAAATGGTGAAAAAATTATAACACCTTGAACTTTGGGCAAGATGTTATTTTATTAGGCGCAACAAGTAGCCAAGAGCATCACCTATCCACCATTTACCTATGGCTACTCACCCTCCAAACACCCTGTATAATCAATGTTTCAAAATTAATTTCAGGTGATGAAGTAAATTTTTAGCACTTTTGTCATTACGAAAAAAAGCTCGATACTCATTGTAATAGGAATTTGTTTTGTATTGAAACTAGGACTACAGTGAGTTATCCCACTTCTTAGTCTCAATGAAACAGGCAGGAAATTAGTTTGACACAGAGCAGACCATATTTTTTCACAGCACATTAGGTTTGAACTCTGGAAAAGAAGAAGCAAAAGAAGAACTTTGAGCTAGATCTTTGTTCAGAAAAGAATTTAGCATGCGTACCAAAAATTAAATCTAACATTCGATAGCATATCTATCCAAGAATACTTTCTAAAAAACAGATTGAAGAAGTTCGTTCAGAGTAGCAAAGTGTGTAATTTTCTTGAATCATCAAAACATAAAATATATTTATCTGAACCATCACAAAATCCTCTACCCACAAGTACCATTTTACACGTTTTTTTAGCCAAATATGGAGTATAAAGAATACAACTCAAATTATGTTCGTTGCTAAATGGCGGATGCTTCGGTTATAATTTTTTTTTTGAAAATTCGAATGGAAACACGAAACAGCCTAATTTAATTGCTGTCCTCGTCTGTGCGGTGGAGAGTATCTACAGAGGAAACTCAGGGAAACACATATGTTGCGACAGTCAGGGCACACTGAAATCCCTCTTTGAAAAGTAACCTCAAAATTGGTGTACGAATGCAGAAAGGCCCTGCGCACGCTTGGCTCAGATAACACTCTCAATGTTGTCTGGTGCCCGGCGCATGCGTCTATCTCTGGTTACATAAAAGCAGATAACTTAGCCAAAGAAGGGGCTCGCTCGACGTTGACCGGACCGGAACCCGCGCTTCCTATCTGTCATACATATATCAACAACCTCTTCAAGAGATGGATTGATGAGAAATGCTCCTCTGAGTGGAACACGAGAACGGATCTCAGGCAGTCGAGACTCCTTATCAAGGGGCATTCTTCGAAGCCGGAGGTCGAAAAGCTCTTGATTCTCGAGAGGAAGCAATTGTATCTGGTGACTGGTGCTCTAACTGGCCATCTGTTTCAAACATTTAAAAATAATGGGTCTAACTGAGTGTTCCCTGTGCCGTTGGTGCAAGAACGCGGATGAAACGGCGGAACATATACTGTTCACGTGCGGCCACTTATCTACACTGAGGTTAACACACCTAGGGAACCTCCTTGTCGGCTCGCGGCATTCTTGTCAGCGTGCCTTCGGGTCTGAGTTTCTCCAGTATTACACAAATGCGGTATGAACAATGGGCCATAAGGCCTACGTTCGGCCAACCAAAAGCGCCGCACAAGAAGAGGACGAAGAAGAAGAATTGTGGCACGATGAAGCGAAATTGTTGCATAATTGATTCTGAATGGAGAGCGAAAACCATGTAGAACTGCGACAGTAGAAAAGAAGTGACATGAAATACTGAAATATTCTAGTAAGGTGGGAGTTTAACGTAGAGTGTTTTTATTTCAAGTTGCATTTGAAAATGGTTTTACTTTGAAAACTAAAATTTTGTGGGTAGACTCAGAAAGGTTTGTAGTTTCTAATTGAATAATTGAAATCGATTTCATTTCGAAAGTTCATTTTTTTCTTTCCAAAATGAAAGAAAATAAGCCAACTCATGCTTCTGTTTTATTTCAAACGAAAGACCCATGAAAATAGTTCAACTTCCGAATGAAAGTGAATCTACAGATAATTTCGTTCAGAAAAACAACTTGAAATACGGAATTGGCAGAGAATTTCCAAATTCAAAGATATGGCGGGAAATAGTGCCTGCTTTACCCACATATTCACTAATTTAATAGCTCAGCGATTTTCGGATAGAGAGCTCCATTGTACATTTCATTCATAATTAGAGAGATATTCATAGAACCTATACTGATAATGTATGTTCTATGGTGATATTCCATAAAATGTACGGTGGCGCCTCTATCGGTTAAGTTTTCCCACTCGCTCTGAACGCCGAGCTTAAGGGGAAGTATCACCTTTTGAATCGTGGTAAATCTCCATTCAAAAAGTGGTCTCTTTATTTCACGAGTAACTACCCTAATTTACGACGTAGAGACTTGATTTTTTTTCAAATTGAAGTTGAAGAACGTCCCGAAGACAAATTGTTTTCTATTTTTCGATTTAATTAATTTTTCAATTAAAAAAACTAGGGTAAACGTTAGATCTCTGCAATATTTGGGTTATTGAATATGTTTTTCGTTTTTCATGAGTACAAGCTGTATTTTTGAACTAATCATCGTGAAAATTTTTGTAGTTCTTAGAAGATCAAATGAAAATTTTTGTAGTTTTTAGAATATCAAATTGCCGAGGGGAAATAGTTGCGATTTTTCCCAAAAAATGATGAATAACCGTCGAAAAAAAAATCATTAAGTGTTGTTTCCAAAACGCTGAAGTTCAACCTGTTCTCTTAATTGAAACACTAATTAAATCGAAAAAAGAAAACTATTTGCCTTCGGGACATTCTTCAGCTTCAATTTAAAAAAAATCAAGTCTCTACGTCGTAAATTAGGGTAGTTACTCGTGAAATAAAGAGACCACTTTTTGAATGGAGATCTACTACGATTCAAAAGGTGATACTTCCCCTTAAAAATCCGACTTTGCCTTATAGGACGAGCCACCACTGGGTCTGACTCAAACAAAACGAACCTAAAACGTTCCTAATCTCTTGCGAATTAAATTCAGAAAGATCCGAAGTACTCGTAAGACTAATTCAAAGGATTCCGAGATTTTTCGTGGAAATATTAACGAAATTCCCGGTCTGGATCTGGAATACCACAAACAATTCGATCGACCCGCAAGGCCGCAAAGGACGTAAATAGAACCCACAAAAACAAATTGCACAAGCAGGACTGATTGTACAATATACAATGAAGAAAATTCAATTTGAATGTTTCGCGTCCATTGTCGATGCAGAGAAAAGCCCCGGTTATGGGCAACTGAGGCATTAAAGGAAACTGTAGAAGCAACCGTTACCGCAGTCATAAAATGCCCAATATAACAATGGAAAGATTATATAGGCTCGCCTATGTATATTTATGGATCCCGAAATATGGAATTCCTGGACGCGGATAACACTTGGAATAGCTCCCACCTGATTTACGGGATTAGGCGGCTTATTCCAGAAAGCCGAATATTTTCATTCTCTTTCCCCGCATAATGAGGCTGCCTGACACATCCGCGGTAGAATGGTACTTTTCGGATGTTTTATCGTCCCGGCTGTCGAAGTTTTTCTTCGCAGGTCTGATCCAGGTCAGGACATTGACTCGAGCCACCTCGTGAACAAGGGTAAGGTCATAATAAATACGATGAGGATATATTGAAAAATTCTTATTCTACTATAGAACCAAACAAAATATCAATGTCAAAAAATTTTATTACTCAACATATTCTCCTCTTAATTGAATACATTTATTACAGCTAACCTGCAACCTCTATAGATCTTTCAAAAAGAATTTTTCTTCTTGCTCTGCAAACCAGTCCTCCACAGCTTTTATTACCTCCTCGTTGGAAGAAAATTTACGGCCTTTTAAACTTTTTTTCAGTTGAAGAAAGAGATGATAGTCGGATGAAGCCAAATCTGGTGAATAAGGGAGGTGTTCTAGTAATTCTAACCCTAAATCACAATTTTTTTGCATGGCAACATCAGATTTGTGTACTGGGGCGTTGTCCTGTGATAACAAAACACCTTTGGAAAGCTTTCCACGTCTTTTCTCTTCAATTTTTTCCCGTAGAGTGGTCAGTAATGTCGAATAGTAATCTCCAGTTAATGTCATTCCCATATCCAAAAAATCAATAATGATTACTCCATGGCAATCCCAAAAAACTGAAGCAAGAACTTTTCCAGCAGATTTTTGGACACGAAACTTCTCAAGTCTTGGAGAACCAGAGTGTCGCAATTCCATCGATTGTTGCTTTGTTTCTGGATCGTAGAAATGTATCCAAGTCTCATGCATAATAACAATTCGGTTTAAGAAGTCTACATCGTATTCAAATCGAGCACAGATCGAACGCGATGCTTCTACCCTTGCACGCTTTTGGTCAACATTCAAACATTTGGAGATCCATTTTGCAGAAATTTTTATCATTTCCAAATTGACGTGAACTATACAGGGTGTCCCAGAAGTCCCGCACTTCCTTGAGGGGATCGAAAGTGAAAAATATTCTAAGCCCAAATATCCATGTTCGGAATTTTTTGATGAAGTAGTTAATCAGTTAATAATTAATGAAAGTGACCAATCAGGAGCGCGGTACAGAAGAATGAGTAAGCCTTCGGGGACGCGAGAGTGAGACGCCAGAGCTGCTGCCGGCTTTTCACGCAGTAAACCGAGTGTGACGTCTCACTTTCGCGTCCCCACTGCTTACTCATTCTTCTGTAGCGCGCTCCTGATTGGTCACTTTCATTAATTAATAACTAATGAACTACGTTATCAAAAAATTGCAAACATGGATATTTGGGCTCAGAATATTTCTCATTTTCGATCCCCTCAAGGAAGTGCGGGACTTCTGGGACACCCTCTATAATGAACGCATTCATATGAAATCTTCAGTGCTTCATCAGATATCCGTTTAAGCCCAATTCGACGGTCTGATAAAATCAATCATGTCATGAACTGCATCGATATTTTCGGGGACTGACACAGAAACTGGCCTTCCCGATCGGTCATCATCTTCAATGGAAAATTAACCTCTTTCGAAATGTGTATCATCTGATAGATAAAAACATGAAGAAAATGAAACACGAAATATAGAAAGACATCAACTCGATTGTGAGTAGGAATATTAGGGGGCAATTTCACATTGACCTCCATGGTTGTTCGTGAAATTTAATTGTGATTCACGTTAAAATGACAGTTTACTATCAATATTCTCCCCGAGGGATTTCAATAACCAGCACCGATAAAATTAAATATGAACAGTAATGGGCGAAATCCTCAACGGGGAATTCAGCCGACAATGTGCACAGAAACGAGGACTGTAGGGTTGGATGTGGTCGATAACAATACCCAAATAGAGACGTTAGAAGGCAGGATCGTGTAAGATCCTCAACCCCATTAGGTCAGAGTTTTGGTCATCGTTTATAATCATGGGAACCTATCTACCACCTATCTCGTAGTGTATTAATGCTATAAATCGTTTCCGACTGCATTTATCATTATTATATTTCTGACCCTAATTTCGTTCCGAACCCTAACCGTGATTTGTTTCACGGGTAGATAAATCGGGAACGACAGAATGGATGAAGCTAGAAAGCGCTTTGGGGCTGGGATGAAAAGGTTATTGTTCGAATTTAGATTCTTCACAGAAAGATATTCAGATATCAGAGGAAATTTACGGATTATACTCCTTTCACTTTCATGATTTAGGTTTATCAAGTTTTTTTACTTAAAACTGACGCATGTTGGTACTCCTGAAATGTCAAATAATTCTCAGAGACGTGGCCAATGTTAATTTCTATTTACTCTTTTTTAACTTTGTTAATGGAGTTAGTTTTTTATGGTTTAACTGTGACACAGGTTTCGTAGTACTACTACATTTTCATACTGGAGTATTTCAAGTTGTGCAAAAAGGTATTTGAATGTCTACTGGAGGTTTATTTCTCGAGAATTTCAATTTTCCGTCTTAAATTTGCTATTACCTTAAAATATTCACTAACATCCACACCATTTCTAATAAGCGCCCTTATTATATTTAATCATTGAAAATTTGCCCCACAAAGTTGATGAACTCCATATTTCTGATTTTTCTTCTAAGTATGCCAGGAAAACAGGTTCACTGAAGTTCCCTTCTACATTTTTCAATTTACACCAGGCCAGGAAATTGTTATATGCAATATCGTACTGCTGAACAGATTTTTTAGGTAGGAGTTCCAGATTTGCTCCTCTTGCAGACTCTTCAATATCCACAGGAACAACCGAATCACACTTTTATTAATAATTAGACTCTCGACAAACATATTAAGCAGTTAAATACCCAACACGAAAATTGGCCAGGAACGAAATTCAAATGACAGCGTCTTTTTTCATTTGTTAGTAATCATAACACTGGCAACGTTTGCCATTCACAGCAACCTTTTGATTATTTGATTATTCAAATTTTCAAGTTTATTGTCATATGTAATACCACTAGAGATGGAATTTTGCCGGCAAATTTTCTCGATTGTAATATGAAAGTTTGTTGCTCGGAAATTTTGCGAACGACATTTGATTTTGGGAAAAATGTTATGAGCGAAATTTCCGAAAAGCAACAAACTTGAATATTACAAGAGAGAAATTTTACCTGCTCAAATTTCATCCCGAGTGGTGTTCGGCATGACTATTTCACGAGAAAATGTCTAACATTATAAGTAATATGGTCACATTTGACACGGATTCCGCTATTTGGCAAATTAGAATCCATAGATTAACTATGATTTTCATTTCCGAAGCTATCTATGAATTGGAGAAACGTCAAAAATTTTATCGCTGAAAAGCTAACATGTTGGTTTTGCCGGTTTGAAAGTTTTTTCGAGATGAAACCATCATTGCTACGGAAACTTCCTCACTAAAAATGAAAAGAGTGGAATAGTCATTGCAAATTCGCCCATTTCATTATCAAAATAGCGCAGTTGTACAAAGAACATTGTATGGCATTTGTGTTAAAAGTGATTTTATTTTGTTCGTGAACTTTTTCACTCACAAAATAAAACGTCTCTTTTAACACTCTTATCATAAATAACTATTTTTAATATTCGCCATATTCCCATCTTTCTGATAGAGCTCGAAATCCGTCACTGTAAAACTATTCATCTTTTGAGGCCATCCACCAGCCAGCCATTCTTTGATGTCTTCATATCAGTGGATCTGCTGATGAGCCAGACCATATGTCATCTACCAAAACAAGTACTTATCTGACGTCGAAATATCTGAGGAATACAGCGGGTGGGGTAGGATGTCCCATTTGAGTGTTCCAGGTTCAAACGGGTTTAGCTACGTAGGCCGAGAGTTGTCATGGTGTCACTTCATCATGCCTCTGCGCAGTATCTTCGCAAAGTTTTTGGAGCTCTCGATGCCTTCAGCCATCTTTTTCGTCCAAAGAAAGTAGAAAATCAACAGTTTCCGTAAATGACGATTATTTAGCACCGAATCAGACATATTCAGACAACTAAAAGTATATGGCAACAAAAAAAAATCAGTAATGCGTTCAAACACTATGTTTATCTACTCCCATAGAATAATATATCCATTATTCAACTGATTTTGATCTGTAATAGTTTCTATAAACCAATAGTGTGAGGTAATAATAACTCACTCGGATACAAATAGGAAATCTGTAGCTTACGAAATGAATAAAAAAGTCGGGTCAATGGGGAACTCTATTTCAGGCATCACTGTAACGTTCTCGCCATCCATTTCTACATTTTCTCAGGTCAGAATATCCAAAAATTGCATTTGGAAAACGTGAATTTTTGACGTTTTCTACGGAATTCGATATCGATCCGGTTTTCGACCACAGAAATCCCTTTTGACAACTGTTGTCAATTTTGAAAATGCATATTAATTCGAATTTTACTGAAGAAGTCGAAGATAAAGTATAGTGTTCCATTCACGGTAATGGTCATAACACACTTGATGAATTACACCCCTCGCCTGACGGCTCGGGCTGCAAAATTCATCTGCGTGTGTTATGACTTACATTACCGCTCATTGAACAATATACTATTATATCAGATTTCTAAGCTTGATTCATGACGTTTGGGATATTTCAGAAGACGAAAATCGAGTTATAGAGTGTTTCTTGCAAATAAGCCTTTTGGAAAACTTCCACCGCAACTTACGGAAGTATCTGAAAGATAACAAGTTATGGTGAACTTTCCTGAGTGCATTTTCAAACGCAGTTTGAAGAAGATGACTTAACTCATCTTTGGATTAATCAGAACTGCCAATCATATTTTCCCTCCACTCGAGAAGTTCATTAATTCGATCCGTGCACGACATAACCACACGTGAAGTTTATACGGTGAGACCGAGAAAGTCACGGGTCCTAAAGGCTTCCGAAAGACCTGCATTAGATATTCATCAGGAACTCACGGAGGGGTCCATACATAAGAGAAGTCAAGAAGTTGTCTGGTCCCAAATGTGGAAGCGAGATTTATTCGTATTCAGACTCCGACGTATAAGACTTAAGAGGTAAATCGGCCTCTTTATCTGAGTGAACTGCTCGCTGAATCTGATGCGATTTGAATATGCGTGAGAGAAAGAATTATGGTCTTTTTGTGGCGGCCGGAGAATAACGCAATAGAAGAATGGTCTGAAAAGGGCGAATCTGGCACAAAAAATTGTCACTTTTCTGTATCTCAAGAAAACACAACTTTGTTCAATGTGGACGCTTTTTGGTTCTCTCTCACCAGAAGAGGATTCAACATTAATAGATTCAATAACGCATTCACACATATATCAACCTTCTATCGCATCTGCGTCAATAAATAACGTGGTTAATGGTATGATGAACCTCTCAGGATTGGCCCATTACTGTGCCGAGAAGTGACAGCCTAAGTCTAATGTCTCATGCATAAATTATTATAATGTCCTGAGACAACTCGTAACTTACTGAACTCTGCAAAATTCTCGAATTTTCAGCGGTAAAGATAAGTGCAACGAAATAGTGGTAAGTATACTGGAGGCATTTTATTTGTAAATAGGGGAGAAGTTTTTTCTCCATTTAACGGTTTGATGGATGATCTGTTGATGAATAATTCATATTTGATCAATATTGATATTCAGGGTGTTCCTACATTTGAGGTACAAACGAAAAGGAGATATTCCTTGGGTATTTTCAAGAGAAAAAGTCAAATTAACGTTTTCGTGATACAGGGTGTTAAAGTTTCAAGATTTTTCCTCAAAGTATCTGTATTTCACAAGATACAGGGTTATCATAATAATCCGTGCATTAGACGTTTCTCGGCCTCTATGAGGAAAAGATTTCTGAAATATGGTGCACGGCTGTGTTTCGAAGGGGGAAATCGGGCTAAAATATTTTCATCGAAATCGCACTTCCGGTTATACCGGAAGTGACCATCAGCTTTGGTATTTCAAATGGAACTACCTATTTTTCTAACCAGAAATGGATTCCTTTTTGAATTTTACACATTTTTCATTTGGAACATTTTTACGTAGTTGTCATGGTTACGAAGATATAAGGACTTTTATGAGAAAATGGCCAGTTGCAGAGGTCCTCGAAACGTATCATAGCATGCATGCTATCCATAATAAAGAAACAAATGAAGGATTTTACGAAAATTCAATAATTTTGCTTCGTATTGCATGGCTATCGAATCATGTTGTTCTATTGAAACTGTCACAATAAATTCATATTTCTGAGAAATTTCAAACAGCAATAACTTCATTTTTTCAAATGGCTTATATCTTCGTAACCATAACAACTAGGTACGTAAAAATGTTTCAGATAAAAAATGTGTAAAATTCGAAAAGGAATCCATTTCTGGTTAGGAAAATAGGTAGTTCCAATTAAAATACCAGAGCTGATGGTCACTTCCGGTATAACCGGAAGTGTGATTTCGATGAAAATATTTTAGCATGATTTCCCCCTTTGAAAAACGTCCGTGTGCCAAATTTCAGAAATCTTTTCCTCATAGAAGCCGAGAAACGTCTAATGCACGGTTTATTATGATAACCCTGTATTCAACTGAAATTTGGCCCAGAAATCTTGGGAGATTGGAAGACGTCTCTGATACATTTTCAGTATTTAAATAAACTGAAAACTGGGCTATGGCTCCTCAATTTTGAACAAACATTCCTTTTCGAATTACCGAAAATGCGGATTTAATGAAAAACCCTTGGGGTCAAGGTTCGAAGAACTACGTAATGTGGAGAAAAATGGCGTCAGAGTAGCACTCCATTAAAAACTTACTAGCACGTCTCTGTGGTCAACCAGCCAGGCGATATTTCCATATTTCATACCAGACCCCTTGGGATGAATTAGGTGAAAAGAAAAGAAATAGCCATCCGCTGGCTCGTACAACTCTGTTGAAGAAGCCATTAAGGGGTTCATCGATCCGGTAGGGTTTCACAGGAAATTTTGTGGGGTGAAATAACGTATTAGGTTGAATTGAATAACGCTTCGTGTTTTTCACGATGATGATTCGTTATTTCTAATGATGAAACTTCTGATTCGAGCCAAAATAAGTTGGTTTCCAATTTTGAGATTTAAATTTTTAATTTGAAAAGTTTTCAGGGGAAATGTCGAATTATTCTTCAACTGGGACTTCAAAATTCTCACTGGAGATGTAGCTTCATTACTCAACTCTTGACTCGAAGAATTCCTTGGGGAATTGTAGGAAACTATGAACTATGACTTTTACACTGAATATTTCTATTCGAAATAGAGGAAGATGGTAAGAACAAGAAAATAATAATTGGTTTTCAATTCCCGCATTATCTTCGTACTTTCTATTAATTCAATTCCTTCAGAACTCTGGATTATAATGATGATAATGCAGCTATGGGGTAAAAATTAGAAAAAATCCATTAATAAAAAAGATCGAAGTGCTTCAAAAATGATAATGATACTTTGATATTCATTTATTTATACAGTGAAAGGAACGTTGCGTTTATGAAACGTACCAAAAATAGTTGTAGACGAGCTCAAAAATATAAAAATTGAATGACCCCGACGTGATTTGAACACGCAACCTTCTGATCTGGAGTCAGACGCGCTACCGTTGCGCCACGGAGTCTTTGGTAGAATGTGATATTATTTGGATATTGAATGGCATGTCTTTATACCTGCTGTAAATATACCCTGCGGAACCGGTATAGACCAGGTTATTCAGTGGCGTAGCGGTAACCGCAAGGGCAAATCATACCCGGTGTCAGCAAAGTTAAGGCAACTTCAAGCTCATGGAATTCAGTTTTTTTCTGAGTGTGCTCAACATCGAGGATTTGGATTATTGAGATGCATCTCAATGCGTTCAGGTTGAGTAGGCTTGATTTCTTCTTCTTCCTGTGCGGGGCCTTCAGTTGGCCGAACGTAGGCCTTATGGCCTATTGTTCATACCGCATTTGTGTAATACTGGAGAGACTCAGACCCGAAGGCATGCTGACACGAATGCCGCGAGCCGGCAAGGAGGAGTCTCTCTCACTATAGAGATGGAAGGTGTAGGGTTCCCTAGGTGTGTTAACCTCAGTGTCGTCGTTTCATCCGCGTTCTTGCACCAACGGCACAGGGAACACTCAGACTCAGTCAGACCCATTCTTTTTAAATGTTTGTTAAACAGATGGCCAGTTAGAGCACCAGTCACCAGAGACAAGAGCATTTTGACCTCCGGCTTCGAAGAAGGCCCCTTGATAAGGAGTCTGGACTGCCTGAGATCCGTTCTTGTGTTCCACTCAGAGGAGAGTTTCTTATCAATCCATCTCTTGAAGAGGTTTTTGATATATATGTATGATAGATAGGAAGCGCGGGTTCCGGCTTGATTTAGGTTATGTTTTGTTTGATTTAGGTTATGTTAGGTTCAATTGGCTGTGGTAGGTTCGTTGAGTTAGATTTGGTTTGGTTATTTTCGTTTAGCTAAGGTAAGTTAAGGTTTGCTTTGGTAAGTAAAGGTGAATTTCAAACTTTTCTATTGAATCAAAACTCAAAGTTGCTCCATATAGTGTCACAGATATATCTGCTGGATCAATCTGCCAAAGAAAGAAATATTTCTGACTAGAATAACATAATCATACCTTCGTAAATAAAACAAAAACATAATGGCAACTGATGTAAACCTGTAAATCAGTCGAAATCAAAACTTGCACTCGAGGGGATCCTCTTATCAGAGACAATCAATTGGATTGGGTGGGTCACCTAAGCTTGATTTATTTTCAATGGAAACCATCGAAGCTCGTGAACCATTCCGCAGTTATCAGATTGAAAAACCCGAAAGAGGAAAATATTCATCAAATTCTTTGAAAAACTGGATAGTCTATTAATCTATGAGTATGGCTTCTCAAAATGACATATTCTTCACTTCTGAGGCCGGTATTCATAGTAGTCCCTCAAGATGAGGCATAACAAGAACGACTTTATGGTGTTTTCGAGTTCGAAGGTCACCAATAGCGGAACCTACTGAGTCACGGCTTCAGATCCTCAGGATTGAGACAATAAAACCCTGAGGCAGTTTATGTACATTGAATTTATCATTGTTCAGATATCGCCGATCTGAAAACTGTCATAACTAGGAATGTACAGGGTATGGATTAAGCATGGAAACAAGAAAATGTCTTCGAAACCATTCGCACAGGCTCGGGCAGATGAAAGAGAAGTGATGATGATTCATACAGTGTGTGAAATAAAAAAACCTTTGACCTTTGGGAATGTTATGTTGTTAGATTCCAATGGGGGACTACGGTCCGAGTTGCCAACCCAAAAATTTCGCTTTTTTCTACCAATGGGGAAGGGAAATTTCAGAACAAATTTGTAATGATCAGCTTCACATTATTCATGAATATCCGTAAACTTCGACTCGGCTTTGTAAACCAGGTAATTAGAGCAAAATATCGATATTTGTAAAGATCATCGCTGATTGGCTGAGAGTTTTGTTGGATCTCCTGGTTCACGTCAACAATGTCAATAGACCAGTCCAACGATCTGTCACGATCATCTGTTAAAAATTAAATCTGTTAAATGTTTCCATGCTAGGACAAACAAATAACAAACATTTTCGATCAGTACTTCTGTTACCCTATAATTACTATCATTTTCTCTAAAGTTGAGTGTTGTGATACCAATTTTTGAGTGAATAAACATAGTGTGATATTTAAGGACTATCCTAATTGAGTAATTATTTCGTAAAATTGCAAACTGAAGATGCAGCTGTAGCACAAAGATATCACCAAAAACTTCTACGTATACCTACAGAACGTGAACGTGAATTATTTATGAAGTTCGTGAATATAGGAAAATGCAATTCAAAATTACCCAATGTAAACTGATTTATTGTTTATGATATGATATATACACATAAAAAAAGTTTGGGTATGTACATACATTGAGGACATTATTAGAATACAAAACTCACAAATATCAAGTTCCTCTAACTGTAATAAAATGTTTTTAACATACAGTATTTTTCAATTTCTTCTCAGATTAATCAGCTCTTTAAATAGCTGATAACTATCTCCTAAACAGGCAGTCCATTTAGTTGTATTTTATGGGTGAAATTGAAGAAGCAGGAAATCTATAGAATTTCACAATGCCAAGAGGACTTTTACTTCCCCAATTAACCACACAACATAATAATAGCATACTTTTATAAGACAAAAATGAAGCAATTTCGTGAAAAAACACAGAATAAACAATCGGTTTGTTCACTGTTTGTCGTGACAGATCGTTGGTCCATTGACATTGTTGACGTGAACCAGGAGATCCAACACAACTTTCAGCCAATCAGAGATGATCTTTACAAATATCGAAATTTTGCTCTAATTACCTGGTTTGCAAAGCCGGGTCGAAGTTTGCGGATATTTATGAATAATGTGAAGCTGATCATTACAAATTTGTTCTGAAATTTCCCTTCCCCATTGGTTGAAAAAAAGCGAAATTTTTGGGTTCGCAACTTGGACCGAAGTCCCCCATTATTGGTTATATCAAGTGCATGGATCGAATTATCGGATTAAAAATCTCCTTTTGCGAAACCCTCGATTCTGTGTCTGATAAATCAGCTTCCCTGAGGACGTTACGAAAAAGCATCGCCAAAGTTGGAAAAATCATCGAATTCTATCAGTTCCGATTGGGATTTCCCCGCCGACCCCGTTGTCCATAATATCGGCCGGTGTCAGAGCCAACAATAATTCATCCGCGATAAAGGGCGCCCACCAGATTGACGTCACAAATCCCCAACGAATTGATATATCGGGGGGGTTTTGGAAATCGCGGCGGACTGGAATTTTATTTAAGGGAGATTCGGCTTGCATTTCGACCGCATCGATATCTGTATCGTTTTGTTCTATATGTGAGAGGCGCTCTCATCACAAATCGTTTAAAAAAGCAATAAATATGGAAAGTATTCGGAGCATGTGATACGTGGCCCCCATATCGGAATGGAAAAATAGGCGAATAAAATCGCGCGCGCGTTATAGAAATGCGGACTTCGGGCACATAAAACCCGGAATGGGATCGTTTTTTGCATCATAAACAAGCCCCATTATGAATGCGGAAGATCCGAATTCGGTTGTTCAAGGTGCCGAGTGGAAGTATCTTGACGTATGTCGTCGTATGTAGTGGCAATCTGTCAACGACTTTTAGGGTCCCGTCCACAGCCCTCGTTGGAAAGATTGCGAAGGCGGGGCTCATGTAACACACTCAAACATAGGTTTATGCATGACAGCTGTGGCGTGTAATGAATGGGTAGGAATTTTTGATGTTCTTTCCACAGTCAGAGATATTCAGAAGCAGAAGTTCCTCAAGGATCCATACTAGGACCGCTACTCCATAGTATACAGAGGTATCCGGAAATTTCTGCGGGCGCCCATGATAATAAATAGAAAGCAGCATTCGTCCAGTGCAATTTTTCCGGCAGAGACAGCCCCACAATCTACGACCTCGAATTAATAAATGCAGTACCTTTGGTGGCTATCTGGGAATATGATATTTCGGCAAAATTCCCATAATTCGCGAAATTGGAGAAATTTTTTTCTCGGATCACCACCAAAGTTGCTGGATTCACTAATTCGAGGGCGTAGATTAAGAATATGTAATCAGTTATTTTTTAATGAAAAATAGTTTTCGAGTAGGTAATGACCATTATAAAATACCAAAATTTTCCACAAAAAGTTAAAAATTTCCTGAAGTATCAAACCTATAAAAGTATATTTTTCGAGTAAATTCCTTCAAAAATTCAGAAATTTTCCACAAGTATATAAATCCAAGGAAGAAACTATTTACAGATCCGTAATTTACGACCCCGAATTATACAGTTACTTTGATGGCTATCTGAGAAAATGATATTTCGGCAAAATTTCAATATTAATTACAACTACAATTATTAATTATACGTATTTTTAGAAGACTATTCCACTCATTCCATTTGTAGTGAGGAAGGTTCCGTAGCAACGATCGTTTCATCTCGACAAAATTTTCAAGCCGGAAAAACTAACAAGTTGGTTTTTCAGCCACAAAATTTTTGACGTTTCTCGAATTCATAAATAGCTTCGGAAATAAATATCATAGAGAAAACAAACAAAGTTCAGTAGTTTAGTCAATCTATGATGAATTCTAATTTGCCAAATAGCGCAATACGCGTCAAATGTGAACATATTTCCGTATTTTCTCGTGAAATCGTCATGCCGAATACCACTCGAGATGAAATTTAAGCAGGTAAAATTTATCTCTTGTAATATTCATGTTTGTTGCTTTTCGGAATTTTCGCTCATGACATTTTTTCAAAAATCACTCGCCTGACGGCTCGTGATTTTGATGCAACTGTAATTCGCGAAATTTCCGAGCAACAAACTGGGAGTACTGGGAGTACAATCGAGAAATTTTGCCGGCAAAATTCCATCTATAGTGGTATTACATATGACTATCCCACTCTTCCCATTTTTAGTGAGGATGTTTCCTTAGCAACGATCGTTTCATCTCTACAAAACTTTCAAACCGGCAAAACCTACAAGTTTGTTATTCAGCGATAAAATTTTTGACGTTTCTCCAAGTATATAAATCCAAGGAAGAAACTATTTACAGATCCGTAATTTACGACCCCGAATTATACAGTTACTTTGATGGCTATCTGAGAAAATGATATTTCGGCAAAATTTCAATATTAATTACAACTACAATTATTAATTATACGTATTTTTAGAAGACTATTCCACTCATTCCATTTGTAGTGAGGAAGGTTCCGTAGCAACGATCGTTTCATCTCGACAAAATTTTCAAGCCGGAAAAACTAACAAGTTGGTTTTTCAGCCACAAAATTTTTGACGTTTCTCGAATTCATAAATAGCTTCGGAAATAAATATCATAGAGAAAACAAACAAAGTTCAGTAGTTTAGTCAATCTATGATGAATTCTAATTTGCCAAATAGCGCAATACGCGTCAAATGTGAACATATTTCCGTATTTTCTCGTGAAATCGTCATGCCGAATACCACTCGAGATGAAATTTAAGCAGGTAAAATTTATCTCTTGTAATATTCATGTTTGTTGCTTTTCGGAATTTTCGCTCATGACATTTTTTCAAAAATCACTCGCCTGACGGCTCGTGATTTTGATGCAACTGTAATTCGCGAAATTTCCGAGCAACAAACTGGGAGTACTGGGAGTACAATCGAGAAATTTTGCCGGCAAAATTCCATCTATAGTGGTATTACATATGACTATCCCACTCTTCCCATTTTTAGTGAGGATGTTTCCTTAGCAACGATCGTTTCATCTCTACAAAACTTTCAAACCGGCAAAACCTACAAGTTTGTTATTCAGCGATAAAATTTTTGACGTTTCTCCAATTCATAGATAGCTTCGGAAATGAATATCATAGAGAAAACAAACAACGTTTAGTTAATCTATAAATTCTAATTTGCCAAATAGCGCAATCCGTGTCAAATGTGACCATATTACTTAATGTTAGACATATTTTCTCGTGTAATAGTCATGCCGCATTCCACTCGAGATGAAATTTAAGCAGGTAAAATTTCTCTCTTGTAATATTCAAGTTTGTTGCTTTTTAACAAACTTTCATATTACAATCGAGAAATTTTGCCGGCAAAATTCCATCTCTAGTGGTATTACATATTAAAAAATTTCTCTGATCACCACCAAAGTTGCTTGATTCACTAATTCGAGGGCGTAGATTAAGAATATGCAATCAGATATTTTCTATAAAATATAGTTTTCGAGTAATAATACAAAAATTTTCGGAAATTTTCCACAAGAAGTTGAAAATTTTCTCAAGTATCAAACCTAGGAAGAAACTAATTACAGATTAGTAATCAACGACCTCGAATTAGTGACTACAGTAATACAGGACATTTTCATCGATACCTTTTATCTTTCGTGAATTCATCCAAGACTCAAACATTTTGAACTCCTTGTCTTAAGCATCTTGGACTTTTCAGGCAAAATCTGCATTAGTCATCTCTTGAATGACGGCTTTCACAATATATTCCCCTCAAGTTGAAGCTGGATAACGTGTAACATGGTAACCCATCTCGACATCATTTGTTTGTTCAGGTATGAGTTCATTATTTGCCCTGCCTAAGTCTAAGAGCCAAGAGGAAACCATTCTAAGCATCTCACTAGAGAATATATTTCGTGGAAATATGAGAATTGCACGCCAACTGCGAATGCATTCTGTGTTCAAATGAATTCAGACGTTTAGATTTAGGGGTATGCTCAACATTTTTTTTTTGCTTTTCGAGGGCTATCTTCTTCTGGTTTTCAATTAGTTAGATTCAATAGTAAAGATTAATGGAGTCAGTGAAAACCGAAAAGGGAAGCTCTGCTTTGTGGTGAAGTATCAAATGAATTACTTGGGAAATTAGGCTGATGTTGCCGCCAATGGCAACATATTCTGTTATTGGCGTTTCTCTCTAACCATCCCTTTATGACTTCGTTTCCGCAAATTGCAAATATTGTCCTTATATCAAATGGGTAGCTAATGCAATTAACCTAGTCGTTGACATAGATTCACCTTTGACCAACCAACTCATTGAATCTCATCGTCAGTCATGAATTTGTAATGGACAAAATCGGTTTACTCGGATGAATATTATAAGAATTATCTAAACAATAATCAAAGGAAATTATAAATGATGCATTGGCCGTGGGATGGGATTTTGGCTACACCATTGCAGTAACTGAATCTCAAACTCATTTAACAAGCTATGAACCATCCTCTTTCAATATAAGAATCGCCAAATAAGATCTATTTGAGCGTGACTGTTACTGGTTTGCTTATTCCGGTGACTCTTTGAGATAGTTTACCAAACCTCCTAGCTTTGCTTAGGCGTATCTCCATTTCGAGCTTTCTGGCTCGTACAAACTGCTGGTTAGTTTTTTCCTCATCCGCAAGAGTTGAAAGAGCAAACCTTCCAAGGCATATCAGCAAGTACGAGGATATATTGAAAAATTCTTAGCCTACTTCAGAACCAAACAAAATTTCAATGTCAAAATATTTTATAACTCAACATAATATTCTCCTTTGAATACAATAATTACAAAGAACCTGCAACGTCCCTAAACCTTTGAAAAAAATCTTTCTTCTTGCTCTGCAAGCCAGTCCTCCACAGCTTTTATTACCTCCTCGTTGGAAGAAAATTTACGACCTTTTAAACTTTTTTTTCAGTTGAGGAAAGAGACGATAGTCGGACGGAGCCAAATCTGTTGAATGAGGGGGTGTTCTAGTAATTCTAACCCTAAATCACGAATTTTCTGCATGGCAACATGAGATTTGTGTACTGGAGCGTTGTCCTGTGAAAACAAAATACCTTTGGATAGCTTTCCGCGTCATTTCTCCTTAAATTTTTCTAGTAAAGTGGTCAGTAATGTCGAATAGTAATCTCCAGTTATTGTTCTACCCTTATTCAAAAAATCAATCATGATTACTCCATGGCAATTCCAAAAAACGGAAGCAAGAACTTTTCCAGCAGATTTTTGGACACGAAACTTCTTAGGTCTTGGAGAACCAGAGTGTCGCCATTCCATCGATTATTGCTTTGTTTATGGATCGTAGAAATATACCCAAGTCTCATCCATAGTTACAATTCGGTTTAGGAAGTCTACATCGTTTTCAAATAGAGCACAGATCGAACGCGATGCTTCTACCTCAGCACGCTTTTGGTCAACATTCAAACATTTGGCGATCCATTTCGCAGAAATTTTTTTCTCATGTCCAAATTGATGTGAACTATATGCTATATGATGAACGCGTTCGTATGAAATCTTCAGTGCTTCAGATATCCGTTTTAGCCCAATTCGACGGTCTTATAAAATCATTTCATGAACTGCATCGATATTTTTGGGGACTGACACAGAAACTGGCCTTCCCGATCGGTCATTATCTTCAATGGAAAATTTACCCCTTTTGAAGCATGCGATCCAACATTTCACGGTCGCATACGAAGGACATTGACCACCAAGAGTATTAAGCATATCTTCGTATCTGCTTAGCTATTAACCTTTTTGAATACAGGTACTTGATGATGGCTCGATACTCCAATTTTTCGATTTTTTCAATTTTGGTGGACATTTTTTTTTTGATTGCGTAACTCTGGTTTACTTTACACTTCTTATGAGTTATTGTTCGTTGATATGGTATCGCAATATTTTGTTTATGCATGGAACTGGTCTAGGCTTACTAGATATCGATACATCCTCGTAATTGGTTCTCAATTCGAACTGGACGAAAATCTCCCAAGAAAGTACGACAAACACCTTCAATTACCAGTTAGGTATTAACGCGAAATTCCGGCGTTCATAATGATCACTCAAATAATGATTATAGGAGTGAGAGGAAGCTAGAGGATGTTGCTAATTGGAATGGACAAACTCTAAAAATTTATTGGGAAATTATTCGCCCGGAAAAATTGGAAATGCCGATAATGAGGGAGGCATGTCTAGAAAGTTTGTAATGGGCATTCTTGAATGCATATTCCGCTGGATTCGCTCCTGAATGGGTTCCAGCAAGAATAGATGATTGAACGCTATTTTTATGTAATCGTTAAAGAAATTCTGGAGCGAGTTCGTTCGAGAGGCGTGTTCTTTTCAAGACCGCAAGACTTTCTCGACGAATCTAGCTGAAATCTCTTTGTTTCCCTCCGAAAATGTTTCCCTTAACATCCATAACGTGTAGTAAATAAAGTCGACACGTACCCAAGCCCAAAGCGAACTGACAGCTGACGTTCAAGCGACCCTTCGATCTTCACGGAACCGTTGATCCAAAACCGCTGCTTGAAGTTGCGAGAAACCGACAATCGAATGAACATAAACACCCACACATACAGAGACACACATCCTCGTCCTTATTTTGCTATGCAGCAGCAACTGTGAATTGTGTAATGCGGTCTCGTCTGAATGCTAAATATTCCCAGAAGCCAGGAGCAAGCAACCAGAGAAATGTGGTCGAGGCGATAAACGCCAACATCCCCTCGTTGCTTCGGGATCACGTCCTTCTCCCGGAATCAAGATGTCTGTTAACGTCCCTAATTATATGGGAAAATATACACAAGCGCACGTAGTACCCGTAATGTGCGAGAGATTTGTTGGGAGTCCTGTTTTATGGTTCTAAGCCGACAATAATGATATGGATTTTTTCCGCAAGAAATGATGAGACCACAGTCTGAAGTTCTTTTGACAAAATAGAGATCGATTCTGTGGTCGTGTCACAGAAATCCCACAAGAATTTTCAATCTGCTTAATTAAATTACACCACTGCCACTAGCTCGCAAGCCTAAAACAGACATTTATACCCTTGTGAGCACCTAAAAGTTAATTCGCCAGGACTTTTCCCGGTACAACATTGCACGAAACCAGACAGCCAGCAGATGCATCCCTTTTAGTCAGAACAACCGTGAGTACCATTCTCTCGCTGTTTACTTTGTGGTATTAATTCTCATCTATTCTTTACATCTGATTTATTCTTCAATGGTGATACGGATTAGTACAGCAGTCCATTCTTCTCTGCAAGAGAGCTCTTGTATTATTTAACTGGGGTCCTCCGGGAAATGCGACCACATAGATCTTTTGTTCTCTACCCTACTCATTCTTTGAAACTCAAGGAGGTCTTCGATGGTGTTGATAAGACCGACAACATCCTTAGGAGCCTTGGCCGATACCTCATGGGTATCCAGGCCTGGTTTCCCCACGTGAATGGTTCTTAGACAAGCCAGCTCTTGACACTTGCATACCATGCGTTCAGCTGTTTCTGCTTCTGATCCGCAGAGCCTACAAATCTCGTCTGTTGAATTTTCCATACGGTACATATGATGTTTGTGCCGACAGTGGCCTCTCAGCAGACCTACCATTACCCGAAGCTCAGCTCGTGACATCTTCAGGGGCTTACTGGTAAAGGTCGGTGAAATCATCACGAATTTCCAGGAGTGTCTCTCCAGATAGTTACTCTGTTGTCCAACTCCCATTGTTGGACCCCTGCTTCATATTGGTCTTTACAAAGCCCACAGAAAGTCTCGGATCCAGTAGGTGTTGATCTCGATGCACTTCTCGCAAGCTCATCGGTTTTTCATTTCCTTCATCACCACAATGCCCTGGCATCCATAGTAGAGCCACTTTATTGCCTTTGGACAGTTGCTTTATGGTGTAACGGCACTTCCATGGTAGAGACCGCCTTTTTCATAAGAATTTCCATATCTTGTAACTTCTGAATTTCAAATAACTGTGTAAGAAACTGTAGAAGTCGAAGACTCACTCTGTATACACGAAAAAGGTCCCTAACTCATTTCCAAAATGACAGTGTGTATCTTGAATGCATCCCTGGGTTAAATAGCCTTCCCCAGTCCTAGGTTCCGCAGTTATCTACGGTCGGAATGGCAACTAGATCTCATAATACTGTACAAACATCTGAAATTGGAGCGAATCAATATTTCCCATAGCAGTAAGTTATTCAGATATGCCGTTACTGCATCGATCTTTTATTTGTTCCGCCCCTGCTTCCCTATTATCTCCTGCATTGTGGGGTCCGGATATTTCTGCATCCCTGTGGAGATATTTGCAAATAGTTCGAATAAACCTGTTGAGATCTCATGCACCTCGGATGCTTGTAAGTTTGCAAATTAGGTAACTTTTGGCCCAGAAGGGTTGAAGTGTTATTGGTGGTTAATATTTGTTAACAACCCTGTGGGAGCTGCAGTTTTAATTCACCAATTAGGTTATGATCCTGTTTTGTCGGTCAGACGCGTTAAGGACTCCTGGAGATCCTTAACATGCAGGATATTGCAAAAAAACGTACAACAGAGCGATAAATCTTCGTTAAATCCGTGCAAAAATCCTTGGACCAATGAAATCGCTTTTCGACCTTTGGGAGTAACACACTGTCAACATAATAATGCCTACTACGCCTTCAAGAGACTTGCAGAGAATGAAGATTCACGAATACCAAATAAAATATGTATATATATGGACGGCCAAATGAGATCCCCAGAGGACTGTATTGTTAAAGTCTGGATACCATTCGTTTCTTGTCATTTTCATCCTAGGGTTCACGTTCCACCTCTTTTTATTACTGTGAAGTTCGATCATCGTTCTCTAATACTGTTTCTCAGGGCCGATCCTAGGGTGTTGGCCGCCCGCGTGCAGAATCCTTATGTGCCGCCCCAAGGACAAATAAAATATATGTATCTTTTTTTGACATATAAAAAAAATCTTTGATAGGCATCCTTTTAATTTTAGGAAAAAACTGTACATATTAGATTCAAGGGGGGGTAACCCCGCTACTTTTTCCGTAAATATTTCGATGAGCCCTCTGCCCTCCGACATCTTCTCCAAAGATTTTTATGTTAACTTACACAATGAAAATGCAATTTTCATATACGCATATATATTTTCAATACTACTGTATTCGTGTACTAGATGATGTATCCTGTACTAGATACGTGATACATCGATTTCAACAAAATAAAAAATATTCAATAAAAAAATATGTGATGTAGGAAAGAAAAACGAACCGAATACTAAAAAAACTATGTGTACAAAAAGGAACTAAGTCTTTTATTCATCCATTTTAACGAAATAAAAAAACATTCAATGAAGAAAATAAACTTGATATTGAAAAAAACAAACCTATATGTAACAAAAATATAAATACAAACAGGACATTTCAACCAATTCAAAAAACATTCGATAAAAAATGTAAAATAGGAAACATAAAATGAATACTAAAAGAAAAACACTTACAAACTAATATTTAACAAAAAGTATAAATACGAACTAGCAACAGTCTTTTATTCAGTCTGTAATGACTAGTATGTATACGCATAAACAGTACCTATTAAAATAACTTTCCTAGCTTTTTGAGAAGCAAATAAATCAATAATTTCGCTCATATCAATTCTTTCCGATATTTCAGATTCAATAGAGATAATGGCGAAATTCGAGAGTCTCTCCTGTGACATATTGCTTCTCAAGTAATCTTTAATTATTTTCAATTTACTGAAACTCCTTTCTCCTAGAGCAACAGAGACAGGCAATGTTAATAAAATTCTTATGGCTAATGAGAAATTGGAAAAACAAGAAACTAAATCATTTTTAACAATAATTTCTAATAAGTATTTCATGATAATAAATTAAATTTTCGGAGAAATTCCTTTGAAAAAATCAAAATGAAAGAATATAGCAAATAGCAACAATATAATTTGTTAATAGTTCAATGGCTTGATATCTGTGTGGAAGATTTCACACAAGCCCATCTCTATTGAACCATAGACTTGGGATAATATGTCTATGTATTGAACCGACTGAATAGCAACGCCACATAGGTACGTTAAGTTGACAGCCCACCAAAACGGATCGAGTTCGGACCTATGCCATAATTTTGTACCCATTTTGTACCAATTTGTACCACCTTTAAAAAATTTTGTACCCCCACCGTTTCCGAGATATCGACCCCCTCTAGGTGGTGTGCCAACTTAACGTTAAGTTGGCAGACCACTCTGCAAGAATTGATCGTATCGAATTCAAACAAAAACTGCAATTTTGTACCCATTTTGTACCCTCCTGAACCGTTTTCATTTTTTCTCTAGAACCTACCGTTCCCGAGAAATGGGATTTTGAAAAAATAAATTTTTTCAAAAATTTTGAGATTTTTACTCCATAATTTTGTACCCATTTTGTACCAATTTGTACCACCTTTAAAAAATTTTGTACCCCCACCGTTTCCGAGATATCGACCCCCTCTAGGTGGTGTGCCAACTTAACGTTAAGTTGGCAGACCACTCTGCAAGAATTGATCGTATCGAATTCAAACAAAAACTGCAATTTTGTACCCATTTCGTACCCTCCTGAACCGTTTTTATTTTTTCTCTAGGACCTACCGTTCCCGAAATATGGGATTTTGAAAAAATAAATTTTTTCAAAAATTTGGAGATTTTTACTCCATAATTTTGTACCCATTTTGTACCAATTTGTACCACCTTTAAAAAATTTTGTACCCCCACCGTTTCCGAGATATCGACCCCCTCTAGGTGGTGTGCCAACTTAACGTTAAGTTGGCAGACCACTCTGCAAGAATTGATCGTATCGAATTCAAACAAAAACCGCAATTTTGTACCCATTTTGTACCCTCCTGAACCGTTTTTATTTTTTCTCTAGGACCTACCGTTCCCGAAATATGGGATTTTGAAAAAATAAATTTTTTCAAAAATTTTGAGATTTTTACCTCATAATTTTGTACCCATTTTGTACCAATTTGTACCACCTTTAAAAAATTTTGTACCCCCACCGTTTCCGAGATATCGACCCCCTCTAGGTGGTGTGCCAACTTAACGTTAAGTTGGCAGACCACTCTGCAAGAATTGATCGTATCGAATTCAAACAAAAACTGCAATTTCGTACCCATTTTGTACCCTCCTGAACCACTTTTATTTTTCCTCTAGCACCTACTGTTCCCGAGATATGGGATTTTGAAAAAAAAATATTTTTCAAAAATTTTGAGATTTTTGCTCCATAATTTTGAACCCATTTCGTACCAATTTGTACCACCTTCAAAAAAATTTGTACCCCCACCGTTTCCGAGATATCGACCCCCTCTAGGTGGTGTGCCAACTTAACGTTAAGTTGGCAGACCACTCTGCAAGAATTGATCGTATCGAATTCAAACAAAAACTGCAATTTTGTACCCATTTTGTACCCTCCTGAACCGTTTTTATTTTTTCTCTAGGACCTACCGTTCCCGAGATACAGGATTTTGAAAAAATAAATTTTTTCAAAAATTTTGAGATTTTTACTCCATAATTTTGTACCCATTTTGTACCAATTTGTACCACCTTTAAAAAATTTTGTACCCCCACCGTTTCCGAGATATCGACCCCCTCTAGGTGGTGTGCCAACTTAACGTTAAGTTGGCAGACCACTCTGCAAGAATTGATCGTATCGAATTCAAACAAAAACTGCAATTTTGTACCCATTTTGTACCCTCCTGAACCGTTTTTATTTTTTCTCTAGGACCTACCGTTCCCGAAATATGGGATTTTGAAAAAATAAATTTTTTCAAAAATTTTGAGATTTTTACTCCATAATTTTGTACCCATTTTGTACCAATTTGTACCACCTTTAAAAAATTTTGTACCCCCACCGTTTCCGAGATATCGACCCCCTCTAGGTGGTGTGCCAACTTAACGTTAAGTTGGCAGACCACTCTGCAAGAATTGATCGTATCGAATTCAAACAAAAACTGCAATTTCGTACCCATTTTGTACCCTCCTGAACCACTTTTATTTTTTCTCTAGGACCTACTGTTCCCGAGATATGGGATTTTGAAAAAAAAATATTTTTCAAAAATTTTGAGATTTTTACTCCCTAATTCTGAACCCATTTTGTTCCAATTTGTACCACCTTTGAAAATTTTGTACTCCCACCCTTTCCGAGATATCGACCCCCTCTTTGTGTACTGCTAACGTTCAGCTAGTGCTCATATTGCGTGGGTTGATCGGATCGAATTAGAACAAAAGCTATCATCTTGTACTCGTTTTGTGTCAATTTTGATCACCTTGACTTTATTTTGAACCCCCACAGTTTTCAAGAACTACTGTTGTGTACCAATTTGTAACATCTTCATTGCATCTTCATACAGAAGGACGAAAACAGTGCAACAAAAGTGTCGAGTATAATACAGTGTAACCTCTTTAATCCGAACACACGTTAATCCGAACACTCCGTAATCCGAACGCAAATTCCTTGAAGTGATAATCCGAACGCTCCCTCGATAATCCGAACGGTACGAGAACGATGTGCGTTTAGACAGGCATGAACGTGTCGGGAGCTCTCATACGCGATGTACGATTCGAGACTTCGGAGCTAGTTGTGCTTTTACATTCACACGAGTAAGATACGGTGGTTCATTGAATGATACAAGAGTCCTCAAACATGTCAAAAAGATTTTCTTTTTAGACCCAGATTAAAATAGAATGAAATTTTGGTTATGTTATTTTTTTTTCTGAATAAAGTTGGTACAAATTGCAAATGAAATGGTTATTTTTGCTTTTTGATATGCACATGTTGATGGTTCCGATAATCCGAACGATTCGTTAATCCGAACAACGCCTTGCAATACGGTGTTCGGATTAAAGAGGTTCTACTGTATATCTATTTTCAAGACATTTCACAATATATTCTATCGTTAGTAAGTATACAAGAGGTTGTATTTAATTTTGATTTTATGATACTTTTGTAATCACATCCTTCAGGTCATCAAAATTTTGCCACTCCATAATTTTGTACCCATTTTGTACCAATTTGTAGCACCTTTGAAAAATTTTGTACCCCCACCGTTTCCGAGATATCGACCCCCTCTTAGTGCCAGTTTAACGTTCAGCTAGCGCCAACATTTCGGGGGTTCTTCGGATTGAATTCGAAGAAAATATATAGTATTGCACCAATTTGAACCACTCTTTTGTTTTCTCTAGGACCGAGATATTGGATTTTGAAAAAAAATCGAAAAAAAGATACAGAAGAACGAAAAGAGTAAAAACAAAGTGTACCTTATAATATATCAATAATTAAGACATCATTTTCACAATTTGAAATTTTACCTTTTACCATATTTCAACGAAGCGTTTATCGATATTTTGGCTGCAAAGAAAGAAAGAAGTAAGATTTTATTTTCTTACACAGTATACAGTAGTGAACAATTATGTGGTATCTTCTCATTCAATAAAATCAAAAGCTTTTATTGAAATGTGTGAACGCTACTTAGGTCCACGAGTCGCCACTGGTGTTCTAATTCATGATAATTAAATGCATCTTCATTATTGGTTAAACATATTTATCCCTATATGATTTATTCCAATTCTGTTACTTCATTTAAACGGCTTTTTTTAATTGTTGTTGTCTCTGTTAGTAGTTGTGATGAATTATTATTAATCCCTAATAGTCTCGAAATCAAGAATCAAATATTTATCTTTCGAATCATTTTCTTTGCGCCGCAGTGGCAAAATTTTGATGACCTGAAGGATGTGATTACAATACAGTAATGTATGAATAATCCGAACAGAAAGTTGTCAAGACCCGTTCGGTTTATCAAATCATTCGGATTATAGAAATCATATTGAATGATATCTATAATCCGAACACGTGCGGATTATACAGGGTGTATAAAAAAAGTGACCCTGTCTCTAGGATAGGTAGAAAAGGTTACACGGTTCGTAGCAAGTTGTATTGAACATAACTTTTTTAATTTCAGATTTATTAATCAAAATTTCAAATAATCTGAAACATCTTTCAAGTAATGATAAATGTACTGATTGAACAAAAAATCACAAGATGAGAATTTAAAAAAAGGGTAATAACATAAAGAGGATTCAATTAGAGTAGGTGGGTGTTCTAAAAATACTTTTTTCTGAATAATCTATTGCTTCTAAATGGTTGGAAGTCATGAGGTCATGGAAATCAAAATACATAGGTACTCCGAAAACGGTGCATAGTATCGAGTTTTACCAAGAGTACCTTTTTGTTGTAAAATTTAATGACATTTAAGTTCACTGGAAATTTTTTGAGTAACATACTTGCATTTAGAAGCCATTATTTGATCTGAATATGTAGTAGGTACGTAAATATGTAAAGGGTACATCTCGCAAAAAAAATGAGATGGTGGGCGTTCGGATTGCAGAGTTCAGGCTGTTCGGATTATACCAAGTGGGGCCGTTCGGATTATAGGGTAGTTCGGATTATCCGGGGTTCGGATTATCCATACATTACTGTAGTATCATAAAATCAAAATTAAATACAACCTCTTGTATACTTACTAACGATAGAATATATTGTGAAATGTCTTGAAAATAGATATATTATACTCGACACTTTTGTTGCACTGTATTCGTCCTTCTGTATGAAGATGCAATGAAGATGTTACAAATTGGTACACAACAGTAGTTCTTGAAAACCGTGGGGGTTCAAAATAAAGTCAAGGTGATCAAAATTGACACAAAACGAGTACAAGATGATAGCTTTTGTTCTAATTCGATCCAATCAACCCACGCAATATGAGCACTAGCTGAACGTTAGCAGTACACACAGAGGGGGTCGATATCTCGGAAACGGTGGGGGTACAAATTTTTTTGAAGGTGGTACAAATTGGTACGAAATGGGTTCAAAATTATGGAGCAAAAATCTCAAAATTTTTGAAAAATATTTTTTTTTCAAAATCCCATATCTCGGGAACAGTAGGTGCTAGAGGAAAAATAAAAGTGGTTCAGGAGGGTACAAAATGGGTACGAAATTGCAGTTTTTGTTTGAATTCGATACGATCAATTCTTGCAGAGTGGTCTGCCAACTTAACGTTAAGTTGGCACACCACCTAGAGGGGGTCGATATCTCGGAAACGGTGGGGGTACAAAATTTTTTAAAGGTGGTACAAATTGGTACAAAATGGGTACAAAATTATGAAGTAAAAATCTCAAAATTTTTGAAAAAATTTATTTTTTCAAAATCCCATATTTCGGGAACGGTAGGTCCTAGAGAAAAAATAAAAACGGTTCAGGAGGGTACAAAATGGGTACAAAATTGCAGTTTTTGTTTGAATTCGATACGATCAATTCTTGCAGAGTGGTCTGCCAACTTAACGTTAAGTTGGCACACCACCTAGAGGGGGTCGATATCTCGGAAACGGTGGGGGTACAAAATTTTTTAAAGGTGGTACAAATTGGTACAAAATGGGTACAAAATTATGAAGTAAAAATCTCAAAATTTTTGAAAAAATTTATTTTTTCAAAATCCCATATCTCGGGAACAGTAGGTCCTAGAGAAAAAATAAAAACGGTTCAGGAGGGTACAAAATGGGTACAAAATTGCAGTTTTTGTTTGAATTCGATACGATCAATTTTTGCAGAGTGGTCTGCCAACTTAACGTTAAGTTGGCACACCACCTAGAGGGGGTCGATATCTCGGAAACGGTGGGGGTACAAAATTTTTTAAAGGTGGTACAAATTGGTACAAAATGGGTACAAAATTATGGCATAGGTACGAACTCGATCCGTTTTGGTGGGCTGTCAACTTAACGTACCACATTCCTACTGCGGCGACCCGCGGGCCACGACCGTCTCAAATTTGAAAAACAGTATAATAATATTGGATTTTGAGTTGATCAAAAAATGTCATTGATACTTACCTTGGGCTATATAAACTTTTTTACAATAGAAAACAGTTTCCACACTCAAATTTGTTCGTTAGTATATAACAGGAGGATTATTATTAATTTTCACACGTATATGAGACCGGAATCCAGAACTGTGGCAACGAGAAATAAACATGAAGCTATGGCAGTAACTGCATAAAGCCTCATTACAAACCATAATAATTTCACCCCAGCTATTTTTGTTTTCACGACAACGCGATTGATTCTATTCCAACATCTGGTAATTTTTACCAATCCTATTTCGAGACCCTATCGATACCGATAATGGTTCTCAGATGGTAGTTTTTTCGATCTTTGTATCACGTTCTTCTGAAGTTTCATTCGATTTTTTTCTCGACTCATTCAAAATTTGGAAAGTAATAATCAATAATTAAAAAAAATCTCTTTAAGATTTGTTGAAAATCATATTTTTTACAAATCGACATAAAAAATGTGGCGGCCTGCGGCCGCCCTATGAGTTTGGCCGCCCGCGTGCGGGGCACGCGCTGCACACCTGCTAGGATCGGCCCTGCTGTTTCTTATAGTTAGAATGGTAATCAAGAATCCGACGAGAAAAATTTTTAATGTTGTCGAAAAATTGACCTTTGAGATAATAAATTTCAAGTAGCTATAAAAAGCTTTCTGGTTTGTTTGATTGGGCTAAGCAATGAAATGGCTGATTCAAATGAAGGTGACTTTTGCGGTTGAAAAAAAGGCTTTTTGGAGGAGGATTCAAACTACAATTTGGTCACCCATTCCATTGTGTTCTATCGTCATCGAATGGAAAACCCCGCATGCATAAAATAGCTAAAGGGAAGAATTGATTGGCCACATGAGGAAATTCATTCTTTGGTCCATTTAGAATTCGTCAGAGCCTCTTCAAAGTAGGGAATAACGAACAAATAACCATAGATTAGGCGACGTCTCCAACCTAATCTCACTTAATCTAGCCTGATGTAACCTAGCCTTTTTTTTTTTTGTGCCCCCGAGGAAGGAGGAAAGTGTCATGCCTTCTCCGCAGCGGGCTGTTCAATGCTGGGATTCGTGTGGGACTCTAACCCAACTAAAACCTCCTCCTCGCCATCTTAGTCGGAATCCCAAGGACACCGATTCCAACCATGATGGTTTGCGCAGGCACTATACCGGGTCACCAAGACGATTGGTATTTCACGGTGTAGTTTCTGCGTGGTAGTTTCAGACTCTTGCCCCCCTTGGATGTAGGGATTGAGGGGAAGAAACCTGTACCTCGACTGACGGGTCTCACAGTTTGCGGTCTCACAAAGAACTTGTGAGGAGTCCACTGACTGTTGTTGACCTAGTTCCGTATTTTCACCTGGCTTTTTCGCAACGGAACTCAAACACCAGGGATAGATCCTCAGGAGGTCTTGGCCGGCTCACTATCAGTTTGTCAATTACTGACTCCCCGATAGCAAGCTGTTGGTCCTGGTCCCTCGGGGATTGAGCTATGAGAGTGCGGTTTCCGTCAGACATTAACGTTACTCCTTGGGTCTGCCCCGAGTCCGAGGATTCGGGGGGCCAAGTGGGTCATAGTTACTCTGATTCATGCAGTGGCCTTCAGCCCGAGGGGAAAAGTGAGTCGTAACTCCTTGTCCGCGCCCGGGTTGCCAGTGTGGCGTAGGCCAGATGCAAGTTCTCCGCGTTCGAAACACTAACGTTACTCCTTGGGTCTACCCTGTGTCTGTGATTACAGGGGGCCAAGTGAGTCATAGTTGTTCCCTGCATGTGGTGCTAACGTTACTTCTTGGGTCTACCCCTCGTCATTGGACCGGGGGGGCCAAGGAAGCCATAGTTAACCACGCCACTCTCCCATGCTCATCCCTCGAAGCCTTTTCTTGATAGCTCGGTCGCCAGCGTCTTCTAGGTCGTTTAACCTAGGGGTGGATCGCGAAGATGTCACAATCTAAGCGCACGCTTAGACTCGAGCCCTTGGATTTGAAAGGAGTTTGGGTTCGGGAAGTGTGTTGTGAAGTACTAACGTTACTCCTTGGGTCTACCCAGAGTCTGTAGATTCCAGGGGCCAACTGAGTCATAGTTACTTCTCTGTTGTGAAGTGCTAACGTTACTCTTTGGGTCTACTCTGGGTCTCACGACTCAGAGGGCCAAGAGAGTCATAGTCACTCCTTGGTTTTGGTCATACTTGGTTTTTCGCTGTTCCTCCATAGGATTCACAGCTACTTAAGCCCGTACACCGCGACAAGGTGATGACCATGTACGGGAATCTAATCTTACCTGACCTAACCTTACCATACGTAACCTATCATAACATAACCTAACCTAACTCTGGTCCGAACGAAAAGACCAAAATTCATTTAGTATATGTCTAATATAATGCAGTCTGCTGCATTATAAAAAGATAAAGTAAAAGTAGGCCACAACGTTCTATTCTCGTTTGGTTCTCTCGTGTTTCCACCTTATCGGGAACATTTTTATCATCGAAGTCCCAGCTGGCGAATAAGAAATAAAATACATTCAATATTATCGGTGTGACTCTAGCACGGTATTATTTCCAAACTGGTGTGCTCATCAGCATTCAACATCTGGATCATGATACTATACCGAAATTCAATTATCGTATATTGCAATTTATAGAGTCATTACCAGCCATTTGAAAATTGAGCAATGCCATGTGCAAATTATAACACCGAAATATACAAACATCAAATGTAGAATTACAGTTAACGAGGGTCTGCAATAGGGGTGGCCTGGAACATTTGGCAACTCACTGATAAGTCGTCGGAAAACGGGAAGTTGGAACTTCTTTTCTTGCCATTTATACATCGGGGGTAGATTTCTTCATGAAATGTAATCATTGCAGTTGAGAGTTTCAATTCAGCTTTAGCTTCATTTCTTTTGGACAGTTTAAGGGTCAGTGATACCCTTTAAACAGATAAGTTGTGGATTTTGAGGGATCTGGAAAGTAATGAGTGGTCTGGATAATTTCAGATGCAACAGAACTTTTCCTAGAATTTTTTTTGCGAAAGAAACTCAAGAAACTACAGATACTCATAATTATTTGTTAGATGAAATGAAGTCTGCATTCGATTACAATTATTCCATGCGCTAAGAATGGTACACTGAAGTTTTTCTTGTCTAAATTCTTTTATCTTTTTCTTCATATTTCTTCTTATTTCTTCTTCTTCTCAACCTTTCCTTATCTCCTTCTAGATCAAAATCAAACCATGCATGATTTTTATGACAGTTTTAATGGCATCTGTAATACACTCAATCTGCTAAGAGTTTGAAAGTTGTTACTGATCATTGTTTTGAAAATGAAGACGAATTTAGTCTTTGAAACGTTGACTAGGAGAATTATCATTATTCATTATCATTGTCTTGTTTTATTTCCTCGTTCAGTTGCTCAATGAGCCAATCTAGTCAAAACATACGGAAAGTTACTGACAAGTTTGTTGTCTATTTTCGTTGTTTTTAGTGCTTGCCCTTCAACACTTTTATCTCTTCTGATATTTTTTTTGTCTTTTTCTCTTACTCTTCTTTTTTCTTCTTCTCGTCCTTTCTTCTTCTTCTACTAGAGGAGGAAGTCCTTTGAATCAAGTATTTTGCTCATGGTATCCTGAAATGAATTGATGGACAACGTCAGTGAATAAAATGAGATCATCTGTTGCGTTTGAACTTCATATACCACGCGAGCGGCAAATCCCACGAAACGGAAGGTGATTTAACTAGGCTAAAACAGAGTGCATTGGTCCATTCAGTGTGGGGCTTATAATTCAGTGGTGTGAGTTCTACAATTAGATATCACCCGATAGTAAATTCAGTGGAGTGGCCATAATTTCAGTCGTTAATTTCGCGACCGCATCCAATTAAAATGCTTTAATTCCCTATCCAAGTTACCCCTGACGCAATAATTTGCCTTTGGGAATAGTTCTTCAAATGGGACCACCGGAGGGCCACAGGTTGTTCCCAACAAAACGCTCATGGATCATTTGTGAAATGAACTGCAGCATAAAAGTTAGAAAGTTCACAAACTCTTAATCTATCGCAAGTATGGTTTTGTTCGCAAAATAATTATACCGTGAAGTATGATTGATTTCAAAATCATACGGACGTCGAGCGATAATATAATATATATTATAGCTTTGCATTGACATATGTCATCTTAGTATGGAAAAATATCGTAATATATCGCTTATATACTAAAATGACATATGTCAATGCAAAGCTATAATATATATTATACAGCGTGGCCATTTGAAAACGAAACAGACGAGATTACAGACGAAATAAATTTTTTCGATAGAAATGCTCGGACAGATCGATTTCTGTTTCGAGGGGGACAACTTAAGATGTAGGTTACGGACGCATAGCGCTTCAACCCTTGCTACTACAACCCTCACCCCCCAATTTTTGAATAGGGAAGATGGAGTGAGTGATATACCTCATTTGAAAGGTATTTTTATACTGATTTATTTTATGCATTAGTTCTCGAAATATTCTTAACTAAGTATTTGAAAATGAAGTGGTGTTTTCATGGCACTTGTAGTGTTTTTTTGTGAAAAATCGACATTTTGAGCTTCAAAACAACCATGACTGTGGCTTCCTTCCTCCAATCCACTGACATAGAAATCATTAATCAAGATGTCGATTTTTCACAAAAAAACACTACAAGTGCCATGAAAACACCACTTCATTTTCAAATACTTAGTTGAGAATATTTCGAGAACTAATGCATAAAATGAAAAAACAATTACTGTGCTGAAATCAGTATAAAAATACCTTTGAATTGAGGTATCACTCACCCCATCTTCCCTATTCAAAAATTGGGGGTGGGGGTTGTAGCAGCAAGGGTTGAAGCGCTATGCGTCCGTAACCTGCATCTTAAGTTGTCCCCCTCGAAACAGAAATCGACCTGTTCGAGCATTTCTATCGAAAAAATTTATTTCGTCTGTAATCTCGTCTGTTTCGTTTTCAAATGGCTACCCTGTATTATCGCTCGCCGTCCGTTGCGGGCTTAATGGGTCTACATATTTAGCAACAAAGGACCCCGCACTTTCCTTATGGCGAATGCCGTTCCGTCAAATCTATATCTATACTAATATTATAAAGAGGAAAGATTTGTATTTTTGTTTGTTTGGTACGAATAGGCTCAAAAACTACTGGACCGATTTCAGAAATTCTTTCACCCTCAGAAAGCTACATTATCCCTGAGTGACATAGGCTATACTTTTCACCCGAAAAAAATAAGGATACCTACTATAACTTCAATAATTACAAAAAAATCAGCCATAATCAGCTATTTTCACGTGCGCTGCAAAAACCGTAAGACTTACGTGAATGCAATGTATGACGGAAATGTACCTCTTAAATAGTTCTACGAAAAAGTCCGCGATAGCATATCTCCCAAGATTGACTTGCTATTACCATCAGTTTATGGTAATCAGATGTTTTCCAAAATTATGCACTATTTGGGAGTGTGTTTTTATGAATTGGGTATTGATCCTCATCCAACCGAATACGTTATTTATCCCCATTATTCAATTAAGAACGAAATTGCCCTTCACATTATACGATTACAATGAGTACATCAAAAGATATGGCAGGTTGAAGTGTTGAAGATGAAACCGCCGCGTGAAACAAATTTCTAACCGGGCGAAGCTGGGACGGCCGGCTTGTGTTCTAATATTTTGGTATAATGTAGTACTCGACCTACTGATCAAAAGTTTCCATGGCCCCAACTCAATCCTATGGGTAGTTTTTGAGATACAGGGCGTTGAAGTTGAAAATTACCCACTTTTTCTACACGCGTATGTCGAAACAGAATAGAATGAACTTCAATATTCCTCAAATCGTTTCGAATACATGATTATCCATAATTTAATGCATGCCCGATTTTGAAAGTATAAAATATGTCAGTTCCAGAACGAGAACGTTCGCAAAATGAACTATTTCACTAGATATGTTGTTGTTACATCGAAAAAACCTGATAAACGCAGAATTCATACTGGGTGATCCATTATTATAGAAACTATTCACAATGCAAGTTTAGTGGACACCCTGTATTTTTGGGTTGATTTAAGGTGTTTGTTTGATTTTTTCAGAACATATCATCATGGACTTCAAATAATACAGGGTGATTTAGTCATGGAATAAACTGTGAACTTCACGAAAATACCCAAAAACCACCTCTTTTTCCCATCACCCTCTATTTCAAGATTAACTCCGTTGAGGTGGGAGTTTTCCTTCACCACTGTACTCGATATGAAAACATCAATACGGCTGAGAGTTCTCATCCACTTCCTATGGCCAGTTTTTTTTATGCTGGAATAAGAATAGAATAACATAAATAAATAATTTTCATATTACATAAAGAAAATCTGGTCATAGGAAGTGGATGAAAACTCCCAGCCGTAATGATGTTTTTATATCAAGTACAGTGGTAAAATAAAACTCCCACCTCAACGGAGTTAATCTTGGAATAGAGGGTGATGAAAAAGATGGTTTTTGGGTATTTTCTTGAGGTTCACAGTTTATTTCATGACTGAATCACCCTGTATTCTTTGAAGTCCATGATGATATGTTTTGAAAAAATCAAACAAACACCTTAAATCAACCCAAAAATACAGGGTGTCCACTTAACCTTCATTGTGAATAGTTTCTATATTAATGGATCACCCAGTATGAATTCTGGGTATTCCAGATTTTTTCGATGTAATAACATATTATCTAGTGGAATAGTTCATTTTGTGAACGTTCTCGCTCTGGAACTGACATATTTTATACAGGGTGCGGCACGGAGGATGGATGGTTTTAAAAAAATAATAAAAGCGTTAATTTTTACTCAAAAACACATTTATTGACGGAATCAGATTCTCAAGGAAATAGCATTTGAGACAGTCAAGAGTGGAAAATCACACCAGGCATGTGGTGGCCGAAATCGGTGATGCAGTGCTGGAGGCGCTCTTGGAAGTTCGCGTAGACTCTCTCCAACATCGCTCTCTCAACTTGGGCAACTTCCACGCGAATAGCCCTTTTCAATTCGTCCAGAGTTCGGGGCTTGGTCTCGTATACTCTAGCCTTGACCATTAACGTCTTCGAAGAAGTAAGGGCCAGAGTTTGCGATACAGCGCACCAAACCGTAACTTTTGGGCTGTGCAGCGGTCTTTCGTGTAAGTGTTGCGGATTTTCATTAGCCCAATAACGGCAATTCTGCCGGTTAACCATGCCGTTGAGGTGAAAGTGGGCTTCGTCACTCATGAACAAAATGAGGTTCTCATTTTGATCGATCAGTGCTTCCATCTCACGTGCGAAGTTCATTCGTTGTGCATAATCTCCGGGGTGTAACTGTTGCACAATGGCCAATTTGTAGGGGTGAAAGCGAAGATCCAACTGGTAAATAAATGCTAGGAACACACGAGTCTAACTGTACCTTCCCCACTTCTCTCGTCCTCAGTGGGGGAAAGTTATGCCCATCTGAAAAACGTCCGCCCTCCGTGCCGCACCTTGTACTTTCAAAATCGGGCATGCATTCAATTATGGATAACCCTGTATTCGTAACGATTTTCGTACATATTCCCCTATATGGTTGCTCCCTGGGGATGGAATAAAATGTTTCTTGAGAAAAATTGAAGTTCATTCGATTCTGTTTCGAGATACGCGCATAGTAAAAGTGAGTAATTCTCAAATTCAACGCTCTGTATCTGAAAAATTAGTCATAGGATTGAGTTGGGGCCATGGACACTTTTGATCAGTAGGTCGAGTACTACATTATTAAAAATTATTATTAGAACATTCGACGGAACGCCATTTGTCCTAAGGAAAGTGCGGGGTCCTTTTATTACTGTCTGTTCATCTGCTAAACGTCCTCCTGTACTCACTAGGATTTCCAAAATCCCTGAGAACTTCGTGGACTTGTTTGTTTACAGAAACTCGAAGATGGCACGAACTTTTCTTAGGTAAAACACTTCCAGTTTGTATGAACTTTGACACTAACCTCTCGGATATTTCTTGTCTATAGGTCTTTCGGGGTGCTTCGCATTGAATAAATTTACTGCCAGATAGATTAAACAACAATTTTATGTTTGTCATTTCTTCAGCATTCTTAATTGATTTCGTTTAAACGTTTGTGTCAACAGGTTAATAATTTTTCGGAAGGAAGAAACTGAAACAAAAGCACTCTGTATTCTTGCTCAACTCAACCCATTTGCATTTCAAGGATCAATGAATCATTTTATTCCGTACGTACGAAACAATTCTATTCTCTCAAAACTTTTACACACAGCTCTATTAACGCTCGTATAGATTTTTCGTACATAAACCCCAACGCAACAACTCATTAATTAATTTCATGTTCGGAATATGCCAGTTGTCATGTTCGCATAAATCGATAAAACGAAACCTTTTATAAAGTATTCAACAAGTTACCGAAGCACGCGACATTCGTTTGTCAGCACGATGGCAGCTCGCAAATGAATTCGAAAATGTTTTCCCCTCAAGTTTTTTCATGATGCAGCTGTTCAGTAATACAATGGAATAATTCAGCTCAATTCACATGCATTTACGTAACAAAAAATATTCCACTGGAATTGTTTCGAAATAAGTCAATTCTTTCATCAGAGTAATGTACTTTTTCACCCATTACACTTCAAGCCAGGGTTGGCAAAAAACATTCAATTCGAATTAATTTATTCAACATATTCAAATTACAAATGGAATACAAAAATATCAAATATAATATGATGAATAGGATACATCCCTCGATTATGAAAACATGTTTTTTATGAAAAAAACAAAACATTGTGTTTTTTTATTTGAAACTGTTTTATTTGATTAAAATCATGTTTTTTTTAACATACAAAAAACATGATTTAAAACATTTAAAACAAAAGTTTTGGCAACATTGCTATGATACTCTCGGGTAAAATATTTAAATCTGGCAACACTGAATATAACTTGTATATTGTTTACAGGGTAATCACGTTGTTTAAGGTTGACGTTTAAACCGAGTAGGAAAGATCAGCCGATAGAGGCGCCACCGTCCATTTTTAGGAATATCTCCATAGAACTTTCATTATCACAACAAGTTCTATGAGTATCTCTCTAATCATGAATGAAATGTACAATGGCGCTCTCTATCCGAAAATCGCCGAACTATGAAATACGTGAATTTGTGGGTAAAGCAGGAATTTTTTCCCGCCAAAATTTGAATTTGGCCATTTTCTGCCAGTTCCGTATTTCAAGTTGATCTTCTGAACGAAATTATCAGTAGATTCACTTTTAATCGGAAGTTGAACTATTTTCATGGGTCTTTCTGTTGAAATAAAACAGAAGCATGGGTTGGCTCATTTTCTTCTATTTTTGAAAGAAAAAAAGTTAACTGTCGGAATGAAATCGATCAAAATTATTTCAACAAGAACCCTCATCCTTTCTGAGTTCACCCACAAAATTTCAGTTCTCAAAGTGAAACCGTTTTCGAAATCAACTTGAAATAAAAACACACTACATTGAACGCCCACCTTAATCAAGTGAGATCTGGGCCGCGGTGAGCGGTCCGTCAAATTCGCCGCAACGTTGCCAGATCGGGCAATTATTCTGGCAATTGAAGAATAGGACATAGTGCTTCTCTTCATAGCATTTTTTTCCAATAAAAATATGGTTCAATCAAAAAACTTTTCCAAAACAATTCTAATTGATTAAATTAGAATCAATATCTTTGTTACGTGACAATAGATGTGATGAGAAACAATAAAGTGCAATTGAATTGGATATATTTTTCCTTTGCATTTTATTTCACGCTGAGGTGAGTTTCAAAGAACAAATTTCAAAAAAATAGGTTGTCTTGTTTAAGGAGTGAAAAAAATTTAAAACTACTAATTTCAAAATTAAGACTTAATTAGATTCATTTACACAAAACAAGCCAACATTTCGACAACTGGACCAATATTCATTAAACTCATATTTTTTTCTCGAATGCAGTTCGTTCATTCAGACAAATTTCATCAAGAAGATATTTCTAGGTATTTTTAGGTACAAGAAGTTTTTTGTTATTAAAGGATTACTCATCTAGTGTTTTATTCTTTCAATAAAAAACTGATTGAAAACAATGGTTTCAAAACAAATATACAGGGTGAGTCTTTGACTTGTACATATATTTTAACTGTAGATTCTTGATGCTGAAGGAAACCTTTTTTTCATTTTCCATTTTTCCGAATTCGGCTCTGTTAAAGACATATAGCCATTTGAAAAAAAAAGTTGAGCTTAATGCGTGCCTGGATCAATTCTCTGCAAACACCTCAAAGTTCATACTTTTCGATTGAAATTGAGGTGATTATTAGATATTCTGGTTGATACAATTAGAAAATACTCAAGCACTGACCTTATTTGAATAAGAATGTTACAAACACGATATTTCCTAACAAAACACTCAGTTCTGTCCGATCATTTCGGCAATTGAAAAGCTATATTTCTCACACCAAAATAAGTTCCTCCTTCGATTTTCCTGAAGATTAGTTTGTAAACACCAATAATTTGTTCATATTTTCCTCGATATTCTAAAACGATCGCATAAAAAATGGTTTTTCACTAACCTATCCTAACTCCATTAACCAAAGTCATATGATTCAGGGTCAATGACCTAAGCTTACCACATTCTCTGTGATATAGCACAGAACTATAGAGAAGACGATGCCAGATTGCCGATTTTCTCTTCAAACAATGCGAACTCAAGAACGCAGTACGTCCCCTATCGTTAGCGGATGAACTATCACAATCGCTAAAGGCGTCTAGGCGTTGCTCTTTAAAAATGCCAAAAGAGTAGTTCTGATTCTCGCCAATATAGCGCTACGTTCCCTTCAGAAGGTCGTGGAATCCACGGCGTGGATGAAGCCATTGTAGCCGTGACGCAAGACCGTTGTTCTGTGCTTCAACCAGTCCAACCTAAAACTTTAGTCAGTGATCCCATAGACGAAGTTCACTCTTTATTTATTTACAGAGAATGAAGCAAACAGGCTTAGAATATAAAACAAATATTCTAAGCAAACAGGTGATGATTATGTAAATGACTACTAGTGAATTGATGTGATAGTAGTGTCGTTCTGGTGTCGAGTTATATTGTTTCGATAGATATTTTGCTGAAGGACCGGTAACAATGAATTTTAAATAGAAACTGCCTATAAAATAATTTCATGCTTCTTAGAATTCAATTTTATGTCCCACGAATGTAGAATTTTATTATTACACCGTCCCAGCTTTGCCCGAGTAGAAATTTGTTTCACGCGGCGGTTTCATCTTCAAAACTTCAACCTGCCATATCTTTTGATGTACTCGTTGTAATTGTATGATATGAAGGGCAATTTTGTTCTAAATTAAATACTGGGGATAAATAACGTATTAGGTTGGATAAGGATCAATACCCAATTCATAAAAACACAATCCCAAATAGTGCATAATTTTGGAAAACATCTGATTACCATAAACACGTAATAGCAAGTCAATCTTGAGAGATAGATACATGCTTTCGCGGACTTTTTTGTAGAAATATTCAAGAGGTACATTTCCGTCATACATTGTATCCACATAAGTCTCACGGTTTTTGCAGCGCACGTGAAAATAGCTGATTTTGGCTGATTTTTTTGTAATTATTGAAGTTATAGTAGGTATCCTTAATTTTTTCGGGTGAAAAGTATAGCCCATGTCACTCAGGGATAATGTAGCTTTCAAAGAGTGAAAGAATTTTTGAAATCGGTCCAGTAGTTTTTGAGCCTATTCGTATCAAACAAACAAAAATACAAATCTTTCCTCTTTATAATATTAGTATAGATATAGATATCTATGATGACACAAATTGGTGTCGAAATATAGGTATTCGCTAAAAAGGTCTTTCAATTACCATTTGCCATACGCCGCATACCCTTATTTTGCTGAATTATCATTTCTCGGCGGTGAATTTGTCTCTATAGATATAGATATCTCTACATCAAACGTTTTTTCATCATAGAGATTTTAGTCTTGACAAAGTTGATAAACATTCTGACAACGTTGGTAACTTGTTGAGAGACCGGTAACTATGAATTTTCAATAGAAACTGTGCGTGTTAAATCCTCCTTGGTGTTCAATTTATCTCCCACATTTGGGGGATTTTATTATTGAAAAATATCTCGACAAAGTTGATAAATATTGTGACAACATTGTAAACTCGTTTAAAGACCAGACAAGGAATAATTTTCGATGATATTTAATTCAGAGACGCATTCAGATTATTCTTGAAATTAATGATTTTTTCGTCAAATTTCTGCGGGTAAAATTGGAAATAACTCGAAAACGACGCGTTTTATTGAAAAAAATATGAATACTTTTAGTTTCTCAAATTATTGATTCTTTCGAAAACGTGAACCGTTCATCTTTTTCAAGTGGTTTCATAGTATTTTTGCGTGAATTTATAAGTCGACTATACTGTAACTTTTTTACCAGGAGAAATATGAAATAAGTTTCAATTGAGGAATATGCACCATGAATAGAGTAGACAATAAACCAAAATTCAGTTCATTCGAAATATCGGTTCCGAATATATGGAAAGAATAGTGTTAATTTCATGAATTTTTGACACCCTGTATCTTCCAAACGGAACCGAATTTTGAAAAATGGTATGCGAAAAAAAGTGTTTCTTTTGATGGGAGGAATCTATAGTTAAAATATATGTACAAGTCGAAGACTCACCCTGTATTTTAAACAGAGGCTTGTGTTTAAAACATGTTTTAAAACATGCCAACCCTGCTTCAAGCAAAAAATAATAAATAATATTGATACAATACGAGGATGTATTGATATCTAGTTAGTCTAGACCAGTTCCATGCATGAACAAAATATTGCGATACCATATCAACGAACAATAACTTATTAGAAGTGTCAGTGTAGAGTTCGACGTCAAAAAAGTAAACCTGAATTACGCAATAAATTAAAAAAAAAAGATGTCCACCGAAATTGTAAAGATCGAAATATTGGAGTATCGAGCCATCATCAAGTACCTGTATTTAAAAGGGTTAAGAGGTAAGGAGATTTACGAAGATATGCTTAATACCCTTAGTGATCTATGTCCTTCGTATGCGACCGAGACAAGAGGTAAATTTTCTATTGAAGATGATGACCGATCGGGAAGGCCAGTTTCTGTGTCAGTCCCCGAAAATATCGATGCAGTTCATGACATGATTTTATCAGACCGTCGAATTGGGCTAAAACGGATACCTAAACCACTGAAGATTTCATACGAACGCGTTCATCATATAGTTCACGTCAATTTGGACATGAGAAAAATTTCTGCAAAATGGATCCCCAAATGTTTGAATGTTAACCAAAAGCGTGCAAGGGTAGAAACATCGCGTTCGATCTGTGCTCGATTTGAAAACGATGTAGAATTCTTGCACCGAATTGTTACTATGGATGAGACTTGGGTACATTTCTACGATCCAGAAACAAAGCAATAATCGATGGAATGGCGACACTCTGGTTCTCCAAAAATCTGCTGGAAAAGTTCTTGCTTCAGTTTTTTGGAATTGCCATGGAGTAATCATGATTGATTTTTTGGATAAGGGTAGAACAATAACTGGAAATAACTATTCGACATTACTGACCACTCTACGGAAAAAATTAAAGAGGAAAGACGCGGAAAGCTATCCAAAGGTATTTTGTTTTTACAGGACAACGCCCCAGTACACAAATGATTTAGGATGAGAATTACTAGAACATCCCTCTTATTCACCAGATTTGGCTCCGCCCGACTATCATCTCTTTCCTCAACTGGAAAAAAGTTTAAACGGTCGTAATTTTTCTTCCAACGAGGAGGTGATAAAAGCTGTGGAGGACTAGTTTGTAGAGCAAGAAGAAACATTTTTTTGAGAGGTCTAGAGAAGTTGCAGGTTCGCTGTAATATAATGAATGTATTCAATTAAGTGGAGAATATGTTGGGTAATAAAATATTTTGACATTGATATTTTGTTTGGTTCTATAGTAGACTAAGAATTTCTCAATATATCCTCGTATGTATTGAAAAAATCTCTCTCATAAATTTTCACTTCATCGATAAAGAACATTAAATTTATGACAAAAAGGCTTCCAACATCTCGAATGAGTTGTTTGTTTTCGGTCGAGAAAATTGCCCTTTCATGGTTCAAAAAGGCAAAGAGTGCAAACATGAAATAATTCACCACTTGTTGAACGCGGTTCTCACTTGTCGCATCAAATTTCTGAATGGAACAAAAGAAACTCACTCCAAAAGCTAATAAAGAATTTTCTCCTAGAGGAAGCTGGTAGCAGATAATGAAAACAACAGTTCAAAATTGGTTTCCTTTATTCGGAACGTAATTATCTGAAGGTATAAAAGCAGCAGCCACAAAAAAGATTGTGGCCGTCTTTCTTTCGGCTTTCACAGGAGTTTTCCATTTCAATAGCGAGAATGGATTAACCCAATTATTTTTGTTTACATATTTAATACTTCTTCCGTTAATCCGATTATCTTAAACTCACTTTCTCTCAGTTCGCCTTCTTTTCGAGCTCGCAGTCCTCACAAAATTATCAGATTTTCAGGAAAATGTTATGTTAGACTCCTTTATTTCCATCTTCACCGCATTAATGATATAATCTTGTTAATTTGATTGTTTTCTTCATGATATTATTTTCTGCTGCATTATCGAGAATAAAGTTCCAATATTCCGCAAAAGAATTGTGGGAAATACTTCCAAATCGCCAGGAGAATCGAGATTTCACCAACGTATGAATCGATTATTCTTCTTTTCGATCGAATGAAAATTTCCTTAGTGTCTCGCTGCGATTTTAAGATTCTTCTGGACTCACTTCTTGGCAGATTCCCTCAGGTTGGTCCACAGAGTTATCATTTTAATATAGTATAGAAAAATTTCGCAGCACCTTGAAGTCCCCCTCATATGTACCGTGCGTTTCACTGCCTCAATTCTCATGCAACAAAATCCAACAGAGCTGAAGTGTTCCCTCATAAACATGTCTATAAAGTTAGCAGTGTCACTTGCGAGTAAATCAATGATACCTATGACTTTTTTCGATTGCATTAATTGTCGAATACCTACCTTGAATTTGTCGTGAAAGAAAAAAATTTGTCGCGACCTTCGTTTTTTTTTTAACTAGGTGGCTTTGCTAACTTTATGGTAATTTAGCAAAAAGTGGTCGAATATCATCACGATGATCATGAAAGATTGTCGAGTAATTGTCGATGTTCAAATAAAGTAGTTATAGTTATAGTGAAAAGGGGTTACAGTCGACTGCGACCTTAAGGTCTATTGTGCCCCCTGACAGAGCTGTCATCATCGCGCCTCCTACAGCTCGCCCTCCAGTTCCAGAGATTTGATGAAATCCAGTATCTGGGACGGCTTCAAGGAGGATAACTCCCCACTTATATAAGTTTCTTGTCCAAAGCTATCTTTCCTTTGGCTTGCAATGGCATAGCATACCGTAACTAGGTGAATAGGAGTTTCTTCCTCCTCCCCACAGAATCTACACTCATCAGTGTCCGATAAACCTATTCTCAACAGATGCTTCTCTAGGCGACAATGTCCTGTGAGAAAGCCAGTGAGTAGGTGAAGTTGTTTTTTACTGAGATCCAGATATTTTTTGGATCTAGCAGTTTCAAAGTTCCGGAGGAACTTTTTGGAGTGATCCATCCCTGAGAGATTCCGCCAGAGTTTTTCTCTTTCGGTTTTCTCCTTCAGCATAAATTCCTTCTTATAGGTGCATTTTCCTATACCACAGAAGGGTTCTGGGCCAGTGAGTGGCGTTTGTGCGCCCTTTCTGGCCAGTGTATTGGCCTCTTCGTTTCCTACGATTCCTGAATGACCGGGAACCCAGATTAAAAAGACCTTATTCTTCTTGCGTACCTCATTGAGTTTGTTTCGGCACTCCCAAATCAGCTTTGAGACAATGACGTAGGAGCTCAGTGCTTTAATAGCAGCTTGACTATCTGTATGAATAGCTATATCGCACTTCTGATAGCTTCTTTCTAGATGTATATCTAGATCGACATCTTCCGATTGCAAGTATTTCCGTTTGAAGGACGCTTGTACAGGAGCCTAGCGATAGTGCACATCAAATAAAGTAAAAAACACACAAATTTCCACTCCATTTTCTCGCGATTTTCCTATATTTCTGAGAATATCGCATTTTTGGCAACAGCGCATTCGTTATCGACAATGCAATCGAATAAGTCAATAAGGCACACAAAAAATTTAATCTTTCCAGCAATTTCCACCCCATTTTCTCGCGATTTCCCTATATTTCTGAGAATATCGTATTTTTGGCAACAGCGCATTCGTTATTGACTTATTCGATTGCATTGTCAATAACGAATGCGCTGTTGCCAAAAATGCGATATTCTCAGAAATATAGGGAAATCGCGAGAAAATGGAGTGAAAATTGCTAGAAAGAGTAAATTTTTGTGTGTTTTATACTTTATTTGAACATCGACAATTACTCGACAATCTTTCATGATCATCGTGATGATATTCGACCACTATTTGCTAAATCAAAATAAAGTAAGCAAAGCCACCTAGTAGAAAAAAACGAAGGTCGCGACAAATTCGAGGTAGGTATTTGACAATTAATGCAATCGAAAAACAGTCAATAACGAATTCGCTGTTGCCAAAAATGGGATAATTCCAGAATATCCCGAACTCGCGGGAAAAAGACGTAAAATAAACTAAAAGGAATGGATTTTTTGTATTTTTTTTACTTTATATGGACTTCGACAATTACTCGACAATTATTCATGAACATTTTCATGATATTTGGTCGATATTGAGAAAGTGGTTCTGCTAACTTAACGTTAAGTTAGCAAAGGCACCCCGTAGAAAAAAAAATAAGGACGCGACAAATTTTTTTCTTTCACGACAAATTCCCGACAATTATTAGACAATTAATGCAATAGGATTCATTGATTTTCTCGCAAGTGGCACTGCTAACTTTATATACATCTCATAAACTCCTCCTCCATCAGATTAACTTTCATCCCAACAAAATGTATGGTATTTCAATTAACTTCCTTGAATGGGGATTACCGGACATAAAAAAATTCGTTGCCTGAGGACTCACGCAGCTTCTCCCACGCAATCTCCTTTCATATAAAAGAAAATTACCATTTAAAACGTTGGAGACACCGAGGTGTATCCTCTTTCATAAAGGTGACGGTTTCCTCCTCAGCCTCCAAATCTTTGAACAGAAGAGGAGCTTACGCCTCGACAATAGAAACTTAAGAATGGAGGAAAACTTGAAAACCGACTGAACGCCGAGGAAAGTAATATCCTATGGCGCCTTGAAGAAAATCTATTTTCGGACAAGATTAGGGGGAATTATCTCAGATTTCTTCCATTATCCTTTGTCATATTAATCATCTTTGCCGGTTGACTAAACTATGGCCGACCGATGTGGACAAAAACGAGGATCCGTTGGTTCAACATCTTCGGATATTGTAGCTTTTTCCCTGAATTAATTGACTGCTCAGCGGGGACTTTCCGAAGAATGGAAGCGAAGGAAAACCAGCTTTACTCTATAAAGAAAATTCTGACGCAAACGCTCATGTAATTATCGATGAAATTCTGACACAATTCACCGTGTATATTTCGAAAATGTTTAAATGAAAATGTTGTCGTTGCAACATAAAAATCGCATTTACGTATTTATCAAAATGTTTATTTACTTTGTGAAAATAATGTATTTGAGGAAATATTATGTGAATTCAAATTCCAAAAGACCTGGCGAATGTTGGAGAAACTTTTTCCTAGTAAATACTGGAAATATTTCAAGTATTTAAACATGGTTGGAATATTCAGTTATGCTATTTTCTTGTAAGAAATCAAGAATCAAGAATTGAAATTTTACTGAAAAATAATGAACAGAATAGTCCGTTACTTTGTGATAGTTCTTTCGAAAAAGAATAAAAGTACTCGAATAACCCGACAGAAAAGCTTCTTAACGAATAGACGGACCTATGGAATTTCCCACTTTTCAAAATTCTCAATAAATAAGAGTAGAGAAGACATTCAAATACCTTTTGGAAAAACTGGAAATACTCCAGTATGAAAATGTGGTAGTACTACGAAACCTGTGTCACAGTTTAACCTTGAAATAACTAACTCCATTTACAAAGTCAAAAAAGAGTAAAGAAAAATTAGCATTGGGAACGTCTCTGAGAATTATTTGACATTTCACGAGTGCCAACCTGCGTCAGTTTCAAGTAAAAAATCTTGATACTTTATAAAAGTGGATGGAATATATTTATTTTTCTGTGCAACGTGAAATCACCACGTTATCTTCTTCGATATTTCTCATACAGGATTCATGTGAATACTGAAATTGTTCGAAAAACATCTTGTATGGGGACAGTAACATTACTCACCTACTTGTACTAACCCGTTTCTCAAATCTAATTCCCAAGAACCCTAAATCCATGAGTGTAGCGCAAAGTTTGATATCCACCCTGTATCCTTAAACTCAGATTTCTATTCAACTGTCGAGTCATCTTCAAGTAGTTACAAGAGGTGGCCATTGGATGAGAATGCAAATTCGGTATACTTAGGGCTTTGTTGTGTCCATATAATAGCGCAATCGATATTACATATTTACAATAGGAGCTGGTGTGATGCAAGGTAATATTAATTACTATGCTAATTTAGGCGTTATCCCAATCCTAAACATGGTTCCATCCAAAGGCTAATGAGGTTAGTTGATTAGAGAAATTTACATAAATTCATAACTGATTCATATCTTCCACAATTTAGTAAACCAACAGACCAGAGTGATATAACATAATAACAGAGACTAGAGGCGGGCATTAATGCCGGATTCTGATGTGATTGATGTCCCTGGAAAAAACGGCTTAGTGGGGATTTGTTCCATCAGGGAGGAATAAGAACATATTATATCCCTCTCCCTCTTTCCCTCTCATTATGTTCGCAAGGATTCATTCAGGTGTATAGAATGCGTATTCAATTTCATATAATATGCTTTCTACCCAAAGGGTGCATGCATGTTACTCAGTTCTTGTTCTCTTGTTCGAAAACGCTGTAGTTATTTTATAATTAACTTCATCGTACTTGCGAATTCCAATAACATCATAATATATCATCGAATTCCTGGCTCGTGGAATGGAAAAATTTCCAACTAATTATACCAGAATTATAAACCCAGCAGGGTGTTAATTAATTCGAATTGCGTTGTGAAATCTCTGATTAATTTTCGTTTTCCGGGTATGAATATAATGAGATATTCCGTGTGCGCTTGAAAAGGCAAATGAACAGATTATTTGGTTATGTATTATGTCCTAAGGGAATTGAATATGCTTAGCGGAATCTTTCAACGTGGTTTTCACAGACTTCAAGAAGTTCGATTAAAATTCAACTTCGCACACGTTTGAAAAAACAATAACGATATAATAATTCAATAAATTTTCCGCAATATTCGGCCTAGGTTCACTAGGATATTTTTTTTAACAATCTAATACGAACCAGCTCCTCCGCCAGTTTGCAACGATGTGACAACCATGTTGAATAAAATTCATATTTTCTGAGAATGCAGGTAGACAGGTCAATTGCTTTCTTATTATCTATTCGTGTAACGGAGACTTTCACATGGTTTTCAACTGCCTGATTTTATATTTTAACTCGTATATTAATATGTTTATTTTATATAATCGGAATTTGTCACCTTTAACCTATTGAGGCCTGAGGAAGCAAATGTGAATTTGCGAAACGTCGCCAAATATATGTACTAAACAATCTGACATATTCTAATTTGTCCTATTCTATTTTTACGTAAAACTGGAGCAGGTTGGTACTCGTGAAATGTCAAATGATTTTCAGAGACGTTGCCAATGCTTATTTCTTTACTCTTTCTTAACTTCGTGAATGGAGTTAGATCTTTCGAGATTTAACTGTGACACAGCTTTCGTAGTATCACTACATTTTCATACTGGAGTATTTCAAGTTGTGTAGAAAGGTATTTAAATGTCTTATGTAGGCCTATTTCTTGAGAATTTTGAAAAGTGAAGAATACCATAGGTCCGTCTGTCCGTTTGGAAGTTTTTCTGTCGGGTTATTCGAGTACTTTTATTATTTTTTTCCAATGAACTATCACAAAGTAACGGACTATTCTGTCCATTATTTTTCAGTGAAATTTCAACACTCGATTCAAGATTTCCGTACAAGAAAATAGCATGAGTGAATCTTTCAACCATGTTTATACAGGGTGTCTACTTTTAAAACGGCAAAACTTCAAGGGGAGATTATTCAAGTGATTTGCAACAAAAAATGTCATATAACACATGGTCGAAATATTGACGGATATTCTTCAATTTAACATTTCTCGTTTTCACGAAATATTTCAATTTTTTCCATGAAATCTTTAATATATCAGTTATGCTTGTAGCTTCATCGAATTCGATCACATATTTGAAAATGGTATTAAATTTTTTACAAGAAAAGAATTTCAGTGTGCCAAAAATATTTCTATTGCGGGTTTGGCGAGCAGATGAATATCACGATACTGAAGTGAACAAAATCAGTCATATTTTTCCAATGGTTTTTTCGTTGAAAAATTATCTATTATGGACATGTTTTATTTTCAGCGAAAAATACCTCATTTAGTGTACTTTCGAATGACATATCAACTTTCTTGCTAACTGCTTGTTTTCTGCCATAATATCATGGCTTATGAGATGAAAACGAAAAAGTCGAAAAATTTCAAACCTAAATTTGCCCCATTTTGAAACTCATTATGATTGAATGTCGAAGTAATTCTAATGGAAATCATGAATTAATCAATGAAATGAGAATAATTCAGAACAATGAAAAATTTTTTAATAATACAGGTTTTATGAAAAAATTTAAAAAAGAGACTATTACCATTTATAACAATTGTTCGAAATGTCCACCTCCTTGTTCAATACATTTAACACATTTTTTTCGAACTGAATCAACAACCTTGCGAAGTTCGCAATGTTTCTGACGCATTTCTGCACAACACAATTCAATCCTTTCGATCAGAGCCTCTCGAGTCTGAACGCGAATTCGGTACACATTTTCTTTTAAGGTGCTCCAGACATAAAAATCCAAAGGCGTCAGGTCTGGGCTCCTTGGTGGCCATCTTACCGGACCGTACCAATCCATTTCTCCACAAAATACTCATTCATCAACTGTCGTACGTTCCGGCTATTATGAGCTGGGCAGCCATCCATTTGAAACCACACATTTTATCTGGTAGCCAGGGGCATTTCATCCAATATGTCTGTTAAGGCTTGTTCGGACTAGGCCAGTAGATTAGTCGAGTAGCGAGTGATTTAGTTACTTGCCGTGTGCGAACGCCAACAATCGAGTCGAATGGATTAGTCAGTGGGCGAGTCGAGTCGATCCATTCCATTCTATTTTCTCGGGCGAGTAGCTTCCCCCACCACGCGCCACTTGCCACTGGACCGCCAGTAGACAGTAGTCCGAACATTTCATGATAGTCGAGTGCATTAGTACTGACAAAACCGTACTTTCACAGGCGAAAGGAAAAGATACCGTCCGTCGTTTTTCAAATATGTTTCGTGGGAGCAAAGGTATCACATATAGATTTGTTCAAAAATATTTGGATCACGAATGTTTATGGAACATTAAGTCGAAAGACTACAAAAATAAAATGATGAGGAAATCCGCATTAGAGGAAATAGAATCAGAAATGCATTTACCCGCTTTAGGAGAAAAAGAAATAAAAACGAAAATTAAAAATATTAGGTTTGTATATTCTTCACGTCTATAAAGTTTTATTAACAGAAAATTTACACAACTTTCTGACATTCTCAAAGTATCGAGGTATTCTTTGGGATCTTCTAATGCCAATTCCTTCAGAAGACAATTCGTAGCTCCTAGTTCGTATCTATTGATCCATTTCCGCAGCCAAAGCTGCTTTTTACGTATCTCACATATTTCCTCATCCACCTCTTCTAAAATAGCCATTACGATGAGGTTAACCAGTTTGTTTACTTCATTGTGTTGCATGCTGTTCGTTCTTCGAAACATCACTCACTTCTCATTTCACTTGTGAACTCGACTTGACCAAAGTGCGAACGATTTCCTGACAGTTGTGTGACAGTAGTGAGTAGATTAGCTACTCTCTACTCTCCACTCGACTAAAATACTGGCCTAGTCCGAACAAGCCTTTAAGCTGCTTTGGATCAATCTTATGAATTCATCAGAGTTGAGGCGATCGGGGAGTATAACTGGTCCGAAGAGTTCACCTCTCATGACTGCTAACTACACGTTGACCCTTATTTCATGTTGATAATGAGAAACGATAGTAGCATGGGGGTTTTCTCTCTTCCATACATGGCTATTTCGCAAATTCATGAAACCCGATCTCGTGAAAGTTGCCTCATCAGTCCATAATATTCTCACTCCCCCCATTCACTTAACTTATTCAGGTACCACCTACAAAATGTTAATCGTACCTCAGCATCTACAACTAAAAGATCCTTCACCTTTTTGAAATGGTATGGATGTAACTTATTTTTTTGAGTACTTTGTGTACAGTAGAATGATGTATGCTCAATTGAGAACCAATTCGACGAGTACTTATTGTGGGGTCCTCCCCAACAGCTTGAAGAATAACAGGTGCATGCTGGCCTTGTTGACTATTTCGACCACCTTCTCTAATTCGGAAACCACCAAACGAGCCTGTTTCGCCTAATCTTCTGAACACTTGTTCAAATGTTTTTCTATCTGGTTGTCGCCTATTGGGAAAACGTAAACCGTACTCGCGAAGAGCTGCGTTAGCATTTCCATTCGCAAATATATGAACATTTCCATACGCAAATATATGAACAACATATCGCGATATTCTATGTTCGAAAAAACTGGCATTATCTTCTCGATTTCTTCTCGAATACTTATTAATTACAAATCAAATTAATTCGTAGTATAATTAACTGTGAACTGTCAACTAACAGTGTAACTCTATTCATACCTCCCTCGCCATAGAATGTAAAGAAGATGAACTGAGAAGAAGAAGAGATAGGCGTTGACCCCAGAGAGGGTAGGCTGACCATAAAAATGTGATGACGTCTCAGCAGTCACTAAATAGCTCTTAACAAAAGTTAAGTGACAGAAACTGTCAGATTTCCATAAGAATTACTTCGATATTCAATCATAATGAGTTTCAAAATGGATCAAATTTAGGTTTGAAATTTTTCGACTTTTTCGTTTTCATCTTATAAGCCATGATATTATGGCAGAAAACAAGCAGTTAGCAAGAAAGTTAATATGTCATTCGAAAGTACACTAAATGAGGTATTTTTTGCTGAAAAGAAAACATGTCCATAATAGATAATTTTTCAACGAAAAACCCATTGGAAAAATATGACTGATTTTGTTCACTTCAGTATCGTGATACTTATCTCCTCACCAAACCCGCAATAGAAATATTTTTGGCACACTGAAATTCTTTTCTTGTAGAAAATTCAATACCATTTCCAAATATGTGATCGAATTCGATGAAGCTACAAGCATAACTGATATATTAAAGATTTCATGGAAAAAATTGAAATATTTCGTGAAAACGAGAAATGTTAAATTGAAGAATAACCGTCAAGATTTCGACCATGTATTATATGACATTTTTTGTTGCAAATCACTTGAATAATCTCCCCTTGAAGTTTTGCCGTTTTAAAAGTAGACACCCTGTATACGTGAAAAATTTCCAGTATTAACATGGAAAAAAGTTTCTTCAACATTTTTATCTACTCCCATAGAATAATATTTCCATTATTTAACTGATTTTGATCTGTGATAGTCTCTATAAACCAATAGTGTGAGGTAATAATAACTCACGCCTATAACTCACTCTGACACAGGAGCTGGCGCTGGGATTTACGGGACAAGTACCAAGTGTGCACTATCGTTAGGCTCCTATACAAGCGTCCTTCAAACGGAAATACTTGCAATCGGAAGATGTCTAGATATAAATCTAGAAAGAAACTTTCAGAAGTGCGACATTGCTATTCATACAGATAGTCAAGCTGCTATTAAAGCACTGAGCTTCCTACATCATTGATTCAAAGCTGAGGGGGGAGTGCCGAAGCAAACTCAATTAGGTAGACAAGAAGAATAAAGTCTTTTTAATCTGGGTTCCCGGTCATTCGGGAATCGTAGGAAACGACGAGGCCAATCACTGGCTAGAAAGGGCGCACAAACGCCACTCACTGGCCCAGAACCCTTCTGTGGTATAGGAAAATGCACCTATAAGGAGTTTATGCTGAAGGAGAAAATCGAAAGAGAAAAACTCTGGCGGAATCTCCTAGGGATGGATCACTCCAAAAAGTACCTCAAGAACTTTGAAACTGCTAGATAGAAAAAATATCTGGATCTCAGTAAAAACCAACTTCACCTACTCACTGGCTTTCTCACAGGACATTGTCGCCTAAAGAAGCATCTGTTGAGAATGGGTTTATCGGACACTGTTGAGTGTAGATTCTGTGGGGAGGAGTAAGAAACTCCTATTCACCTGATGAAAAGGAAAGAGTGCTTTGGACAAGAAACTTGTAGAAGTGGGGAGTTATCCCCCTTGAAGCCGTCCCAGATACTGGATTTCATCAAATCTCTGGAACTGGAGGGCGAGCTGTAGGAGGCTCGAGGATAACAGCTATGTCAGGGGGCACAATAGACCTTAAGGTCGCAGTGGACTGTAACCCCTTTTCACTATAACTATAACTATATGATGCAAGAATACGTATCAATATGAATATGTATTGATAAGAATATGTATTGCATCATGCCATTGACAAAGTATGTGAATTTTCAGCGTATTGGCAGAACTAAAGTGTTATATGTTCTGTGGTGGTAGTGATCGAGTGATCAGAGGCAATTCATCATGAGAACTATTTCTCATCCTCATTATTCGAGATAGGTACTGCAATGAGAGAACTCTAAAGCATTTAAAACAGAATGTTATATGTTCAACAATTAGAGACCGCTTGAATAAAGAGAATTTTTCCGTGCGAATAAGAATCGTACTAAAATTTCGTATATTTTGCCTAATTTATCTCCTGCTTGAAAAAATAGCAATGATTAGTTTATACAACTTTAACGGTAGGTTTCACAAAGCGTAATCACCGGTGATCGGAGCCTGATGTAGCATCAACTCGATTTGAGAGTTCAAAAACCAGAGAACCAAGCCGTTGATCTCCGATCACCGGTGATTACGATTTGTGAAATTCCCCGTAAGTATCATTTAGGCGAAACCAAGTTCGCCGGGCCAGCTAGTTATAAATAATGAAATTTAAAATTATTCAATTTGATGAATTTGAATTACTTTACGAGAATTTCTCACATTGCCCGGTCATTATAAAAACCGCTATTATTTCTTGGGGCACTTTGATTAATTGACAGCAATGGGACAACCACGTGCGTGTGGTGTGATTCTTCCGGTACATGTGGCTTGCGTCGCGTTATTCAAGTTTTCCGTAAAGAAAAAAAGCTATGTAACTCGAAATTTCACCGAAGTGGACGCTGCTTTAATGAATAGACCCTCTTTGTATTTCTGCATATTGACATTTTGTGTAAATATAAATTGGTGAGTACGTACATATCTAATACATTATTTTTATTTGGACTTAAGTTTTGTTTGTACATATTTCATCGCCACCGGTTTGTTTGTTACTTTGTCAGTTAGGTATGTAAAAATTTGTTATTTTTCAAATTGCCCACTTGACTTTCAGCTTTATACATAATGACCGAGCAAGGTATCAGGGGAGAGTTGGGTAATACCGCGCGGTTGATAATACCGCGCCCCAGCCTCACTATGAATCTGCTTAGAAAACTATGGCTACTTGCGAGTCAAATCATGCTCTATGCTTCTGAGAAAGTGAGATAGCACCCCCTTAGCGGCAGTGGCCCACAATCAGTGATGCGAGCATGACGTTTGCTGAGAACTTTCGAGGGCATTCCTTATAATTTTTCTCGAACTGACGAACCCATGTATGTTTTTCTTTTAATAGGATAAATTATATTGAATTATTGCATTTTGTAGCAAATTTAGTGTTCCATGAAGTAGATATGAGTTTTCATGGCTAAATGCTCTGTGTAAATACTTTTGAGGTAGCAAAACAAAATAGCTCAGTCTGATAATGCCGCGCTCAGAACGCTACACCCACAAAAATACAGTTAGAAGACAAGGAGGAAAAGAGAAGATTAAAAGAGGAAGAGAAGAAGGCAAAGGAAAACAAGTTGAAGGAAAAACTCTAGCAAAATGAAAATCTGTGAAGAGAAAAGTGTTAATTTCTAGCAGTGAAGATAGCAGTGATGAAGACGTTCCCCTGGCACAGACAAAGAAGATGAGATAGATAGAAGCAATATGTTAATGTAAAATGATTGTTAATTTAACATGTTTTTATGCCTGAATTAGTATATTGTTCAATGAGCGGTAATGTAAGTCATAACACACGCAGACGAATTTTGCATCCCGAGCCGTCAGGCGAGGGGTGTAATTCATCAATTGAACACTATACTTTATCTTCAACTTCTTCAGTAGAATTTTAATTAATCTGCATTTTCAAAATTGACAACATTTGTCAAAAGCGATTTCTGTGGTTGAAAATTGAATCGATAACGAATCCCGTAGAAAACGTCAAAAATTCTCATTTTCCAAATGCAATTTTTGGATATTTAGACCTAAGAAAATGTAGAAATGGATGACGAGAATGTTACCTGGATGTCTGAAATAGAGTTCCCCACTGACCCGACTTTTTTATTCATTTCGTAAGCTACACTTTTTCCTATTTGTATTAGAGTGAGTTATAGGCGTGACTTATTATTACCTCACACTATTGGTTTATAGAGACTATTACAGATCAAAATCAGTTGAATAATGTATACAGGGTCTTTCACGAGGAACCTCACCCATATTTATACGGGAAACTACTGAACGTATTTTCATGAAATTCAGCACTTATAAGTAATTCACGATGCTGATGAAATCTAAAATATTTTCGAGGCATGAGCACCTCCGGTTTTTCCGGAAATGACGTCAACTTCCGTTTTTCAAATTAGAACACCATTTTTTTATTGCAGAAATAGATTCCTTAGAAAATTTCAAGTTATTTTGATGTAACATTTTTCAGTTTTGTTCGGAAAATTCTCTCTGAGCGGGATAATTCGAAAAAAAAATCGAAAATAGAGCTCCGCTGAAACAAGAATAACTTCGAGGTTTTTGGATGGAAAATTTTCATTTTTGGGATTTTTCAAGATGTAAGATTGATGTATCTACTTTAAAAATCTAAATCGCGATTCATGATACAGGGGGTGAAAAAATCGCTTTCAAATTTAGGGGTGACAAAATCGTGAAAAATCAATTTTTTCAAATTGGAACCCCATTTTTTATGGCAGATATTGAATCTACGTTAAAAAATAATGTGAAAGTATGCATCACACCCTTGCCCTAAAGTGGATATTTTCTGAGTTATTCACAAAAAACTGTTTTTCGTCTTGAATTTTCAGCCATTTCTTTTTCCCCTGACTGATAAAGAGGACTGCATAGAACGAGTCAGAAATGCGTTCAGGTTTGTTTAGATTTTTAGATTCATAGTTTTGAAACTCAATTTGGTTTTTAAACACTTTTGCAGATCTCTTCCTCCCGATGAAATAAGAAGAGCAACGCACGAAGCATTCCTGAGACGTATAAATAAATGTCTAGAAATTAACGGTCAAAACTTTGAGCATCTTCTCTAGTTATAACTGCGAGAGTTTGCCATGGTTCTCCTAATAGTAACTTGAAGTCGGTTTCAAGAAGGGGTGAAAAATCTACAGCATGGTTCAAATAACAGTTCCTGAAAATTTCATCTTTTTGGCGTGAAGGGAAAAGAAATAGCTGAAAATTCAAGACGAAAAACAGTTTTTTGTGAATAAATCAGAAAATATCCACTTTAGGGCAAGGGTGTGATGCACACACTCACATTATTTTTCAACGTAGATTCAATATCTGCCATAAAAAAATGGGGTTCTAATTTGAAAAAATTGATTTTTCACGATTTTGTCATCCCTAACTTTGAAAGCGATTTTTTCACCCCCTGTATCATGAATCGCGATTTCGATTTTTAAAGTGGATACATCAATCTTACATCTTGAAAAATCCCAAAAATGAAAATTTTCCATCCAAAAACCTCGAAGTTATTCTTGTTTCAGCGGAGCTCTATTTTCGATTTTTTTTTCGAAGTTTCCCGCTCAGAGAGAATTTTCCAAGCAAAACTGAAAAATGTTACATCAAAATAACTTGAAATTTTCTAAGGAATCTATTTCTGCAATAAAAAAATGGTGTTCTAATTTTAAAAACGGAAGTTGACGTCATTTCCGGAAAAACCGGAGGTGCTCATGCCTTGAAAATATTTTAGATTTCATCAGCATCGTGAAATACTAATAAGTGCTGAATTTCATGAAAATACGTTCAGTAGTTTCCCGTATAAATATGGGTGAGGTTCCTCGTGAAAGACCCTGTATATTTCTTTGGGAGTAGATAAAAATGTTGATTTACCTGCATTTCGCCTATTATAAATAACGCATGGTATTGTGAAACTGGGGCACGCTATATTATCAAACCAGTTTGATAATGCCGCGCTTTCAAAGATTTTTCTTTTTTGGCTATATTTTTACATAGGTGCTGAAAACTTTCAATTCTGTTCTCGAAGTTGGTTGCCAGATGAACTCTATTGATAAAAATCTTGCTTGTGTTGATCTGATACGCACCAGTAGAACATTATAGCTATATATAGCTCTAACGGTATTACCCAACTCTCCCGTATATGCAACATAATTTATCATTTTGTCATATCCTTTTGGGCACTTTTCAAATTGCCCGGGCATTATAAACAATGCCCAATTATTTACATTGCCCGTAACATATGTTCTAATCGCTGCCACGTCTCAAGTCATCGACAGGGTTCCGCATCCGCAGATTACCGAGGACGACGCGCGTAGAAATCGCCGTAAACCGAAACTAGGAGCGTTTCCCGCCGCAAAAAGGAAATTAAAACGGAGCGGGGCAAACACAGATTCCGGTCCGCCATCATTTACAATTTAACGGTTATCCAGGTTCGCAGCCCGCGTCGGACCGCAACGTCGCAAATTTGAGAAATCACGTCAATAGATCCGACCCTCGATATCGTCCCGATGCCGTATAAAAAGGACGTTTTCGATTAATCAAAAGATTAGCTAAGGTATCGGCGCCGAATGTATAAATTACCGCGAGGAGTGGAGGTGGAGCAGTTTGGTTTCCCTCCTTATTAATGATCCGTATCTAATCCCTACGGCGGGAGCGGCTGAAGGAGCGGGAAAATATCGATCTGGAAGGCTGTTGCGCCGCACGGACCTTCATTGATATGATAATGTATGCGGCTGCGGTCCGAGAGATGCCAATCCGTATTGACTTTCGAAAAAAGGTAATTCAGTCGGAAAACTGTAAGATGAGAGAGGCTCATTGAAATTCGGATTCTGGGGCGCTGTTAATGGGATTCGATGATACCAGATCGATTATTTTAATGGTCGAATTTTATCTGCCATGTGTGCAGCTGCTCCTGACGTTTTATGGTCGCAATAGCTACCGGTGAATAAATCCCGAAATTTTTGTTAATCTAGGCAATTATCGGATAATGCTAGACCTTGAAACCCAGAGGCTGTGGGCTGTTTGAAGTGATTATTATTTAAACCTGGATCGTTTTGGCTTGGTTAGCCTTCTCTGTCCTACTCTTTCATTGAAACCCAAGGAGGTCGTCGATAGTGTTGCTAAGACTGCCGACATCCTTAGGAGCCTTAGCCGTTACCTCGTGGGTATCCAGAACCGGTGAATAGTTCAGCCAGCCAGCTCTGAAAATTTGCATACTAACGTATGTCTAAGAGGTTTTGGCACAAATTTCAGAGACCAAAAAAGTGACGAAAATTCTACATTAAATGTTTAGTGTATTGTGATACACATCAATAAACTTTTCAGAAGCAACAACATTATCAATTGAAATTAAATGAAGAGGGTTGTTATCTTCCACATATCGCAATTTTCTGCGAACATATCAGGTTTCGAACGGTATCTAGATCGATTTCTTGGATCTTCCTGTATATTCGGCGTCGAAGTTCCTCTACATTTTGGACTTCCCATCCTCAATCGTAAACTTTTCGCAATAAGAGAGCCGAAAAATCTTCTATGGATCGAGCCTTTGGAGAGTTAGGAGGATTGCCGTTTCGCGGAACAAATGGTACGTTTTGGTCGACTAGCCAATCTTCAGCTTCGTGCTCATTAGTGTATTTGATTTAGCTATAAGTGTCGTTTTCATAACCCAAGGACGAATTTGTTCTACCTATTTTATACTACATGTATTTGGAAGTTCAGTTCAGTTCTTAGACCGAGTATATTGGATCGATATTGTACATAACTGCCTGCAGATTTCAGTGTGACGATCCTGCGGATCTGAGCGCCGTGACTTCGTCCCCACGTTCTGTTAATTGGGTCTTGGACTCCTCACCAATGAAGGAATCATTCTTCAAGTCCCATAAAGTGCTTCATTCACCTCACTTTTCCTTATCTCATATTGCACTGATCTGCATTATCAAGAAGCTGAATAACGACGTCCAGACTTAAATTAAACATATGAAAACACCATTTGGCATAAAATACTCTTTGAGTAATACGAGGATATATTGATATATATAGTTAGCCTAGACCAGTTCCATGCATGAGCAAAATATTGCGATACCATATCAACGAACAATAACTCATTAGAAGTGTCAGGGTAGAGTTCGACGTCAAAAAAGTAAATCAGAGTTATGCAATAAATCAAAAAAAAACGATGTCCACCGAAATTGTAAAAATCGAAAAATTGGAGTATCGAGCCATCATCGAGTACCTGTATTTAAAAGGGTTAAGAGGTAAGCAGATTTACGAAGATAATTGGACTGAAAGCTTCAAAAGAGGAAAATTTTCCATTGAAGATGATGACCGATCGGGAAGGCCAGTTTCTGTGTCAGTCCCCGAAAATATTGATGCAGTTCATGACATGATTTTATCAGACTAAACGGATATCTGAAGCACTGAAGATTTCATACGAACGCGTTCATCATATAGTTCACGTCAATTCGGACATGAGAACAATTTCTGCAGAATTGATCCCCAAATGTTTGAATGTTGGCCAAGAGCGTGCAAGGGTAGAAGCATCGCGTTCGATCTGTGCTCGGTTTGTAATCGTTGTAGACTTCTTAAACCGAATTGTTACTATGGATGAAACTTGGGTACATTTCTACGATCCAGAAAATCAATTCAACAATCGATGGAATGGCGACACTCTGGTTCTCCAAGACCTAAGAAGTTTCGTGTCCAAAAATCTGCTGAAAAAGTTCTTGCTTCAGTTTTTTGGGATTTCCATGGAGTAATCATGATTGATTTTTCGAATAAGGAGAGAACAATAACTGGAGATCATTATTCGAAATTATCGACCACTCTACGGGAAAAAATTAAGGAGAAAAGACGCGGAAAACTATCCAAAGGTATTTTGTTTCTACAGGACAACGCCCCATTACACAAATCTCATGTTGCCATGCAAAAAATCGTGATTTAGGGATAGAATTACTAGAACACCCCCCTTTTCACCAGATTTGGCTTCGTCGGATCATCATCTCTTTCCTCAACTGAAAAAAAGTTTAAAAGGTCGTGAATTTTCTTCCAACGAGGTTCTATAGACGTTGCAGGTTCGCTTTAATAAATGTATTCAATTAAGAGAAGAATACGAGTATGTTCGTTAAAAAAATATTTTGACATTGAAATTTTGTTTGGTTCTATTGTAGGATGAGAATTTCTCAATATATCCTCGTAAGATATGTTTTGATTTTTTATCCAGCCTTTGAAAATATTCCCAAGCTCTTTTGGCAGAGGCATATACCTTCCTCATGTCAAGTGGACGAACTAGGCAATTATAAGTCCTCCATCAAGATAATATTTCACGGTAGATACAAGTTTAAGATCCCCATTTCCTGTTTAATCCCTTTGATTTGAGTTTCATGAGTTCATGACAAGTAAGACTTTACTTAACATCTCACGTAGTGTCAGGATCAGGTGCTAGGAAATTTGTTGATAATCTCCTGACGAGATGGGAACAATCTGAGAGAATCTTCAGGAGGTCTATATAACTTTAGTAGACTAAGTAGCATTAGTTCTCCAAGCATGTGCGTATTCGAGAATTTATACAATTTCGATCTGAAAAATCTTGAACACATTTTATTCCACCTAAAATATTGTTGCTGTTGAGAATTTTCACCGAATTTTTCTGGAAACTTAAAATCCCATCTCTCGTGAAGATTAATGAACAAACATTTTCCCAAAAAATGCACCAGTTGATGCTTCAACCGCTTACGGCAATCTATGTGCAAATCATGCCGATATATCTAGTACCAACAAGGATATCAGAGGACCCTTATGTTAAACAGCCCTATTACGTTCAATTCAAATTGCCACAAGCCGACAGAAATTACTTGACACGATGACAATAATTTATTTACGAGGTCAACGCAGATCGGAGGAGCGACAATTCAGTAATACAATGTGTACATCAATCGGAATAACATATACATAGGTAAATCGTCCTTGTCAATTCCTAAAACGGTCTCACTATATCGAGCACTATATCAACATCAAATTGCAATTATTCAAATCTGTGATTAGAGGAAACCGTTCTTATATCTATCTCTGCTTTGAATTAGGATTCATAGGAATCGATACAAGACATTGTGAATTGTGTAATAGTGTTTTTCTTTCTGGTTTGTTTGGGTTTTTATCATCCTAACTTCTTGTTAGTTTGTTTTACTTTTTTGTTTTTAAATTTGCTTATTATTTTCAATTGTGATTTATCCTTTTTTTCGCCTAGCTATTTGCATTTGTATTCTTTCTGGTTTGTTTGAGTTTTTATCATCTAAACTTCTTGTTAGTTGGTTTTCCTTTCTTGTTTTTGAATTTGATTATTATTTCCAATTGTGATTTATAGGTACTCTTTTTCGCCTAGCTACATACATTTGTATTCATTTTGTGATTTCTTCTTTTTCTAAACTTTTGCCAAATGAATAATAATACTAATAATAATTTAATTGAACTTCGAATTCGAATCTCTTCATCTACTAAGTGAAAGGTAAGACGCAATCTTCATTAAAACAAATGAGTATGTTCACCTCTTATTTTTCTCCATTCTCAATTGAATACTCCGGTAAATCCACATCCAGTGCGCATTCATTCCGCAAAATGATGACCCCGTGGGATCAGGCTGATAGGATTGCGAAGCTACTTCGAAAAATACACGGTGGAAAGCATTTTCACCGCGATTTCATTTTCTGTCGCTTCCGATGTAATTTTCGTTCGTAATAACTCTCTGCGATGTATTGTGAACACTGGCGTATGAGCAGTTAATTTCAATCATTTCATATTTTCGTTTCTTTCGCCATGAACCACATCATTTCACCAGATATAATCGGGTTAATAATGATGGTTTCAATGTTTTATTCACTGAGGGTTCAAAACCACCATAATACTGATCCACAATATATTAGTGTACCAGAGAAACGGGAGCTTTGAAGGTTAGATATTTCGATGTTCAAAAATACCATTTCACAGGTGAAAATCTAAACAATGATAGATAGACCCTTGGATTATTTTTTAAATGAACGCAACTACCTCGAAAACCTATATTTTGATACCAAACTTGACCATATAACTTTTCTGTCCCATGAATTTTTTGGGTGTTACGTTTTGCATTTTTCATTTTCGAGTTTTGTTCACAAGCACAGAGCGGTCAGAATATGGGCGTTATGGACCGACGAAATGGTTATTCTGAAATCTGAATGATTCGAATAGGTTGAAGAACATTCCAATCGAATATTCAGAGATACTTTGGACAATGCTGATTAATAATAGGTATATAAACGAAAAGTTGATAGAATTGCAGGAGCGGGAGCTATGACAAATTTTTTGAAAAAAATGCCGTTTCGCTGATGAAAATCTAAACTATCATATATAGAGCCTTGGATTAGATTTTATTGAATTCAGCGTTCTCGAAAACCTATATTTGCCACGTTTTTTCTTATATACCGTCTAATCCATCACTCCGAAAATAATATTCTCAACTTTTGAAAATTCCTTGTTTCTTCTAAAACCCACTTCTCTCTTTACAATAGCAGTACCAAATCGCAGATGAACAAACTCCTTATTAAAGAATTTCAAGACTTCAATTCTCCGAAAGATTCGAGAGAGACGGAATCATAAAAGTCGAAATTGGCACATAAACAGCGAATTGAAACCAGCAACCGACAGCCATTCAGACTGGGGATTTTCCGTGATATTCTACCTGGTACCTAAAACACCGTTTTCATTTCCTTCGCGGCCAGTTCCGGTGTGTTAACTGTAACAGCGTAGTCTATGAAACAATTCCATTCGAAAGTTTCTCTACCGCAGAATACCCGTTTCATTGCCATTGAAATTGATATCAAGCAGCGCATTCACAGACGAACGAAAGCTGAATTTATGCTTACCAACAAAATTGAAAATTTTTGCCGAAGTTCAATAAAAATGAGCTATGAGTCTCTGAGGAACACTAGAAAATTAATCATGAGAAAAATAAAATCAAACATAAAGGGTTTTCCAATAAAAGGTGTTATTTTGACTTTCAAAGAAAAATGCAATTTTTAATGCAACGATCGGATGTTTATTCCAACATAAACGGGAATGTATGCCGTTAATAATGAAAATAACATCAGCCAAATGACCACCACGACCACGACTAGTGGACTATTCCTTTTCATGAAGTTTTCCTTAACCAAATCGCAAAGTGGCTACTCTATGCCCTCGATAGCCTCACGAATTTCATCTTTGAGTTCCTGAATCGACGCTGGGCTCTTAGCGTAGACCTTCTCATTCACATGGTCCCAAAGGAAGAAGTCACAAGGTGTTAAATCATCTCTGTGGCCAATTGTGATCACCTCTTCGAGAGATAACACGTTCCTGAAACTTTTCCCGTAAAATATCGATGGTTTCGTTGCTTGTGTGGCACGTAGCGCCGTCTTGTTGAAAGTAAACGTTGTCCAGATCAATACCATCCAATTCTGGCCATAAAAATCATTGATCATCTCTCGATAGCGCAATTCATTCACCGTAACTGTTGCTCCAGTCTCATTCTCGAAAACTTGAGGTTTAATGACCCCCCGGACCATAAACCGCATCAAACAGGCACACGTTGAGAACAGAGAAGCTTTTCAACAATAACTCTTGGGTTTTCCAAGCCCCAGATTTAACAATTTTGCTTGTTGATGAAGCCACCGAGGTAGAAATGGGCCTCATCACTCAAGATGATTTTCCGATGGAATTTCAGATCATTTTAATGCATTTCAAGGGCACAATCAGCAAAGGCACGTCGTTGTTGATGATCGGCCGGCTTAAGTTCTTGTGTTAACGGAACTTTATATGCCTTCAGATCCAAATATTTATGCAAAATAGGGTGAAATGACGTTTGTGGAATTTCTGATTTGAAAGAACGACAAGAAATGGACAAACCTGGGCTTTCTTCAACACTTTCAGCTACGGCGACAATATTCTCGGTTGTTCTTGAGCAACGTGCCCTGGTTTTGTTCTCTAAGGACTGAACGAGAATAAATTCGCTATTACAAAAACGCTTATATCTTTTGAACCACTCGATTCTGAAAATCAAACTCATTTTCGAATCATCTTCTAATTCTAATGAAAAAACTATAAAAAAACCAAAACTATTTTTTACAAAATTCATGGATTTTTTCTGGAATTCTTCCCATCATGCTTCTTATAGTGTTCTCAGTCACTTTCTGGGATGCTGTCTTGCACTTTTGCTTGAATTCCGCTAATGTTTTCGTTGATTTCTTAGTCTTCTTCAATTCTCTTTTTACCAGGGCCCAATATCTTTCGATTGGCCTGAGTTCCGGGCAATTTGGTGGATTGGCCTCTCTGGGGACAAAAACCACCTCATTAGCTTCGAACCATTCCTTGGTGGCTTTGCTGTAGTGGCATGAAGCTAAATCTGACCAAAAGATTGTTGACACTTCGTGCTTACGTAAAAATGGTAAAAGTCGCTTCTTCAAGCATTCCTCGATGTATCTTCGAGTCAACAGAGCCTTGGCCCACGAAAAATTTGCTCCTTTTCCTACAAGTACAATTGCTTATCAAACCAGGAATTTTTTAGGAAACTTTGCTTGTTTCTTCACGCGAAATTGTTCGTCAAATTCCCACGAGAATCCGAAGTATAAAATTCCTGACCAGGAAGTTGCGAGAAATCAGCCAAGACATAGGTTTCGTCGTTCATCATGCAACAGGAAAAATTTTTCAGGAAATCTTTTTTTTATTTCTTTGCTCTTGATTTAGTTTCTTGATCCTTCACAGCGTTTCTGTCTGGCACTTTCTGCACTTTGTAGGTTCTAAGCCCACAACTCGACTTGATTTTCTGAAGTTGACTGTGAACAACCCATTATTTGGTCCACTTCCCGTCCTGAAAGGTTAGGATTCTTCTGAAAAAGGCTGATGGCTTTCTTCACTTTTTTTGGGATATGAAACTCCTTTTTCATCCCGGTTCCTTCCTTGTGGTTAATTGTAAGATCTTCGTTGAAGCGCTCAACATCTCTTGATACCGTTTCCGGACGAACGCGAGCCTCTATTGCGATTCTTTTGAAGCTCCATTTTTGATTATTTTGAAAAAGTTTCACTATAAATTCTCGTGTTTTCACTTTGCTTGACATTTTGCGACAGAAAATTGGAATATCTATGAAGTAAATGTTCCACATGTTTCTGACGTTCATAACAAAGCTAACTATGATCAAATTTTGATTTTTTCTCAATTGATTCAAGAGATATAGGCGTTTTTGTGATAGCGAATTTATTCTCGTTCAGTCCTTACATCACTAACTTCGTCCCAACAGCTCAAATTTTTTCCCTAATTTCTGTAATGCGGTTCGACAAGGTGCTTCACGACGACCCAAAAATGTTCGAGTTTCATGAACATTATCTGCGTTATTTTCCCCACTTTTATAGTGAATTTTAATGGTTTTAATGCGTTGTTGAAGCGTGTATCGTTTCATTTTCATGAATGGTGTTGTTTTTTCTTGTCAAATGTCCAAAAATAACTGCAGCAAAATTGACATCGACCGAAATAGCGCGCTATTCAAATAACACCTATTATTGGAAAATCCTTTAAATTCGCCATTTTTTTCTTCAGTCTCTTCTTTGGAGCTATTGCTGACTTTTCGAGAGTAATGTGGTGATATATGATATCTTGTCTTATTCATCAAATTTTCATAGAATTCCACTGGTTTGTCTGGATCCACATAATTTTATACCTATAATTTGATCCTTGAAATTCAAAGTGAAGCATCTAGATGGCTCTACCTAAGAGTCAGTGAGACTTTTGAGCATGTGCGATAACGGAGAGTGGGAAAATCACATAATTCTAGAAATATAATTTGATCCTTTGAATTGAAAGTGAAGCATCTAGATGGCTTTGCCTAGGGTCAGTGGGACAATTGAGCATGTGCGATAACGGAGAGTGGGAAAATAGGGGCATCGTGGCAACCATCAGATACAGTTTTGTTTTTTGTCTCAATTTGTATTGAGCCACATATGGTATCCATGGATACATAATTACATGTCCTATCTCTTCTCCCCAGGCATGCGTATAGCGTCAACTGACCCTGGATTTAAGGGGAGCGATGGCCACAAATTTGTATACCTACTTATTAGCCACTACGCTCAAATTCTTTATTTATAATTCTATGGTCTGGATCACCTTCAGTGATAATGTTGATTGTACTTGTGTATTTTTCTTTGATAAAACCTCAAATATCTCTCAACAATTCGAATTCGAAAGACAAGGATGATTAACAAGGACCTCATGAATGCCGCCTAAGGAGCTGGGTATCGAATAACTAACCCATAACGAACACTTCTCCCTAACGATGTTAGTTGAGCCAAAGCGCACAATCTCGAATTCCGAACGAGTACGGCGAGGCATTGAACCGACACATCGAAAACCCTTTTCCGGCGTAAATAAGCTTTGCATGGATTACAGACGAAACCTTTTCCGCAGACGTCCCAATTCCTGCCCCCGCGATTGGACTACAGACAGTGCGATTGTTTTGTTGATCGACACGTCCGAGACCCGCTTTTTTTCGCAGAATTAGCCCCCGAAGTTTTTCGGCGATCCGATTCCAGGCGGAGGCGCTGACCCGGAACTTGAATTTTCACCGGAGTCCAGAGAGGTTTCGTTGCGGCCAGACTTATTCCGCGTATTCGTCAGTCTTTGTTGCATTTTCAGACCGCAGGGTCGAAGAGAGTGGGTAAACCAGGGAGCTCTGGTCTTCTTTGTTACTCTCCAATCGCAGTTTGAACATTGTGATACTAAAAAAAATATTAATTTTGAACAGCGAATGTTCTGAAGGAATGATTATATGAATTCACTTACAGTGTGACAAGAAAAACCTCGGACAAACACTTTTTCATTCAACTTTATTAAACAGAAGAAATTGAACAAAACAACAACAAATAATAATAGCTTGAACATTTGTTAGTAATATATCTAAGCCGTTTCGAAGTGGCTTCCTTTGGCGGCGATACACAGCTTCAGACGCTTCTTGAAATTTTCGGCAATGGGCCGCAGCTCCTCGGGCGTTAATCGGTTCCATTATCGGCGCACAGATTGCTTCAGCGACTCCAAATTCTTGTGTTTTTTGGCACGAGCCCTGTGTTCCAAAATCGACCACACGCTGTAGTCCATTGGGTTGAGATCCGGTGAGTAGGGCGGCCATTCTGCAGATGAGTTGAAACAAGGAAAATGGGTCTTACACCATTCTTGCGTCATTTTCGCTCTTTGAGCAAGAGCGGAGTCCTGTTGAAAGGTCCAATGCGTATCGCCGAAGTGCTGCTTCGCCCACGGAAGTACTATGGCCTCGAGGATGTCGCAGCGGTAGACTTCTTGATTGATTTTGACCCCTTCTAAAACTAAGGGAGTTTTCCCACTTCCGCAAATTCCGCCCCAGACCATGACGGTTGCGGATTTTGACGGTGTTCGACGATGGCCGATGTACCGGGAGCCTCTACGGACCACACCAGACTCTGTCGTTTTGGTGGTTGTGTGATTCTCGTCTGTGAAGAGAATTCGCTCCCATTGCTGACCGGCGGCGAGATGAAGGAGTTGGCGGCACCTTTGGAGTCGTACGCGCTTGTTTTCCTCCGCGAGGAGTTGAACTTTTTGGAGGTTGTATGGCTTGAGGTTGAGCTCCTTTTTGGCAATTTGACAGACTGATTCGCGGTTGATACCGGTCTCACAGGTTATTTCCCCATGGAAACCCTCGGATTTCGATTGACTCGCTTCTTGACGAAGTTGCGATTGCTAGTTGTATTGACAGTGCGTTTTCTACCCCTTCTTGGACGACGACCATCATGGCCAAGCTCCTTGAAACGACGAATTCGACGAATCGGACACGAGGCACATTGAGCAAACGAACAATTTCGCCTTGACGCCTACCTTGACGAAACAGCTCCAAAATCGCACTACGTTTGTTTGACATTCTAAAACTGTGAAATGAAATTATATCAAACTGAAAATCCACATATTAGTACAGGAAAGTGAAGAGAAACCAAGAGGATAAAAATTATTTGGCTGCGTGGAAATACTTTTGTTCCAGACCACAGCTAAATTTGTCCGAAGTTTTTCTTGTCACCTTGTATATGTGGTATTCACTCTGCTTTTTCGTGCCAATGGGGCAAGTTCCCACCGTTTCACAGGCGTCAGGGTGAAGAGAAACCTCAAAGGAGCCCGCTTAAATATGGCAACTGACAGTTAATTAGCATTATGAGCTCTGGCAGAAGGAATTTGTACGCTGTGCTGTTTACGTTTGTGGTGTGCTGTTTACGTATGCGATCAGGAGTGTCTTGAAATGAACCTCATAAGAGCGCATACCTTCATCAACACGGACAGCCAAACCACGCTGAGATCCCTGGAATCACATTGCCAGGGATATCTGTTGACCTGGAAGTGCCGTAACACCATGAAGCAACAGACCAGAGGCAATACTATGGGTGCCAGGGCATTGTGGAGTTGAAGGAAGTGAAGAAGTCGATGAGCTTCCGAAAAATGCGTCAAGGTTAACACCTGCTAGACCTGAGCCTTTAGTGGGCTTGAAAATAACCAATATAAGGCAGCTGTCCTACAGTCAGGGCACACTGAAATCCTTCTCTGATATAAAAGTAACCTCAAACTTGGTGTCCAATTCCAATTCCAATTAGCCTATTCTCTATCCTTCCAAATTTGGATATAGGCCTCCCCCAACTGCCTCCAGCACTTCCTGTCTTGGGCTCTCCTCTGCCACATCAAGCCTGCGTGTCTGACTATGTCATCCTTCCACCTCATCTGTGGTCTTCCTCTTGATCTTTTCCCATCATAAGGCGCCACTTCCCAATCTCTGCATTCCAGCGAACGCAGAAAGGCCCTGCGCACGCTTGGCTCAGATAACACTCTCAATGTTGTCTGGTGCCCGGCGCATGCGTCTATCTCTGGTAACATTAAAGCAGATAACTTAGCCAAAGAAGGGGCTCGCTCGACGTTTACTCTACCGGAACCCTTCCTATCTGTCATACATATACCAAAAACCTCTTCAAGAGATGGATTGATGAGAAATTCTGCTCTGAGTGGAACACGAGAACGGATCTCAGGCAGTCGAGCCTCCTTATCAAGGGGCCTTCTTCGAAGCCGGAGGTCAGAAAGCTCTTGACTCGAGAGGAAGCAATTGTATCTGGTGACTGGTGCTCTAACTGGCTATCTGTTCAACAAACATTCAAAAAGATTGGGTCTAACTGAGTGTTCCCTGTGTCGTTGGTGCAAGAACGCGGATGAAACGACGGAGCATATACTGTTCACGTGCGGCAACTTATCTACACTGAGGTTAACAAACCTAGAGAACCCTACACCTTCCATCTCTGTGGTGAGAGAGACTCCTCCTTGTCGGTTCGCGGCATTCTCGTCAGCGTGCCTTCGGGTCTGAGTCTTTCCAGTATCACACAAATGCGGTATGAACAATGGGCCATAAGGCCTACTTTCGGCCAACCCAAGGCACCGCACAAGAAGAAGAAGAAAATAAGGTCGCAGTTCCCGGAAGGCTAACTGAGCCATAACGACCACACGCCTCCCCCCTCCTGTGTTCTCCAGTGGCCATGGGTGCATGGGTTTTAATGATATTTCAAAAACATTTCAAATTCCAGGGCCCCATCCAGCATTAAATTTATTCGACAAAACTCATCGAATATTATCAGGTGTTCAAACTCATACTTTTTATTTTATATAGGTGCCACAAAGTTTATATATAGGATGGGCGTACTCGGTTGAGAATAAGACCGAGATTTTCTGTGCTCTGTGCGATTCTATGGCTGTTAAAAAAATCCCACAAGCAGTATATACCTGCTCAGTTCGAAAAGATGCCTTCAGTCGGATTGTTTTCACACGGCTTAGCTCGAAGCCCTCAATAAATACTTTCCACGTCGCCACCCTTATAAAGTGAATTCGGGTTATAATAGTATATTGTTCAATGAGTGGTAATGTAAGTCATAACACACGAAGATGAATTTTGCTGCCCGAGCCGTCAGGCGAGGGGTGTAATTCATCAAGTGTGTTATGACCATTACCGCGAATTAAACACTATACTTTATCTACGACTTCTTCAGTAAAATTCGAATTAATCTGCATTTTCAAAATTGACAACAGTTGTCATAAGCGATTTCTGTGGTCCAAAACCGAATCGATATCGAATCCCGTAGAAAACGTCAAGAATTCACGTTTTCCAAATGCAGTTTTTGGATATTCAGACCTAAGAAAATGTAGAAATGGATGGCGAGAACGTTACCTAGATGTCTGAAATAGAGTTCCTCATTGACCCGACTTTTTTATTCATTTCGTCAGCTACATTTTTCCTATTTAGAGTGAGTTATAGGCGTGAGTTATTATTACCTAACACTATTGGTTTATGGAGACTATTACAGATCAAAATCAGTTGAATAATGGATATATTATTCCATGGGAGTAGATAAAGACTTTAACCCAGTACCTACAACACCTTCGAAACCAGAAAGTAGCAGATACGAACTTTCAATCCGAACAACCGTAAGTACCATTCCTTCAGTGTTCACTTTGTGGTACTTATTTTCAATTCTATCAAACATCCATTTTTTCTTCAATTCTCGAGGCGATAAGAATTGGTACAGCAGTCCATTTCTTCTCACCAAGAGAGCTCGTGTATATAATTCATCAGGAATGACTCGAAAGTTTTATGTGAAAAAATCGAGAATTGAATAAATCTGATTACAGACAGTGCGATTTTTTGTCGATCGACTTGCCGGACTGTCCGATTTCTCACCGAATTAGTCGCCACAGTTTTTCGTCGAGGCAATTCCGGGCGGAGCTCACTGACCCGGAACTTTAATTTTCACCGGAGTCGAGAGATTCGTTGGCGCTCTTGCGGTCCGTCTGCGAATTTATTCAGCGACCTCGGCGTGTTCATCTTTATTTGTTTGCTTCTATACTTCATTTAGTTTTAATCCCAGCCTCTCCTTCTAACTATGGTGCTTCTCGCGAACTTTCGCAACTGTTCTCAAAGAAATTTATCGGTGTACTTAAGGGCTAACTGCGAAATTATATTCAACAATGGCTGATATATGGGGGCGAATTTCTTTTGGGTTTTATTGCCACCTTTTGATTCTTCGAAAGTACAATTCTTCCATTACATTAGACTTAGAGTAATGGGCTGTAACATTTATAAAATTGAGGTGACGGTTTCATTTTACCCCCTCAGATTTTTAAAATATACAGGCGGATCTAAAAGCGGTTAAAATCAGCCTAACTTCGAGTGAACGTAGGCTTTTGACTGTTCAGTCATTCTACCATGTAAAGATTTTATTGCAGCAGTGTAATCGCTCATTTGTTACTTCATCTTCATTGTACATATTACTACAAGGTATTATCTGAAATGATTTGTTAACGTTTTTCTTCTGTAAAGTGATTTAATTCTTCGATGGATTATTATTTTTGTGAATATTAATGAAATATTTCGATGAAAAATTTATCGAATAAAAAATATTTCTTCTTCACCATTTTGACTTCACGTATAATATAATATATTATACATGAAGTCAAAAAATAGTATATTATTCGATGAGCACATAATGATTACTATTATTCACGAGGGGGAAGTTTGCGACACGAGCCGCCAGGTGAGTGAATAATAGTAATTATGTGCGAATAGAATACTATACTTTGTCCACGACTTCCTCGGTAAAATTCTATTCAATCTGAATTTTCAACAACGAAAATAGTTATCAAAAGCGTTGACATAACATTTTCTGTGATCGCACTGAATAATGCAAAATCTTGATAAACGTCAAAAAGTTCAGTTGACATCGATTCATTTTCATACTTTCGCTCGGATGAAAATTAAATACGAATGTATATAAGCTAGTGTTTCACCTTCATCACAAGATATTTTTGATCGCATGCTTCAGAAATAATTTCTACGCTAGAAAATACTCTAGCTTTCTTCCTTCTGATTTCCTTTCCAAAAGTGAACGCAGTTTTTTAAAATTACCAATATCGTTGCCTTCATTTATGTTGAGAGTATTCTTAAGCATGGAATAATGGCTCCATAGGGTTGTTTGTTTATAGGTAGCTGATGTTTTCGAAAAATAAGCCTTTAAAACTGACTCCAAAAATGAGTGGATTTTATTAGCCGCTCTCAGTCCATGAAATCATTAAACGCTTTTAGGCTGAGATTCCTTGATTTTTCCGGCAATAGATGTAATGCAGTATTTCTTGAAGCCTGTCTTATTTCTGGTGGAGTACACAAAATTTCTTCATGACTCTGTAATGCAGGTATCTTCGAGAAGAATTACAATTTATGGGAGGCACAATGAAAATAGACGTTTCGAATATTATTCAGCTTATCAAACTGAATGGGAATCATAGAAGAAAACATTAAGTGGTTATTTTTTCTCTTAATTGTCATCGCTCTGATGGCTTGGTAGTCAATTTTCCATCGTGGAAAAAGGGCGTCTCGGGTTCGAATCCTGACGGATTAAAAATTTTCAGAAGGGAATGTTTAGCAGTGATTAATGAATCATTATTCACTGCCATTATTCACCGGTGAAAGATGACTATCATTACGTTTCTCAAAGATCATTCGAAATGTAAGGATTATAGGGAAGTCGTGGACAAACTCGTATTATCGAGTTTCAACCCATTTATGTAGTTTTTGAAATATTCGGAAAATACTAGTTGAGCCCCTATGGCCTATAGATATAGATCTATACTCCATTCACAATTATAAAATCACAACTCTGGCCATGGTTTCGTTTTCAGGAATTGGCGCACCTGATGAAAAATCTGTGCTCGTACATAGAATATGGTTAATGACAATACGACGATGCCAGTTTTTCTGTTTACATCAAAGTAAAAGTATCAAAGATTTTCCCCATTTTGTTAGTTCGTATCGATCGGTGATTTTGGGGAGAAAAATCGATAGGAAATCGCCTATTTTTCCGTTCTTCGGCGTCCAGAAGAAGTTTCGTGCAAGTGTCATTTTTTCCTTTCACGAGTTTTGGCGTGAGTACGAACGGCAAATTTGAATTGGACCAAAAATCGATTTATAAGCATAAATAAAGCGAAAGTAAGTACTAATCGACCTTTTTACACTTGATAACGAAGTTTTTTTAGGTATCTGGCCGTTTTGAAAGATTTCAAACGAAATTCCGGTCCCCCAGAAGTTTGGTTAGTTTCGGTATCGATTTTGGTGCTCAAAATTTATTTGGAATGTGTAAATGGACAAGAAAGGCTTCCTTATACGATCTTCTAACGGAAGCGACCGGAAAATATGGTTCAGGTAGAATTGAAATGTGTCACTGGAGCTTTCATTCCTTTGCCGAAAGTAGAAAAAGGCTATATTGAACCAGAATACATCGGTTTTTTCCATATTCCAGGAGTTTGTGTCTTATTTTAGAACAGGTGAATGATAAATGTGAAGCATATGTTTGACCTATTCCATTTTATTTGTACAAACCTACTTGGTAGTAATGTATGAATATTTTTTAATCCAATAAATTACTATACAATCAGAATATTTTACTCCTTGTTCATAAGATCAAATAAATGAAATGTCGTCAATCTTGAACTTTCAGTTCAAGAGGATAATAAACATTGAATCTTCACAAGCATGCATATGAAAATTATGTGAAAGCAATGCAATTTTTTTCCATTGCGAAAAATACTTAATATATTTCAACAGTGATCTCTTGTACTTTTCATGCAAATAACTAGAAAAGGAATCCTTTCTATCAATTCATATAAACGTTAATTATTTTCGTCCATCACATCTTTTCCAATTCATTCACATTCTGAGAAATACGCTAAGAATGTAGAAAGGGCAACATAGTGTTGACTTGGAACATAAAAATATTTTGAAAAACGTCATAACTTCGATACAGAGTGGAATGTGTCAAATTTCCAATGCCAGAGCTGTGATTTTATAATTGTGAATGGAGTATACCTATTAAGTATTCAGTTCTTATGCCTGCCCTGGAAAAGAATTGACAAGACAATAAAACATTAACGCATGGAACAGAGGGGAATCCAATAAAAGCATATTGAGCTTATTTGTCATACTGATTCAATAAATTCCCTCAGAACTCGAAATTAATCCTATTTCGATAAGAACTTTGTTTTAATCGGATTGCGAAACCAATAATTCACACTGATTAAATCATTGTTACCTGAATTCATCACCGGAGAATCGAACGGTGTTGATATTGTAGCATACATTGTTTTTGTATGAAAGCTTTTTTAGAAATATCGTGGATAGGTTCGTGAAATATTCAAGAATACAGGGATTTTGCTTTCATGTTCCATAATAGCAATTTATGTAACAAGTACATAAATTAGGTCTTCATGGACGAGTCCGAAGTTTATGGCAGAGCGAGCAAAGCGAGCGAGGCCAATAATTTGGGCAAGTCCATAAGCCTAATTATGTACGAGTTGCATACAAAGCTTTATGTTTGACTGCAATGCAGACATTTTATTTTCTGAAATGGCAATTAATATATTCGTCGCTTTATTTCGAGAAATACATTGAGTGTGCTTTTGCTTATCTCACCTTAGTAACCATCAGCGACCTTAGCAACCTCACTGAACAAAGTTGTTTACTTCGTTAATTCTGTGACAAACGTCATAATAATCCCAAAAATGGATAGTTCGGAAGAGGAATAATTTAGCCGCAAGTGCCAAAGAATCTTTCTACCCACTAAAAGTGCTTATGAAAATTTGTATGCGGCCTATAACAAGTAGTGTGACACGAAGAAAATTGCAAAATCGAGAGAAGACTGTGACAGTTGAGTCCAATAAAGTGATGTCCAATAAAGTAGTCAATTATGGACGCTAAACTAATTCATGAATCAAGAGTTTATGAAGCAGTCGAACATAAAATATTAGGTATAATATAATATTTTTTATAAGTTGACTGGAAATTGTCATTGACCCTGGATGAGTTGCTGTACGATTATTTCTAGCTATTTGTTTCAAAATCCGAAACTGGCGATATGAACCTTGCCTTATTAATTTTTCAACACATTCGTCATCAAGAATTTCGGTGTTATATTCTCACCGAAAATTCTATTTACTACAGAAATTAACAATCCGGCGGAAACGTGCTAAATTAATTTGAATTCCATACGGCACGAAACTAACTGTATTAGGAACATGTCGCCACTTCCTGCAGCCCATTACGCAAATAATATTCACGACATGGTAGATGGTGAAATTATGCAATTCTAAAAAATTGTGACATGAGCCCTGTCACGAGACCAGTTGTCTGATGAATATGGTGTGTCCTTGACCTAGCTCCTCTATTCAAGCCGTCAACTAGCATGTGCCATTCCAGCCCTTGAATAACCAAACCAGTTGCAAGTTTGAGTTTGCAGTGGCTTTTTTCTCTCGCTATTCTCTTAGAGAACTCAGTCAATGATTGGAAGCACTGATGCCCTTGATAGGTGTCAGAAGGTATTCGAATTTTCCGGAAGTCATGGGGCATTTATACAGAGTATTCCCAAATTGCAGGTGCGAAAGGAAAAAGGAGATTCCAAATATACTGCTCCACAAGAATTAGGGATATCGTTTCTAAAAGTATGTGATATTCCAGAAAATCGCTGTGAAATCATTTAAAACTCAACAACTTGAATCGATCCAATAAAAATCAGTATGAGACATTTCGTCAATCTGGTCACCTTTTTTCTGAAGTTTGGTTCTTTGCATATGCTCTTATTTTGAAATGAAGTCAGTTTATCAACGGCTTCGATTTGAAACGAGTTTTCTGAGAATGCCAAGACCTAAATTAACAAACGCTGAGGCTAATAGGGCTATAGGAATGCTACAGGGTGGCCTAACTCAGGTTGTTGTAGCGGAAAGGCTCCAAGTCAGCCAAAGTGTGATATCTCGACTTTGGAATAGGTTCAGGGAGACAGGTTCCTTGTTGTAAAGACCGAGGCTTGGTGGGCGACGAAAAACAACACCTGCTCAGGATCGTTTCATCACCGTTTCGGCGAGAAGAAACCCTTCATCTACGTGTAGAATGCTACGGAATACTCTTCAAAATGCAGATGGGGTCCAAGTTTCCATCGAAACCATCAAACGACGTTTGAAAGAGGTGAATCTAGGTTCTAGACGTCCATTAAGAGGAGTTCCATTAACACGTGACCATAAGAGTCAAAGACTGGAATGGGCAAGGCAACATATTCATTGGAACGATCAACGGCGTAGTGTCCTTTCTACTGATGAATCCAGATATGAACGATTTTCAAATTCTCGAAGAATAAGGGTATGGACAATCCCACGCATACCCTGTAATCGTCGCTATGTCCAAGAAGTCCATCCATTCCGAGGGAGTAGTGTTATGGTATGGGCCGCGATATGTTTCAACGGGCGCACAGATCACTATAGGGAGCATGTCATTGACAATGTTGTGCCAAATTTTCACGCTGCTTTCGGTGAAACTTTTCAATTTCTAGACGATAACGCTAGTCCGCACCGTGCAGCCATAGTTGAGAATGCGCGCGAGGAGCTTGGTATGCCACATTTACCAATACCTCCGCCCTTACTAGATTTGAATTGCATAGAACATGCATGGGATATGCTCCAAAGAAGATTAGATAATCATCAACCTACCCCAGAATCCTTAGATGATCTGAGAGAGCTTCTGCCCGTTTATGGAACCAAATTCCTCAAGAAATGTTCAACAATCTCGTGTGTAGTATGCAAATAAGATGTCAAGCTGTTATTGATGCCCGTGGAGGCCATACATTGTATTGATAGTGTCAACATGCTTGAATTTTCTGGGAATAAAATTTCGTTATTTGACTCGATTTTTCTTAACCACCCTGTATACGCTGCAGACCTACAGCCCAAAATTAATTTGCAACTTGAAGTCATATTAATATGAAATTTTTATCACAAAAATCTTATTTTAACTATATTTTTTTGCAATTTAAGTCAATATCTCTAACTCATGTGGAGCAGTTTATTACCTCTAGTTTTAGATATGCATACAGTTTGACTCAAAATCGAACAGCAGTGATTCCATTGTGTTCCGAATACTCGAGCATGTCAGCCAATGTTGAACATTACGGGCACTTGTCCTCAAGATGCAGCCCTACGTGCCTGTAGGTCTATGAGGACTGGATATCAATGAGTTGAATCGATAAAACCAGGGTAGTTCGACAATATCTAACCCTGTTGATATCAAACGGAAGATTGCCGGGTTTGAATGTGTACGGAATTGCAAAGTAAATGGTCCATTTAAATTCTATGGGTTAGAAATCTATAACAAGACTATAAACGAGGGTTGGAGAGTCTGATATTCGGCGGTGAGAAGACGTGGATAAACTTAAGGGACGTGATCATAACGCAGTTCCAACCTTTTGGAAATCCCGGTTAGAATGGGATCCGTTTAAAGGGGAATGTGTCTATTCAAACTGTTATTCAAACTGTTATTCAAACGTTGATCCGTTTGATATGTAGATATTGGGGAGAGATTGGAAATATCAAAGCTAAAATGAAGTGTATCTACTCACGCTAAGGAAAAGTAGGAGTTAACAACTTTCTTTTTTAATGTTCAACATCTTTATGTTTTCAGAAACTGCTAAAGTGAAAATGGAGAATTTCGAAGTGAAACACTTTTTTCATTATCTGCTTCTTCTCTGAGTGGCATAAAAAAATGATGCATGGTCATTTTCGAAATTATTTTGCAATTTACTTGTACGAGGATATATTGAAAAATTCTCAGCCTATTATAGAACCAAACAAAATTTCAATGTCAAAATATTTTATTACTCAACATATTCTCCTCTTAATTGAATCCATTTATTACAGCGAACATGCAACGTCTCTAGACCGTTCAAAAAAAAATGTTTCTTCTCCCTGCAAACCAGTCCTCCACAGCTTTTATTACCTCGTCGTTGAAAGAAAATTTACGACCTTTTTTCAGTTGAGAATTTTTTGCATGGCAACATGAGATTTGTGTACTGGGGCGTTGTCCTGTAAAAACAAAATACCTTTGGAAAGCTTTCCGCGTCCTTTCTTTTTAATTTTTTCCCGTCGAGTGGTCAGTACTGTCGACTAGTAATCTCCACCCTTATCCAAAAAATCAATCGTGATTACTCCATGGCAATCCCAAAAAACTGAAGCAAGAACTTTTCCAGCAGATTTTTGGACACGAAACTTCTTAGGTCTTGAAGAAACAGAGTGTCGCCATTCGATTGTTGCTTCATTTCTGGATTGTAGAAATGTACCCAAGTCTCATCCATAGTAACAATTCGGATTAAGAAGTCTACATCGTTTTCAAATCGAGCACAGATCGAACGCGATGGTTCTACCCTTGCACGCTTTTGGTCAACATTCAAACATTTGGGGATCCATTTTGCAGAAATTTTTCTCATGTCCAAATTGACGTGAACTCTATAATGAACGCGTTCGTATGAAATCTTCAGTGCTTCAGATATCCGTTTTAGCCCAAGTCGACGGTCTGATAAAATCATGTCATGAACTGCAACGATATTTTCGGGGACTGACACAGAAACTGGCCTTCCCGATCGGTCATCATCTTCGATGGAAAATTTACCTCTTTTGTAACTTGCAATTTTTCACGGTCGCATACGAAGGACATTGATCACCAAGGGTATTAAGCATATCTTCGTAAATCTCCTTACCTCTTAACCCTTTTAAATACAGGTAGGTACTTGATACTCCAATTTTTCGATTTTTACGATTTCGGTGGACATCTTTTTTTTAATTTATGGTTTACTTTTTTGACGTCGAACTCTACACTGACACTTCTAATAAGTTATTGTTCGTTGATATGGTATCGCAATATTTTGTTTATGCATGGAACTGGTCTAGGCCAACTAGATATCAACACATCCTCGTAAGATAGTGAAGATTCCACTCACAAAAAATTGTCATGTTACATTCTACAAGTTGAGAGTTGATAGGGTAGAGGGGGCAAAACTTTTGATGATGGGTGTAGATTAGGATGTTAATCATCCAAAAAATTGCTGCAGAAACTTCAACTTTGCACCGACGAAAAAGGACAGCCAATGTTTCGAGTATATTCAAAACTGTGGAATTCTTCATATGGAAAATGTTGGCTTTTGGCGAATTCCGACTGAAATATTAATCAAAAACTAAATTATCGACCGCGAAACGGAATTCCAATCCAAGATTCCAATAAACTGAAACCACACGCCCTCGTAATTCTCGTATCAGGGAACTATTTGCTCGGCAAAGTTGAACATAGTCTCACGGCTGGCATCTGAAACTTTTGAACAGGATTCATAAAACCAACAGGTACAAAGTTTAACCCAGATTCAATATTTATCAGTTGCCTGGCAAGCGCGTTCTTGTTGTCTTGATTCCGCAGATCTCAGCTAGTTCACATCAATTAATTCGAAAAGTTATGCTAAATTTCGCGTTCGATGAACTGCTCCCCAGAAATTACTGGATGTTCCAGGATAAGCTGTGCATAAAATTGAATTTCTGAATTGAAATTACGTAATACTTGAAGTAAAACTCTTCAACTACTTTTAATTCACTCCCACCGACGCTTGAGTTGGTCAATCCAAATTGATCAGAAAACTTTAATCGCAAGAATATTTCTTAATAAGTTTTCGCATTTATCGATGCATAACGACCTGACCTAACATACCCAAAAACAAATTTTTCCAGGATAATTGATGTCCTGAAAATAATACAAAATACTTCTGAAGGAAATGGCAATTTACTGAATCATATTCGCGAGATAATATCATTAAATTGATTACTTAAAGTCATAATTACGCTGGTCTGTGAAATTATTACAGAGAGTTAATAATTTCAGTAGTTTATGTCAGTTTCATGCACTCTCATTCTGAATTGTATTACAGCCACATCACAGTATCAGTATTTCGAATGCAATCAGTGCCTGATGAACAACAATTCTACAAAGTTAGTTCTTCATACTGGATTATAGGTTTCATTTTGTGGCATATAAATAGAAATATCTTCATTTCGCTAGGACATTAACGCCTTGAAAGTGTCGTTACCGGAATAAGTAATATTAAAATGATTATCATCAATTCCAACATTTCCAACCAATGAAACAATCGATTTACTTGTCCACTACATATTTGATGATTGAATGGAGGACAAGGTGAAAAAGAAGTGGACATATTAGTGTCATTTATGGTGAAGGGGCTGATATCTTTCTATTAATTCTGTTGCTTTCGTGACAAAAGTGTTCTGCTGTATGATTTATAGGTGGAGGTTTGACCACAAATTTACGCAATAAATCTTGTAGTCTCATAGGAGGAACCAACGATATTAAGAGTGAAATAATGGCATTTCAAGTCTGAAGACTCGTGGATTCTTCACAAATCGTTTGAGTAGATTAATTTAGTTGTTTAGTTTAATCATTGAGTTGAAATATATTTAAACTCAAGGGTTTAATTTATAAGTTTTGGTTGGAGTGCCTCCAGCTCAGTGGTTAGGGCGTCGCCTTATAATCTGTGGCGATGTATCTGTCTAAACAAAAACCCCTTGGAATTTTAACTCAACACTACACGGTTATTATTATATCAATTCACAGAAAGTCTTCACAGAATCATCACCTGTTTGCATTGTTCAACGACTTGGTGCCTTTAGCGAAAAGTAAACAAAACTTGTGCCCTTGCGAAAGTTCGGTTAGGTCATTGACCTCGAACCCTATGACCTAGGTTAATGGAGTTATACTCCATTCACCTTTATAAAGTATCCTGGTTGGCCATGGTTTAGGTTCATCAAGTTCTTCAACTTAAAACTGACGCAGGTTGGCACTCGTTAAAGTCGAGCGGCATTGCCAAGACTACCTTCTATATACTCTTTCGCAACTTTGTAAATGGAGTTAGTTCTTCTATGGGGGAGGATCTAACGTTATTGTTGAATCTGGAAGTTATACTTCCTATTCGAATCTTCAATAATGGCAATTTCGCGCACCGACAGCACCCTTAACTTGAGCGGTGTGAGCTCGTGAACAGAACTCGAAAATGAAAAATCGAAATATAAAAAGTGGAATATTTCATTAACTATGGGGGCTACATGGGTGATTTTGGTATCAAAATTTAGGTTTTCGAGGTCGCTTCATTCAATGAAAACTATTTCGAAGCCCTAACTATCACCTTCAGATTTCGACCTGTCAAATGGCATTTTTTGAAAAATCGGAAATTTCAAACGGTCATAATTTCCGTCCCTCTCATCGCCGTCAATAATTATTTATATTATGTTGCTCAGCATAGCCCCAAGTATCTCTGTGCAGAATATGAGCGATTCGGAAAATCTCAAATTATGGGTGAAAAATCTCAAATTATGGGTGAAAAATGACAAAGGGGTATGACCCCCTGAAAACACCATATTTGACAATAAAAAATATATTTGGGGAGGATCTAACGTTATTGTTGAATCTGGAAGTTATACTTTCTATTCGAATCTTCAATAATGGCAATTTTGCAGACCGACAGCACCGTTAACTTCAGTGGTGTGAGCTCGTGAACAGAACTCGAAAATGAAAAATCGAAAAATAAAAAGTGGAATATGTTATTACCAATGGGGCTAGCTGGATGATGTAGGTTTTCGAGGTCGCTCCATTCAATAAAGAAGATGTCAAAGCCCTGACTATCACCGTTCAGATTTTGACCTGTCAAACGGCATTCTTTGAGAAATCGGAAATTTCAAACAATCATAACTTCCGCCCCTCTCATCGCCGCCAATAATTATTTATATGTATAATGTTGATCAGCATATCCCCAAGTATCTCTGCAGAATATGAGCGATTTGAAAAATCTCAAATTCTCGTCATTTGAAATGACGAAGGGGTATGACCCCCTGAAAACACCATATTTGACAATAAAAAATATATTTGGGGACTTCTTCTAAGGTTTAACTGTGACACAGGTTTCGTAGTACTCCCACTATCAAAAAGTAACGGACTTTTCTGTCCATTATTTTTCAGTAAAATTTCAGCACTCGTTTCTTGATTTCCGTAAAAGAAAATAGCATAATAGTATATTCTGAAACTAGTTGCAGAATGGGCTCCTATTCCAATACGAATGCGAAATTTTCGAACGCATGAGTATTGGAATTGCATTCTGCAACGAGTATTAGACGATATTTTCTCTATTTCACTCAAATTTTGTGAAATTCAAATTATAGGTCCTAGTGACTTTTATTTTGTATCTTGGCAGTTGGTGTGAATGTAAGGAAGTACGAAAATTGACATTTCCAAATTGACGTCTGCTGAAATTTAAAAGGATCGGAAGTCATTGCTGACAACCACAAAACGAAAAATGTTACTGAAAACGATGCTGTAATGAATTCATTACAGCACTGTTTTTAGTACTGTAATGAACACATTACGATACTGAAATAGAGAAAAATTCATTTTGATAAATACGTATTTACTGCGATTTTTATGCAGAGACGAAGACGTTGCAGGCCTATCTGACAGTGAAGTGACCCTAACCTAACATTTTCAAAATATACGCGGTGAAATGTGTCAGAATTTTATGGCTAACCGGGATACTTTATAAAAGTGAATGGAGTACAGGATAGTTTAGTGAGAAAACAATTTTCCATGTGATAGTTTTGGGATGTCAAGGAAAATATCAACAAATTATTAGTAAATTAAAGAACAGATTCATGTGGGTGATTTATCATGAATGCGGAGAAAAAAGTCCTATTTATCCCACAATTATTAATCTTTACAAAATAATCCTCAGGAAAATCGACGAAGGAACTCATTTTGGTTGGAGTAATATGGCTTTTCAATTGCAGAAATGATCGGACAAAACTTTGTGTTTTTGTTAGGAAATATCGTGTTTGTAACATTCTTATTCGAATGAGATTAGTGCTTGAGTATTTCCTAAATGTATAAAACATCTAATAATCACCTCAATTTCAATCGAAATTGAATTTTGAACTTTGCGGTGTCTGCAGAGAATCGTATCAAGAAATTATTTGGCCCAATTTTTGTGTGTTAAAATTGCTTAATCTCTTTAACAGTAGTCGCAGGTAGTGGATGAATTTGACGAACGGTTTGTTATTAGACACTCCACAGGTAGGTTGAATATACCAGCCCTTAGTCGAGTAGGGGCAAACGCTGATCGGTATAAATTCCATATCCATGTCACGCGTCCAATGTAATCCATCTGCGGCATTAACTCTTCCTTTTGCCTGCCCCGCACGAATCAATAGAAAAATATCATGCAAAATAAATTCGGTGAAAGGGCGTATCAATCCGTCGAGGCACCTGCCTCGCTTCCATCCCCCGTGCATACGTTGTCAAAGTTCGGTTTTAGTGGAAAGATTGCCCTGAAAGCGTCCCGATACGTGACGATGAAAAATATATCAACAGGCACGATTAATTTTGTATCTCATTGTATTTCACGCGACGCGATAGCATTATTTTCCATTGTACGGCCCAGGGGCTGAAACGGAAGCCTCCATTTTATTAATGGATTTACAAGGCTGAGGAATGGTATCTCATTTTCAAGCATGAACGGGCTGATTTCATTGAATTAAGTTCGGTATATGGAGGTGATTCGTTCTATTCCGACTCTATTTGATACCTTCAATTCGGCTCGATAGAGAAGTGCGAATAGACGTGATATTTAGCGCTTTGATCGATATTCCACAAATAGACAATAGTTTGAGGATTAATATGTTTCTATAACACCTTACCTCGAATTTATACAGGGTGTGGCATTTCTGCGGTTAAAGGACTTTGTGGCATTTCAGAAAATATGTTTTATGTTCAGTAAAAGTCCCTCGTACCTTGTCGAGATATGCGACAATATCTTTATCGGGTTACAGAATGGTGGATGTGCCAGTTAAAAAACTACAGTCTTTGCCGGTTTTTTGGTGGCAAGGCTCCAAATGAAAAAATTTCTTCAATATGTTTTTTGCATAGTAGTCCTGGATAGATGCGCTATCGAAAAAAAATTATGATTCGAAAGTCGTATGCATGGTTCTACACCATACTGAAATGGTAACTCTGTGGACCGACTCGAGGGAATCTGTCGAAAAAGTGGGTCAAGAAGAATCCTAAAAGCGAAGCGTAGCCGCTATACAGTAAGAATATTTTTAAACAGTCAAAAAGAGAAATAATCGATTCATACGTGGGTGGAATTTCGATTCTCTAGGCGATATAGAAGTATTTTCTTTTAAATTCGCGAAAATCTCAAGAAAATTCGGCAAAAAGGGCAATTTTAAACTCGATAAAACTTTTTTTTCACAGATATCCTAGCCGTTATGTAAATATTCGGATCGAAAAAGAAAACGTCAGTCCAAAATTGATTGGTATTGATATTTTCCATCATTTTTCCATTTCTTCAAAAAAATGGATCAAACTTTGACATCTCTCCTAAAAAATTACCGGATACGCAGAGATCTACCAATGAGGACCACTTAATATGTAGGTCTAGGGGCTCTACTAGTTTTGATTCTAAAATGGTATATTTCCAGCATTCAATACAAAATAAATTCCTATTACAATGAGTCAGGAGCTCTTTTCATAATAACAAAAGTGCTAAGATTGATTTCATTATGTACTCGATGTAAACTTCATAATATTGATTTCGTAATTGTGGCACCCAATAATGAAAAAAATGGAAAGGAAGTGATAACCTTTGGTAAAAACCAGGCGAAACATAAAGTTTCAGCCCTATTTTTGTCAAACCTTTCGAAAAATGAAGGACTCTCATTGAACATAAATCATATTCTTTTGAGTAGCCATTAATTTCTCTACCCGTAGGTACCATATTATCCCCATTCATTAAGCCATACCATGTATATCTCACTCGGAAGGGAGTCTTTGATTTGTACGTTATTTCAGCTGTGAATGTTTGAGAGAAATTCAGTATTTTTGACATCCATCTGAATTATATTAGACTTCGAATTGAATAGGACAAATACAAATATTTCAAATATTCGCAAGGATAATTGCTATATAAGATGAAATTTGAAGATATTGATTTATTTCTTTTATATCCAAGAAGCCTTAGACCTCAAAGTGGGTCAAGCTGTAACTCAAAAAAAAAAATATCCAATGAAAGAAGAGTGTTTGAGTCTGATTCATATTGTTATAAGGTTGGTTAACATATCAATCGGGTCCAATGAATATCACCAAAAGAAAAAAAACAAAATATCTCTATCAAACTGTGTAATTTTGTGTGCTTCTATGGTGTTACCTTGCACCCAAATCCAAGTTAGTGCTGGTACCATACAGGTACAATTCCCAGTTAACAGTAATCCACCTATAAGATTTTATTTCGTTGTAGATCTAATCGTCTCAAGAAACGCAAGTTTTTTTTGTTAGCACATTCACATTTAAGTGATTGCATCTGTGAATTGCTTAAGTTATACGCGGGACGTACAAGCCACGGTTCTTCTCAATTTCGTGGTTTACAACCAATTGATGGGTTCAATAGGTACCGTCCAATGTAACCCACATTTCTAAGAAAGCCACCGGGGATATCAGGACAATATATTGTCGTTTTCAACTTTTCAATTGCAACTACTGAAACCAGCAGTTCAAGCTTCAAGTTACCATTCGAGCGTGCACTCATTCGTCGTCTGCATTATTTGCTAATCGCCTAGTTATGACGACAAAGGAAAAGCTTTCCAAAACCCGCATTACAGAAGTACTTTTCATATTACCTCCATCCTTTTTTCGGAATGCAATTCAAAGTTGCTTCCCCTTTGCATATTTCTTTTCATCGGTTCCTGGAAGCTATTGTGTACCTCCCAGAATATATCGACAAAGTCCCCCATTGAATTTCATATTCGGACAATGTGCTTAGTGAACTAAAAAGAAACTTCATGCTTTGTCTATTCACAATGGCCAAAGTTACTTGTATAATAATTCGTAACTTTCTAGCAGAACGAGAAACTGTGGGTGTGCAGAAGTAATCCACATTACTATGCATTAGATATATCAGCCGAATCTATATCCTCAGGGAACGATATTTGAACGGGTTCCCGATTCATTATTCCAGCCCCGAAAACTATGACTTCGGTGATAACTTGATAAGATTCATTCCGGCAGCGGACGCTCTAGCTTGAACATATAACCCGAGAAATGTCGTAGTTGGAATAGAGAGTCGTCGATAGATATTTTTGGACTGTTTGGAAAGCATTATATTCTCGGAGTCACAACAGAATTCATATTTTTATTCATACTAAACACCACAAAGTAGAAACTGCGAATGGACTTTATCGTAAACAAAAAAGATTCAGACTTCAATGGTTATCCCACTCACTTCGACTCTGTGGTCTATGGTTCAATAATCCAGGTAGCCAGTACCCCACCAGGACTAGTTAAAACCGTTTATTATCAATTTTTCATTCCCCAAATATATACTCCATTCACTTTTATTTAATCACATAGGAGGTCATGGTTTCTTTTTCAGGAATTGGTGCTCCTGATGAAAAGCACAGAACATATATGATAAAAAGTCAGTGCTGGCACAGAAAATATCGTTAATGACAAAACGACGTTGCCAGTTTCTTTGTTTACATCAAAGTAAAAGTATCAAAGATATTCCACATTTTGTTAGGCTTACAAATTGTTCGCAGATTTTTGGTATTTAATCGATATTTGCAGATGAGTTTTTCGTCGAATATCCAAGATTAACGTATGTTGATTGTTTTTAGCACCAGTTTGGAGCGTGAGGACCAGGACGAATGTTTACATTTCGAGGTTGGAGGGGTACACGGGAATTTCGTTGAAAAAGCTGTTATTTGGACAGATATCGCAGTAAATGGATCGGATGGAGCCTCGAGAGGTCGATTAGGATGATATTTTTCAGGTTTTCCAAGAAATTTGGCGATATCTGAGCAGATTTGCAAAAGTTAGGCACCTCACTAATGAGGTGGATCTTAGACCTAATTCTCCTATAAGAAACGCCTTTCGAAGGTCGAGATGGTGAAAAATGTATTCTATAGATGTTGTTTGAACAAACGCAGGCGAGTTTTATATCCCAACATTGATTTTAAGAAAGTTATCAACAAAATAAAATTGACATTATTCTTGATTTTTGTAATTACCCATCAATTCATCTTATATCTTTGGGTTGATTTTTTTTAATGAATTCTTGATTAGAATCAACAATTGATGTCGTCAAGTCTTGAACTTTTAGTTCAAGAGGATAATATACATTAAATCTTTACAAGCATGGATATGAAAATTATGTGAAAGCAATGCAATTTTCTTCCATGGCGAAAAATAATATATTTCAACAGTGATCTCTCGTACTTATCATGCAAATAACTAGAAAAGGAATCCTTTCTATCAATTCATATAAACGTTAATTATTTTCGTCCATCACATCTTTTCCAATTCATTCATTTTGCGAAGAAATTCACATTCTGAGAAATACGCTAAGAATGTAGAAAGGGCAACACAGTGTTGATTCGGAACATAAAAATATTTTGAAAAACGTCATAACTTCGATACAGAGTGAAATGTGTCAAACTCCAGGGCGAGAGTTGTGATTTTATAATTGTGAATAGAGTATAGGTGCGAGTTTGAGGAAGTTTTTTTCAACAGAGAAAGAAAACGGTAATAGCTTTTTTTCATATGTCCTGGTTTTACTACATGGTCGACTTTCGTATCAAAATGTAGGTTTTCGAGTTCGCTGAATGCAATAAAAAATATTCCAGAGCCCTAACTTGTCCAGTTTAGATTTTCACCTGTGAAATGGCATTTTTTTTAAATTGGAAATTTCAAACACTATAGCTTCCGTTCCTCTTGTAGTGTCCACTATTCGTTCATTTCATGAGTATAAGTGAAATATAAGCGATTTCAAAAATCTCAAATTTTTGTTTCTTTCACTCCCCAAATATAGGTACCGGTTTGAGGAAGTTTTTTCAACAGAGAAATAAAACGATATCAGGTTTTTCTTTCATATGTCCTTGTCTTATTCCTGTCATATGAAACTAAAATGAGAAACAGTTTGAAGGATATTAAAGAAACTTTTTTTCGACTTTCTCACCTGTTTATACCATTTCCTCAGCAGAAAACCCCCAACTCAAGAATTCTGTATAAACCCCCTTCCTCCCCAATAAAGATATCCGACAGTGAAATATTAACAGCGAAAACAATGTAAAGAGAGTTCGCTCCCATGTCCACGACCTGTTAAACTTTGGGAACTTTCTCTTCCAAATCTGTTCCGAAAATACGTCTTCGCCTAAGATCCTGCGACGTTGAGAACATCTGGATTGTGGGGAAATACTTTCGATTCCATTCGCTCCTGATAATTGGAGGGGATAGACCATGAAGACACAATATTGCGAGTTGACCCTGCCTTTCCCAGAGGTAACTTTCCTTGACACGAAAAGCTACATGGCTGTTCCGGTGTGCTCGAAAAGAAGAGTGTTTTCCATGTATGGAAAAAGGAATTATGAGGAAGCTGCATATTGTGCCGAATTTCTGTTTTGGCGGTCCAAGTTTGGAGGCAGCCATTTTAAAACTTTTTTTTTCTTCTTTGTGGAAGGCTGTGTTTTCCTGAAGAAACTTCATTCACTGTGATTGTGAAATAATAACTAAGAAGGAAAAAAATCACGAAGCCACAATTAAACAAAACTTCAATTCAACGAGGTTCATTGTGTGAATGTCTGAAATTCCAAATCACTCTGGACAAATTGAATGAAATTCAGAAATTTCATGTTTACATTCAGTACAGTCGCAGTCGAAATTATATTCGCAATTCGAATTCTGGAACACTGGCATGGTTTTGAATCAATTCGACCAAAAATTACAAACACATTATTCATCCAATTCGGTGACTGCTGCTATACAGGCATGAATTTCATTTCGTATTTAGTTGAATCGATGAAATTAATTTTATAAAATGCTCCCGTTTATTTTTCAATGAGTTCACAATAGAGAATGGTTTTGAATACGGGTTTGTCGATATCAATTTTCGCTTTTCAGCAATGTGTCATAAAAACTGTCGAGGACGAGTACTACTCACGTGTTAGTATTTCTCCTGTTGAACGTTGAAAATATAGGATAATTTTCCTAGAAACTACAGGTTGTCCTGTAAATCCCAAAGGACCCCGCACTTTCCTTATGGAAAATGGCGTTCCGTCAAATTTTCTGAAATTTTGGTATAATGTAATTCTCGACCTACTGATCGAAAGTGTCCATGGCCCCAACTCAATCCTATGACTAGTTTTTGAGAATTACCCATTTTCACTACGCTTGTATCTCGGAACAGAATCGAATGAACTTCAAATTTTTTCAAGAAACATTTCATTCCATCCTCAGGGAGCAACCATATAGAGGAATATGACCAAAAATCGTTAAGAATACAGGGTAATCCATAATTGAATGCATGCCCGATTTTGAAAGTATAAAATATGTCAGTTCCACAGCGAGAACTTTTGCAAAATGAACTATTTCACCAGATATGTTGTTGTTACATCGAAAAAGTCTGAAATACCCAGAATTTATACTGGATGATCCATTATTATAGAAACTATTCTCAAGGAAGGTTAAATGGACACCCTGTATTTATAGGTTGATTCAAGGTGTTTGTTCAATTTTTTTAGAACATATCATCATGGTCTTCAAAGAATACAAGGTGATTCAGTCATGAAATGAACTTTGAACCTCACGAAAATACCCAAAGCCAACTCTTTTTTTTTCATCACCCTCTATTTCAAGATTAACTCCTATGAGGTGGGAGTTTTCTCTCACCATTGTACTTGATAAAAAAACATCAATACGGCTGAGAGTTTTCATCCACTTCCTATGACCAGATTTTTTTATGCTGGAATAAGAATAGAATAACATAAATAAATAATTTTCATACAACATAAAAAAAATCTGGCCATTGGAAGTGGATGAGAACTCTCAGCCGCATTGATGTTTTTATATCAAGTACAATGGTGAAAGAGAACTCCCACCTCATCGGAGTTAATCTTGAAATAGAGGGTGATGAAAAAAAAGGTGGTTTTTTGGTATTTTCGTGAGGTTCAAAGTTCATTTCATGACTGAATCACCCTGTATTCTTTGAAGTTCATGATGATATGTTCTAAAAAAATTAAACAATCAACGTGAATCAACCCATTAATACAGGGTGTCCATTTAACCTTCCTTGAGAATAGTTTCTATAATAATGGATCACCCAGTATAAATTCTGGGTATTTCAGACTTTATCGATGTACCAACAACATATCTAGTGAAATAGTTCATTTTGCAAAAGTTCTCGCTCTGGAACTGACATATTTTATACTTTCAAAATCGGGCATGCATTCAATTATGGATAACCCTGTATTCGTAATGATTTTCTGTCATATTCCTCTATATGCTTGCTCCCTGGGGATGTAATGAAATGTTTCTTGAGTAAAAATTGAAGTTCATTCCGAGATACGAGCGTAGCAAAAGTGAGTAATTCTCAAATTCAACGTATCTCAAAAACTAGTAATAGGATTGAGTTGGGGCAATGGACACTTTTGATCAGTAGGTCGAGTACATTTTAGAACATTTGACGGAACGCCATTTGTCATAGAAAAAGTGCGGGGTCCTTTATTTTCTTGTTACGAATAATCGATATTATTATTTTTATTCTTTCGAATATGCTATTTCAGCCTACGCCCATTCTCAATGAAGCGAATCATTATCGAGAACAACACAAAAAGAGCGGATTAGAGAGAAAATTCCAGGGAGGAACCCAAGGAAGAGCCTCACCGCAACAGTATTTCCATGGTCTCCCTTTGTATTCTCTCAATACAATTTTCGTAGAAAATGGGGAAAAAGGTGGAAAGCCAATTTCCACAATGCTTCTCCTGGCTGCTGAAATATTAAAATTGTTTGTACCTCATCAAAACAGCGTAATTTAATAATGTATGCTTGTTCAGATCTCAGAACGGTGAATTATTGATCCTGCAGAAGCGCTTTCATGCTCTCTCGTGCTTAACATGCAGGATTCAGGAATATTCGACAAGTGTGTGTTTTTTCGCGCTGGTTTTTTCTAGGGCTCAGTTCTCGTTGATGATGTCTTCCTATGGTTGGATTTTGAGAGGGGAGAAATCCTCGAATATAGGCCTTTTGTGTCTTCATTTTTTCGATATTTGTTCATTACACAAAAGGAGCTCATTGAAATAACATTCAAAGTATCCCTCAATATCCCCATACACTCAAAACATTCTCTACAAACCCTCAATACAAGCCGAAAAGTGATAACTTTGATAACTGCTCCAGTAAGTTCATTTCTTAGATTTTCAACTTTGGAATGAAATTTTTTGTTAAGGTAATGAACTCTCTCAAATTGCGTTAATCAGATCGAATCCTCTGGTTGTTTGTATATTGTTGAACAATAAAGTTCGAAGTAGTTCGAATCAGTAGCGATTTCAAACATCTCTAGTTTCTGGTTGAAAACTGATCAGGCTAATTGTGCCTATCTTGGGGGAACAAATGGTATTATTGAATTGGAGAGTGGTTCAACTGATAGGAATCTTTCATCATGTATATTTTGCAGATCAATATCTACCATACTTGGATTGGTTTAAGCTTGAGAAGCGAACTCAAAAAATTAGTTACGAAAAAAAGGATCAGAAAAATACTTGAATTATGAAAATGTAGGTTTTCGAGGTCGTTGAATTCAATAAAACACATTCCAAAGCTCTAACTATCATGGTTTAGATTTTCACCTGTCAAATGGCATTTTTCGAAAAATTGGATATTTCAAACTCTCGTTGCTTCCAACCCTATCGTCATCTCCAATATTTCTTCATATTTTGTTGATCAGCATATCCCCAAGTATCTCTCAGTAAAATATGAGCGATTTTAAATTTTTCAATTTTTGGGTGAAAAATGACTAAGGAGTAGGACCTCCTGAAAACACCATATTCGTCGATATTGCCAAAATCTGGGAGGATCTAACGGTGCTATTGGACTGGGGAGTTTTTCCAACTATTCGAATCTTCAATAAAAGCCCTTATGCTGATCAATAACACCCATACCCCGAACGGTATGAGCTCGTGAACAGAACTCGAAAATGAAAAACCGAAAAAATAAAATTCGAAATACATATTACTAATTATGAGCGTTACATGGCCGACTTTGGTATCAAAATGTAGGTTTTCGAGGTCGCTGAATCCAATAAAAAACGGTCCAGAGCCCTCACTAGCATAGTTTAGATTTTGACCTGTCAAATGGCATTTTTTGAAAAATTGGAAATTTCGAACTCTTCCGTCTCTCTTGTCGTATCCACTTTTTGTTTATATTTTGTTGATCAGCATATCTTAAAGTAGCTATGAGTAGAATATGAGCGTTTTCAAAATCTTCAATTTTTGGTGAAAAATGAGCCAGGGTTAAGACCCCCTAAAAACACAATATTCGCCAATAAAACAAAAATCTGGGTGGATCTAACGGTGCTATTGAACTGGCAAGTTGTTCGATCTATTCAAATCTTCAATAATAACTATTTTGCTGATCAATGACACCCATATCACGAACGGTCTGAGCCCAGAGGCGAAATGAAATATCGAATAATAATAAATCTGAAAAATTCATTACTTATGACGGCTATTTGGTCGACTTTGGTATCAAAATGTAGGTTTTCGAGGTCGCTGATTGTTCGAAATTCGAACATTATTCTAAAAAATATTCATCTTCGATAATATGGAAAATTCCATTTAAATTATTAATCAAAAGTGGGTCACGACCGAGTGAGCCGCCGATCGACCAAAATCTGCTGACTGGCTAGAAACAATTGATGCAATTGATGCAACCGGGGACTCCGCTAGTGAAATGATACCAAATAAGGCAATGTTATTTTTATCGTCAATATTCAATTTAGTATATAAGATTAGATTGTAATCAATAAAGACATCATTCATCATTAGTCTGATCAATACACCTCTTCGGCAACTGTGGAGTTAAGACATCCCTTGAACGTTCTGAGTGTGGTCGTTCAGTTGCCTCAACCTCAAAGCAAGTGTTGTTTCAAACCAAAGAAACAACATTTTTTGGTCCTTCGAGCCGGATTTGAACCAGCGACCTATGGTCGAGGGTTATGTACTACAGCTTCCCAACTATCGCAGACAAATCACTGTCACGAGTTTCAACACCATATCGCAGAAATGAAGTATGAAAATAACCTGCTCATCGACAGCATCCAACATCTATCATCCAGATCCAGGAGAGGAATATTAGGAAAATTAATGACATCCATTTTCGGCGTAAACGATGAAGTCTATCACGATATAGACGACCTTCAGAAAAACCAACAACACCTCATAGAAGTCACCAATCATCAGAGAAAACTAATGATTTCCACAACGAATGACGTGCGACAGATCGAAGAAAAAATAAGCCAAAAATTAGAACATTTTCGTGTAAAATTCAACAAGGGCATAGCTATCATCAACGAAATGCATTTATGGTACAAAAATGTTGATGAAAACAACATAAATCTTCAAATCATTCAGAACTACCAATTAGCTGTCAACTATTTGAAAGAAGTCAATAACAAATACACAAAAATCATAAACATCTGTCATGGTCAGGGCCACATCACGGATTTACTTTCTCCAAGCGAACTAGCAAAGCTGACCCAGAAGGCTGAAACAACCATTCCATCAGACATGCACATACTACTCAAACCTGTGAGCAGGATGGAAGTCTTCTATGATGCGAATGAACTAAGAATAGTCACCTTCTTCTTCATTATTCAGAGACAAAGTTACGACATAATCAAAGTATTTCCCGTTCCGGTTAAGAAGACAGAAAACATATTCATAGCACCAAAAGTATCCAATGACTTACTAGCAGTAGAGTACAACAGTCAAAAATACTTCGAAATAAATGAACAGGAAGTGAGAGAAGCCGTAAAACTACGAGAGGGCTTATACATTTATAATCCTGGAATAGTCAAAAACATGGAGCAGCATCCGAATTGCATCATCCAAAGCATCTACCAGAAAAATGGGAAATTCGACTGTGAACTCTCCAGCATTCGAAAGACGTATTATGGAAAGAACTACTCAAACCAAATACGTGGATGTTCATTTCCAACCAACCCTCCACTATATCAAAACTATGCGGAGGAAAACGAGAAGAAATAACCATCAATGGAACGGGCACAATTCACATAGGAGCAGACTGTCTCCTCCGAACGCAAAACATAATTCTTCGAGCGAGGTTCACGAATGAGATGCAATCAACAACGACGTTCAGCAAGCCAATCCCATTGAACTTATGGCAAGGGAACTCGAATCCTTCAAACAAAAACCTCATCGAACCCGAGATAGCAATGGACAATATCTCTGCAAACATAACAAAGATAATTATGGAAGAAGAGGAACCAAATTCACATATCTGGAGGCATTTTTCACACCCTCTTGCCACAACCACTGTGATAGGAATCTCCGCGATAGTCACACTAGCTGTAACATACCTCTGTATGCGATATATAAGTCCACTTCTTCGGAACAGAAGAGCTAACAGATCCACCACGGAAATGAATGAAGCAGAAGCCGAAATTCCGTTGACGAAAATCACAGTTCAAAACCACGCCAGCAATGTTTCGACCTTGACCAGCTCTACGCCGAGGCAAAAACAGAATTCCAGACGTCAGCACCCATTCCTGACCATGCACAATAAAGCATTCGAGTGAGACACGAGTTAGAATAGGAAATTAGGAAATAGGACAATAGAAGTAACAGATTGCCAACACTGGAGCTCCAACATCATAGCCCGCAGCATTTCGGCCTTGGGAGTAATGTTCGAAATTCGAACATTATTCTAAAAAATATTCATCTTCGATAATATGGAAAATACCATTTAAATTATCAATCAAAAGTGGGTCACGACCGAGTGAGCCGCCGATCGACCAAAATCTGCTGACTGGCTAGAAACAATTGATGCAATTGATGCAACCGGGGACTCCGCTAGTGAAATGATACCAAATAAGGCAATGTTATTTTTATCGTCAATATTCAATTTAGTATATAAGATTAGATTGTAATCAATAAAGACATCATTCATCATTAGTCTGATCAATACACCTCTTCGGCAACTGTGGAGTTAAGACATCCCTTGAACGTTCTGAGTGTGGTCGTTCAGTTGCCTCAACCTCAAAGCAAGTGTTGTTTCAAACCAAAGAAACAACATTTTTTGGTCCTTCGAGCCGGATTTGAACCAGCGACCTATGGTCGAGGGTTATGTACTACAGCTTCCCAACTATCGCAGACAAATCACTGTCACGAGTTTCAACACCATATCGCAGAAATGAAGTATGAAAATAACCTGCTCATCGACAGCATCCAACATCTATCATCCAGGTCCAGGAGAGAAATATTAGGAAAATTAATGACATCCATTTTCGGCGTAAACGATGAAGTCTATCACGATATAGACGACCTTCAGAAAAACCAACAACACCTCATAGAAGTCACCAATCATCAGAGAAAACTAATGATTTCCACAACGAATGACGTGCGACAGATCGAAGAAAAAATAAGCCAAAAATTAGAACATTTTCGTGTAAAATTCAACAAGGGCATAGCTATCATCAACGAAATGCATTTATGGTACAAAAATGTTGATGAAAACAACATAAATCTTCAAATCATTCAGAACTACCAATTAGCTGTCAACTATTTGAAAGAAGTCAATAACAAATACACAAAAATCATAAACATCTGTCATGGTCAGGGCCACATCACGGATTTACTTTCTCCAAGCGAACTAGCAAAGCTGACCCAGAAGGCTGAAACAACCATTCCATCAGACATGCACATACTACTCAAACCTGTGAGCAGGATGGAAGTCTTCTATGATGCGAATGAACTAAGAATAGTCACCTTCTTCTTCATTATTCAGAGACAAAGTTACGACATAATCAAAGTATTTCCCGTTCCGGTTAAGAAGACAGAAAACATATTCATAGCACCAAAAGTATCCAATGACTTACTAGCAGTAGAGTACAACAGTCAAAAATACTTCGAAATAAATGAACAGGAAGTGAGAGAAGCCGTAAAACTACGAGAGGGCTTATACATTTATAATCCTGGAATAGTCAAAAACATGGAGCAGCATCCGAATTGCATCATCCAAAGCATCTACCAGAAAAATGGGAAATTCGACTGTGAACTCTCCAGCATTCGAAAGACGTATTATGGAAAGAACTACTCAAACCAAATACGTGGATGTTCATTTCCAACCAACCCTCCACTATATCAAAACTATGCGGAGGAAAACGAGAAGAAATAACCATCAATGGAACGGGCACAATTCACATAGGAGCAGACTGTCTCCTCCGAACGCAAAACATAATTCTTCGAGCGAGGTTCACGAATGAGATGCAATCAACAACGACGTTCAGCAAGCCAATCCCATTGAACTTATGGCAAGGGAACTCGAATCCTTCAAACAAAAACCTCATCGAACCCGAGATAGCAATGGACAATATCTCTGCAAACATAACAAAGATAATTATGGAAGAAGAGGAACCAAATTCACATATCTGGAGGCATTTTTCACACCCTCTTGCCACAACCACTGTGATAGGAATCTCCGCGATAGTCACACTAGCTGTAACATACCTCTGTATGCGATATATAAGTCCACTTCTTCGGAACAGAAGAGCTTACAGATCCACCACGGAAATGAATGAAGCAGAAGCCGAAATTCCGTTGACGGAAATCACAGTTCAAAACCACGCCAGCAATGTTTCGACCTTGACCAGCTCTACGCCGAGGCAAAAACAGAATTCCAGACGTCAGCACCCATTCCTGACCATGCACAATAAAGCATTCGAGTGAGACACGAGTTAGAATAGGAAATTAGGAAATAGGACAATAGAAGTAACAGATTGCCAACACTGGAGCTCCAACATCATAGCCCGCAGCATTTCGGCCTTGGGAGTAATGTTCGAAATTCGAACATTATTCTAAAAAATATTCATCTTCGATAATATGGAAAATACCATTTAAATTATCAATCAAAAGTGGGTCACGACCGAGTGAGCCGCCGATCGACCAAAATCTGCTGACTGGCTAGAAACAATTGATGCAATTGATGCAACCGGGGACTCCGCTAGTGAAATGATACCAAATAAGGCAATGTTATTTTTATCGTCAATATTCAATTTAGTATATAAGATTAGATTGTAATCAATAAAGACATCATTCATCATTAGTCTGATCAATACACCTCTTCGGCAACTGTGGAGTTAAGACATCCCTTGAACGTTCTGAGTCTGGTCGTTCAGTTGCCTCAACCTCAAAGCAAGTGTTTCAAACCAAAGAAACAACACTGATTGCAATAAAAAATATTCAAGAGCCCTTACTGGCATACTTTAGATTTTCACCTGTGAAATGGCATTTTTTGAAAAATTGGAAATTTCAAACTGTTATAGCTTCCGCCCTTCTTGTCGTATCCACTATTTGTTTATATTTTGTTGATCAGCATATCTCAAAGTTTCTCTGAGTAAATATGAGCGCTTTCAAAGATTTCAAATTTTTGGTGAAAAATGAGCAAGGGGTAAGACCCCCTAAAAACAACATATTCGTGAATAAAACAAAAATCTGGATGGATCTAACGGTGCTATTGACCTGGAAAGTTGTTCGATCTATTCAAATCTTCAATAATAACCATTTTTCTGATCAATAACACCCGAACTATGAACGGTCTGAGGCACTGAACAAACTCGAAACTGAAATATCGAAAACAATAAAACTAAAAAATTCATTTATTTTGAGGGCTACATGGTCGACTTTGGTATCAAAATGTAGGTTTTCGAGGTCGCTGAATTCAATGAAAAATATTCAAGAGCCCTAACTGGCATAGTTTAGATTTTCACCTGTGAAATGGCATTTTGTTGAAAAATTGGAAATTTCAAACTCTCATAGCTTCCGTCATTTTTGTCGTATCCTCCATTTGTTTATATTTTGTTGATCAGCATAGCTCAAAGTATAGCTGAGTGAAATATGAGCGATATCAAAAATTTCAAATTTTTGGTGAAAAATAAGGGTAAGACCCCCTAAAATCACCATATTCGTCAATAAAACAAAAATCTGGATGGTCAGTGCTCCCTTCCACTCATCGACTTTGGTATCAAATTGTAGATGAATAGAGATGAATTCTCGACCTATCCAGCATTGTTTAGAGTTTGACTCTCTTGAGTCTCCATCCTTTTCCAAGGGATGATTTTCTCAAAATTCTCATTGTCGGAATAATTCAAAAGGATCCTTCTCTATGTTATAAGAACACAAGAGGATTAAATTTCTGAAGTGCAGAACATATTTCACAGTCTTCTATAATCAGACCGAATTTAAGTAGAAATTATAATACTCTTTGGGGATTCCAAATCCTGCCACCCTCTTTGGTACAGTGGAATCGAGAACACCCGCCTCACAACTTTCTAAAGACATAAGAAAACCAGTCGAGTGTAAATTTGTCTCGCATATCAAGGGTTTCGCAACCTACCCTCGATAAGAGGAATTCAATCCTCGTAACGTTATTTGACAGATTTAACGACCACAGCGGTGGTCCAGAACGCTCCAATGGAATCCACCATGTCCCACAATACACTTAAGATAGCCAAATCGCCGGTTTTCTTGACTCTTAAGGGAACCCGACGTATTACTTCCTCTCCAGTCCACAATTATGGATGTCAAATAATTCTCTTCGAATCGGTTTTACGACAATATTCGAATTTTTCGATTTCCTCTTTCACATGGGGTCTACAGAATGGGGGAGGGGTACGTGCTGTCGACTTGTGTCTGTTTTATGATAATATCGGTTTACCCGAGAAGGGAATTTCGAGCTAAAATTACAGGAACTGTATCTGGCTCTGTCGAAAGAGAAATGAAATAGGGCACCTCATCATTTCATTTGTACCGTTCATAAAAAAACTTTTAATTTTATTTCATCTGTTTATCTTTGTTCTTATTCGTTTTACTACTTTCTATTTCTTTTTTGCTGCTTGCTTTGTTTGCTTTCTTGTTCAACTTTGTTAGTTTCTGTTTGTTGTTGTTCATGTTTCCTAGTTTCTTTTTATTTCCAAATCAGCACAAAATAAAATTGAAACATATACAGAATGTGTGAATGTCCCAAATTCTAGATAGTTTGTATGTGCAATAAAGATAGGCTCGACCACAACACCCAAGTAATCCCAGAATTGTCATGTTATTGATGAATATTTAATGAAACTAAAATTGTAAAATCGATAAGTTTTCCAAGTTATCATATCTTCATGAATAATACATGTTTTTACTGATGCTTCGACAATGAAAAATCGATAGCATAAATAAAAGACACTTTAGCCTCAAATTAAATATGTATTGTATCCGCAGTGAGTGAAAATTAACGTTTTATTATATCTCATTGGAATCAATTTGTTGATCTGGATCACATTTTTAAAGTTGGTATATGACAGTGGTACCAGGGAAATATTTACAGCCCACTGAAGATATACGAGGATATATTGAAAAATTCTTAGCCTACTATAGAACCAAACGAAATTTCAATGTCAAAATATTTTATTACTCAACATATTCTCGTCTTAATTGAATACATTTATTATAGCGAACCTGCAACGTCTCTAGACCTTTAAAAAAAAATGTTTCTTCTCGCTCTGCAAACCAGTCCTCCACAGCTTTTATAACCTCCTCGTTGGAAGAAAATTTACGACCTTTTAAACTTTTTTTCAGTTGAAGAAAGAGATGATAGTCGGACGGAGCCAAATCTGGTGAATAAGGGGGGTGTTCTAGTAATTTTAACCTAAATCACGAATTATTTGCATGGCAACACGAGATTTGTGTACTGGGGCGTTGTCCTGTAAAAACATAATACCTTTGGATAGGTTTCTGGGTCTTTTCTCTGTAATTATATCCCGTAGAGTGGTCAGTAATGTCGAATAGTAATCTCCAGTTATTGTGCTACCCTTATCTAAAAAATCAATCATGATTACTCCATGGCAATCCCAAAAAACTGAAGCAAGAACTTTTCCAGCAGATTTTTGGACACGAAACTTCTTAGGTCTTGGAGAACCAGAGTGTCGCCATTCCATCGATTGTTGCTTTGTTTCTGGATTGTATAAATGTACCCAAGTCTCATCCATAGTAACAATTCGGTTTAAGAAGTCTACATCGTTTTCAAATCGAGCACAGATCGAACGCGATGCTTCTACCCTTGCACGCTTTTGGTCAACATTCAAACATTTGGGGATCCATTTTGCAGAAAATTTTCTCATGTCCAAATTGACGTGAACTAGGTATATGATGAACGCGTTTGTATGAAATTTTCAGTGCTTCAGATATCCGTTTTAGCCCAATTCGACGGTCTGATAAAATCATGTCATAAACTGCATCGATGTTTTCGGGGAATGACACAGAAACTGGCCTTCCTGATCGGTCATCATCTTCAATGGAAAATTTACCTCTCTTGAAGCTTGCAGTCCAATTTTTCACGGTCGCATACGAAGGGCATTAAGCTTATCTTCGTAAATCTGCTTACCTCTTAACCCTTTTTGAATACAGATACTTGATGATGGCTCGATACTCCAATTTCGGTGGACATCTTTTTTTTTAATTAATTGCGTAACTCTGGTTTACTTTTTTGACGTCGGACCCTACACTGACACTTCTAATAAGTTATTGTTCGTTGATATGGTATGGCAATATTTTGTTCATGCATGGAACTGGTCTAGGCTAACTAGATATCAATACATCCTCTTATATAGATATGGTGGGTTTTCACGTCTCATATTTTTGTATGAGAAAATTGAGGTTTTTTGCCCAATCCGATTTTTCCACAATTCCGTCGAAGCAACCGACTGAAATATTCGACAAGCTCCTAGCGGTGGCAGCATGATTACCACTATTCACAAGAAGCGAGAATGATAATATAATATCCCGGTGAATACAAAACGAAAACCATTACGTATATGAAATTCAGGGATATAATACTCCAGCTCGAAAGGCTCATAAAAAATGTACGTTTCGCATGAGTGACATTCGCCGACTTCTGAGCAGTAAAAGAAGATCCCACACACGAGAACGATGACAACGAAATGGCACATAAAATCTTGCTAGCGTCGAAATTACAGAGATTATCTTTCGAAATTGAATTCACGTAACTGAAGTAAAGTTGAGAGATGTCTAGTATAAAATCAATCTACTTCAATCCACATACTTGAATTCCAATAAGAAAACATACAGGATGAGTCTTCAACGTTTTCCAAATTCATAAATTCATCCGGAAAGATTTGTCAAAAAGTAGTAAATTCAAGAATTATTCTGAATGCGGTCCTGGGTATTCAATTTCATTGAATATCAACGATACTCAAACGCATGCACTATTGCTATTAGTTTTCTTTTTAATTCTTATCAACACTACTGCTGTGGATTCTAAATTATTAAATTCGTATAAAATCATTTTTTTCTCTTTACTCTTCATCCCTGTTGTCTTGTGCATGAAACATTTTCGTGAATTCTACCTCAACCCACTAAATTTGGGAATCAGCGATCGATATCTGGCTACCAGAAAGTTTGGGTATCAATTTTGTTTGTTCGGTACAGTAATGGAGTTTCATTTGTTTCTGATGTTTAGACTATGTTGAATATTCCTAAACTTTATCGATATAAAAGATAATACTTCCCATGCTGTGTTGCGGCAACATTCCCTGGATTTATTTTCCATCTGCCATCTGCATATTCCAAAAATTGAAATCGGGAATCAGACATACAATCATGAAAAATAGAGAGAATGAAGTTTCTTATGAAAGGTATTAGTTTCTGTGGAAAAACTTCAATGTGAAGATGATTATATATTTCAGACAAAGTAGAAATTATTGTTTCAAATGAAACACAGTTCAAGTAATAAAAATGTTTATTTACAGATTATCAAAGCAGTTTGGAATGCATCTACACAAAAATTTACGCCCCATATTCGAGATGTTTTGAAAAAAAATCATTTCAAAAATGAATCAGCCAAAAAATATAGAGACAATTGGGTGGATTGAACTCCATTCATATTATAGCATTCAAGTGTATTTAAGCTTTCACGAACTTCTGGAGTAGTCAACGCATGACTATACCATCGAGTTGCTACTTCCAACAATGGAAGGATAATACCGAAGTGAATTGTCCTATTTTCCTATCAAACACTCCCCTACAAAATACACAAAAGGGATATACAGAATCATTCGGCTCTTTGGCCGAATTCCTCCAAACTAAATTGGTTTCTCGAGTCCGTAGGCTCTGAATTCAGCTCTTTTCATCAAATATACAAATATTTGAACCTTAATATCGTAGAAACCGAGCTGGCACTTACAGGTTTCCTCCCCTAATGAGGTCGTCCTCTGTTCCAAACAGAAATTATCTCATTATTTCGGTGAAACCGTGCTAAAACTAACACAGGATAAGATTCGGGGCAATATTGACAGTCTGGAACATCCATGAAAGGTAGAAGGAAATGAGAATTTTGGACGAGACGATACCTCTATAGCTCAGAAGTTTAGCTTGTATTCAACCAACAAAGATGGAGATTAATTAATTCAATATTGAGTTTTATTGAGTATTCTGGAGCACATTGATTTGGCTGTGAGGTTGGTTTGCATTTGCCAACTATTTTGTTCTTCCTCACTTTTTTGGGCTTCGGAAAAGTTGCTGTAACTTTTTCAAGCTTCAAGTGTATTCCTATTATGTTGCCATGAGGTTCGAATCCAGTTAATTCAAGTGTATTCCTAACATAAAGAAAGAAATAAACTGCAAAAAAATATAGTTAAAATAAAATTTTTGTGATGAAAATTCATATGATTTAAAGTTTGCAAATTAGTTTTAGCCTGTACTCTGCAGCGTATACAGGGTGGTTAAGAAAAATGGAATAAAATAATGAAATTTTATTCCCAGAGAATTCAAGTATTTTAAGACTATCAATACAATGTATGGCCTCCACGGGCATCAATAACAGCTTGACATCTTCTTCGCATACTACACACGAGGTTGTTGAACATTTCTTGAGGAATTTGGTTCCATAAACGGGGCAGAAGCTCTCTCAGATCATTTAAGGAATCTTGGGGTAGGTTGATGATTATCTAATCTTATTTCATATTTGGAGCATATCCCATGCTTGTTCTATGCAATTCAAATCTGGTGAGTGCGGAGTTATTGGTAAATGTAGCAAGCTCCTCGCGCACATTCTCAACTATGGCTGCACGGTGCGGTCTAGCGTTATCGTCTAGAAATTGAAAAGTTTCACCAATAGCAGCGTGAAAATATGGCACAACATTGTTAATGACATGCTCCCTATAGTGTGAGGCGGTCATATTCTCAGGACAAATGTGTAGATCTGTGCGACCGTTGAAACATATCCCGGGCCATACCATAACACCAACCCCTCGGAATGGATGGACTTCTTGGACACAGCGACGATTACGGGGTATGCGTGGGATTGTCCATACCCCTATTCTTCGAAAATCTGAAAATAGTCCATATCTGGATTCATCAGTGAAAAGGACACTGATATGACAATTGATATGTTGCCTTGCCCATTGCAGTCTTTGAAGCTTATGGTCACGTGTAAATGGAACTCCTCTTAATGGACGTCTAGAACCTAGATTCACCTCTCTCTCTCTCTGTCTCAAACGTTGTCTGACGGTTTCGATGGAAACTTGGACCCCATCTGCATTTTGAAGAGTATTCCAAAGCATTCTACACGTAGATGTAGGGTTTCTTCTCGCCGAAACGGTCCTGAGCAGGTGTTGTTTTTCGTCGCCCACCGGGCCTTGGTCTTTCCAACACGGAACCTGTCTCCCTGAACCTATTCCAAAGTCGAGATATCACACTTTGGCTGACTTGGAGCCTTTCCGCTACAACAACCTGAGTTAGGCCACCCTGTAGCATTCCGATCGCCCTATTAGCCTCAGCGTTTGTTAATTTACGTCTTGGCATTTTCAGAAAACTCGTTTCGAATCGAAGCCGTTGATAAACTGACTCCATTTCAAAATAAGAACATTCATGAAGCATATGCAAAGAACCAAACTTCAGAAAAAGGGCGACCAGATTGACGAAATGTCTCATACTGATTTTTATTGGATCGATTCAAGTTGTTATTGAGTTTTAAATGATTTAACAGCGATTTTCTCGAATATTACATACTTTTAAAACGATTGAATACGATATCCCTAACTCTTGTGGAGCAGTATACGAGTATTCCAGTTTTTCAATACTTCTAAGCTAATGTGAAAATGCATGATGATGAGCATCTGATTCCGTACCTGGAAGCCACTGAGAACCCCAGCAAACCCATAAAAACTCCCACTTCAAATTAGTCCCCCAGCTCCACTCATCCTGAAGATGTCCCCCATCAATCCATTAATCCCTAGTAATTTTTCAGGGAATGAGGGAAACAAACCATTCTACCACAAATGAAAGACAATCCTCGGCTACAATAGATATAACGAGTCAGGGGATAACAAATAGAAAACAGGCGAAAACCATGTTCTCTGGAAACGACTGTGGGCAAACTCTGAAGAGTAATACATCAGAGGGGGAAAAGTGTTTCTGGTCGCTAAAACGGGGGATGAAGTTTCAATTTTCGCGGAGCGCCAGTATCACTCCGGATTAGCCATTTATCCCTCTGTTAATGTGTTTTGGGGATAAGTTAGGGATAACTTGGTTGGCTTCAATTGGTCCCGAACTCTGGCTTTTTGAATCTGATCTAGCACATTATCATGAATATGTAAATGTTTCTGATTATTTTCATTCCGTATGTCAAACCTCCTTAGTAAACTGCTCCACATAAGTTAGGGATATTGACTTAAATTGCAAAAAAATATAGTTAAAATAAGATTTTTGTGATGAAAATTCATATTAATAAGATTTCAAGTTGCAAATTAATTTTTGCCTGTAGGTGTGCAGCGTATACAGGGTGGTTGAGAAAAATCGAGTAAAATAACGAAATTTTATTCCCAGGGTATTCAAGCTGTTTAAGACTATCAATACAATGTATGGCCTCCACGGGCATCAATAACAACTTGACATCTTCTTTGCATACTACACACGAGGTTGTTGAACATTTCTTGAGGAATTTGGTTCCATAAACGGGGCAGGAGCTCTCTTAGATCATTTAAGGATTCTGGGGTAGGTTGATGATTATCTAATCTTCTTTGGAGCATATCCCATGCATTTTCTATGCAATTCAAATGTGGTGAGTGCGGAGGTATTGGTAAATGTGGAATACCAAGCTCCTCGCGCGCATTCTCAACTATGAAATTTAAATTGAAAAGTTTCACCAAAAGCAGAGTGAAAATTTGGCACAACATTGTCAATGACATGCTCCCTATAATAGTGTAAGGCGGTCATATTCCCAGGACGAATGTGTAGATCTGTGCGCCCATTGAAACATATCCCGGCCCATACCATAACACTACCCCCTCGGAATGGATGGACTTCTTGGACATAGCGACGATTACGGGGTATTCGTGGGATTGTCCATACCCTTATTCTTCGAGAATCTGAAAATCGTCCATATCTGGATTCATCAGTGAAAAGAACACTACGCCATTGATCGTTCCAATTGATATGTTGCCTTGCCCATTCCAGTCTTTCACGCTTATGGTCACGTGTTAATGGAACTCCTCTTAATGGACGTCTAGAACCTAGATTCACCTCTCTCAAACGTCGTCTGATGGTTTCGATTGAAACTTGGACCCCATCCGGATTTTGAAGAGTAATCCGTAGCATTCTACACGTAGGTGTAGGGTTTCTTCTCGCCGAAACGGTGATGAAACAATCCTGTGCAGGTGTTGTTTTTCGTCGCCCACCAAGCCTTGGTCTTTCCAACACGGAACCTGTCTCTCTGAACCTATACCAAAGTCGAGATATCACACTTTGGCTGACTTAGAGTCTTTCTGCTACAACAACCTGATGTAGGCCACCCTGTGGCATTCCGATAGCCCTATTAGCCTCAGCGTTTGTTAATTTACGTCTTGGCATTTTCAGAAAACTCGTTTCAAAGCGAAGCCGTTGATAAACTGACTTTATTTCAAAATAAGAACATTCAAGAAGCATATGCAAAGAACCAAACTTCAGAAAAAAGGCGACCAGATTGTCCAGATTGACGAAAGGTCTCATACTGATTTTTATTGGATCGATTCAAGTTTTCATGGAGTTTTAATGATTTTACAGCGATTTTCTCGAAGATTACATACTTTTAGAAACGATTGAATACGGTATCCCTAACTCTTGTGGAGCAGTATATTTCCCTCAATTGAATCTCAATCTTTCTCATATGGAGTTCTTGTACTCCATTCACAAAGTTGAAAAAGAGTAAATTGAAAATAACGTTGGCAACGTATCTGAGAATTATTTGACATTTCACGAGTACCAACCTGATGAACCGGGATACTTTATAAAAGTGAATGGAGTAGTCTTTTTCATGTGTGATTCAATAACGAAAGGAAATTCCTTCTTCTTTCGAATTCTGCCGAGAAGGAAAATAACGAAATGAAGTCGAAGGATATCGCGTTTTATTGCTAGTACAGTACTTTTTATGACCGTTCCGCTATCGGAAAATATGAAACTTTTCGCAGGATTGGGTAGATTAGAAAAGTCCGAGTGATTATTTGCGAACGGATCGACAGAGTTGCGTGAAAAACAGTTGATTTATTGCGAAAGCAGGAAATGACTGGAATCAATGTTTCATTCTGTCTGTATCTGAAAATCCTCGGTAATATAATAGACTTGTCGATTGTGCCTTTTCGGAAGCCAGCAGCACGGTGAATTATTGCTTTCACATGGATGACAGTGAAGTCTCGAAAATCGCCTTGGATATCTCCGGATTTCTACACTTGTAGGGATGAAAACAGGAAAGTTGGAAAATAATAGGGATTTACTGACGAAACTTGGACCAATCTTCACTGACGAGGGGATCAATATCTGACGGTTGATTTGATCTGAGAACATACAAGAATAAGCTTCGGAACTCAAAGCCTGTGAATTCTGAAACATTCTTCGTGGGAAACGAAATTTTCGATATGTGAAATTATAAACATCGCAGATTTTGCACACAACTGAAACTATCAGGTGATTTTTTTAGAGTTATAGAACTTCAAATTGAAATGAAACATACTCAAATTAAGATTGAAGCCAAATTTCATTCTATTTGAAAGATAATTTTATGACATAAGTTTCAAGAATAATTCTCGACATATACTCCATTCACTTTTATTTAATCACATAGGAGGTCATGGTTTCGTTTTCAGGAGTTGGTGCCCCTGATGAAAAGCACAGAACATATGATGAAAAGTCAGTGCGCGCACAGAAAATATCGTTAATGACAAAGCGACGTTGCCAGTTTTTTTGTTTACATCAAAGTAAAAGTATCAAAGATATTCCACATTTTGTTAGGTTTACAAATTGTTCGCAGATTTTTGGTATTTAATCGATATTTGCAGGTGAGTTTTTCGTCGAATATCCAAGATTAACGTATGTTTATTGTTTTTAGCACCAGTTTGGAGCGTGAGGACGATTTTCAAGACCAGGACGAATGTTTATATTTCGAGGTTAAAGGGGTACACGGGAATTTCGTTGAAAAAGCTGTTATTTGGACAGATATGGCACTAGATGGATCGGATGGAGCCTGGAGTGGTCGATAAGGATGATATTTTTCAGGTTTTCCAAGAAATTTGGCGATATCTGAGCAGATTTGCAAAAGTTAGGTACCTCACTAATGAGGTGGAACTTAGACCTAATTCTCCTATAAGAAACGCTTTTCAAAGGTCGAGATGGTGAAAAATGTCTTCTTTAGATGTTGTTTGAACAAACGCAGCCAAGTTTTATACCCCAACATTGATTTTAAGAAAGTTATCAACAAAATGAAATTGACATTATTCTTGATTCTTGTAATTACCCATCAATTCATCTTATATCATTGGGTTGATTTTTTTAATGAATTCTTGATTAGAATCAACAATTGATGTCATCAAGTCTTGAACAGTTCAAGAGGATAATTAACATTAAATCTTCACAAGCATTCATATGAAAATTATGTGAAAGCAATGCAATTTTCTTCCAGGGCGAAAAATAATATATTTCAACAGTGATCTCTCGTACTTTTCATGCAAATAACTAGAAAAGGAATCCTTTCTATCAATTCATATAAACGTTGATTATTTTCATCCATCACATCTTTTCCAATTCATTCATTTTCCGGATAAATTCATATTCTGAGAAATACGCTAAGAATGTAGAAAGGGCAACATAGTGTTGACTTGGAACATAAAAATATTTTGAAAAACGTCATAACTTCGATACAGAGTGGAATGTGTCAAATTTCCAAGGCCAGAGTTCTGATTTTATAATTTTGAATGGAGTATATGTCCACCACGACTAGCTCTGAGGACCACTTTTTAGAGTAATTCAGGCCTTAATTCAGCAAAAACACGTAGCAGCATTAAGTGTTGCACCATCTAAAACACTTCTGGGTCGATTCAATAGAAATTTTGAAACAAATAATCATATTTGTAATCAAAAAATAATCATTGATCATCGATCTGTTACGCGGGCACCATTCACTGTAACATTAGCTCCAGCATCGTTTTCAAAGAGATATGGAACGATGATGCCTCCAGCGTGTAAAGCAAACAATACCGTGCATTTTTCAGGATCTTTTGAGGATACAAAACAAACACAAGGAGGACTCTTTTTCCTTTGGCTCGAGCTTTCGGAATATGTTTATTCCTTCATCAGGAGCAGCTACAATAAAATAAAATGAAGGAATAAATATATTCCGAAAGCTTGAGCCACAGGAAAAAGAGTCCTCCTTGTTTTTTTGACTGCCTTCCCAATAAACCCAAACCAAATAATAATAAAACAGTCGATAACCAATCTATAGATACAAAACAAATTCATCCTAGCAAAAAAACATTTGAATATCCAACTACAAACTACTATATTGTTATAACTCAATTCCGCATGGCTTCATATGGACACCATGCATGTAGATAAATCTTCATGAGTTTGAAAGCGATAGGATTGTTTGGGGTTTATAGCTATCAATATCCGTATAAGACCACCTACCTAGTAATTTATCAAATTTAAACTGCCCTCGATAAAGCTCCACACGATTGACGATACGTTGGACATTTACGTGTAAATGTCAACACCAGTTAATGTTGCACTAGATATAGGCCATAGCGAAACTTACCTGCATTCGAAAATTGATTTTGGTCGTCATTTTCACAGTGATGGTCTCTAGAAGCATTCGGAGTATTCTCCATCTAGGTAAAGATGTAGACTATCCATTCTTGAAATGCTAACCTGAAATACTTACTTTTTTCTTCGATATAAGAATAATTTCCACTTGAAGTGAAACACATAATGCGCAAAAATTTCAGATTTTAATATTTCTTGGACTAGTTACGAAGCGTCATCTCATAATACATGAAGGCGAAAGAACCCATTCAAAGCATGTGTTCCCCGACGTCTACTAACGGTAACGTCTCCCCATTCATCATCAGATTGAACCTATTAATTACCATGACTTGTGGGGCAACATAAAGCCCATCTCCTGAATCGTACACAACAGCTCAAACCTTCAGGAAGTTCAGCATGAGACGTTTCTCCTTTCATTATTCATCAGACAAACTTCACGAGCCTCCAGTTAACTGATGATATTCTGCTGAAATCGATTTGTTCAATGCGGCATCTCCCCAAACATTGTCTTGAAAGATCGATATGTTTATGCTTGGGTTGTGAATTTCACATGAGATTATTTATCAAAATGTCGAGGTTTATGATTCTCAGAACTGTCAAATCGATATACGGGATTAGTGATGTGATGAAACCGAGTATGGAGATATTTCTGTTCCTGCTGAGAGTTGTACCTGCGGACATCTGTCCGATTTGTCGCCATTTTTGTATTTATTCAGGAAAATGATAAGGAATTTCACTGGTTCAACTCGACTGATGGTTTGTAATTTTCATATTTCTTCATTTCGGAGGGTCAAATTAACTGAAACGTATATTTTTTCTGTTATCTGCCATCTTAGCAAGACAATATTCAAATAAGTTTGTGAACTATCGATATTCATAATGGCCTCTATTATCTGTCCCATTTTTTTTTTATATAATTTATTCTACGCTGTTGATATTTGAATAAATATTGATATGATATTTCACGAAATATTCTATAAAAAAAATAATAATTTTTTCAAAATATTGGGGAATACACATTTGAAAGACTTTTGATGAAAAATTGTGAAAAGTTTTTTTAAGAGAAATACGAAACTCCTACCTGTAACTCCTAAAATTCCCAATTCCTAATACCGAGTGTTCACAACTGAGTGCAAAATATGAAAAAGTTCAATTTTTGAGAGTGTTCTGTGTCAAGGCTACTGAGTTTGTTCTCAATATTGGATTTTCAGTGGATGAAGATGCAATTAATGTATCAGTTGACGCAATATCATCCGCATATCTGATACAGAGTGTTCGTAATGAATACCAAACTACCAAACGGAGAGAGATATTTTCATCAGAAAAGTATATACCTCTATCGACTAAGATACATGTGCAACCCACAGAATCCATAGGTACTTATACCGAGTGTCCACAACTTAATTTCAAAAAAAAATATATCGTATTTTTGGGAGTGCCCTATAGAACATCTACCGAGTTTGTTGTCAATATCAGAATAACAGTGGATTAATCTGGAGTCACCTGGTGTCAATCTACACAATACCATATCCATCTCTACTACAGACTGTTCAAAATAAATAGAAAACTTTATAATTTTGACTCTGGTCGATCCAGATATTTAGAATTTGGGAATAAATTCATTGTGAACATCTCCATATTTATTGTGAACACTCTGTGTTTGTGGTATGTTATTATATTTATTCGAACACCTTTTTCAATTCATCGACAATCCAATATTGAAAACAGACTCAGGGTTCTTGACATAGGACATTTTCAAATATTCTTCTTTTTCATTTTTGCAATTTGTGGACGTAAAAGTTACGATATTGAAAATTGTTGTGGGTTTCAGAAGTGCCTTTGAAGATAGAGGTAAGTATTTGTTTTCTTCGAAAATTTTACTTTTGTCTGATTGCACTACCATCTGATTTCAGTGAGTTATGAATTTATTTCCATTAGTCTTTGAGTGGCTAAGTTCAAATCGATATAAAAATGCATCTCAAAACCAATTGTTAACAAAAAGCACTGTTTTCTTGTAATGTCGTGGTAGTTAATCCACTGAGGCTATTTTCCCCACCGCATTTGCAATTTTTGCATAAGATCTATCAGAATTTGTAAAATAGCCCAGCCAAAGGAGGTAATTGCTAGAAATCGTTGAAGAGTGTGACAATATAAGACCAGAATTATGGAAAATCCAAATAAGATTGATTTATTATCTTAAGTTAGTGTCAATTGTTCCATGATAATTTTACATATTATTGATTTAGAATAACAATAAATTCAAGAAATCAACTGATCATATTTGACACAAAGATGGCTTTGAAAGTGGGATAGTCTAGAACAAACGGAACATGAGCAAAAGGCACTAATTGAATATGGAGAAGGGGAAGTTTACAGAGATACGAACTCCGGATTTAGCGGGGTACAGGTTGAGGGCATCTGCGTGGTTGTCGCTTCGTCAACAGTGGAGTCGGGCAAAGACAGCGTCGAGCTACCACAGGCAGTCACCCTGGGTCCCATGTTGTCGTACTGCGCGATGGGGTTAGGTCGGCGGGGCAAAGTAGCCATTCCGTGGTACACCATTTTCGACCTGTGTGGTAGGTCCAGGAGGTCGGGACCCTGCCTTTGGTTTTGCTCGTGATGGTCCCGACTCAACGAAACGGAAATGAAAATGTTACCGTAAGGAGCTACAGGAAGAATGTTACCAGAGAATTCCGGGGGCGGCGGAAACACTGTCATCGGTAAAGGTTCTCTTTCGATCGTTATCAACACCGGAGGGTCCACTAGTTCGATCTCAGGTCCTAAACCTTCACAACTTCCGGTACCGCGGTCTGTGGTGGTCGCGATGCTGACGTCCAGCAGTTTCTTCTCTTGGTCCGTGAAACTAACACTAGCCTTAAGGTCCCGTCTCCGCGAGCTCCGGGAACAATACACCGCGAAGATGGTACACAGCGCGGAAAAACTGATGGCCGCACCGACGACCACCAAAGTCCACCACACGAACCCAGCGTCCGATTTGATAACCGTCGTCGCCGTCGCTACTTCCGGCAGAACTAAACTGACGTTTTGCACTACGGTGTCCAACACGTTCTTGGCCATACACGTATACACACCTACGTCCGCGTCACTCACATTGTAAATACTAATGTTGGCCCACTTGTCCAAAAGGCCTTCTTCCGCTTCTATCACGATCCAGGTGTGGTTGATCGGGTATCCTTCGTAAAGCCACCACACCTGGGGTTCCGGGTCTCCTTGGATGTGACAGCCGAACGTGACATTTCCCCCAGCCTCCGCCTGCACTTCGGAAAGAGGGGAGACCGATACTTGCGGCAAGCAGGCGAAGTCTTCCGAATTTACATCTTCCCAATGACGCTCGTACAGAAAATCCGGCTCGGAACATGACAGGGAAATTGAATGCAAATTGCTGGCTAAAAACCAATTCCTGAAGCCTCTGAGCTCGCAGTCGCACCTCCAAGGGTTTCCGTCTAGTTGGAGCGTCTTCAGGTGCGCGAAATTCATAAAGGTCGTCTCCGATACGTTTTTGAGTAGATTATATTTTAAATTGAGGGATTCCAGAGCCCCTAGGTTGACGAAGGCGTCTTTGTGGATGTATTCCAGGCGGCACCCTTCCAAATCTAATATTCGGAGATAGGGGAGAGGGGGGAATTGTTTTTCGATCAATTGGGTCAAGGGGTTCCCGGATAAAAACAAAACTTTCAGGCGTTTGTTACCGTGGAATGTTTGAGGGTGGAGGGTTGTTAGAGCGTTGTGGGAGAGATCGATTTCGATCAGGATTATCATGTCTTCGAAAGCGTCTTCGTTCACTTCCTTCAACCCGTTTCGGGGCAAGAATATCTTCTGTAGGTTCATCAAACCGGCGCTTTTAAACGCGCCTTTGGGCAGGTACTTGATATGGTTCTGCGACAGGTACAGCACCTGCATCTCCGAATCCAGAGACTTAGGCACGGACGTGAGTCCGCCGCTCTTACAAACCGCACTCCGCTTCCCTCCGCTCCATTTACAAACGCACGGCTTTTGACAGTCGGTCCAGTCAGGCGAGGCTGATGCCACAGTAATCATCAGTAGAGCAATGAAGATTACCGCCATCCCACTTGTTCATGTTGCACCGGCACCATCATCGAGTCACGTTAGATTCCACCAGGACATCACGACGGACCGCAAACTTCACCATCGAGTTTTGTTCGGTGGAACGCGAGTCAAGCACTGGAAAACTCGGAATTAGGGAATCGGGATGATCCAGGAAACGCGCCGCATTATTTATAACACGCAGATGCAGCGGTATCAATTCCGGACAATGGGGGGACCCATTTCTATTTATGTTCCGGTATTACGAAAGCGGTTGTTTTGGTCGCGAAAGTTGCGTACGAGACCTCTCTTGTCATAAGTTCACCGCACTATGATCTCGGTCCGCAGCTTGTGGGTCGGGTATTTGTTGCGTCGGCGTCGTGGCGGTAGAGATGCGCCAACCCTCCACTATGCAGCAGGCTTTCTGTTGCCGACTGTCACCCCCGGCGAAATACGTTGATTTTCGTCGAATTTTTCGGGAAAATTAACCGTGTCGAGCCTGCTTCCGTATTATTTCAAACTGATAAACTGGGGCCATTCCGCCATTCGTACAGGTTGATTTCATTGGTTATAACTGGGACATTTCATGCTGACGGTTTGTTTTTCGATATACGTTCGCGGGGAAATATACGGGATTGTGACAATTTTTAAATGACGGTTTTAACAGTTTTTTCCTATTTGGACGATTTTCCATTTTCGCTGATATGTTTTCCCCTCTATTTCTGCCAATCGGTCAACAATATCGCCAAATATTTGATGTCTGCAAATGTAGGATACGCAGGATCGAAACTATTTATATTTATCACTTCCAACAGTTAATTTTGTTTCATTATTCCACAAATATTTCGCAGAGAGAGAGAGGCACAAAACGATATACAGGGTGTTCCTTCACTGGAAGTGCTAACGAGGAAGAAAGATTCCTTGCATAATTAAAAAAAATACCAACATGAGATCGTTCTCTACCCTTCTCATTCATTGAAACCCAAGTAGGTCTTCAATGATGTTGATAAAAATAACAATATCCCTAGGAGCCTTGGTCGTTACCTTGTTGTGACAATTTAAAAACTTTCAATTGAGGTAGGTATAGCTCATCCCCTATTCTCTATTGGGAATTTATACTGGGTGATCCATTATTATAGAAACTATTCTCAAGAAAGCTTAAGTGGACACCCTGTATTTATGAGTTGATTCATCACCCTCTATTTCAAGATTAACTCCGATGAGGTGGGAGTTTCCTTTCACCACTGTAATTGATATAAAACCATCAATACTGCTGAGAGTTTTTATCCACTCCAATGAACAGATTTTTTTATGTAATATGAAAATTATTTATTTATGTTATTCTATTCTTATTCCAGCATAAAAAAAAATCTGGTCATAGGAAGTGGATGAAAACTCTCAGCCGTTTTGATGTTTTTATTTCAAGTACAATGGTGAAAGAAAACTCCCACCTCATCGGAGTTAATCTTGAAATAGAGGGTGATGAAAAAAAAAGGTGGTTTTTGGGTATTTTCGTGAGGTTCAAAGTTCATTTCATGACTGAATCACTCTGTATTCTTTGAAGTCCATGATGATATGTTCTACAAAAATTAAACAAACACCTTGAATCAACCCATAAATACAGGGTGTCCACTTAACCTTCCTTGAGAATTGTTTCTATAATAATGGATCACCCAGTATAAATTCTGGGTATTGCAGACTTTTTCGATGTAAGAACAACATATCTAGTGTAATAGTTCATTTTGTCAACGTTCTCGCTCTGAAACTGACATATTTTATACTTTCAAAATCGGGCATGCATTCAATTATGGATAACCCTGTATTCGTAACGATTTTCGGTCATATTCCTCTATAGGGTTGCTACCTGGGGATGTCATGAAATGTTTCTTGAGAAGTTCATTCGATTCTGTTTCGAGATACGGGCTTAGTAAAAGTGGGTAATTCTCAACTTCAACGCCCTGTATCTCAAAAACTAGTTATAGGATTGAGTTGGGGTCATGGACACTTTTGATCAGTAGGTCGAGTACTACATTATACCAAAATTTTAGAACATTTGACGGAACGCCATTTACCATAGAAAAAGTGCGGGGTCCTTTCAGTTAAATGACTTGTGTAATGCAGATTTTATTGGACAAAAACTTGAAAAAAATTCAAACTTCGACACCCTGTATCTCGAAAACGGAACGTTCGTGGTCCCATGCTTATTGTACTTTTTTTACTAGAACTATGCAAGAAATCCTCTCAACTGAGTATGTTCGAATTCTAAATTCTGGAATCTGTAAAAATGTACAGCTGAGGATATTTGCAGAGAAACATAAAGTTCAACCTGCATTCGGCTTTGAAATCCCAGAGCACTGATTGGATTGAAACACTACCTTGTCTTGACAAAAATAGAATTTGTTTATTGGTGCAACGTTTTTCCATCGTAGTTTAATCATCGTTTAACTACACGTGTTTGTTTATCCGCCCTATATCGCTCGAAGACTCCCAGTTATAATTAGACAAGTTGCAAGAATTGAATTAGAGTCAAATCGAATTAAAGCTGTTGAACGTTTCAAACGACTCAGGCTTCATTAGGTATATCGGACGCTTTTTAAATGAATTCTGACTGGAACATCGCTTAGAGCTTCCAACAAATCCAATTTCATCCTTTTCCTCCTGATTATTGCCCCTTTCTTTTTTTTCAAGCTTCAGGCATTTAGAACTCAACGAAGTGGTAACAATTAATCGGCTATCTGAAAGTTTGTCGGCGCTTTTTGGACCAGGTAGATGATAGAGATGAAGGGATGAAGCAATTGAAAAGAATACACAAAAATGGGTCACCTGAAACACTCACGTGAAATCAGGAACTTTTGATGGCTCGTTCATCCATCTTGAAAGTTGATCCATCTGAAAGGAATATTCCTATTCACGAATCCAATGACAAAACTTTGACAGCAGCTGTCAAAGCAATCGTCAATGCTTCTGGATATTACAGATTATAAAATCACACCTCTGGCCTTGGAAATTTGACACATTCCACTCTGTATCGAAGTTATGACGTTTTTCAAAATATTTCTATGTTCCAAGTCAACACTATGTTGCCCTTTCTACATTCTTAGCGTATTTCTCAGAATGTGAATTTATTCGGAAAATGAATGAATTGGAAAAGATGTGATGGACGAAAATAATTAACGTTCATATGAATTGATAGAAAGGATTCCCTTTCTAGTTATTTGCATGAAAAGTACAAGAGATCACTGTTGGAATATATTATTTTTCGCCATGGAAGAAAATTGCTTTGCTTTCACATAATTTTCATATTATGCACGCTTGTGAAGATTTAATGTTGGTTTATTATCCTCTTGAACTGAAAGTTCAAGACTTGACGACATCAATTGTTGATTCTAATCAAGAATTCATTAAAAAAAATCAACCCAAAGATATAAGATGAATTGATGGGTAATTACAAGAATCAAGAATAATGTCAATTTTATTTTATTGATAACTTTCTTAAAATCAATGTTGGGGTATAAAACTCGGCTGCGTTAGTTCAAACAACATCTAAAGAAGACATTTTTCACCATCTTGACCTTTGAAAGGCGTTTCTTATAGGAGAATTGGGTCTAAGTTCCGCCTGATTAGTGAGGTACCTAACTTTTGCAAATCTGCTCAGATATCGCCAAATTTCTTGGAAAACCTGAAAAATATCATCCTAATCGACCTCTCGAGGCTCCATCCGATCCATCTTCTGGCGAAAAACAATAAACATACGTTAATCTTGGATATTCGACGAAAACTTCACCTGCAAATATCGATTAAATACCAAAAATCTGCGAACAATTTGTAAACCTAACAAAATGTGGAATATCTTTGATACTTTTACTTTGATGTAAACAAAGAAACTGGCAACGTCGTTTTGTCATTAAGGACGCACTGTGCGCGCACTGACTTTTCATCAGGTGCAAAAACTCCTGAAAACGAATCCATGACCTCCTATGTGGTTAAATAAAAGTGAATGTTACAGAATTATTGGGAATTTTTTGTCAATAGTTCTCTATCTGTATGGACTCACCCTGTAGACCGAATTCATTGAGGAGTATTGTGCGCTCTGCTGATAAATATTTTGGCTCGGAGCCACACTTTTGGTGGCGCCAGTGTTTCGATCTCTTCGCACTTTTACGGTGAAAAAACGACCCGCATATAGGTGGTGAAAATATGGAATTCGTGCAAATAACCTGGACCAAACGTATGGCGGATAAAAAGTGAGTTAGTTATGATGTTTCATACGGGCATTATTAGTTTTCCCCTTATTGCATGCTGAATATTCCCGTGGAGGGTGATTTTACGGGGTCGGCGGTTCGGAAAATATTTGCCAAAGTTCATTCCTGCCGTTCGGTTTGACCTTGCAGACGTAAATTTCACAGTTCTCCCACTAACTTATTGCTTTGATTTGCTCCTACGCCAAATCGGCATTTTATGAGCATTTCTCCCCGAAAAAAGTTACATTCATTATCGGTGGAATATTTTATTGATACTCAGCTCGAAATATCATAATATACAGGGTGTTCCTGAATTGATCATACACACGAAAGGAGGAGATTCCTTGGGTATGTTTAAGAAAAAAAAAGTCCCATAAACATGGGGTCGCAAACGTTTCGTTTTCGAGATACAGAGTGTCGAAGTTTGAATTTTTTTCAAGTTTTTTTTCTCATAGTATCTACACTTTACAAGATATTCAAGTGAAATTTGGCATAGATAACATTTGAGAGTTCTCACCACGTGACATGGAAATATCGATAGCAGATCTACAGGGTGATATATTTTCTGGAACGATGTCACCTGTTTTCCTCCAGAACTTTTTTTGGTGAGCAACTGTTCATTTGAAAAAACGTGAAAAGGAGCTTTGTTGTTATACTAAACTTTTCGGTCTCTTGTGGTTTTGTCATATCTGCTACCGATTTCGAGAAAAAAACGATTCTCTCGAAATCCTCGGAAAAATTCCAAATTCGGAATAGTTATAAGGCAGATAACGATGACAGCAGTTTAAACTTGGTCCGTACATTTCCACAACAAAGAACAAAGATATCGCAATTCTGAGTCCATAGTGCAAGAGATATATGAAGAACTAGCTGGCCCGGCGAACTTTGTTCCGCCTAAATGATACTTACGGTGGATTTCACGAATCGTAATCACCGGTGATCGGAGATCAACAGCTTGGTTCTCTGATTTTTGAACTGTCAAATGTTTCGATGGATATGAGCTGTCACACAGAACAGATACAAAAAAATAATATGTCAATTACCTATTATAGCAATTTTGGATTTCGTGATTTCCGCAAATATATTTATTACCCAAACAGAAATTCAAAAACATTTTAAAAATTATGAGAAAAGATGAGAATGGACATATCACGACCGAAACTGATCGCCAAAATCGTATATACTTGACATTTCGATAAAAATTAACTGTGATATTCACGCGCTTCTGGATCTGTTAATTGACCTTCATGGTACTATAAGTCCTATGCAAATTACACAGTAAATGATGTCATATGTTCTTTATTCGACCATTTCAAACAACGACGACCGAAATTCTCGGAAAAAAAACAGATGACATAAATTGATGGTCGCGAAAGCCTCAACAAATTCATCGCCATCTAATGGTGCTGATGTCAAATATAGTTAGTACCTTGACCTTCACGATAAGATGTCTAGAATAATGGTGTAGGCACCCGTCAATTTTTGAATGGAATGACGTTCGACCAAATCGAAAATATTAGCAACGTGGCGGCGCCGCAATATCATTTCAGTGTATTTTCCGTTGTCAATTTGATGGATGTATCAACAGCTGATTTGCTAAAGTCAATTATGACATGACAGCAGAATGGCATCTTTTTATAATGAAAGTTTTCTACTTTTCCTAAGAACCAATATAGATACATCAGAATGTCAGGAATATAAACACACATTATTGCTTGACAAAATTGTCTACCATTAACACGCCACGTTCGCCAGAATAAATTCAAGTATTTGAAATAACTGATAAAATTCAGTCATAATTTGTGAATAGCGCCACCTGAAGTGGAAAGAACGAAACATTGGCCAACGGCGCAAAGTTGTAGGCAACTCAAATTACACACTATTACAGTGACTATAGTGGTAATATAGTCACTGTACACCCCACCTAACGGCGAGAAGTACCTACGAATAAGCGTTAGCGTAACTGTAACTGTAGCGACACCTAGTGGCCTCGCTCAAAAGGAGGAAAAGCATTTCCTGTATGAGTGAAATTTTAGTCGATTTTTTCGAAGTTTTATTGCATTTTATAATAACCAGACCGTAGACGAATCCATATATGAAGTTTCATAACAAACAGTCCATCCGATCTCGAGTTATAAATGGTGTAACCAACATCTTTCTTTTATATATATAGATTAACTTCACGAAGCACTAAATATACTAACTGACAAAGAAACTGCAACACCCAGAAGGAGCTGTTTAAATTTAAATTGTTTTTTGTAAAACATAGATAGTATAGCAAGGAGTAAATGATTAAATTTGGAGAAAAAAATCTTGAAGGTTTCATCATGAAAACATTTTTTGTTACTGAAATATTGTAGTCGTTTTTTGCATTTTTTTTTAATTTTACAACAAACCAGCTGTTCGGGGGAGATCACAAGTCGATCTCTAGTTTTTGTTAAAATGCCTAGAGCACGTGTATGCGGAATTTATGACTAGGTAAGTGAATTCGAAAGAGGTCGAATTATCAGTCTACGGAAGGCGGGGTTGTCATTTCGAGAAATCCCTAAACGTACGAACAGAAATCCAACTACTCAAAATCGAAGCAGAGTAGGCACCGGACGTCGAAGGGGCACAAAAAGTTCAAGATCAACGTCTAAGACTCATGGTTATTAGAGACCGATTTGCGACAACTGGATCTTTGGCTGATGAATGGTTAGGAAAACAAGGCCATCCTGTAATTGTCCGAATGGTTAACAGCCGGATAAGGTATTTTGGAGTGCAGTATTATCGACCCCATTTTGATATACTTCTGACGGTGGAGCATCGCCAGCAACGATTACAGTGGTGCAGAGAACGTCATCATTGGAAGAGGAGTGGCATCAGGGCCTCTTTTCGGATTAATCTCGATTTTTCTTGGGTGCACATGATGGTCGAAGAAGGGTTAGACGACGTCGGGGAGAAAGACGTGAACCTCAGTTTGATGTTGAGCGTCTTGTACACTGGAGAGTAGGCGTTATTATATGGGTTGCTAATGCACATGCAAGTAGGTCATCTTTAGTCTTTATTCGAGGTAACATGTCTGTGCTGCGTTACCTTCAAGAAAAAGTGAAGCCAAAAGTTCTCCCTTACCTTAACCGGCTCGATAATCTAATATTTCGGCAAGATAACGCTCAACCTCATGTTGCCAGAGTTAGTTTAAACTTTTTTGAAGTGACCCACGTGAATCTTTTGCTATGGCCGCCCAGATTCCCTGATCTTTCGCCCATAAAGCATGTTCGGGACATCATGGGTAAAAGACTTGGAAATTTACCTCAGCCCCACGGACTTTGGCGGCTCTGAGACATAAAGTACAGGAAGCTTGGAATTTGGACTAGTATCTCTCAAGAAGAAATAGACCATCTTATTGCATCTATGCCAAGACGTGGGGAGTGTATAGATAATCACGGTGGAAAAACACATTATTAAAAAATGTATTGAAGGAATTGTAAACCCTTCGTTTTTCTTCAAATATAATCATTCACTCCTTGCTATGCTTTTTATGTTTTACCAAAAAAAAAAATTAAAATCAAACAGGTCCTTCTGGGTGTTACAATTTCTTTGTCAGTTAGTATATTTTATACTGGGTCAATCGATGAATGTCTTCTTCTATCCTGTGTCTTATTATTCAATTACATTTTTCGTAAGCGAACTCCTAAATCGCCAGATTAAACCGATAATTTCAAAATGAAGGAAATAATTCAATCAAGGTGGAGGATGAAAATGGAGTAAACTACGTCTGGGGCAACCTAATAGGTTCAATAAATTTTCTATAACTTCCCCGAGCATGGGTGGGGAGCAAAATCTATCTGGATGCGATGATATAATGAACGAAAGCGATGTAGATTTTAATAAAGACCGAGGCGATGCTGGGACAATCTCGAGCCGCAGGCAATTCGAAAACCGGGGGATGTGGGAAAATAGAATAATCTGACTCAGAACTGAATAGCAGGATGGATAAAAATGAGGAATAAGTGCAATCAGAGTCGTGGAGGAAGACCGAAAATTCGCGGTATTCATTCTGCTAGTCTGGAAGACCGATTGAGAATTGGAGTGAAGAAAGGAAATGAACGGTGATAAAATATGGAATATCTTTCCTTCAGCCACCGAGTAATCGTGGAAATTTTCGAGTACTTTCAATTCTTTAGTCTACCTGGGCGTTCGGCAATCCCTGGCTATCCAATATCCTTTCAGTTTAAGAGTCTTCAGCCTTCAAAATAGGAAACGTATACCACCAGATGGCAGTGCAGTGCATTAATTTTTATTCATTGGATTATTCAGCTTAATAGAACAAATGTTGGGCCGCAGGGAATATTAACAAGAAATCCTACCCTGAACGAGAATAAATTCGCTATCACAAAAACGCTTATATCTTTCGAACCACTGGACCGATTTCGAAAATCAAATTCATTTTCGAATAATCTTCTAATTCTAATGAAAACTGTTTTTACAATAAAAAAACCAAAACTATTTTTTACAAAATTCATGGATTTTTTCTGGAATTCTTCCCATCATGCTTCTTATAGTGTTCTCAGTCACTTTCTGGGATGCTGTCTTCCACTTTTGCTTGAATTCCGATAATGTTTTCGTTGATTTCTTAGTCTTCTTCAATTTTCTTTTTACCAGGGCCCAATATCTTTCGAATGGCCTGAGTTCTGGGCAATTTGGTGAATTGGCCTCTTCGGGGACAAAAATCACCTCATTAGCTTCGTACCATTCCTTGGTGGCCTTGCTGTAGTAGTGTAGTGGCATGAAGCTAAATCTGGCCAAAAGATTGTTGAAACATCGTGCTCATGTAAAAATGGTAAAAGTCGCTTCTTCAAGCATTTCTCGATGTATATCTTCGAGTCAACAGAGCCTTGGCCAACGAAAAATTTGCTCCTTTTCCCACAAGTGCAAATTGCTTGCCAAACCAGAAATTTTTTAGGAAACTTTGCTTGTTTCTTCACGCGAAATTGTTCGTCAACATTTCCACGAGAATCTGCAGTATAAAATTCCTGAGCAGGAAGTTGCGATAAATCAGCCAAGACATAGGTTTCGTCGTCCATAACGCAACAGGAAAAAATTTTTCAAGAAATCTTTTTTTAATTTCTTTGCTCTTGATTTCGCTTCTTGATTCTTCAAAGCGTTCCTGTCTGGCACTTTCTGCACTCTGTATGTTCTAAGCCCACAACTCGACTTTTCTGAACGGTTGACTGCGAGCAACCCACTATTTGGGCGACTTTCCGTCCTGAAAGGTTAGGATTCTTCTGAAAAGGGCTGATGGCTTTCTTCACTTTTTTTGGGCTATGAAACCCAACAACACATTGTCGTAATATTATTTACAAAAAACGGTAAATTCTGAAAGAAAAAGGAGATAGACGTTTAATTAACTGAATGATAGACTTCAATACTGAAATGAAAAAACACAAAAATATTTGTTCGTTTAGATGGTGGAAATGTAGAAAAATTACCAAAAATGATCGGGAATATCATTTTCATTCATTTAATACTTATAAAATATATTTTTTTATTATTTTTTTTTTCGTTAAACACTCATACATCCCCTCATCAGTCAGAAAAATAAATCGTTTCTGACTCCCTTTTTTTCAGGGATGTAGACCCTTAAGGGGAGGTGCTACACGTCCGAAATTGGTCTTTTTATTTCCATGATATCTCAGTTCGTATGCGGCGTAGACAAACAATTTTTTCTTAAATTAAAGCTCAATAATTTCTCTAGAATGTGCATTACTTGCTTTTCCGTTTTTCTCCGTTTATTAGGAAAAAAGCCTGGTGAGCTGTAATTTCATAAAAATCTGAACAAACGATTTTATTTCCAAGATATCCCCGTCAATTTTCGGTATAAATATATGGAATTTTCAGTATACATGCGGAATAATATTTTGCAGAACGTGTATCACTTGCTTTCCCGTTTTTTTTCGTATATTAGGAAAAAAACCTGTTCGAAAATATGACCAATTAGGTTCCTACTTTATAATTCATTTTAAAAATCGGGGGGCAATAAACAGAAAAACTGATCAATACACATTCTGCAAAATATTATTCCACATGTAGACTGAAAATTTCATACATTTATCCCGAAAATGGACGGAGATATCTTGGAAATAAAATCGTTTGTCCAGATTTTTATGGAATTACAGCTCACCTGGTTTTTCTTCTTATATACGAAGAAAAACGGAAAAGCGAGTAATGCACATTCTAGAGAAATGATTAAGCTTTAATTTAAAGAAAAAATTGTTTGTCATCTACGCCGCATACGAACTGAGATATCATGGAAATAAAGAACCCAATTTCTGATGGGAGCTCACGAGCTGGGACATGTAGCACCTCCCCTTAACTATTAGGAGTATAAATAAATTCATGCGCTTTAATATGAAGAAAAAGGCTACCGAAAGTCATCGTATTTTAGTGGAAATGCATGGTGACGAGGCTCAAGCTGAACGAAAGTGTCAGAAGTGGTTTGGCCGGTTTAAAAGTGTGGTTGCCAAAGTAACCTACCGAGAATAGGTATCGAATTCCACGTGAGTCCACTTTGGAAGCAACACAAACATGGGGACTTCCATGAAGTATCAAACGAAGCGATCAAAACTTCCAACAGCTCCCCTACATTCGTTCCGATCAACAACCAATCCACCGGGCCTAATTTCACCGGATAAAGCTTTCGAGGACCCTGAAGAGTTCCATATAAATTCTAGATGAATTATTCTGTTCGGTAACGCAATTGTGGGTCCGCATTTTGGATAGGTTGGTAACGTATTATTGAAATAAACTTTTTAACGAAGTGTTCCGCAATTTGGATGGTTTCGCAGTGCACAAAAATCAGAAATAGAACAGCAGAAATGGAGAAGTAAAATTCCACATCGCGAGTTGCAAATTGGTGGATGCGCCGGTCCAAAAATCACCCTAAATATTAATAATCTCCTCAACTATTCTGATAATGATCATTGCCTATCATCAACTCGGAAACTCTATTTACCCTCTAATCCCTTCATCACAGAAAAACAAATACTCAACGGACACGATATGATTAAATCCACTAAAGTCCAATCAGTAGAAAACTGGCCGAAGGAAAACTGTGATAAAATAATGATGGAGCAAATAAAACATTAGTGTTTCGTTAATACGGTTCTTCCATTGTCATTTAACCTCGCTCAGAACCACTTCATCGAATAATCGCCGTTTAATGGGAAATGTTTTCTGGAACAGAGAAACTGAATTGCTGTCCATTGTGCGTGACTGTGCGTCATTATGGAAAGGATAAAAAGCCAATAGTGTTTCGTTTGTTTTACGGCAACGTCGAATGAGCTGCGGATTCTGGTTATAATTGAAACCTTCGTCGATAAAAATTAAGTTGAATTTTGCTACTATACTCTCAAGTTTTATTACTTAAAACTGACGCAGGTTGGTACTCGAAAAATTTAAAATACTTCTAAGAGACGTTGCCAATGCTAAATTCTATTTACTCTTCTTTAACTTTGTAAATTGAGTTAGGTTCAACTGTGACACAGGTTTCGTAGTACTACTACATTTTATACTGAAGTATTGTATGTTGTGCAAAAAGGTATTTAAATGTCTTTTGTAGGCCTATTTCTTAGAAGTTTGGAAAGTGGGGAATTTCATAGGTCCGTCTGTTCGTTTAAAAGTTTTTCTGTCGGGTTATTCGAGTATTTTAATTTTTTTTTCGAATGAACTATCACAAGGTAACGGACTATACAGGGTGTTTGGTAATTCGACGTGAACCTTGAAAAGGGATATACTAGACGTCATTTGCAGCGAATTGCGTCGAGTGAAGCATGGTCCGAAAACCTATGGTTACGAAGATATCGCGATCTTTCAACTTTTTTGAAATTTTCTGCTTCGTTATCGAAAATAATTAAATTTGTGAAAACTACTCGACTCTTAATATTCAATGAATATTTTTTCCAAAGCTGAGGAGATGGTCCTCATTTCTTGCGAAAAAGTATTCACTAAAAATTCAGATAACCCGAGATATACAGGGTCATGAATGGCTGCACCTGTTTTCCTCATAAAATCTCGATAAAACAATTGAGAATTACACGAAAAAAGTATTATTAACTTGGTGTACAAATGTAAGGAAAAACTTCCCTGTTTCATCAGCTTCTCAAAAAGGTACATATGTCAATAATTCCTTCGAGCAATCTAAAAATATGGCCGGAAAACCAAGCAGACAACAGACTTTTTCGAGTCATTCAGATATCCTATTATCCTTTATTTCACTCGGCGTGATTAGTAAGCCGTAAGCGGGCCATGGTTCGATCACTAAATGACTGGAAAAAGTCGGTTGTCTGCTTGGTTTTCCGGCCATATTTTTTGATTGCATGAAGGAATTATTGACATATGTACCTTTTTGGAAAGCTGATGAAACAGGGAAGTTTTTCCTTACATTTGTACACCAAGTTCATAATACTTTTTTCGAGTAATTCTCAATTGTTTTATCAAGATTTTATGAGGAAAACAGGTGCAGCCATTTATGACACTGTATATCTCGTGTTATCTGAATTTTTAGTGAATAATTTTTTGCAAGAAATGAGGACCATCTCCTCAGCTTTCGAAAAAATATTCATTGAATATTCAGAGTCGAGTAGTTTTCACAAAATTAATTATTTTCGATAACGAAGCAGAAAATTTCAAAAAAGTTGAAAAATCGCCATATCTTCGTAACCATAGATTTTCGGACCATGCTTTACTCGACGCAATTCACTGCAAATGACGTCTAGTATATTCCTTTCCAAGGTTCACGTCGAATTACCAAACACCCTGTACTGTCCATTATTTTTCAGCAAATTTCAACACTCGATTCTTGATTTCCGTACAAGAAAATCGCATAACTGAATCTTCCAACCATGTTTATGTACGTGAAATATTTCGAGTATTAACAGAGAAAAAGGTTCTTCAACATTCGTCAGGTCTTCGGAATTATTCAATTCACGTAATATTCTCTCAAATTCATTGTTTTCCCAAAGTAAAAAAACAGCTTGATAAATACGTAATTACTACGACCTCTATATAGAGAGGACAACGTTGCGTAGTTATCTGACAGGAAAATGACTATAACCTAACATTTTCAAAATATACACGGTGAAATGTGTCAGAACATTATAAAATTGAAAGAATTATAGTTTTCATTTTGGTCAGTATTGACACCAGCGTTCTATTTGAAGCTCTCGTATGTGCCAGCCAAAATAGAATAAGGCGGTTCGAAAAAGAATGGGTACTGGTTGGAGTAAAACAAAACAGTAGAAACTTTTTTTACTGTTTTGAATCTCAGGACAGGGCCGGTCCTAGCAGGTGTGCAGCGCGTGCCCCGCACGCGGGCGGCCAAACCCGAAGGGCGCCTAATTTTTATGTCAGTTTGTAAAAATATGGGATTTTTTTAAATATTTATTATTACTTTCCAACTCTAATTATCCAATGAATGAGACGAGAAAAAAATCAAATAAAACTGAATTTTTCAATCTTATCAAATTAAATATTCCTTGTACCCCTTTACCGACAAAAGAAACAAAGGAATGCTTGCTACAGAAGAACGTGATACAAAAATCGAAAATACTACCATCTGAGAGCAATTATCGGTATCGATAGGGTCTCGAAATATGAATGTCTAGGATTGGTAAAAATTACCAGATGTTGGATAGAATCTTTCGTGTTTTCGCAAAAACAAAAGCGCCAGGGGTGCAATTATTATGGTTTGTAATGATGCTTTCTGCAGTTACTGCCATAGCTTCATATGTTGATTTCTCGTTGCCACAGTTCTGGATTACGGCCTCTTCCGTGTGAAAATTAATAAAAATCCTCCTGTTACATACTAACGAACACATTTGAGTGTGGAAAGTGTTTTCTATTGTGAAAAAGTTTATATAGCCCAAAGTAAGTGTCAATGAAGTTTCTAGATGAACTCATAATACAATATTATTATACTGTTTTTCAAATTTGAGACGGTCGCGGGTCGCCGCAGTAGGAATGTTATTGCGTTGTTATTCAGTCGGTTCAATATGGAGATGGGCTTGTGTGAAATATTCCTCACAGATATCAAACCATCGAACTATTAACAAATTATTATTTTGTTGCTAGTTGCTATATTCTTTTATTTTGATTTTTCAAAGGAATTCCTCCGAAAATTTAATTTATGTATTATCATGAAATATTAGAAATTATTGTTAAAAATGATTTAATTTCTTGTTTTTCCAATTTCACATTAGCCATCAGAATTTTATTGACATTGATGCCTGTCTCTGTTGCTTCAGGAGAAAGGAGTTTCAGTAAATTGAAAATAATATTGAAGATTACTTGAGCAATATGTCACAGGAGAGACTCTCGAATTTGGCCATTATCTCTATTGAATCTGAAATATCGGAAAGAATTGATATGAGCGAAGTTATTGATTTATTTGCTTTTCAAAAAGCTAGGAAAGTTATTTTATATGCAGGCACGTAGCCAGCTGAAATTTTTTTATCGGTTTGACAACACTGGACGACTACGCTAGGGTTATGACGCAAAACAAAAAGGAGCCCTATATTTGAAAAAAATTTGTATTGTGACTCCCCCCCCGCAAAAAAATTCAGGGTACGTGCCTGTTTTTTCTTTTAGTATTTATTTTATGTTTCCTATATTACATTTTTTATTGAATGTTTTTTGAATTGGTTGAACTGTTCTGTTTGTATTTATATTTTTTGTTACATATACGTAGGTTTGTTTTTTTTTTTCTTCATTGAATGTTTTTGAAATTTGTTAAAATGGATGAATGAAAGACTTTCAGATCATGCTTGCACACATAGTTTTTCGTGACATATGAGTTTGCTTTTTTGTAGTATTCAGTTCGTTTTTCTTTCCGATATCATACATTTTTTTATTGAATATTTTTTATTTTGTTGAAATGGATGAATCATGTTTCTAGTACATACATGGTACATCATCTAGTACACGAATACAGTAGTAGGTATTAAAAATATATAGGTATGCGTGTATGAAAATTGCATTTTTATTGTGTAAGATAACATACAAATTTTTAGAGAAGATGTCGGAGGGCGTAGGGATCATCAAAATATTTACGGGAAAAGTCATCGGGTTATCCCTCTCCCTTGAATCTAATATGTACAGTTTTTCCCTAATTTTTATATATAGGTATGCCAAAAAAATATATATTTTTTTGTCTTTGGGGCGGCACATAAGGATTCTGCACGTGGGCGGCCAACACCCTAGGATCGGCCCTGTCTCAGGAATCTGTGAATATAGTCCAGTAAAGGAAGGGCTGAAATCACTTTTTCTCGGAAAGAGCTGCATTTTGGATATGTTGATTGTTATGAAGTAAGAAACATTCGGTCAAAAATGCAGGTGTCAAAATTTTCAGGAACATTGAAAAATTCGTGAAAATATAGAAAAAAATACGGTTTTCCTGAAATTTTCGCGAACCGGAAGGTTTATGAGAAAAAAGTTTCAAGCAAAAGTTGTAGAGCGGAAAATTCTAGACGAAAAGATGTACTTTCCTGTTCTCGAAGTGATTTTGTATATTGATTAGCAAGGTATTTCTCTAACGCGGCGATAGCAGTGAATTTGAAATTTCGCGCCTAGTGCAATGGCAAGCGGTCGTAAACATCTGAACCTCTGGAACAGGGTAGGATTCGAGATAAATTGTCTGGAGGTAGTGATTTGAAATTCTTGGTCTATTTCAAAGAATGAATAATCTCAATAACACTATGTAATTATTTGGTTTAAACTCATTAGTTTGGGGTCGATATTTCAGTGATGAATTGAAATGAATAATTGCCACGAAAAAATTCCATTTTCATTTCCTCAAGTAACTCGAGATTCTGAATATTTACTATGATAGATTATTGTATAGTTATTTTTTTCTGTCCCATCTGAAATTAGGATTAGTATCTTTTCATAATAACTATATAATGGAGGTCCTAATGATCCTTTTTATCTTTGTGAATTCCTCAGGAGAAATTATATTATTCAAATTCTAATACTTTCCCTTATTCAGTTCAACAGGCATTAGTTCAATGAATAGGAATATCTACTATGGTAGCTACCTTGGGATTCATCTTTATTATGCACTTAAGCAAAATGGAAGCTATTTCTTTTGTTAGTTCCACTAAATAAATGCCACTGCAAATGAGTGTTTTTTTTTTATAATATATTTACTTCATATAAGAGTACAACCCAAAAATGTTGTGTTGCATATTTATGTGCGAAATCTATTGAAATAGAAAGTATTCCGACATGGAAGGGTTTTCATGAAACTTTATCACGAGACTTTACATATACGATGTCGCATGTTAATTGTCTCCAATTCATCAATGCACCACCATCCAGTTTGACCACATTACACACAGCTTTGCTCTATGCATTAGAAGAAACGGAGAGAAATAAAAGTAGAACAACTTTTGTGACATTCGATCAGCCTCTTTATTTCAAAGCTAACTTCATCATTGTACAGTCGGACAATCCTGAATTTAGGAATATTGCTGTGAGATTAGGAGGATTCCATTTATTTATTGCCATTGGCTTCATCATGGATGGAAGTGGTGAGTGGTTTGAAAGATCTTTGGGCTACTTCATACGCTGCACAATCAGTGAAGAGAATGTCTGAAGGGCATGCTTTGAGCAGAGCTTTACGTGCTCACATATTAACTTTCACTGCTATAGGAATTAACATTTTAAAAACAAGCAATATAACTGTGATTGATGAAATGGAGAATGAAGTGAAAATTTTCTTCGGAATTTGGAAGGAAGATTCTCCTACTTTGGGCATCTGTAATATTAACCCAATGATAATATGTTCAACTAGGAAATTCGAGGAAAAACTCCATAATTTGAGAAAATATGGCCCCACCGCTTAATTATGGATTCAATATTTGAAGAGCGTAATTATTTTATTCCAGTTTGTCGAAGCAGAACGTCTTGGTGATTGGGGATTTGCACTTAAACAGTGTCAGGAAAATGTTACCACTTCTTCATGCATCCGGGCATTTCGCCTATGCGAAAAGTGCTCAATGGTACTTACTTACAAAATGTGGTGCATTTGGAAACAACGATGGATTCATTAGAATGCGACAGGTTCACAAAAGACGGATATTTCACTATTCGTAGGACAAACAAAGCTTGGAGTGGTGTCTGGAGTGATATGTGTATGGAACAAACACTAAATAGATTTTTCGGTACAGATTTAAGGCATGGTAGAGGATTCACACCCAGTGCTATTGCGCGTTATCTTCTGGGAATGCCATCGCCATTTGACGTCATGGAATGTTTGGAGGAATATGCCGATTTGAAAACAGCGAATAGTGAACAGCACGTGGATTTATCTGAAAGTCGTATGAAGAGAGATACATGCCATCAGGACATGCATACAGAAGAACCTGGAAAGTGGCTACCAAAGAAAACACATCCACATTCTCTCTGACAGCCAGAGCGCCATCAAAGCACCCAACTCGACACAGATAAAGTCTAGACTCGTCTGAGAATGCCTCCAGGACCTTCTGGAGCTGGCAAAACACAACGAGGTCATTTTGATGTGGGTGCCAGGTCACATGGGAATCGTGGGCAATGAAAAAGCAGACCAGTTAGCAAGACAAGCATCTGAAACGCCATTCACAGGGCCAGAACCTGAGCTTGGAATCAGCAAAAACCGATGCAGGACCCTGATTGAGGAGTGGATAAAACAAAGACACCGACAACACTGGGAACAGAGCGACGGGCAAACACACAGCAAGGTCATGGTAGAACACACAAGCCAAAGCTTGACGGCTGACTTTTTGAATCTAAACAGAGCAAAAGCACGTATAATAGTAGGTCTACTGACGGGACACTGCGGCCTTAGAAAACATCTGAACACCATAGGAATACTTGGAGAACCTGTGGATTACAGACTCTGCGGTGAATATGAAGAAACAGCCCCTCACATAATTTTTGAATGCGACGCCCTGGGAAGAAGGCGCCACAAAATCTTCGGAGAAATCAATCCGGAAACAGGAATGAATCCGAAAAACAGGCTAGTGACACAAACCTATTCTCGTGAGGAACCACTGACGAAAGAGTGATTCAATAGACCAAAGTTGGTCGCAGTGTCACAGGGAGGCCAAGCGCTAACCCGGTCTCTTGTTCGTCAGCTCATCAATCAATCAATCAATCAATGAAGAGAGATAAAGAAGACAAAGAGAAATTTCTATTCTGGCTAAAATACCATAATCTACAGGAGTTATTGATGGCTACAATATTAAACGTCATATAACATTTGAAGAAGAACGCAAGGGAATGGAAGCAATCGTTGGGAAAAATTTGTGCAATATGACTTCGTCAACGAAATTTAAAGTCAAGAATTTATGCGATAGCCAGAATAAAATTCGTGTTACTGGAGGCACATCTTCTATAGACTCATATGCATTGTTGCAGAGAATATTCGTTCTTTATTAGAACGATGAATCAAGAAAAAAAGAGGCTTTTTTATACGAATTGTCGCCATATCCTTTATCTCTCTTCGACGAATATGGATTGATGAGAAAGACTGATCTATATAAATTGTTCTCAACGAATCTTCAAACACAATCTCTGCTTACTGGTCTGATATATGTTGTAGATGGTGGATGGTTATTACACCAAGTTGTATGGCCTCACAGTAAGAGATTCGTAAATATATCAGAAATATACAGAGTGTAACAGCCAAATGGAATAAATTCGATTACGAATAAATGAGGGTGTGTTGAGAAAAACGCTCGGACACGTCGATTTGTGATTTTAAATGCGCATATTTTTCGAGAAAATAATATTATATAGGGTGTCCCATGTGACCGTGGCCAATACCAACTTTCTTATTCCAAATGCAACCCCCTGTATATTATTTATTTTTTTGGATTCTTCAGAGAATTCTAGACACAAATCATGTACAATGTCCTATACCTATCTTCAACTATTTCGGAAGTATTAAGTGTTTTCAGATTTATTGCAAAAATCAACGTTTTATATAAAAATTATTTTATTTCACAAATTCGGTACATTACACTTAAAACCTAATAAGTATTGCTGATTATTTCTCAATTATTAAAAAAAACATTAATGTCAATGAAGGAAATGTTCAAAATGCTAATCTGGTGTAGAATTGTCTTCTAACGTTACTCAACATTTCAGACGTGACTGATCTAATCGCAAGCGTGATTCGGTTTTTTAGGTCGTCTAAGTTTAAGGGTTTCGTTTCCTATAAAATACTTTTGAGATATCCCCACAAAAAGAAGTTCAATGTGAAATTGTAAAAAATTGTAAAAAATCTGAAAACACTTAATATTTCCAAAAAAAATGAAGATAGGTATAGGACATGGTGCATGAATTATGTCTAGAATTTTCTGAAGAATCCAAAAAATAAATAATATACAGGGGGTTGCATTTGAAATAAGAAAGTTGGTATTGGCCACGGTCGCATGGAACACCCTATATAATTTTATTTTCCTGAAAAATATGCGCATTTTAAATTACAAATCGACGTGTCCCAGCGTTTTTCCTAACACCCCTTCCTTTATTCGTTATCGAATTTATTCCATTTGGCTGTTACACTCTGTATAGATCGTTCATATCGAAAAAATTTGGACAGAATTCTAAAATTGTATTTGACGGTTATTCGGATGGAATCATCGGATTAAAATCGTATGAACGATTCACCCTTATTATTCTTATTTCTTTCCTTCATAGAATTACCTATTATTTCACTATCAGAAACATACCTACGTCTAAATTATTATTCTCGTATGCATCTTAGAAAATTCAGCCAGAAGTTAAATCGCCTTCGCTAGCACATCAAATTGAATAACCGAACATCGTAATAACCAGCCTGTCCGATTTCATCCAACTCAACTTATATTATTCTAGGGTTCGATGTTTATAAATTCAATACAAAACGAGACGAGAGTCCAACTCTGGCGAATATCTGCCAGATGTTTGTTTCAGCGTTCAGGTACTCATTTAACCGGGCGCCAAATTTAAAATTCGTTGCTATTGCGCTACTAAAGAAATACGCTGTTTATCAGTCTATATGAATACTTCAAGAATGAGTAAGAACTCATTTTCGACTAAAATTTTCCGCTCTACAACTTTTGTTTGAAACTTTTTATTCATAAACCCGCCAGTTCGCGAAAATTTCAGGAAAACCGTATTTTTTTCTATTTTTTCACGAATTTTCCAATGTTCCTGAGAATTTTGACACCTGCATTTTTGAGCATATGTTTCTTACTTCATAACAATCAACATATCCAAAATGCAGCACTTTCCGAGAAAAAGTGATTTCAGCCCTTCCTTTACTGGACTAAATACTCACAAAATTCGAATCTACTCTTCAATAAAAACACATTCCAACAATAATATTCGGATATTATTTCAAGTAAAACCCGCATTCATCTGTTCATCAGCGTTCATGAATAATATCCAGCAGGGTCATAAATTCATCTTTTCGAAGTTGTCGGAACTAGATTAAACATGGATAACCTATACTCCTTCCAAATTTACATCCACCAACTTCGCTGGAATTTGTTTCAGATCTTGGCGAGACTCGGAAAAAGATCAGAAGAGCTTATTTCCGGTCTTACCGTATTCTATTATTTCTTGTTATCTTCATCCTCTGTTTTTCCTTATTAAAAACGGACTCTGAGCTGAAAAAGTAATTTATGAAGTGAACAATATCTATTATAGAATTCAGGTTGGATTTTTGTTTTCAACTTCTCACAAACAACACTAGATATCATACTTTCTCGAGCCAATGCTCGGCAGAGGGCGCTACCCAAAAGCGATACCGGGGTACCGCGATTCCAAGTCTTTCAACCTGGTACTCTCCTCATAATAGCCAATGTGATTAGTAGAATGAGCAGAGCTAGGACGAAACATAAGCCAATTCCTTATAAACAATGTATAATGACATAATAAGTATGTAAAACACCTGTATTGTTTCCTTTTTTATTAGATAATTTCCAAGAGTGCCTATGCACTTGTCCTCCGGTGAAAAAATAGCACTTGAAGCCGAAACTTCAAAAAACTCATCCACAGGGAAACTCTTGTTTATTGCAGTTGCAGTTTAGTACATGAGTTCCTGAAAATACCTGAACTACTCTCATAAATTGTTCCTACTTTTGCCATCACGAGGCGGGAATTTATTATTTATTAGATTCTCCCGATTTCCACTATCCGCCCTGGAAAAGTTCGTGATTAAAATGAAGTGCTTGCTGCGAAAAAAGATAATTGGCTATATTTTTCAACCGGATTTCTAGCCGTTTCCACACGTTGAGGATTTCATCATTGAAAGTAACTGATATCATTATACGGGGATGTATTGATATCTATAGTTAGCCTAGACCAGTTCCATGTGAAAACAAAATATTGCGATACCATATCAACGAATTAGAAGTGTCAGTGTCGAGTTCGACGTCAAAAAAGTAAACCAGAGTTACGCAATAAATTTAAAAAAAAGATGTCCACCGAAATTGTAAAAATCGAAAAATTGGAGTATCGAGCCATCATCAAGTACCTACCTGTATTTAAAAGGGTAAAGAGGTAGACAGATTTACAAAGATATGCTTAATACCCTTGGTGATCAATGTCCTTCGTATGCGACAGTGAAAAATTGGACTGCAAACTTCAAAATAGATAAATTTTTCATTGAAGATGATGACCGATCGGGAAAGCCAGTTTCTGTGTCAGTTCCCGAAAATATCGATGCAGATCATGACATGATTTTATCAGTCCGTCGAATTGGGCTTAAACGGATATCTGAAGCACTGAAGATTTCATACGAACGCGTTCATCATATAGTTCACCTCAATTTAGACATGAGAAAAATTTCTGCGAAATGGATCCCCAAATGTTTGAATGTTGCCCAAAAGCGTGCAAGGGTTTAGGAGCATCGCGTTCGACCTGTGCTCGATGTGGAAACGATGTAGACTTCTTAAACCGAATTGTTATTATGGGTGAGACTTGGGTACATTTCGATCCAGAAACAAAGCAACAATCGATGGAATGGTGACACTCTGGTTCTCCTAGACCTAAGAAGTTTCGTGTCCAAAAATCTGCTGGAAAAGTTCTTGCTTCAGTTTTAAGGGATTTCCATGGAGTAATCATGATTGATTTTTTGGATAAGGGTAGAACAATAACTGGAGATTACTATTCGACGTTACTGACCACTGTACGGGAAAATTTTAAAGAGAAAAGACGCGGAAAGCTATCCAAAGATATTTTGTTTTTACAGGACAACGCCCCAGTACACAAATCTCATGTTGCCATGCAAAAAATTCGTGATTTAGGGTCAGAATTACTAAAACACCCCCCTCATTCACCAGATTTGGCTCCGTCCGACTATCATCTCATTCCTCAACTGAAAAAAAGTTTGAAAGGTCGTAAATTTTCTTCCAACGAGGAGGTAAAAACCTGTGGAGGACTGGTGTGCAGAGCAATAAGAAACATTTTTTTGAAAGGCCTAGAGACGTTGCAGGTTCGCTGTTATAAATGTATTGAATTAAGAGGAGAATATGTTGAGTAATAAAATATTTTGACATTGAAATTTTGTATAGTAGGCTAAGAATTTTTTAATGAATCCTCGTAGTTGCGAATTGGTGAAGGGGTCAGTCCTCAAAATCCCTACAGGGTAGGTTTCTCACAAACGGAAACCGATCTTGTGTAGGAGGGGTCGATCTTCGGTTGAATAACCAACAAGAAAATCCAAAGATATATCTTGTAACAGCTGTAACCCCATCAATCCAGAGGAAGAAAAATTGAACCAAATATACGAGGAAAAGTGGTAACCATAAAAAAAATTAAATCGCGATGTTGCCGATAATGTAGCGTGTTGCAACTGGAGCAGACTAATAGCTCATATAGTAGAGAAGCCGATGAAAGTTGCGCGCGAGAACTTTTTAATGGGCGACTTATTTTGGAATACAGAGATTTATCTTGGCTCCAGGGATTCTGGACCTAATGGCACCGAAATTTTTCCCTGCAGAAGTTTAACGGAAAAATTGGTGTTGAAACCCGTAATAACATTATCCGGGGGTTTAATGAGGGAGATCGCTCTTGCGTCTAGACTTTCGAATGAGCAACGATTCATTTTTAAAATTAAATTAAAAATATTTGGGGTAAACTCAAAACTTTCTTCAATGTCAGGTTCAGATTATGACAATTATGTTCAGAATAACTCAACTCTACTTCGATAACAAAGAACAGAAGTTCTGCATGTCATATTTATACAGTGTGAGACTTTCATTGGTATTTTTTTCAACGTTGGAAAGTTATTTTATTCTTGAAATTCTCGTCCTAAGTTACTACTGCCGGCGAAAGTTTTAAGGTAGCCCAGTTCAAGATAACTAGTTCCGATAATTAAAAACTTGGTACTCATTTCATTTTTTCCCAAACTACTCGTTCAATCCCTGTTGAACTTTGCGCTTAGTTGGAGGGTGATAAATCTCAGTCTGGAACTTTGGACATCAAGAATTACTGCTCATTCAGCTGATATTTCCACTAAATTAACGTTCCTTACTAGAGTGTCAGAGTTCAAGAACTATTATACAGATGGAAGAATAAATTTCGTTTGAAAGAAAGGCGTAAACATCTTCCCCATCTTGTAAGGGAGGAAAATTATTACCGGAGGTCTTTGAATGAAATGAACCCTAATTTCCGGTTTAGCAAAGGAATAAGGAAAATTTTTTATGATTGGGACGATCAAGATGATAATTCAAAAAAATTATTTAGTGTAGGCATCTCGAAAAAACCCTACAGTATACTCCATTCACAATTATAAAATCACAACTTTGGCCTTCGAAATTTGACACATTCCACTCTGTATCGAAGTTATGACGTTTTTCAAAATATTTTTATGTTCCAAGTCAACACTATGTTGCCCTTTCTACATTCTTAGCGTATTTCTCAGAATGTGAATTTATTCGGAAAATGAATGAATTGGAAAAGATGTGATGGACGAAAATAATTAACGTTTATATGAATTGATAGAAAGGATTCCTTTTCTAGTTATTTGCATGAAAAGTACAAGAGATCACTGTTGAAATATGTTATTTTTCGCCATGGAAGAAAATTGCATTGTTTTCACATAATTTTCATATGCATGCTTGTGAAGATTTAATGTTTATTATCCTCTTGAACTGAAAGTTCAAGACTTGACGACATCAATTGTTGATTCTAATCAAGAATTCATTAAAAAAAATCAACCCAAAGATATAAGATGAATTGATGGGTAATTACAAGAATCAAGAATAATGTCAATTTTATTTTATTGATAACTTTCTTAGAATCAATGTTGGAGTATAAAACTCGGCTGCGTTTGTTCAAACAACATCTAAAGAATACATTTTTCACCATCTCGACCTTTGAAAGGCGTTTCTTATAGGAGAATTAGGTCTTAGCTCCACCTCATTAGTGAGGTACCTAACTTTTGCAAATCTGCTCAGATATCGCCAAATTTCTTGGAAAACCTGAAAAATATCATCCTAATCGACCTCTCGAGGCTCCATCCGATCCATCTACTGCGATATCTGTCCAAATAACAGCTTTTTCAACAAAATTCCCGTGTACCCCTCCAACCTCGAAATGTAAGCATTTGTCATGGTCTTGAAAATCGTCCTCACGCTCCAAACTGGTGCTGAAAACAATAAACATACGTTAATCTGGGATATTCGACGAAACACTCACCTGCAAATATCGATTAAATACCAAAAATCTGCGAACAATTTGTAAACCTAACAAAATGTGGAATATCTTTGATAATTTTACTTTGATGTAAACAAAGGAACTGGCAACGTCGGTTTGTCATTAACGATATTTTCTGTGCGCGCACTGACTTTTCATCATATGTTCTGTGCTTTTCATCAGGAGCACCAATTCCTGAAAACGAAACCATGACCTCCTATGTGATTAAATAAAAGTGAATGGAGTATAGGTGAGATCATTAGGGCTTTGGACATTCTACATAAAACAGCCTATAACAAACCTATCCAATCTCTTACTTTCATTTTTATGTCGTTTTTAGCCGAAATTATCAAGATATTCATCATGCAAAGGAATTTGGTAATTCCAGCACCTTTCTGGGGAATTTCCTGACAAATCCAATGTAGTCAGCGTGATTTGGCAAAGCCAAATGAATTATTCTGTGTTCAAATGGTCTGGATACGGTTCTCATTCAGAATTCGAAGATTCCTTATCGAATTATAACTTCAAAGAAGAATGAACGAACCCAATTTCTCGATACTTAATATCACTCCATAGCGCCGGATTTATTCGAAGTGAAACATCCTGCTACATTTCCCTGATTTCCCCAGGCATTGAAAGCTTGATCCTCGGATATACGAAAAATAATACCCGGAAATTGATGACTTTTCATTAACACTCCATCATTTTTAATATCAAGTCGTCATTTCTCAACAAACTGAACAGAGTAGATAACCTTTGGATTATTTCGATGTTAACAAGGACTCGCATTCAAGTACACCCTGTATATGTTCCCTGTTTCAACCCCAAATAAAATTTACTGTGACTTTCGGATAGACAAACACGCTATTGATATTGTTTCGTCAGATCTGCTCAACCCTGAAAATGCATGTAGTGCAGATGAATTAGAGAACTGTATACGAAAAATCTTCACTCCAGATGAGTTGTGAGTGAAATTGACCAAAGACAACGGTTCCATTCAAGTCATGAGAACCATGGAACACAATTAGAAATGCGTTAAATCCAGCAGCTCTCGAATCTAAATCCGCATCAACAGAAGGTCCAAATAACGACAGAAGAGAGGGGAAACGGCAGTATTACCGCCTACCCCATTAATCTCACGAAATAATGTAGGCTCTGTGCATGGAATTCCCTAAGATTATGTTGGTTTGTTCAGGTGACAGGTCCTCCACGTGTAATTTTCTGAACTGACAAGCTCCCAAATGCTACATCGCTATTCAAGGCGTGCTCGAAAAAAAGGAAAATGAAAACTAGAGATGTGTGAGATGTTAGCTCTGATTTTGACACCTGAAAATGCGTTCAACTTTTGTATAACTTAATTAAGTGGCCACCGATCCCCTAATGATTGAAGCAATAAAGAATGCCTGGGTTACAACACAAATATTTCATATTGAAACCTTCCATATGGAGTATATTTGGAAGGTACAAAAAGAATCTCTTTCTTTAAAACAGAAGGAAGCATTCCACCCACGATATTCACCTCCCTACCACAAATAAATGGCCCCAGGATGCGAAAAAAAGTTGGTAAAAACTCAATCAATACTTTTTCAATCCCTCATTCAATCATATCAATCATTATCGCACGCCTCTGTCAATTTTCTTGGAGGCGAAGCCACTTCCAGAAGTGTTCCGGAATAAGCAAGAGAAAATAGAAATGGATTTTCTTTCTTTCGAATAATCGACGAGGAGGGCATTAGTCCAACGATAATTCGTTCATTAGTTGGCAGACCTGTCCGTGTCATTTTTCTCGCTGAAAGCCGACGAACGCTGTCATCTTTCACACCGTCAGAGGCTGTTGAATTGGATGAGAAAAGCCGGAAATATGTTCAATGGAGGAAAACGACAGGACCTTGTACACGGCGGAAATTCAATCTCCACATATGATGAGGAATGGTGAATTTCATCACGAAATGTATATCGAGAAAGGGCAATAATAATTTGAGAATCTCCACCAATGGACAACAAGAATTAACTATAAGCTACTTCGACTATAGTCTATAGTCTATAGTCTATAGTCTATAGTCTATAGTCTATAGTCTATAGTCTATAGTCTATAGTCTATAGTCTATAGTCTATAGTCTATAGTCTATAGTCTATAGTCTATAATCTATAGTCTATAGTCTATAGTCTATAGTCTATAGTCTATAGTCTATAGTCTATAGTCTATAGTCTATAGTCTATAGTCTATAGTCTATAGTCTATAGTCTATAGTCTATAGTCTATAGTCTATAGTCTATAGTCTATAGTCTATAGTCTATAGTCTATAGTCTATAGTCTATAGTCTATAGTCTATAGTCTATAGTCTATAGTCTATAGTCTAAAGTCTATAGTCTATAGTCTATAGTAAGTGATATTTTGAGTAATCTCATACCTTCTTTCAAATACAACGTGAAAAATTCCATAGAAGTTATTGAGAAATTAAAAAATGTGGAGATTCCTGATGATAATATTTTAGTTTCCTTTGACGTGGAGAGTTTATACACAAATATAGCTCACACACTTATTAATCTTTAATCATTGATAGTTGGCCTGCTTTGGCAGGTTTTTGTACTTTTGACCTTGACACTTTTTTGGAGTTAGTTGATTTTTGCTTTAAGAGTAGCTGCGTTCAAAATTCGAACAAATTTTACGAACAACTTTTTGGATGTCCTATGGGCAGCGGCGTAGCTACGTGGGTGCAAGGGTGTGCAGTGCACCAGGGCCCCCGACCTCAGGGGGCCCCCAAGCGCTGACCATCGAATCGCGTTTGATCTTAAACAAAATTCTAACTTGGATTTTTCTCTGTGATCTATTATGTGAATAACATTGTTTTTATTATATTCAGTTGTTGAAAAATGTTTTTTCCGAAATATCATCAAATCTAGGGATTTATTGCCAAAATTCACTGGTGAATCGGACACCTATCTAAAAAAACTAAATCCGACTAGATGGTACAGTAGGGTTAACATAATTTCGGCAATCAAATTTCATTTTTTTCATATCATTCGTGCATTAGCTGAAATAGAAGAATTAATTCTTGCAAATAAGAGCGAAAACAAGCAGAAATTAAAAAAAATTTGAATTTATTTTCCTCGGCGATTTAATGCACCGCATTCTAAATGATATCAATTATGCATCTGAAGTATTAGAAAAATGCGACGTCAGTTTGGACGACGTATGCAGAGCTTTAAAAGAGACGAATACAAAGAAAAAAAATTATAGGAGTGACTTCGAGTCCTTCAAGTGCAAGGCTAGAGAAAATGTCAAAGCATATGGTAAAGATCCCCATTTCGAAGAAAAGAGACAAAAAAAAGATAAAAAATATCTCGATGAATTAGCTTCCGATCACCGATTTCGAAGCAGGGGAGAATTTTCCGAAATAAATATTATCAATAGAATGTTCGATACAATAATTTCTCAATTTTAGAAGTCGCCTTCTCATATTTCGGTTGCAGGTTCCAACAAACTGCCGAATCATTGGAAACTATTAAGTTTCATTAAATTTAAAAGAGAATTGAATTGAAGGCGCTCCTTGTAACAAAAGCGTATTATTCGCTCTAAGGGTTTTTCTGCGACACAAACCTATCTGTGATATGCATGTGCGCCCGCAGGGGGGGCCATAGATTTGAGTGAAGTCATTGAATCTTTCGCAAAGAGTAGGTCTAGAAAGAGGTTGTACATATTTTATTCCCAGAGAATAAATGACTTCAAATCTAGACTTGACCTCTAGGTTCGAATCCCCAATAATTAATTTGAATTCATTCCTCGAATAATTTATTCTTATTGTGATTTCACCAAATAATCTAAGGTATCAATAAAAATAAGGCTAGAAGGTCATAGTGACAATGACAATTTTTTTGTGAATATTTGTACCTACAGATAGTAAATATGTATAAAAAATGTTTTTAAAGCCCTTTTTTCCATCCACATAAATATAATGAATTCAATATACCTACTCAAGTACATAAATAACAACATAATTTATTCAAGTATATTCCTCAACTGTACCTTCAGTAAGTAATTTTGCTTCTTCGAAGTATTTATATTTTGACTCTAAAACAATTCATTAAGGGGCCCCTCTTCGATTTCTGCACCAGGGCCCCGGACTATCTAGCTACTCCACTGCCTATGGGGGCTTCATGTTCGCCAATTTTTGCAGGTTTAGTTATGAACTACGTAGTGAATGAAGTCATTGACAGATCTAATATTTTGTTCCCGTTCATATTCATCTATGTAGATGATATCTGTATGTCTATTCCGAAAAACTCGCTTGAGGACATTTTAAGTATTTTTAATAGTATAGAACCTAACCTTAAGTTCACATACGAATTAGAGAATAATGAAAAACTCTCATTGCCTTTTCTGGAGATCATGTTAATTAGAGATCCTAGGGGAAAAAGTATTAGAACGAATTTATATAAAAAACCCACTAGCACATGTAGGACAATTAATTATTGGTCCCTCCATCCATTACATCAAAAAATGAACATCATCAGACAAGGATACTTGAAGGTAATTAGAATGTGTAGCCCAGAGTTTGTGTCATCAAACTTAGACATGCTAAAGAAAGATTTGATTAAAAATGGTTATCCAGTAAGGTTAATTAATAAAGTTGTGAATGTCAACCCTCACAATGTTCCGATCTACAATATGAGTCGAAATACCTTAGACGATAATAGTAGTTTTAAGTTTGTTAAACTCCCTCTTATTCCAAATTTGACTCACAATCTGATGAGAGTTTTGAGGAAAGACAACATGAAATTTATAACCTGGAGTAAAAACACTTTTGACAGATTGTTCTTCACTAAACTGAAGGACAAAATTCCTAAGAAATGGGAATCGTATGTAATATACAAGATTAATTGTCTACATTGCCAACAATGCTATATAGGAACAACAAGACAGCATATTTGTAAGAGAATATCCGATCACAAATACTCTGTTAAGCATCCTTCCGACAACAAAACGGCCCTAGTCTATCACCCATCTTAGTACAGGACACATGTTCGATTTTGATCTCGATAACGTTGAAATTCTGCAAATGGAGAAAAATTATAAAAAAGATTCTTTTCCGAGATGTTTTATATTAAGTAGCATAATTCTGTAAATTATAGGACGGACATGGAAGATTTGAGAGTAAGATTTATTGTAATTCGATTTATAAGTGTTGAATGATTTGTTTTTTCCGAGTTTAATTGGTGGTTTGTATGTTGTTTGTAGTAGGCCAATGTGGTGTATAAGTAATGCGAACACGGAAGATAGGACAGCTGACCTTGTTGTTGAGAGATGTAAATATGGTTAATTGTTTTTCTTTTTATGTATTATTCTAGAAAGTTCCATTTAGGTGACAATCTTAGGTTTGATTTGTTTTCCAATGTCTGTTGATGTCGAAACATTTTGATAATCCATATTTTTGTAACAGTGTTCATTTCGGTGAGCTTTATTGCGTGTGTAGTTTGTCATATTTGTTTTTTACAATGTCTGGTTACTACTCCAATCTCGAAACTGTCGCGATTTGAATAATTTATGAATAAATCAATTTGCCAAATCACCAATTGTATGATTTCTCAGTCTATAGTCTATATTCTATAGTCTATAGTCTATAGTCTATAGTCTATAGTCTATAGTCTATAGTCTATAGTCTATAGTCTATAGTCTATAGTCTATAGTATATAGTCTATAGTCTATAGTCTATAGTCTATAGTCTATAGTCTATAGTCTATAGTCTATAGTCTATAGTCTATAGTCTATAGTCTATAGTCTATAGTCTATAGTCTATAGTCTATAGTCTATAGTCTATAGTCTATAGTCTATAGTCTATAGTCTATAGTCTATAGTCTATAGTCTATAGTCTATAGTCTATAGTCTATAGTCTATAGTCTATAGTCTATAGTCTATAGTCTATAGTCTATAGTCTATAGTCTATAGTCTATAGTCTATAGTCTATAGTCTATAGTCTATAGTCTATAGTCTAAAGTCTTAAGTCTAAGGCTGAAACCGACTCTTTGATTAAACTCCATACTGTCTTAACCCCAGGGAGCATAGTGGATAGTGGAAGAGTCACGAAACTGTGGCGCAAAGTTGAAGATTTTTACCATCGAATGAATGAAATCAGTCACATACAAGGGGTGCAGATTTATATTCCTTGAAATTCATGCAAACATTTTAAATTCAGAGCTTTGTTTGGGGATTATTGGCTTTTAGGGTTGTCGAGAGCTATGCATATCGAATCAACGGCTTACTGGATATGTAGGTCTACGTGAAAGAGGCAATTATAACCTCTAGGCTTCCCTCACCTTTCCTCGATTTTTCACGCTACACTCCATTAGTGCTCAGTGTGGGATTGAGACCGAGTTTCAATCAAATGCGGTTTTCCATTGAGAATTTCCAGGAATATGAAGTTTTCCGAGCCCGTGAAAATAAAATGGGGGAATTTTTCAGCTTCTGCATTCGTGATTTCTATTTTTTATGCCGCTTCAGTTCAGTGGGAATCAGGAGGGATAACGAGCTTCATTTCGAACAGAAATTCGGGTGATATTCATGATTTTTCAGCTAGAGGATTTTTTTTTTCAATTCGGTTTCGTCTTTTTTTGTGCACTTGACTACAATACAGTAGGAAGATATAACAGATCATTATCGAATCGAAAAAAAGTCACCCAACTGTTGAATGTGTTCCTTAAGCAGTGGCAACGTGGATTTCAATGGTTTGTTTTGAAGAGACTTGTAAAACGTGAGAGCAGCCATTATTGAATGGAAATCTACTATGAGGTAGGTTTCAGGAAGCAGGAGTTGGGGTGGAACTTCCAAAGAACCCTGGATTTTGATGAACCAATTCCCTGTCACAGGATTCATCTTTCGCACTCCATGAACTCCATACAGAAATAAGTTTTAGGTGCATACAGATTTCGAGGCTCAATACCCTCTCAGGGCTTGTTTGTTCAGTCCTACCTCATCCCAGAATGCCCTTCCCATTTCCTATCAAAACCTGGACGTCGATCTCCCTTCATTCATTTTCTCTGCTCCCCTATAATTCCTTAGGTATTCTGATAGCAGCAGCCCAAAGTTCTTTGTGCCACCGAGTTACCAAATTGATGCAAAGTGACTCTCGAACAATTTATCAACCGAAGTCGAAATTCAAAGGGAAAATGCTGAATGGAAAAGTCAGGGTGTAATGCTAACGAGTATTTCATGGCCTGGTCGATATTAGGGTCAGGAGACAATTTAGGTGGTCTCGGAGCCTATCTCTGCTGTAGTTCCGATCAGTTTTTGTCACGGCGTGTATTTTCCGATGCAAGCTTTCTGGGACTATTATTGGAATGGGGAAAAGATTGACCTGTGTCTTGAGGAGGTTTTTTCGGTTCTCTTTGTTGGCTAACGTATTTCGTTTTTTATCAGTGGAGAGTGGGAAAAATTGAACATCTCTGACCTGAATTGGCAAGCCATACGATTTCAAGTTTGAAAAATCAGAGACAGAAAATGTGTGTATAATTTGAAATATGTTTCCTCTGAAAAACACTGGATTTGCCAATAGGACTTCATTGAGAGCTTTTCTTATTCGATAAGGTTCTAAAGACTGTAGTCGTTACAACAAATGATGTTTGTATCGATAGTGCCCCGTCAGCAGACCATCATCACGAATTTCTTAGACTGAGTAAGTCCAGGAGTGTTTCTCTAGAGGGTTATTCTGTTGTCCAACTCCCATTGTTAGACCGCGGCCTTACATTGGTCAAGCAGGTGTTGACTTTGATGCACTTTTCGCAAGCTCATCGGCTCTTCATTTTCTTCAAAACCACAATACCCTGGCACCCATGGTAGTGTCACTTTATTACCTCTGACAAGTTGCTTCATAGTGTTACCTAGGAGCATAGAATAACTGGAGGGAAGGCTTCATACTCTCGACAGATCATTTTGAACTGCCAATAACGGCGGAGGTTAGAGTTTCGTGTGACGCCCGATAGATAACGCTGAGATTCTTTATTCAGTAACGTCAGATATTTTGTTCTATGGCCTTACAATTGCAAAGAATATAATGTGGCTGTCATTGTTATTGATACATTTATGCTTCTTTTTAATTGAAAATGGCCATAAATCATAACATAGACAATATTGATGACATACAATCGCTTCATTCTAATCAACTTTTATGCGCAATTTTATGGGAAGTCTGTGATCGGTAATAAATTTGTCAAAACAATATCCTTATCGGAAAAAGCGAACATTCAGGTAAGTATTATTATTATTATACGGGAAGACTGAGGTTTTATCTGTTCTCGTGTATTATACGCAGAATTGTATGGTACCCCGTTTACATTCCCTCTGCTAACACTTAGATTCGGAGCGGAAACAGATTTTTCTTCCTATATTCAATCTGATCCTTGAAGCCATTTCTTTACACGTGCTATACCTATGCATTATATTGTCGGATTTACGAAAAAAAGTATGTATTGCTTTCTTTCAAAAGAATATATATTATGATATAGTAATAAATGGGACCTAATAAGTAATAACAACGAATAACCATTAAAGATAATTTTATTAAGGATAGCCATGTTGTAGGAAGAAACGACGTTGTCGCCATCTCGTGACCTTGCGGCGAACTGACAAGTTCGGACGTTTTTGGCAGTTCATTTTCGTAGGGGAGCCTTCTCTCCAGTTATTCTATGCTCCTAGGTGTTACGGCACTCCCAGCTCAGCAGAGAACCCTGGCACCTGGCAAATTTGAGGTTCATTTTAAGACACTCCTGAGCGTATATATACGTGAACGGCCAGTCTGTAAAATAGAGGGCTCACTTGCCAGGGCTTTAGAGAGAGCATAACACCTTTATTAATTTGAAAACAAAGTAGACTTCCCTGTCCGAATTACCACGAGCCGCCACTGCTTCTTACCTACCGCAGATGTAAATGAAACCCCTTGGAATAATGCCTAAAAGACTGTTTATTCTCCTGAGAATTTCCAAACGAATTGAAAGAATGTCATGGAATTTTTAATTTAATTTTTTTTCAGCACCCTCGATACTCTGAATATTTTTTATCGTTGAACTTATCACTTTTATCTTCCCCCTCCACTTTCGGATGTAATTTTCTAATTCCAACGATTTTCTGAGTTGAACGTTGTCCTCAACTTATTAGTTGGACAGCCCACTCAGATTCCGACGAAGTAAAGGCCTAAGGCATACTTCAGCGAAATTAGTATTAAATTTGAATTACGAGGATATATTGAAAACTACTATAGAACCAAACAAAATTTCAATGTCAAAATATTTTATTACTCAACATATTCTCCTCTTAATTGAATACATTTATTACAGCGAACCTGCAACGTCTCTAGACCTTTTAAAAAAAATGTTTCTTCTTGCTCTGCAAACCAGTCCTCCACAGCTTTTATTACCTCCTCGTTGGAAGAAAATTTACGACCTTTTAACTTTTATTCAGTTGAGGAAAGTGATGATAGTTCGACAGAGCCAAATCTGGTGAATAAGGGGGATGTTCTAGTAATTCTAACCCTAAATCACGAATTTTTTGCATACCAACATGAGATTTGTGTACTGGGGAGTTGTCCTGTAAAAACAAAACACCTTTGGATAGCTTTCCGCGTCTTTTCTCTTCGACTTTTTCCCGTAGAGTGGTCAGCAATGTCGAATAGTAATCTCCAGTTATTGTTCTACCCTTATCCAAAAAATCAATCATATGATTACCCCATGGCAATCCCAAAAAACTGAAGCAAGAACTTTTCCAGCAGATTTTTGGACACGAAACTTCTTAGGTCTTGGAGAACCAGAGTGTCGCCATTCCATTGATTGTTGCATTGTTTCTGCATCGTAGAACTGTAACCAAGTCTCATCCATAGTAACAATTCGATTTAAGAAGTCTACATCGTTTTCAAATCGGGCACAGATCGAACGCGATGCTTCTACCCTTGCACGCTTTTGGTCAACATTCAAATATTTGGGGATCCATTTTGCAGAAATATTTCTCATGTCCAAATTGACGTGAACTTTATGATGAATGCGTTCGTATGAAATCTTCAGTGCTTCAGATATCCGTTTTAGCCCAATTCGACGGTCTGATAAAATCATATCATGAACTGCATCGATATTTTCGGGGACTGACACAGAAACTGGCCTTCTCGATCGGTTAACATCTTCAATGTAAAATTTACCTATTTTGAAGCTTGCAGTCCAATTTTTCACGGTAGCATACGAAGGACATTGATCACCAAGGGTATTAAGTATATCTTCGTAAATCTGCTTACCTCTCAACCCTTTTAAATACAGGTACTTGATGATGGCTCGATACTCCAATTTTTCGATTTTTACAATTTCGGTGGACATTTCTTTTTAATTTATTGCGTAACTCTGGTTTACTTTTTTGAAGTCGAACTCTACACTGACACTTCTAATAAGTGTTCGTTGATATGATATCGCAATATTTTGTTTATGCATGGAACCGGTCTAGACTGACTAGATATCAATACATCCTCGTGCATCATTGATTCAAATTTCGAGATTGTAGAATGAGGGGAGAATGAGATGTTGTGAATGTTTTGAGCGTGTTCGATATGTAACGAGCGGAAATAATTCAGTTGCAATTACTCCCGATAAAAAGTTCAACTCGTTATTACAGGATCACTACAGAAACTTTCATTAATTGAATCTTTAGATCAATGAAAAACAGAATATTCTCGAAAAAGAAGTTATGAGCAACTATAACTTGACCTCTCAATCCCTGGCGGCACTGATATCAAGACCAATATAAAGTTCATCTGTACATGAAAAGGCATCTTCAACAACCCAAGAAAGTTCGGAAAAAGTCATGGCACGCTAAGGGAACATCGTAATCTGAACACAATATCTCACAAAATTGTGGAGAAATCCTACAAAAAATCTCGAAGAATTCGGGAATTCAAAAAGTTCCAGGTATCTTATTATTGATGAATGGAAATTACTTGGAACTTTCAGCATATTTACGTTCCTGGAATATTAATTCCTTCATTCGCTCCAACCTCACTTGAACCAATATTGGAGTTTAGAAATTACAATTTAATGTTTCGAAATATTAAATCTTGAATCCACATATTTCAAGTTTTTGACTGTATTAATCGACCAAGTCACTGGCAACTGAATAATGTCTAGAAATAAATCTAGAAAGAAACTATGACAAGCAGAGCCGGAACTAGGATTCTAGCGCCTGTGGCAAACTTTCAAAATGCGCCCTTGAAAAAATTCATTTTTCAATAAATACATGTTTTTCATAATTGACATTTATTGATTATATTTTGAACTTTTGAAGAACTTTTTATTCACAATAATCTCCCATATTTCTTAAAAGGTAATGAACAAAAACTCAATCAACAAAATGAATAGAAAACGATAAAAAAATTTTCCGCAATTCTCCTATTTTTTCAGAAGTATCCCTAAGAGCATCATTATTCTTAACGCAGTGAAGAATCGCATCCAAGATAACCTTCAAGATATGCCTCCATTTCTGTTTCTCATCCATGATCATTTTCTCCAAATGAATCCGCCAATATTCTAACTCCGTTCAAAACTTCGCAATTTTATGTAGTTTCCCTATGACTTAAGGGGCAGTATCACCTTCTGAATCGTGGTGAATCTCCATTCAAAAGTAGTCTCTTTATTTCACGAGTAAGCACCCTAATTTACGACGTAGAGACTTGATTTTTTTTAAATTGAAGTTGAAGAACGTCCCGAGGGCAAATAGTTTTCTTTTTTTCGATTCAATTAGTTAGTCATATGTAATACCACTAGAGATGGAATTTTGCCGGCAAAATTTCTCGATTGTAATATGAAAGTTTGTTGCTCGGAAATTTCGCGAATGACATTTGTATCAAAATCACGTGCCGTCAGGCGAAATTTCCGAAAAGCAAAAAACTTGAATATTACAAGAGAGAAATTTTACCTGCTCAAATTTCATCTCGAGTGGAATTCGGCTTGACTATTCCACGAGAAAATAGGGTAATATGTTCACATTTGACGCGTATTGCGCTATTTGGCAAATTAGAATTCATTTTTAACTAAACCACTAAACGTTGTTTGTTCTCTCTATGATATTTATTTCCGAAGCTATCTATGGATTCGAGAAACGTCAAAAATTTTGTCGCAGAAAAACCAACATGTTGGTTTTGCCGACTTGAAAATTTTTTCGGGATGAAAAGATCGTTGCTACGGAAACTTCCTCACTAAAAATGAAAAGAGTGGAATAGTCAATTAAAAAAACCAGGGTATTCGTTAGATCTGGGGTTATTGAATATTCATGGGTTTTTCATGGGTGCAAGCTATATTTTTGAAATAATAATCATGAAAATTTTTGTAGTTTATAGAAGATTAAATTGGCGAGGGCAAATTGTTGCGATTTTTTCGATTTAATTAGTTTTTCAATTAAAAAAAACAGGTTGAACTTCAGCGTTTTGGAAACTACACTTAATGTTTTTTTTTCCGACGGTTAAGCCCGCAACGGACGGCGAGCGATAATATAATATATATTATAGCTTTGCATTGACATATGTCATTTTAGTATGGAAAAATATCGTAATATCGGAATATATATTATAGCGTCGTCCGCGGGTCTTGGTGCATTTTCATAAGGAGCGATATTGGTGAAATATATGAGATATAATATATCGCTCGCCGTCCGTTGCGGGCTTAATTCATCATTTTTTGGAAAAAATCGCAACTATTTGCCCTCGGCAATTTAATCTTCTACAAACTACAAAAATTGTCATGATTATTATTTTTAAAAAAATAGCTTGTACTCATGAAAAACGAAAAACATATTCAATAGCCTCAGATCTAACGATTACCCTGGGTTTTTTAATTGAAAAACTAATTAAATCGAAAAAAAAACTATTTGCCCTCGGGACGTTCTTCAACTTCAATTTAAAAAAAAAAAATCAAGTCTCTACGTCGTAAATTAGGGTACTTACTCGTGAAATAAAGAGACCACTTTTGAATAAAGATTTACTACGATTCAAAAGGTGATATTGCCCCTTAAAGAAATCTCATAACGGGGTAGTGATGGATTGAGATGTGGCCAGTCTCGATAGCCTGTAGTCCAAAAATCTTTTTTTCCAGAAAAGAGCCAGCAGGGAAAGCAAAATAAAGCATACATCCTCTTACAATAAATAAGCCAGTTTCTGTGAAACCTATCTCCATTTGGCAAAATCTTCAAGAACCATTTTTTATCAAAACGTCGATCAGCGTCACTTAAAGGATAAAAGTCGAGATCATCGCCTAATTCAGCTCCCCGTTGAAGAAATATTTTGATATTATTTTCCGTAATTTGCCATGTTGTAGGGTCATTGAAATCAACTAGTTCAAGTGGTTCCTTAGTAACTCCTGATTCTTCGAAAGAATTTTTTTTTTCTGAATCGTCCGAAATAGAATAGTTCAGTTCTAATTGTTCAGTACTTGAAGAAGTAGAAGGAATACTTTCTGCAACATAGGCGTCATTCGCGGAATCACTTCTTGTCGGGACAATAACCGCTTCACTCTTGAAGTAATTTGAGATATCACTTGTGTTTTTTTTAAGTTCTGATAATTTTTGATCTCTGATATTTCACATTTTGCGCCCCTAGGTCGTTTGCGCCCGTGGCAAATGCCTCCTTCGCCACGCCCACGGTCCGGCTCTGATGACAAGCACTGAGCTGAGTGCTGGAGAAAACTCAATGTGGTGGTGGTGGGCAAGAAAAATAAGGTCTCTTCAATCTAGGTTGCAGGTCGCATATTCGGGAATCAAAGGAAAGGAAGAAGCCAATATGCTTGCCAGAGAGGGGGCATGAAAGCCGTACACTTGTCCAGAACATTTCTGTGGTATAGGAAAATGCACCTATAGAAAAACTAAATTTGGTGAACGTGTTTCAAAAAATAGAACTGTCGATGGCCGCCTAGATTGTGAAGTTCGCTCCTCTAGACTTTTTCATGAAGCTACGTTAACTCATGAGTCCATACAGAAGATGGAATTATTCTAAATACTGAATCTTCTATCGTTAGATAAGACGACTTTTTGGGTCTCCCTTCATGCAGAAATTACATAAGACGATGAATACGAATAAGACCTAGGTCTTAGGCGATTAAGCCTTCAGCAACATAATAATTAGACCGTGATGGCAAACAATCATTCCGAGACGGAAGTAAGCTCCACAATCCATTCCATTCTCCGAAGATCATCTGGTACGCTCGTTAAATCCTCGGCGTGGAGCAATAATTGCACGATCTATGTGAAGTTCAGGACGATGTTATGGAGTGCATTCTGTTCAACTGGGCATACAGTTCGTCGAACTGTTGCAATCAGTGGTCCTAATCCGACAAACTGATTGACAGCTGATTTGTATATACTTCCTGGATATTTCGGCGCAGATTGAAGGAGACAGCGATCCTAGCCTTTATATTCGGATTTCTGGATGTGTTATGAAGTTCTTGTTTACATGGATTTGAAATTTCCGGGTTGATTCAACTGAGATATGAATAAACATCAGAAATGGGGAAGTCTTGATTTCCAATGGAACGATTTGTTGTTGGAGCGTCATGCAGCCAAAACACTATATTTGTCATCACCATTGGAATCCCTGAAGAATGAAACGGAGTTATTCGATTGGAATGTTCTTCAACCTATTCGAATCATTCAGAATAACCATTTTGTCTGTCCAGAACGCCTATATTCTGACCGCTCTGAGCTTGTGAACAAAACTCGAAAATGAAAAATGCCAAACATAAAACCCGAAAAATTCATGGTACTATATGGTCAAGTTTAGTATCAAAATGTAGGTTTTCGAGGTCGCTCCATTCAATAGGAACTATTTCAAAGCCCTAACTATCACCGTTTAGATTTTGACTTGTCAAATGGCATTTTTTGAAAAATCGGAAATTTCAAACCGTCCCTCACATCGCCGCCAATAGTTATTTATATTTTGTTGATCAGGGGCCTGATTCTCAAATGTCTATTGGGTCAATGTCGCATGCGACATCACCAGATTGTCGAATGAAATCAAAAATTGGTATTCTCAAATGTCGCATTCGACAAATTTCGATAGACAAGAAGACGAGTGGGTCGGAGCCACTCGACATTGCTTTTATCAACCTTATTGTCAAAAATGAAAATGAAGTGTCAGAAGTTTTTTCAATTTGCTTTTGCTTTTTTGCTGATTTTTCGCTAAAAACAACCACTCTAATCTATGGGAGATGGTACCCCCAACATAAGGGGCCTGTAGCGTTCCTCGAACATCTGAAGAACAGAAGAATCATCACATGTAAGATCGGACCAGTGTGTTTGTTTACTTTTTCACTTTCGACATTGTCATTTTCTGCGAATGAAATAAACTTTGTACGTTTGCGAATCCTTTTGAAAATGATGGACGAAGAAGTAGAAATCCCACAAGCTATTCAAAACCTGGGGGATAATGAAGAAGCTGCAGAATTTGTTAGGCATACCCATTGTTATTATGACTATTTCAGGACATTAAATGATAACATGTTTGTTAAGAGATTTCGATTATTTAAAGATTTAGTAAGAAATTGAATAGATACCCTGTCTCCCTATGTGGAACCTAGGACTAATGAGTCTGCACTGAATCTAGAAGAAATGGTAACATCGAAACACGTATCTTCTTCATTTTGCAGTATCTGAATTAATTTCGATTTCTGTTTTGCCGAGTAATATGTTTTCTTAGTAGTTTCCACCTTGAACCTCGATTGCAATGAAATTTTCTTTAAATTATTTAAACTTTAACCATTGAGTTAATATATTCTAATGCTTCAACGAACTTTATATTCTTCTTTGATTCTCAATGCAGAGTTGCCAGATATCCTTACTCGACATAAAATGTCGAGTGACTTCCCAATGTCGAGTAGTTCACGAGAATACCTAATTCGAAAGTCAGTAGCCATTTGCACTCGACATATTGTCGAGTTCTCCATTTCTGATAGACATTTGAGAATCGGGCCCCAGCAGAGACCCAAGTATCTCTGTGCAGAATATGAGTGATTTGAAAAATCTCAAATTTTGGGTGAAAATGACAAAGGGGTATGGCCCCCTGTAAAACACCATATTTGACAATAAGATATATATTTGGGGAAGATCTAGCGTTATTGCTGAATCTGGAAATTATACTTCCTATTCGAATCTTCAATAATTGCAGTTTTGCGGACCGACAGCACCCTTAACTTGAGTGGTGTGAGACTGTGAGCTCGTGAACAGAACTCGAAAATGAAAAATCGAAAAATAAGAAGTGTAATTTTTCATTACCTATGGGAGCTACATGGGTGATTTTAGTATCAAAATGTAGGTTTTTGAAGTCGCTCCATTCAATAAAAACCATTTCAAAGCCCTAACTATCACCGTCTAGATTTTGACCTTTCAAATGGCATTTTGTGAAAAATCGGAAATTTCAAACTGTCATAACTTCCGTCCCTCTCATCGCCGCCAATAGTTATTTATATTTTGTTAATCAGCAGAGCCCCAAGTATCTCTGTGCAGAATATGAGCGATTTGAAAAATCTCAAATTATGATACCGTTTTGTAAGGGCATACGTGCACTCGGTTCTCTTGTATGGAACAGAAACATGGACATTGAAAGTGAATACCATGAACAGAATCGAGGCCTTTGAAATGTGGATCTTCCGTCGACTACTCAAAATATCATGGACTCAACATATACCTAACGATGAAGTGCTTAGACTTATGGGAAGGAAAAGAGAATTGTTGACAACAATAAAAAGAAGAAAGACTGCTTATCTGGGTCACATATACCGTAACAAAAAGTATGATATACTCAGATTAATAATAGAAGGAAAAATCGAAGGAAAACGTGGTCCTGGTCGCAGACAACATTCATGGCTAAAAAACATACGCGATTGGACTGGTATGAACACATCAACATTAATTCGTACTACTCAGGATCGCAATAAGTATGCCGAAATTGTCGCCAACCTTCATTAAGTGGAGAGGGCACCTGAAGAAGAAGAAGGTATCAAAATGTAGGTTTTCGAGGTCGCCCCAAGCAATAAAAGCTATTTCAAAGCCCTAACTATCACCGTTTAGATTTTGACCTGTCAAATGGCATTTTTTTGAAAAATCAGAAACTTCAAACTGTCATATCTTCCGTTCCTCTCATCGCCGCCAATAGTTATGTATACTATGTCGATCAGCATAGCCCCAAGTATCCCTGTGCTGAATATGAGCGATTTGAAAAATCTCAAATTTTGGGTGAAAAATGACAAAGGGGTATGACCCCCTGAAAACACCATATTTGACAATAAAAAATATATTCGGGGAGACTCTACAAAAACACCATATTTGACATCACTACGAAATCCGTGGGAACCTTAATCTCGAGCCTTATCTCGATATTCATTCGGAATGGTCTTCAATACATTAGAATCACTCAGAATAACCATTCTGTTGGTCTGTAGCGCCTAAAGTCTGAGTGCTTTGAGCTCGTGAACAAAACTCGAAAATGAAAAACGCAAAACAAAAATCAGCCAAATTTTGAAAGGGTAAAAAAATTCCTGAACTGCCTTAACTTTTGCGGGACAGTATATTTCGCCTACGAGGTATTGTTAAAATCACAAATTTATGTGATTCTCAAAATTCATGTAAAGAAGGTTAAATATCGCGCACAGGTCTTCTGTAATTTCAGCTTCATTACAAGGTTATAGAACAGGAAAAGAATTTTTCAAGAATAATTTTTCCCTGTTAAAACTCAGCGTGATTTTTCTCGCTTCAAACCCGGTTAACATTCTTGAGATATAATTCGTAATTCCATCCGAAATTAACGAGTTTTTTATTATGTCTACCATTTAATCCCGGGACTGTCAAAGAATTTCCCCCACTTGTAGAGGCCTGACCGGAAACGATATAAAAACGCTCAAAGGCCTGATCCGATGCCCGGATGTCTTCAGAAACGCTTTTCCTTCTCAGCTTTTATTGACGAGCCAAAATGGGTTTGGGACTTTTTTACGATTCCTGTAATTCAAACCTTACCGGCGCCCTTTCTCTCCCGAAAAAGTGAGTGGGTCGTTCGAATCTATTGCTGCTAATAAACAATAGCCTCTGACGAAAGTTGCTGATAATTTGGATTCCATGAACCGTTAATTTCAATTAAAATTTCAGATCGTTAATTTCCTGGGAAGAGATTGGAAATGAGTTCATTCAAATTCTGCCATTTCCGTTCAAAATGAACCCGACTGCGACTGTGGGAAATATTGTCACTCTGATTTCATTGTAGAAAGTCACTCAATCGTCTGATATTTGGAATAGAATAAAATTCAGAATGAGTAGAGTCCTGAAGGAACACTGGAGATAATGCTCGACCTCATGATGCCAGAGTTGGTTCAAACTTTTTTAAAGCGACCCATGTGAATCTTTTGCCATGGTTGCCCAGAGATTACAGGGTAAAATGTTATTTTTTCCATGTTTGGGACAAATACAGGGTGACAAGAACACTTCGGACACATTTTGCTGTGGTCTGGAACAAAAGTATTTCAGCCCAGCCAAATAATTTTTATTCTCTTGGTTTCTCTACACTTTCCTGTACTAATATGTGAATTTTCAGTTTGATATAATTTCATTTCTCAGAGTTTTAGAATGTCAAACAAACGTAGTGCGATTTTGGAGCTGTTTCGTCAAGGTAGGCGTCAATGCGAAATTGTTCGTTTGCTCAATGTGCCTCGACAAACCGTGTCCGATGAAATTCGTCGTTTCAAGGAGCTTGGCCATGATGGTCGTCGTCCAGGAAGTGGTAGAAAACGCACTGTCAGTACACCTAGCTATCGTAGCATCGTCAAGAAGCGAGTCAATCGAAATCCGAGGGTTTCCATGGACAAAATAGCCTGTGAGACCGGTATCAACCTCGACTCAGTCTGTCAAATAGCCAAAAAGGAGCTCAACCTCAAGCCATACAAGCTCCAAAAAGTTCAACTCCTCACGGAGGAAAACAAGCGCGTACAACTCCAAAGGTGCCGCCAACTCCTTCGTCTCGCCGCAGGGCAGCCACTCCGAAACGGCTTAAATATATTATTAACAAATGTTCAAGCTATTATTATATATTATTATAATTCACTACTTGCCTCACTATCTATGTTTTACCAAGAAAAATTTAAAGTTTAAACAGCTCCTTCTGGGTGTATCAGTTTCTTTGTCAGTTATATTTCTGGATTAATTGTTTCGTCCAGGAGCTCTAACCCAATTCAAATTCGGGCTTCATCAACACGAATAATTTAAAACTTCATGTGGCATAAAGAATCCACCGGAATCAGCCCAATTTATGGGGTCGAGGTCGCAGACTTGAGTCCCATAACAGTTTATCCATTTCTGGCAAAAGCGTAGCATGTGACCGTGCCACATTTCCTGTAATAAAACTGATCGTGACTTCCTGTCGCTGTTTCAGTCCTTGCTTCCGAATCTCACGGCTATTAATGTTCTATTAATTGCTGCAGTCCTATTCATTTGTAAGTGTTGTAATTAGATATCGCGGAATTGACTTGGCGACTGGATTCGAATCCATATGTCAATTGGTGTCGACCAACTGTTGGCTGAGGCACTGGCGGATACAAGGGGTGGCCTTGGACCTCGAAATTGACAATAATCCCTTGATAGTAGTTCAATCGATCCCTAATATTTTCAATGACTATTCCACTCTTTTCATTTTTAGTGAGGAAGTTTCCGTAGCAACGATAGTTTCATCCCGAAAAAATTTTCAAGCCGGCAAAACCAACATGTTGGTTTTTCAGCGACAAAATTTTTGACGTTTCTCGAATTCATAGATAGCTTCGGAAATAAATATCATAGAGAAAACAAACAACGTTTAGTGATTTAGTTAATCTATGATGAATTATAATTTGCCAAATAGCGCAATACGCGTCAAATGTGAACATATTACCGTATTTTCTCGTGGAATAGTCATGCCGAATTCCACTCGAGATGAAATTTAAGCAGGTAAAATTTCTCTCTGGTGATATTCATGTTTGTTGCTTTTCAGAAATTTCGTAAATGACATTTTGGAAAACTTTCATATTACAATCGAGAAATTTTGCCGGCAGAATTCCATCTCTAGTGGTATTACATATGAAAAAATTTAATTTTACGAGGATATATTGAAAAATTCTTAGCCTACTATAGAACCAAACAAAATTTCAATGTCAAAATATTTTATTACTCGACATATTCTCTTAATTGAATACATTTATTACAGCGCACCTGTAACGTCTCTATACCTTTAAAAAATGTTTCTTCTTGCTCTGCAAACCAGTCCTCCACAGCTTTTATAACCTCCTCGTTGGAAAAAAATTTACGACCTTTCAAACTTTTTTTCAGTTGAGGAAAGAGATGATAGTCGGGCGGAACCAAATCTGGTGAATAAGGGGGTGTTCTAGTTATTCTAACCCTAAATCACGAATTTTTTGCATGGCAACATGAGATTTGTGAGCTTGGGCGTTGTCCTTTAAAAACAAAATACCTTTGGATAGCTTTCCGCGTCTTTTCTCTCCAATTTTTTCCCGCAGAGTGGTCAGTAATGTCGAATAGTAATCTTCAGTTATTATTCTACCCTTATCCAAAAAATCAATCATGATTACTCCATGGCAATCCCAAAAAACTGAAGCAAGAACTTTCCCAGCAGATTTTTGGACACGAAACTTCTTAGGTCTTGAAGAACCAGAGTGTCGCCATTCCATCGATTGTTCTTTGTTTCTGGATCTTAGAAATGTACCCAAGTCTCTTCCATAATAACAATTCGGTTTAAGAAGTCCACTTCGTTTTCAAATCGTGCACAGATCGAAGGCGATGTTTCTACCCTTGCACGCTTTTGGTCAACATTCAAACATTTGGTGATCCATTTTGCAGAAATTTTTCTCATGTCCAAATTGACGTGAACTATATGATGAACGCGTTCGTATGAAATCTTCAGTGCTTCAGATATCCGTTTAAGCCCAATTCGACGGTCTGATAAAATAATATAATGATAATGGCTCTTTACTCTGCGTAACTCTGGTTTACTTTTTTGACGTCGAACTCTACACTGACACTTCCAATAAGTTATTGTTCGTTGATAAGGTATCGCAATATTGTGCTTATGCATGGAACTGGTCTAGGCTAACTAGATATCAATATATCCTCGTAAGTCTTAATTCCTATAATTAATTTATAATGTTGGTAGAAAATTTCTATCAATTCATGCCCCCCCCCCTGAAAAATTGTCTGGATCCGCCAGTGGGCTAAGATGCGGTGGAACTCGCATGGGATGACTCGATTGCCATTATAATAACATTGCCATGTAATCTGGTTGTTACCCATACCATGAATTCCGTGTGCTTGTGAGCAAAACTCGAAAATGGAAAATCGAAAAAATAAAACAGAAAATTCTTGACTAATGGGGGGTTCATGGTTGACTTTGGTATCAAAATGTAGGTTTTCGAGGTCGCTGAATCCAATAAAAAATAATCCAAAGCCCTAACTAGAATAGCTTAGATTTTGACCTGTCGAATAGCATTTTTTTGAAAAATTGGAAATTTAAACTCGCATAGCGTCCTCCCCTTTTGTCTTATCCACCATTGGTTCATATTAGGTTGATCAGTATATCTCAAAGTATCTCTGTGCAAAATATGAGCAATTTTTAAGTTCTCAATTTGTGGGTGGAAAATGATCAATAAAAAACAAAACAAAAACATCATAATTATTTGTCAATATAAACCAAATTCTCTGGAAAGATATAACGGTGTTATTGAATCTTTCATAATAGGCTTGTCACGAATTGAAAACACCCATACTCTGGGTGCTGTATGCTTGTGAACACAACTAGAAAGTGAAATATCGAAAAAATAAAACAAAATTTTTTTCAACTATGAGTTGTACATGGTTGACTTTGATATCAAAATGTAGGTTTTCGAGGTCGCTAGATCCAATAAAAATTATCGTTCAGATTTTGACTTGTCAGATAGCATTTTTTGGAAAATTGGAAATTTCACATAGCTTCCGTCCCTATTGTCGTATCCTCCATATGTTTATATTATGTTGATCAGCATATCTCAAAATATCTCTGTGCGGAATATGGGCGATTTAAAAATCTCAATTTTTGGGTGAAAAATGTAAAAGAAGTTAGACCTCCTAAAAACACCATATTTGGCAATAAAATAGTATACCCGGAAGGTTCTAACGTCATGAGTGGTCGAAAAGGTTATTCAAGCCATCCGAATCTTCCATAAAAGAACATTTGCGGATCGATAACACCCATACCGCGAACGGTCTTAGCTTGTGCAGAAAACTCAAAAGTGAAATATCGAAAAACGAAAAAATTTTATGCGGGGCACATGGTTGACTTTGGTATCAAAACGTAGGTTCTCGAGGTCTCTGACTCCAACAAAACACATTCCAGAGCCCTAGCTTGCATGGTTTAGATTTTCACGTTCGTGATGGAATTACTTAAGAATTCGAATTTCAAATTGTCAGAGCTTCCGTTCATCACATCCATAAGTAATTTATATTAAAATGATCAGGTTGGATCAAAGTAGGTACCTCTGTGCAGAATAAAAATGTGCTCATCTCGATTCTCGACGAATTCTTTGACAGTTGCAAAAAAATCAACGCACATTTGCCACTTTCAGAGAGCTACATTCACAGCTTTGTGAGCAAACATGTTTACCATCCCTCATTCCAACTGTTAATCACCTGATGTGATCCCTCTTCCTGCTCGTTTCATGATAAGTATTCCATAATTTTCATAGCATTAGCGAGCTTTCCACTCATCCGTTCCTGCTGAACACTCTTATCAATAACGTTTCAACCCATGATTAAATTTCCAGCGTTTCTCGTCCTCTGCATCGAATAAATTAGTTTAATTAGCTGTTTGGAGGCGCTGTACATTTTGTGAAGTTTTTCACGTACAGCTCCCGTTCACTTGATGAATATGCGAGTCGCTCCTGCTAATATCCTTGTCCGCTGAATTTAACTAAATGCACAATGAAGTTTATACTTCATTAGCGTCGCAAATTCGATAGAAGCAGAACGTGACGGTACTTTAAAAACGGGGGCGTATGATGAATCGGCACATTATTTCTACCTGCCTCCATTTGACGTTGCTTCGCGAAAATACCGAAAATCTGGAAACAAATGGGGGACTCGGGTAAAAGCTGTTCCCAACCAAAATTCAACACAACAAGTATACTCCGTTCACTTTTATAAATGAAATTCTGAGAGCTCCCTGTATTTTCATCTATAATTGTCTCGTATACGCCAATGAAAATAAGCAAAAGTTTGTTAAATTATCTAGCTATCATGATTACAATACTAGAAATAGAGAAGTTGTATGGAGAAGTAGTACCAGTAAATTCGCAACATCAACTCTTTATCAGTGTATAATTCTTTATAATAATTAGTAAACTACCTGAATCTGTTAAATCCTTGAACGACAAGAGTTTTCTTGGATCAGTGAAATAATTGTTACTTGGGAAGGTTTACTATAGTACCTATATACATATATATAAAAGAAAGATGTTGGTTACACCATTTATAACTCCAGATCGGATGGACTGTTTTTTATGAAACTTCGTTTAAGGATTCGTCTACGGTCTGGTTATTATAAAATACAATAAAACTGAAAAAACCGATGAAAATGAAAATTTCACATTTAGGAAATGCTTTTCCTTCTTTTGCATAAGGCCACTAGGTGTCGCTACAGTTGATGAATTATTCGTAGGTACTTTATTTGATATTACCGTGTAATGGAGTCCGATTTTCCGATCATGAAATCGGCCTTCATTTTAAATTATTTTTTTCGGATTTTTATTTCAAATTCCTGCATTTCATTTCCATTCGGAGTTGAACCGAGAGGATCGAATATGATCCGTTCGATATTGTTTTGCATGCAGAGAATCTAGTAAAAAGAGTCATAAGAACCACGTAGAATGTAGATAACGCCGTTTTTCTAGTTTATACGTACGATAAGCCAGATTCGAAGATGTTTTACCGGAGTACTTTTCTAGAAAAATAACATTTCTGCGCCTGTCATTTTTGCCCCACTCAGGGAGATTATAAAAGGCGATGTTCCCCTCATCTGGGACCCCATTATTCATTTTTGCTCCGGCCTAAATCGAATAGTATTTGCTTGCGTTTCCGAAATTTCCTTTCTTTTTGAGTCGAAAGTTTAACGAACGTAATTCCTGATTTTCTCTTTTCTTTACCGAGTGAAAAGTAGTGCGCTGAAACCGTAAGTACCGAGCCAATTCATTTCAGTCTCATTTTCCTGTATCTTCGTTGAGTCTATCAAAATAGCTGTTACGTCGAGATCCGTATTAAATCTTCCTTTATTCGTACAAGATTTCCTGAGTCTATAGTATGTTTATCTGAGTTAGTCAGTGCTCGATAATGTCTGAATCTTAGTGGCGAGTAGTCTCACTATCAGACTGGAGGGCTTATGCAAACCTATGCTATAGAACGTGGAGTCTAATTCCGTTTCGGTACCGATCTTTCGCGCCCCTTGTTCGGTGCGTCCTGTTTGACCATTTATATTTAACCTGGCCAAACCCGACCTTTCTAGACGTAAAACAAGCTAAGTAGACAATATAACCCTTTTGAGTTTCCGGACTGAAAGAATATCGGACAGACAGTGAGCACTATACATTTTCATATCCGTCCCACATTCTTTTCAACTGTAGATTTAAATTCTCCGTTTAATTCAATTTCCCCCCCCTTCTATTCTGGCTGACTCGTACCGTAAAATATTTCTTTTGAATAAATGCTCGCAGTCAGGCAAAACTGAATCACTTTTCTTTAACTGTGTATATTTGATATTTTCTGATTACTGCATATTTGATATATCTTGGGATTAACGTATATTTAATGTTTTATTGCTATTGGTGAATATTTGGTATTTTCTTATTATTGCATATTTGATATTTTCTTGACATTATTGCATTTGTATCACTGTTTCAATCTATTGAATAAATTGTGTGAATTGCTCTATTTTCGAGTTCTCAGTTATCGCTACCACCCTAGATACAACCGAACTCTGTCTCCGACTAAGCAGCTATCCTGGCAGGTTTGCTATTCTACCTTATAAGCAAAAAGAATAGCTGGCGCTCGAGGTAAGGTTTCCAAAAAGGGAAGAAAACCCTATTACAAAATGGCGCCCGAGCAGGGACCGCAAAAATAGAGTTTCTGTGCAAAATTTGCGCCCCGATTCTGACCGTATTCATTACCTGATACTGTGCATTTTTTTTCGTTCGAAATTGACTTTCTGAACTGAGTTGATTCCCGATTTATTCGGTAAGTGAAGTGAATACCATATATTGAGTTTTATGCCTGAACTGTGCAAACCCGCTGTTTCTGATATTTCTTTTTGAAAACTGTGTGAAATAAATACATTGTTCTGAGTTTGATTTGTTGCCATTGTTTTTTTGAACTGTTATGAAATATTGAATCTTTTCTGGTCTGATGAACATTGAACTTTCAGTACTGATCAGTTGTTTTTGATATTATTGGATTTCGTTGTTTAATTTTCTGTTACAGGAACCGTTAAAGGATTATTCCGAGGTAGGTGGTTTCGAATTTTTGTACTTAATACTGAAAGTTCTTCTTTTCTATTCTTTATCTGAACAATTATTGGTGAGTGAAATAAAGACAGATTTGGTGTTATTCCGGCTATATCATTTGTAACTGTTGCGGCATTTATATTTTTACTGTTACCTGTACGCATAAACAAATAATCCACAGTTCGTGAGTGACATAACCGGCAACTGTGAACATTTCTAACTGGACACAACTTTACGTGGAAAGACTTGACCGCAAGCAATAATCATGGATGTGAACCGGCTGCTGAGTGATGAGCTGACCTACGAACTTCAACTCCGAGGGCAAACGGTACCCAGCACAGTGATGACCAAACGAAGTTTGCTACGACAGGTTCTCCATTCGGATGCACCCTTACAATCTGGGGCATGGATGGATCCTGCTCAAGATATCGAGGTGTGCCAGGACAAGCTCACCGATTTAGTGGAGGCAATTCAGAACTTCAATCACGACAACGCCGCTAACGAGTATTCGCGCATTTTCACGAGGCTGAAACACATACAGGGAAGACTGAATTTTATTGACACAACTGAGGAGTCACAATTACAGGTGGTAAATCAGCTCAAAGGAGCCACCCTCAAGGCCTTGGATGCTTTACAGGCAGTTCACAAAGTCAGCAGTCAGCAACCGTCGTCGCAGCCGGAAGGAAGGTCTCTCCTGGATCTGGAGGTCCCACCGTCACCTGGGATGTCTCCAATTCAGCCACAGCGAGCAGCAAGGGTCGAGCCCTCCCTTATTGACCTGGGAGAAGACATCCCTCCACCGTCAGCTGGCAGGGTCTCACGAGCTCGCACACCTGAAAGAAATTCCATATCAGATCGAGTTATGAATGACACTAGACGGACATGTAGAAGCATACTACAGGAAATGCCGGCCATACCTACTTCTCAAGAGCCGCCTGCGATATCACGACCTGAGAGACTGACACCGGACCGCTGGGCGAACTCCACACGAGGGGTATCTTTCCCGGCAAATCTACCACCGAGAAACCCCCTAAGATCATTGGCACAAGGCAGTTACCGACCTGAGCCCGAAGCCCGACCTACATCACCACCGTTTGTCCCGCTGTACAAATGGTCGATTTCTTTTGATGGGACCCAGAGTGTCACCGACTTCATTGATGAAGTGGAGAGGCTGGCAGAATCACGGAAAGTACCCTTACGACAGGTGTTTGACTCTGTGTACGAACTTCTGAGGACAGATGCTCGGGATTGGTTCATCCCCAGGAGGGGAACGTTTCAGAACTGGGACGACTTCAAGGCCCAATTGAAGGACGCGTTCCTACCGGTGAATTATGAGGAAAATCTGTTGGAGGAAATAAAAAGGCGAATGCAGGGCCCAGACGAGAAACTTCTGCTCTACGTTACCAGGATGCAGAACCTGTTCCAGAAACTGTCAGGTATTCGACCGTCCGAGGAGGAACAGATCCGTCTGATTAGACAGAGGTTGCTACCGTCCCTACAGCAAGCCTTGGCCTTCCAAGAAACTAGGACTTACGATGAACTTCTTCGGAAAGGAAAAGTGTTCGAACTGGTCCAATGGCAGATGCACCAATACACCCGGCCACCCTCCAAACCAGGCCTCATTGATGAACCGCACCTGACCTACCACACCCAACAGCGAAATCGTTATCAGGCCAATTGTTCGCTGGACACCGAGAATCGAGTCCAACCAGCAACCGCAGCAGCCCATCCAAAACCTGCAGAGTCAGTTTCTCGGACACAAACATCACGTTCAGCATCAACAAGTAATACTTACAGTCAACCACAGTCGACCGCCACCCCCGCACACCGTCAGGCTGAGAATTCATCACCTCCGGACCGGACCGATCAACAGAGAGCCCGGAGAGTCTCCTTTCAGACCCAATGTTTCCGCTGTGGTGGATACGGCCACATGCGACGAGAGTGCCGGAGACCCCCGAAACTGTTTTGTTCTCGATGCCATAGGGAGAATATTCTCTCCAGAGACTGCCCGTGTTCGGAAAACTAAATGGAGGTATGAAATCGGGGTCAGCCATATCTCCGGAGACTTTGACTCCACTGACACCGTCCATCTGTAAAGAAAATCGTCCGTTAGTAGAGGTTCATGTGACAGGCGAGCCCTTCCGAGCATTAATGGATACAGGAGCCACCAAAAGCTTCTGCAGCCAGAAAGTTGCAGAATGCTTGGAAGAAAAAGGAATAAAGGGAGAGCCCATGGTTAACGAGTTTGTGGTGATCGCCAATGGCAAAACTACCGTCGTACCGAAACGCTACACAACTATGGTCCGGATAGACGATTATACCTTGGCCGACTTAAAATTCCTGTTGGTTCCTGACCTACCTGTAGACCTCATACTGGGAATGGACATACTCTCAAACTACAACTTCAACATCAACCTGAAAACAGCAGAATGCTATCTGGAAGGACAACCGATTTCTAAACCAATTCCTGTCTGTGAACCAACTCCTGAAGTAAATATCGCCGGTGAACACCTGTTAGAACTGACCAGCGAACAGAAGAAGAAACTAGATAAATTTCTTGACAGGGAACTGAAGGAATTTGAGGGATTACAAGGTACTACCGACTTGATCGAACATAAAATCAAATTGAAACCTGGCACTGAACCGATCAAACAACGATATCGTCCTCAAAATCCGAAAATGCAAGAAATTTTCAATCAGGAAGTAGACCGGATGTTGGCTGAGGAAGTCATCGAACCTTCAAAGTCGCCGTGGAGTTCACCTGTTGTACTGGTCAGAAAGAAAGATGGAAAATACCGGTTTTGCATTGATTTCCGTACAGTTAACCAAGTCTCCGTTAAAGATGCATATCCGTTACCTTACATTTCCGGAATTCTGGACAAACTTCGCAAGGCCAAATATATCTCTACACTGGATCTAAAACAGGGATACTGGCAAATACCACTAGCCAAGGAAAGCCGTCCGATTACAGCATTCACGGTTCCCGGAAGAGGGCTGTTTCAGTTCACCGTGATGCCTTTTGGTCTGCACGCAAGCCCAGCAACCTTCCAAAGATTTTTGGATACAGTGATTGGCCCAGAAATGGAACCGGACGCGTTTGCTTACCTCGACGACATCGTAATCCTAGGAGAAACTTTTGAAGAACATCTCAAAAATTTGAAAGAAGTATTCCGTCGACTAAGAGAGGCCAACCTCCGTCTGAATCCCGATAAGTGCGAATTTGTCCGCAAATCCTTGAAATATCTTGGACATGTCGTCACCTCCGATGGCATCTGCACCGATCCTGACAAAGTTTCCTCGATAGTGGCTTTTCCGATTCCAAAAACCGTCCGAGAATTGCGTCGATTTCTTGGAGTTGCCAGTTGGTACCGTCGTTTCATCGAAAACTTCTCCGAAGTAGTCTCGCCGTTGACTATGTTACTGCAGAAGAAACACCGATGGAAATGGGGAGAAGACCAGCACAAGGCCTTCGAAATCCTGAAACAAAAGCTCACTGAATCACCTATACTGGCTTGTCCGGATTTCACACAACCGTTCGTCCTACAAACAGACGCCAGTGACATGGGACTTGGAGGAGCCCTGACGCAAGTGATTGATGGAGATGAGAGAGTAATCGCCTATGTAAGCCGTACCTTAAACCCCGCAGAGAAAAATTACTCCGTCTCAGAAAAGGAATGCCTCGCTATAGTATTTTCAATAGAAAAACTACGGCCATACCTGGAGGGATTCCATTTCACCGTCATTTCCGATCACATGAGTCTGAAATGGTTAAATTCCATCAAATCACCGTCCGGAAGAATCGCTAGATGGGCAGTTTTTCTACAGCAATTCGACTTCGAAGTCCAATACCGGAAAGGATCCATGAACAAAGTTGCTGACAGTCTGTCCCGGAATCCATTGCCGTCCGTGGATTCGGTGTGTTTAACCAAGGTAGAAACAACCCCCTGCAAATGGTATAACAAGAAGTTACAGGAGGTGGAAAAAGATCCGGCAAATTTCCCTGATTATTCCTTAGAAAATGGAAAATTATTCAGGCATTTCTGGGACTCATCCGACTTCACTGAAGATGGATCCGGCCGACCCTGGAAACTCTGTATTCCTACTGACCAAAGAACTGAAATCCTGAAAGAAAACCACGATTCCGAATTAGCTGGTCACATGGGAATTGCCAAAACCATTTCTAGGATAGCCCGGAAGTACTACTGGCCAGGGATGTTTAGAGACGTTGCCAAATATGTAAGGAGCTGCCCTTCGTGCCAGAAGTTCAAAGTTTCGCAACAGAAAACTCCTGGGAAAATGCAACCACACCGAATGGCGGATGCGCCGTTCAAGGAAGTATCTACCGACATCGTGGGGCCATTGCCACGATCCAAAAAGGGAAATTCCTACATCGTTGTGATGCAAGACCGGTTTACAAAGTGGGTAGAATGCCGTCCGTTACGAAAAGCCACCGCCAAAACTGTTTACTCTGCCCTCTACGAACAAGTAGTTCTGAAATATGGCTGTCCAAAACTGGTGATATCCGACAATGGGGTACAATTTGACAGCCGATTATTCAAGAACAGTCTCCGCGAGTTGAACATAGCTCACCGTTTCACCCCTCCTTACACACCGCAATGTAACCCCGTAGAAAGGGCCAACCGTACATTGAAAACAATGGTAGCACAGTTCTGCGAAACCGATCAGCGAAACTGGGATGAGAAGATAGGAGAACTGACTTTTGCAATCAACACTGCCAAGCAAGAATCTACCGGATTCACACCTGCCTATTTGAATTATGGAAGAGAACTAGAAGTTCCAAGGGCGATTTATTCGACAAACCCCCATAATGAAGAAACCGGCCAGGAATCCAGCAGTCAGGAAGCAGGAAGAAGAGATATGACTCACCGTACTGATCAGCTCAAACATCTCCAGGAGGCATATGAGTTTGTCCGAACCAGGTTGTACCGTGCTTTCAATCAGCAGGCTCACAGTTACAATCTCCGCCGTAGAGATGCCCGTTACCATGTTGGAGATAGAGTTCTTCGCCGTGATCGTCCTCTCTCGTCTGCTGTCGACCATTTTGCTTCCAAACTTGCACCAAAGTTCGTCGGCCCATATACCGTGGTAAAAGTAATTTCCCCCGTTGTGTACGACCTGAAAGATGACGGTGGTAAAAGAGTGTCAAACATCCACATTAAAGACCTTAAGCCATATCATGAGTAAAACTGTAAGTAGTTATAAAATAACCGTTTCTGTGAGTATGTTTGACTACTGTATCTATAAATTTTCTGATTTGATTATAATTCTGTTCACTTACCACCCTCAGCTTCCAAGCCACCGGTACAGTCTGGTTTTCCTGTCATTATATGGGAGCCACCAAGCAGGCCAGCTCACCGTCTACTTCCGGCCAACAACACCAGAGTGGAAAACAGTCCAACGTCAGCAGAGATGGGGAAACCGCCATAGAAGCTGAGACCTGCAATACAGAAAACCGTCAGCACTAGTAGTACCCCCAAAACACCGTCACCTTAGAGAAGCCACAGCATTTTCCGGCCAACAACACCAGGTAATCGTTCAAAATAATTCATAAATTAATAATAACCTTTCAATAACGTTACCTGGTGGTGTTATCTCATCTTGATCTTTTCTCTACCGGGAAACAACTAACCCATTATATAAACTGTCTGAACTGTCATATTTTGCCTATGAATTGATATCTGTTTCACTCGTTAGACTACTAAACCTTCATCTGTAAAACATTCATCAAGGTACCTGTCTGGGCTAATACCGTTAAACGTAACATCATTACTTCTAAGTATTTCTAGTTCAGAATTATTAAATCAGTCTGTTAGTCCAGGAAGGTCAACCTATTGCACCGTTTCCATTCTGAATCAAGCATTATTGCATTAATAACTGATGATTAATTATTGTATTTTGTATGTTTTATGTACACAATTGTTCGCTGTTCACTGTCTGTGGAAATGAGGACTAGTCTATCGAGGGAAGTCCGCTAGAAAGAAACAAGAAAATGGGAGAAGTATCATCGAGATCAGATGGTTGGAACTAAATGAAATACCCACCTGTAACAGTCAACAATCCGCCTAGTACCTACATCGACGACCCATCAACTCGACCGATGCCAACATCTAGTGCGTCAGTTTTGGACGCCGACTCCATCGTCTATTCCACTGGATTAATTCATACCAATTCGGCGTGCCCTATTTCGAGTCCAACAACCAACAAAGTCAAGCCAAAATCTGAAAAGCACTAAGTCAAACCACATCGAAGAGGACTTGTAATTAAGTACTTACTGTGTAGGAGGTGTCTTCGACCAATTATTTTATTATTCCATCACCCTTCGCTGTACACATTTATTAATTCACGGTTTACTATTAACCAGAAAATGGAAATGTCAGCAAATAACCCAATTAACAAGGCAACCTGACAGGAAGGAACGAAATGGCGGCGACACATGCGCAGATATGAGATATGGGATATTGGAACTACCTTTGACTGGAGGGACAAAGATCTACGACCACAGACCACGCATAGAACATGGAGACGATAGATTGTAAATAATGTAAGCCTGATTGCGAGACAACCGCGTTGCTTTGTTCATTCAGATGGTCGGGAGCCGCGAAAATTCAAATTGTGATTGATTGAATTTTCTGTCCGTTGTTAGGGGAATGTAATGGAGTCCGATTTTCCGATCATGAAATCGGCCTTCATTTTAAATTATTTTTTTCGGATTTTTATTTCAAATTCCTGCATTTCATTTCCATTCGGAGTTGAACTGAGAGGATCGAATATGATCCGTTCGATATTGTTTTGCATGCAGAGAATCTAGTAAAAAGAGTCATAAGAACCACGTAGAATGTAGATAACGCCGTTTTTCTAGTTTATACGTACGATAAGCCAGATTCGAAGATGTTTTACCGGAGTACTTTTCTAGAAAAATAACATTTCTGCGCCTGTCATTTTTGCCCCACTCAGGGAGATTATAAAAGGCGATGTTCCCCTCATCTGGGACCCCATTATTCATTTTTGCTCCGGCCTAAATCGAATAGTATTTGCTTGCGTTTCCGAAATTTCCTTTCTTTTTGAGTCGAAAGTTTAACGAACGTAATTCCTGATTTTCTCTTTTCTTTACCGAGTGAAAAGTAGTGCACTGAAACCGTAAGTACCGAGCCAATTCATTTCAGTCTCATTTTCCTGTATCTTCGTTGAGTCTATCAAAATAGCTGTTACGTCGAGATCCGTATTAAATCTTCCTTTATTCGTACAAGATTTCCTGAGTCTATAGTATGTTTATCTGAGTTAGTCAGTGCTCGATAATGTCTGAATCTTAGTGGCGAGTAGTCTCACTATCAGACTGGAGGGCTTATGCAAACCTATGCTATAGAACGTGGAGTCTAATTCCGTTTCGGTACCGATCTTTCGCGCCCCTTGTTCGGTGCGTCCTGTTTGACCATTTATATTTAACCTGGCCAAACCCGACCTTTCTAGACGTAAAACAAGCTAAGTAGACAATATAACCCTTTTGAGTTTCCGGACTGAAAGAATATCGGACAGACAGTGAGCACTATACATTTTCATATCCGTCCCACATTCTTTTCAACTGTAGATTTAAATTCTCCGTTTAATTCAATTTCCCCCCCCTTCTATTCTGGCTGACTCGTACCGTAAAATATTTCTTTTGAATAAATGCTCGCAGTCAGGCAAAACTGAATCACTTTTCTTTAACTGTGTATATTTGATATTTTCTGATTACTGCATATTTGATATATCTTGGGATTAACGTATATTTAATGTTTTATTGCTATTGGTGAATATTTGGTATTTTCTTATTATTGCATATTTGATATTTTCTTGACATTATTGCATTTGTATCACTGTTTCAATCTATTGAATAAATTGTGTGAATTGCTCTATTTTCGAGTTCTCAGTTATCGCTACCACCCTAGATACAACCGAACTCTGTCTCCGACTAAGCAGCTATCCTGGCAGGTTTGCTATTCTACCTTATAAGCAAAAAGAATAGCTGGCGCTCGAGGTAAGGTTTCCAAAAAGGGAAGAAAACCCTATTACACCGCTTTTAGATGGCGTGACTGTGGTACATTACAAAATTAAAAAGTGGGTAAACATCTCAAGATAGCGGAACAGGGAATTTTTACCGAAATATCAATTAAATCGGATTTTGACGATCAGTTTCAGTTGTGAGTTGCCCATCTTCGTCTTTTCTCTTTATTTTTGAAATGTCTTTTAATTTCTGTTTGGGTAATAAATATATTTGCGGAAATAACTGAATCCAAAATTGCCCATAATTAGTAATTGACATATTATTTTAGTGTTTCTGTTTGCTCAGAGACAGTATTGTAAGTGACAATAATTTTGAAACGTTTGCTCTTCGGGGTTTCACTAATGATATTTGATATACTTACAATAATGTTTCATGGGTTGCCTAATCTGATCTGGTCGAATGATCATCAATAAATTTGAATGTGAGTTCAACACAACCGGCAGTGTTGATAATTTTTTTTTCTTGCATTTTTCACTCTGCCGTGTCGATCGTGCTATCGACTTCATTTGAACATCTCGATTTGCCTTCTTACAAGCTTGATATCGTCAACTAAATTGAACAAATTGAAGAATGATTGAACCCTAAAATTTTTGTTCATTTGCCGTACCTATTGTTCGAAAATAAGGAATTCACCTAATTTGGTCAACCTTTTAGGTAAGCATTGCATGTGATGATGGAAAGTTCAAATATACGTGTTTCAACCTTTTAGATTTTTTCAATAAAATAAAATAACATCTACCTGAATTTTCTCCGTCCCAGCCTCCCAGCACATGTTCTGTGTGACAGCTCATATCCATGGAAACATGAAAATCTCGCTGCTCCACCAACTGAGATGTTCACCCACTATTTTGAGCTTAGCAGCATAGCTAAGATGTCTAAAATAATGGTGTGAGCACTGACTAGATTCTGAGAATTTATCATGACTGATTTTCAAAACATTAAAAACAAAAAGTTATATGTTCAACAATTAGGTACCGCTTAAATAAAGAAAATTCTCTTCATGTGAATTACAATAATATTAAAATTTTGTATATTTTGAACTTTATTTTGCCTAATTTATCTCCTGCTTGAAAAATAGCAATGTTGAGTTTATACAACTTTAACGGTGGGTTTCACAAAGCGTAGGTAATCACCGGTGATCGGAGTTTGATCTAGAATCAACTCGATTTGACAGTTCAAAAATCAGAGAACCAAGCCGTTAATCTTAATCTCCGATCACCGGTGATTACGATTCATGAAATCCACCGTAAGTATAAGTTGGGCGAAACAAAGTTCGCCGGGCCAGCTAGTTAGATAATAATATGCGGTATTCAAATTTTTTTTTTTTTTATTATAAAAAAATGCTTCGATTACAAAGATCATTAGCATACGGAACAATTTAGGAAGTCATCTTAAACTAAGTGTGAAACAAAAAATACATGAGAATGAAAGACATTTTAAAACTTATCATAAATATCAATATCCTGCAGGAACTTAATGGTGTTTTTAAGGTCGTCATTCTCGTTGCCAAGTTGAGTTGAAAGGGATGGTTTCATTCTTGTTTTCTTCCTGTTGGTGGCGTATTTGGGGCACTCAATCAAAACATGTCTAACTGTCGTTCTGAGATTGCAGGTCTCACAGATAGGCGGAGTGTTTCTTGACAACAAATGTTCATGGGTTAGACGTGTGTGACCTAAACGAAGTCGTGAGATTTTGACCTGGTCATATCGATTCTGGGGAAGATACATGGTGCCCTTGGTGTTTGGTTTAACTTCTTTTAAGGAGGAAGGGTTCTCAGTCCATTGCCTATTCCATTTCTCTTGAAGTTTCGTCGAGATGCAGCGTTTAAGGTCTTGAGCAGTAACTAGGTGTAGAGTGGAGATTTCATTGTGGGAAGCAATTTTTGCAGCTTCGTCGGCTTTTTCATTGCCACAAATTCCAACATGCGATGGGGTAAACATTAGAGTCACAGAGATGTTTTTCAGAGATAGTTGCTGTCTCAATTTCTTTATTTGGTTCACTATGAAGTGTTCTGAGTAAAGATGGGAGATTATCTTAATGGAATTCAATGAGTCCGTGCAAATGCAGAAAGAGGCGTAATCGCTGTTAGATAATATGTAAACGAACGCTTGATGTATAGCTGACAGTTCACCAGTGAAGACTGTCGAATTTGCTATCGAGTAATGAAAGGTTTTTTGTGGAGTTACGACAGCTAAACCTACCATACCATTTTCTTCATTCAACGATGCGTCCGTATATAAAAATATGTGATCCTTGAGTTTTTCTCTCTCTATGTTGAAAATGTTTCTTATTATATCCGGAGGCGTATCAGCTTTACTTAATTCAGCAAGACTGGTGTTAGTTTGGAGCTTGTCTAGGGTCCAAGGAGGAAACGAAGTAAACATTAACGGGGGGGGTTTTGGAAAGGATATTTCATATTTTTCAAGTAGTTGAATGAGCCTGACGTTGTAGGGAGGTATGATATTATTGTCACTTTGATATTTAATAAGAGGACAATTCGAAGAAATCATTGACCTGTTATGATGATTCAGGACTTGAGATATATTTACTGCATAGTTGAGACATAAGAGATCCTTTCGGTATGATAGTGGCATTTCTCCTAATAAACAATGTAAGCTTGGTATCGGTGTTGTTGGGAATGCCCCGGAAATAATTCTCAATGCCTTATTCTCGATAATCTCCAGTTCTCGTAAATATGTCTTTCTAGCAGAAGAGTGGGCAATCATTCCATATTCAATTTTCGATCTTATTAAGCTCTTGTATATCTTCAGTAAGCTATAGGTGTCTGCTCCCCATTTTTGAGCACCTAATACTTTCAGCAGATTAATTATTTTGCTGCAGTCAACTTTCAAGGATTCGAAGTGTTTCCTCCAGTTCAGTTTCTCATCGAACCATACTCCAAGGAACTTGACGTTAGGTTTGAACTCTAGTTTCCTTCCAGCCAGGGACATCACCGGGTATATCACACTTCTACGAGAAAGCAAAAGACAGTTTGTTTTTTCCAATGAGAAATGAAAGCCTGTTCTTAGCGACCAATTGTAGAGAGTATCTATTGCCATTTGCAAAAGTTGTCGAAGAATTTCAGTGTTGTTCCCCTTTGCAAGTAATACTACATCATCTGCATAAATTAAGGCTTTAACTGGAAGTTTTATGTCTCTCAAGATGTTATTCAGTGCAATTAAAAACAATGTTGGACTCAGAACACTCCCCTGCGGAACTCCGTTTTTTTGTCTTCGTTGCGATGATAACTCTCCATTAATCTTCACTTTGAAAGTTCTATCTCCGAGGAAATTATCCACAAAAGCTAGCACATTTCCAGTTATTCCCATATCACTCAGAGCCGTCAATATATTGTGTCTCCAGGCCATTTCAAAGGCTTTATAGATATCAAAGAAAACAGCAAGAAGCATTTGTTTGTTTGCAAAAGCCTCGTGTACTTCCGATTCAATATTAAGGATGTTATCAGTGGTGGACCTGTGAGAACGAAAGCCGCTTTGACAAGGTTGGAGTTGGTTTGTTGTCTCTAAAAACCAATGCAATCTGTTGTTAATTATTCGTTCCAGAAGTTTACACATGGTACAGGTTAATGAGATAGGTCTATAAGATGTAATTTCGTGTTTCTTCTTATCATTTTTCAGAATCGGTAGTATGACTGCTTCAGACCAGGCCACTGGAAACGATCGATGAAGGAAGATTTGATTGTATATTTCCAATAGGAAGCACCTTGATTTCGTCGACAGATTCTTCAAAAAAGAATACGGGATTCCGTCCGGTCCAGGACTGGATTCGTTGCATTTCTCCAACGCGTGTTTCAACTCGTCCATGGTAATCGGGGAGTCCAAGGGGCTCTCGCAAGAGACAGGAACTATCGGTGACTCTTCTTCAATCCTCTTCTTGTGGCGTAGAAAAGAATCAGCAAAATTTGAATCATTCGAATTTTCATGATACAAGTCAGCGAATGCTTCAGCAATTTCATCATTCTCAATTAGTACTTCATCATTTACTCTGATATTGGATATTTGGTATGCAGTTTTGTTACCTCTGATGCTCCGGATTTTCTTCCATATTTCAGATGGTTTGGCTGTTGGGTTTAAGGATGATACAAATTTTTGCCAAGAGCATTTTTTGCTATTTTTTACTATGAATCGTGCCTTTGCACGTAATCTTTTGAATTGGATAAGGTTGTATTGTGTGTGGTTCTTTTTTAGGTTATATAGTGCTTTCTTACTCTCATTGATAGCTTCTTTGCATAAGTCATTCCACCAAGGAACTGTTCTTCGTTTACTTGGTAAAGTGATTTTTTTTATTGTTGTATTGGCGGCATCTAGTAGAAGATCTGTAAACTGGTTGATAACGCTAGACACTTCATCATTAGAGGAAATTGTGTCCAATTGTTCATCAATGTACTGAGAGTAGTTTGTCCAATTTGCAGAGTTTAAATTCCATTTCTCCAAACAGACATGAACATCCAGTTTTTGTGGTTGAAGAGTACTGAGGGCTAAAGGGAGATGATCACTTCCATATAGGTATTCAAATGGTGTCCATAGGAGTTTCACAGCGAGCTGCGGATCACAGAGTGTTAGATCAATAGCTGAGTATTCTCCTGTTTGACAGTTAAATCTCGTACCTGCACCGGAATTTAGTAAGACTAGGTTGTTATTATCAATGAAATTTTCAATAGTTTGTCCTCGGCTATCTGTTCTATCGGAACCCCAGATTGAATTATGGGCGTTGAAGTCACCAAGAACTATATACGAGGTGATGGGACAGAGTCGGACAGATCTTCGAGATCACTCAACGAGAAATCCAAGTTTGGAGGTATGTAGAGGTTCAGGATGTTAATTTTTGTTCTAAAATATTGAACAGCAACTGAGATTGCCTCGAAAGTATGTCCTATTGAAACTTGTTTAGCCGAAAATTTGTCTTTGACATAAATAGCCACTCCGCCACTGGCTCTATCAGATATTCTATTTCGAAAAAAACATTGGTATCCCCTAATTTCTTTATGATAGTCTTGTTTGAAGTTTGTTTCTTGAAGGCAAAATATGTCAGGGGAGGCTTCAGCAATAATTATTTGTAAATTTTCTAACTGGGTTTTGAGCCCATTTATATTCCATTGTAGGATGAAGGTCATTATTGTGAAAGAGAATAGTCGGACATGCTACCACCAGAGTCAGAATCAGTTGTGAGATTGGAGCTAGTTAAAGGGAGGTTCAGTTGAAGTTTAATTTTCTTTTGGAGTCTTGTTAACCGATTTTTGAGTGCTCTGTGCTGAACATTCGGATAGATATTTTTAAGCATTTCTAAAAGACCTGGCATATCCTTTGTGTAGTCCTGGGCGACACTCAGAGGATCATCAGATCCGAAGCTGTTTTGAAGGAAACTAAATACTTGATCGAAATTCAGGGGGTATTTTCCGGGGTTTTCTTCTAGGATTTCTCTAACTGGAGTGAGCTGATCAATTAGGGACTCGATTGTTTCAGGTTCTTTGTTCTTTAGTTTTTTATGTTTGTTGAATCTCCTTTCCTTTTGTTCCTTGTCACCCGGATTTTCAGGGGTAATGGGCGATGTAGGAGACGGAGGTCGTTTTATAGCTTTATGGGTTGTCGTTTCAGAAACAGATTTTATAATAAGCTTGTTTGATCCAGGCATTTTGAATGTAGTCGTATTGGGTTCGGAAATTTGGGGAGTCTCCATAGCAGCTACAATACTTCCTGGGTTGGCATGTTGCTCTTGTGGTGATTCGACTATTTTTTCTATCTGCTGTGGGGCTGATGGTTCGTTGCTAGATTCTGGACAGTTTTTTGCCAGATGACCTGCTTTATGACACGAAAAACATGTTATAGCATCATACGTGAGGAATATCCTGTACGGGGTATCGTCAAAGGTGATGTCGACGAATTGAGGTAATGATATGTCTTCGTTCGGTAGCACGTAAATTTGTCTGCGGAAACTGAGAATATGTGAAAAACCTTCTAAATCGATGCCAGCTCTCAAAAAATTCATAGGAGATGCGCAGACAAATCCTATTTTTTTAATTTCTTCCTCAAGCAATTGATGTGGAATAGAAAGTACCACATTTGATAAGATTATTCTTTTTGCGGGTGTAACTAGCCGCCTAATTCCTATTTGCTTTCCTTTGATGTCAATGATATTTTCTTGTGTCACTTTGTCTACCAAGTCTGTATTGCTTAAATATATACATATTCTATTATTAGAGATGCGAGATATGGCTAATATGTTCTGTGGTTCAACTAATTTTCCAATTGCAACAACATAATCAGTCTTTGTGAGCTCATCATCGTGATTCAAAATGATTGCTTGCTCTTTTTTAGGAAAATTCGAATTCTTGACGACTTGTGAAAATTTACGACTGTCTGTTGAGGATCTAGATGCGCCCCTGTACTCAGAGACCGACATCGCGAAGTTATCAGATAAACGTGTGTTTATCTGGATTCAAAAAACAGCGAGATATCAGGTGTAGCCAGATGTAAAGAAGGCGAACATTTTAAGCAATGTTCCTCAGCGGCCGGGAAAATAAATTCCGATATGTTTGAAATTTATTAATTACCTATGTAATTATTGCACTTCGAAGGTACTCACGGGCCAGAGGTACTAAATCCGGTTGTTAAGAGTTCCTTTAATCAATTTCTGCTATCACTCTCACTTTAAGAGTCTTTCGCCTTCAAAATAAGAAACATTTACCGCCAGATGGCAGTGCGAGTTCCCCGATCCTAACTCCGCCCGTTTTATAGCTTGACCATCATACTGCTGTCAGCCCACTGTACAGGACCGAATCATCGGTGCTTGTTCTCCCAAATTACAAACGAAATCTAATAAACCACGCCGGCCGAAATGCTCGAAACAAGATCAGATGTCATCAATGGAATATTTGTTGAAAGATTATTTGGGCTGTTTCCATTATCTGTAGATAATGTGAACTATGCCATCCTGTATTGTTGAGATTTTCTTGTACACAGTTGAGTTATTCCCGTTGTTCCCGTAATTTCTATAATTCCTGTTATTCCCATTGTTCTCGTTATTTCCGATAATCCGATGTTCCTATTATTCCCGTTATTCCTCTTACTCCTGTTGTTCCCGTTGCGAAAAAACCTTATTCCGTCATCTTAATGATGATAATGAGGATGATGAAGATAAAAATACAAAGAAATAGAAACAAACATTAAAACATTAATTTTTATACATATATTATATTGAATTATTCAGCTTCATCGAACAAATGTTGGGGCGCAGGGAACATAACAAGAAATGAAGAAATCCGACCCTGAACTATATATCTCACACTAGCTGTATAAATGCCCTCTCTTTCATTCACCAGTCAACTGGGAGGAGCTACCTGCGGGGCGTGTCATTTAAAAGAAATTCAATTCCATCTTGAAATCCATAATTGTTATTAACAATTGATTTTCACTAATCGACGGCTAAAACAAACCTTAATGACTTGTCTTTGAGAAAAATGGATATTTATCATTCCGAATAGAAAAATTCGAGGAAATAAATTTCGCGAAAACAACACATTTTTGTAATATCATTTACAAAAAAAACGGCTAATTATAAAAGAAAAATGAGATAGACATGTCATTAACTAAATGATAGACTTCAATACTGCAATGAAAAAACACAAAAATATTAGTTCGTTTTGATGGTGGAAATGTTGAAAAATAACCAAAAATGATGTTGAATGACCTTTTTATTCATTCAATACTCATAAAATATTTTTTTTATTATTTTTACCTTTATACACACAAACATCCCTTGATCTGTCAGAAAAATAAATCGTTTCTGACTCCCTTTTTTTCAGGGATGTAGACCCTTAAATCAATTTGGGATCATCCGAGAACACGTGTTAACCGTATGGCTTTGTGGAAACGAATACCAAATTTTCTATGTCGTTTCTTTTATTAATGGAATTTTCTTCTTGTTTTATTGATATCATCTCATCTAATAACCGTCTTTTCAAATTCGTTTGCCTACCTAATATTCCCACCGAGCCAGGATCGAAATTAAAGGAGTGGAGAAAACTTTTTAAATATTACAGGGTAACTTATGTTGAAAATCTAGGAGAGCAAATCAAGAATATATTTACCAAATTAAACATAAAAATTGCATTCAAATCTAACAATACTATTAAGAAACTTTTTACAAAAACTAAGACTGCAACAGTGCAACTCCAAAAGAATTACTCAGTAACATCATATATAAAATATCTTGTAACGATTGTTTTCTTTATTTTTGAAATGTTTTTGAATTTTTGTTTGGGTAATAAATATATTTGCGGAAATAACTGAATCAAAAATTGCCCATAATTAGTAATTGACATATTATTTTAGTGTTTTTGTTTCCACAGAGACACTACTGTAAGAGGCAATTTTGAAACGTTTGCTCATCGGGCTACCACTAACGATATACAATAATATTTCATGGGTTGCCTAATTTAATGGCATTCGACCATCAATGAATTTGAATGTGAGTTCAACACAACCGGCAATGTTGATAATTATTTTCTTGCTTTTTTCACTGTCGTCTCGATCGTGCTATCGATTTCATTTGAACATCTCGATTCGCCTTCTAACGAGTCAACTAAATTGAAAAAATTAAAGACAGATTGGACCCTAAAGTTCTTGGTAATGTTACGTATTTTTCGACATTAACGAATTCATCTAATTTGGTCAAACTTTTAGGTAATCATTGTATGTGATCATGAAATGTTTAAAAATACCTGTTTTCAACCTTTTAGATTTTTTCAATATCATAAAATAACATCTACTGGAATTTTTCATTTAACTCTTATGGGTGAACCTCCACATGTTCTGTGTGACAGCTCATTCTATGGAAACATGAAAATCTCGCTGCTCCACCAACTGAGATGTTAACCCATTATTTTGAGCTGAGCAGCAACGCTAAGATATCTAAAATAATGGTGTGAGCACTGATTAGATTTTGATGAACCAAAATTGACAATAATAGAGAAGTTTCGATTTTTTCACTCCAGGTAGCGCTTTTCACAAATTAGGACTGATTTTTATTAGTTATTCAAATATTTCTTATTAATTCTTCTGAACGGGCTGTGTGGTCGATAGTTCTTTCAAGCAATAATTTTTGTTCATATTCTTGACACTTTGTTCTATATTAGTTCTGAGGAAAGGTTTAATATGGCTTATTGGCTTATACTCCTGCTATTCATAGTCACAGAGCGACACAAATTTTTGGTAAGAATTGAGTTGTACGCATGCGTCAACTGAAAATTCGAAAATTGCTAGATATCGAGGATGAAAATAAGTCACTTAAATATTTTCAGTTCAATTCTAAAATATGAATAAACGAAATAAAGCGATTGAAACACTTCACATGAAATTGTGAGGGTATGAAGTATGAACTTTAATTTATCTACTGCTTGAAAAAATTGCAATAGTAAGTTCATAAAACTTTAACGGTGGGTTTCACAATGCGTAATCACTGGTGATCAGAGTTTGATGCTGAATCAACTCGATTTGACTGTTCAAAAATCAGAGAACCAAGCCGTTGATCTCCGATCAACGGTGATTACGATTTGTGAAATCCTGCACCGTAAGTAGATGAATATTTGTCAGATAGGCTTCAGAATTTGCTCTAAAATTGTTGAATATGTATATTTTTTATAGGTGTTAAAATTATCTTGCAATCATTGGCATGTCCTTTACATTGTAAAAATGTCTGACTGGAGGAATAAAGATTACAATAATTATTATTATAATCAGTTCTTTTATAAGGTTTAACTGTGACACAGGTTCCGTATAGTACTACTACATTTTCATACTGGAGTATTTCAAGTTTTCTGTGGGCTTATTTCTTGAGAATATTCAAAAGTGGGGAATTCCATAGGTCCGTCTGTTCTTTTAGAATTTTTTCTGTCGGGTTATTCGAGTACTTTTATTCTCTCTTCGTATAAACTATCCCAAAGTAACGGACGATTGTGTCAATTTTTCAGGAAAATTTCAACACTCGATTCTTGATTTCCGCACCAGAAAATACCATAACTGAATCTTCCAACCAGGTATATATACACATGAAATATTGCCAGTATTAACAGAGAAAACAGTTTCTTCAACATTCTCCGGGTTTTTGGAATTATTGAATTCACATAATATTTTCTCAAATTCATGTTCAATAAACATTTCGATAAAAACGTAATTACTACGACTTCTATGTAGAAACGTTGCTCATTCATCCGACAGAAAGATAGTTATAACCTATTATTCGCAAAATATACACAGTGAAATGTGTCAGAATTTCATGACCAATCGGGATACTTTATAAAAGCGAATCTGCGAATGGAGTATACACCTCGTATTTATTATAGGGCCGGTAAGTTCATTTAACTGTAAACTGTCCAATAGTGCTACAGAAATGGGGTTCGTAATAGTATATTCTAAAACAAGTTGCAGAATGGGCTCCTATTCCAATACGAATGCGAAATGAGTGTTGGAATTGCATTCTGCAACTAGTATTAGACGATATTTTCTCTATTTCAGTCAAATTTCGTGAAATACTGTTGTTGGAATTCAATGAAATATTCAGATTTTACATTCTAGTGACTTTTGTATTGTATCTTGGCAGTTGGTGACTGTTACGAAATTGACATTTCCAAATTGACGTTTGTTGAAAATTGATAGGATCGGCAGTCATTATTGACAACCACGAAACGAAAAATATAACTAAAAACAATGCTGTAATGAGTTCATTACAGCACTGTTTTTAGTACTGTTATGAACTCATTACGATACTGAAATAGAGAAACGTATTTTCAACTCTCAGTAGGAAAGCGTCAAGGGCGGATTTACGGGGGGGGTGGTACTGGGGGTAACTAACCCCCCCCCCCCCCCATTAGTATCGAAGACCTAAGAAAAAGGTGACGCACCAAAAAATATTTCATACATTTTGTACCTGATTTTATGGTTTTCAATCGATAACACCCCCCATGTTCGTTATTACCCCTCCCATGAAAAAGAGCTATATCCGCCCTTGGAAAGCGTGTGTGGTGAATTTGTATAAGCAAGTGATAATAATATTAATGCACTGATGAAATCTGATTTTTTATGTATTTATCCTATTACTGGGGAGATTTCGACACGAAGTTCAGCCAAAGGGAAATATTTCGCAGATAAGGATGTAAGTCTGCCAATTTCATGTTTTGGCGAAGACATCCTACAATAATATTTGACTGATCTCAATGTGAGTGAAAAGAAAGTTTTTTTTATATTCCGGCGGAAACCGAGTTTATTTGGTTCATATTATTCGTCTCTTCCAGAAGCCCTCGAAGCACACTATGTTTTTATTATCCCATTTTCATCTGATATAAGAAGACAGCGACATTAGCTTCCCTCTAGACACCACCGGAATATCCTCCAATAAAACTTTTTTCCTCTTTACCCAAAAACCAATATCCGAGAAGAAAACAAGCTCCGAAAAACTGTCGTATAAAAAACTGATTATCGGAATATATTTCGCGAATGTGAAATGCTCTTTTCCCCATCGAGACGCATGTGTAAAGCTCATTTCTATCTTGAATTACGAAACCCCCTTGTGGGTTGCTCGCTGCTCAACCCAAATACTTACCGCATTACATGCTCCCTAAATCCACCGTGTATTTGCTGAATAAATTTCCAAGGATTTCACCGAACAATTTCAGATTTGTGAACGGTGGTTCAGGCAGCTTCCCTGGAAAAGATTATTCTCGGATTGTTGGTATATTTAATATTCCGAATTTATGAATTCGTAATTCGTCCAAACTCGAGTCCGGATCGAATTTGTGAGATTTTTGGAGGTTTGTTACCTTCAATTCGATTTTCAATAACAATGAACATTTTTCCACTTGTTTCGTCATCTAAACAGAAACTCCACAATTCTCAAAATCTTGCCAATCACTTTATTTTATTTTTTTCATTCTTATTTTTCAATAAAAATGAAAATAATAACATTTTCGAATAGAGAATGGAGCGACCTTTCAAACGATGTATCTCAAGCTAAAACTTATAACCTATAATGAATTTTCCTATTTCATTTTGCTTTTCCCCGTAGAAAGATTCCTACAGAACTCCACTTGGTCAGACTCTCATTTTAGACAACATTTCCATGATGAATGGAAGCAACTAGAAATATTTAAAAGGTTGAAATAATGTTCTCGAAGTTGGATGGAGTTACAATTGGATTGTGAAAAGAGCAAAGCTGTGAAAACGATTCATTTTATGTTCCTTTCAAACAACAGGAGTGGAAGATCATTTGAGTTGGGATCTCTTGTTGTCATTAATTAATTTTCAGCTTTCATTTCACCTTGTTTCCTGTTCACTTATCTCCTTCCCCCTTTTTTATACACTTGAAATGGAGGTGAAAATTAAATAGAATAGCGGACTTTCATTGTGAATTCCAACATGAAAGTGTTGTTATAGTTCAAAGTGATTCACACCACTCATTATTTCATTTCTGCGTTGTTCTTTTTTGACATTTCACCAAATATACCTTTTTTTATTTTTCATGTCATTAATTTTTTTATCATTGATCATAAATTATTATATATTCTATTAAATAATTAAGTGGAATTCATAGAATATCTAGCTCTTGCATCCATTATAGATTCGTATTTCGATGTTAATGAAGCAGTAGAAGACTAACCGTGGCTCCATCTGATGGCGAAGTGATGAACAAACGCCAAAGTTGAGTTGGAAAAGTGATTTTCCTCACTTTTCATAACCTTCTTGACACTTTTAGTTTTGTCAAGGTCGATAACTCAATGGAAAATCTTAAAATATTCATGGGAAACTGAAAAAGTGACTCGTCAATGGGGATCCTGAGTTTCCTTAATTTTTTGATCCAAGTTACCTAGGAATTTGGCTCTATTCGCGACAAATCCTTATCTTTGAGAGCCGTCCATAGTTCTAATTTGCAAGAGTCTGCATTTCAATCGACTCGTCTTCAAAAATTTTTCGGTTTTCATTGAACCTAGCAGATTGAAATGCGAGGCAATATTACACCATCAGAAAAAATGTTGAAGTTCTTGAATAACTTTCCTGTTACAGGCGCGTATCCAGGGGGGGCTCTAGCCCCTCCCCCCCCCAAATATTCCAACTACTCCTTGTTCCTGAAATACATGGCGAAAACGAAAATGTTCACTTTTGGAAATGTTATTATTTCTAAGGCCAGGTATAAGATAGGACAAACATGAATACTGCTTATAATAGATATTTTTACATAGAAGTCAGTGCCCTATTTAAAATTTTTCTTGAGAGCACTGTTTTTAAGATTGGACACAAACTTGGTATTTTTCAAATATATCACCCTGTTCCTGTATATTTCAACGTCAAATTTTTGCAATTTTTTTTCTAAATACATTGATGTATCACAACCCAATCTTCAATAAGTTTTAACTTTAAAAATCAGAAAAATCCAAATTGATGTTTTTGGTACTAGGCCATGAATCCCACACATGCATAAAAGTTTAATATTCATAAAATGATGTTTTGTTTATTGAATTCAATAAAACTGATTCACAAACAGAGTCAAAACAAATCAATGATGATGGCTGACGGTGAAAACATGGAATTTCAAAATTTGAAAAATATTATATGAAAATATAAAATGTAATCTCATCATCTTTATTATAGATGAGCTCCGAGCCCCAACCAAAGAAGCATTCAGAAACTCACAAAGGAAATCCTTAATAATTTTAAATGTCGAATTGAAACTGTGTGTTTTATGTATAAGACAAAGTGGACGACAGTTTGAACAACTTCATTAGATTTATATGTTTATTTTTGGTTTATGTAATAAATTTCCTAATTTGAATCTTGTAATTACATCAGTTAATGTTAAATCTGTACCGATAATTTTTTTTGTTGACAACATCCTTAAGTTTATGTTGAAGAGTGATACTTTGGGTTGTGTTCGAAATATAATTGAATAAAAAAGTTTGAATCACATGGCGTTTCGAAAAAGTAATAATTGAATGCAGGTGTGAAAGAATTCATGGTCTACTATTAAAAAACAAACATAAATATGGATTTTTCTAATTTTTGAAGCTATAAATTATTGAAGATAAGGTTGTGATACATCAAGGTATTAAAAAAAAATTGCAAAAATGTGACGTTTAAATATACGGGGTATTCCATTTAAAAAATACCAAGTTTGTGCCCAATCTTAAAAACAGGGCTCTCAACATCTCTTATAAAGCGTTTTCATTTTTTTTTCTTATATCTTATATAGGGCCTAAGAAATAATTACATCTCCAAAAGTGAATATTCTCGTTTTCGCCCTGTATTTCAGGAACAAGAGTAGTTTGAATATTTCTGTTTGTGGCTTTGAAAGTTTTACAAAAAAGTGATACAGGGTCGCGATAACCGCATGTCTCTATCTTCAATAATAGCTGAGATACAGAGCAGTCTCAACCAAAATGGTACACACTGTACTTCCCGTGTTCCCGTAACAACGGCAGGATCAGAGCGCAGTTTTTCTCAAGACCTGGCTCAGAACCACTATGGCAGAAAACCGCTTGAACGGATTAGCTCCAATGCACATAAATTACGAGAGAGTCATAGATACAGAAATGGTTGTGACCAGATTTGCTAATGCTGGCGCTTGGAAATTTTATTTAATAACTAAAAACTAATAAACCTTTGGATGATTCAATATTTTTTTTCAAAGATTCATATTTACAAGAAATAATTTTTATTCAGTAACTGAAAACTAGTCAACTGCATGCTTTAATATTTTTTTATTTGTTTTTTATCATTTCTCATAGTTAAAAGACATAACTGTTTTTGTTACAGTTTATCCAGTGAAAGGATAAAAGCTGAGCCCCCCCCCCCCAAAATACCTTTCTGGGTACGCGCCTGTTCTGTTATATTATGTTAGACTTCCTCACAAGGGCGTACCCAGGATTTCAGCTAGAGGGGGGCAGCTCATAGCTGAGAAGATGGTCGGTCGGGTATAATGAAACAAAAAATCATCAAAATTGACTAGATATATATATAGTTATTAATTGTCATTGTCACCTCCAAAATATAAACTCAACAAGCGTTGTCACCTCATATATAACGCTGTCACCTCCGAAATCGGAGGTCACAACGTTTTGCCTTGTTTCTTAGATTGTTAGACTCAGGAGACTTCATGGATCAACATATCAAAAAATCGTTTTGATATTTATATACATATCCATATTTATGTACTGTACAATCTTTTAGTTCAGCTATATACCACCAGCGCTAATGCGCCGTCTTATATATGGAGGAATGAAACCAAGGGACGTTCAGTTCGTTGTCACCTCCGTAAATGGCAACACTATAAGCCATACTCGTACGGAGCAGGTGCACTGAGGAATGCATAAAAAAGTGTTTGACTCAAATCAACATCTCGTTGATGTAAAATTAATCGTTTGTGGAAAGTTCGGACGTCGATATTTCTGACCCGACTATGGGATAACTAAAAACGTCTAAACAGAAAATTTTGAATTTTATGTAATTGTTGTTTTTAGCTTCATAAGGTTCTTTCTGTATTTTATTTTTCAAGATTACCAGAGTTTGTCTATGAATTAAAAAAAAAAGTTTGCATACCAGATTTCATTGAAATAAACTAGTACGACTGAATACAATATAAATTTTCCTCGGAACTGAATTACGAGCCGGTTTTCTAGTGACGTTTGCTATTTTTTTACCTACTCAAATTGAGTTTTTCAGTTCTTCGGGCCTAATGAACTCATCCCAAATAAGAATTATAAATTGCACCAATATTCAGACGGTAGATGGACTGGAGCTCCGTCGTCAAAATTTTCTGAAATGGTACATCTTTTCTCCATTTCGTCGAATTTTGAAAAATAAAGATAAGACATTGTGACTGATTGCATTCATAGTTGCCTTTCAAGATAAATTGCGAACATTTCTCCACAGGAACAGTTTCAAGAGAATGGTGAAAGGTGGAATCACCCTTCATATACATATTCCTTGAAAACAGTTGGAGACTTCCAAAAATGGGAACTTAATGATGAATTCTATTCTTATGTTGATCATAACATAAGCTTTAGGTTTGCCTTTCGAGAGCATAATAACTTCGGAAAAAAAAAGATTCGATATTCATGAAGCGGGTTTGGAAGTTGATTGCGTAGATCCAAATAATACTTGGTTAAATTACACTCAATGATTCAGCAGATGCGAAATGTTAATGTCACAATATATTCAAGATTTCAGATTCAATCAAACTGATATCTGGTATCTTGGAATGAATATGTTGACTCAATAGTTTAGCAAAATTTCACACGAACTTGACGAATAGGTTAGGTATGAAAATGAAATTTCTGAATTTTTTCAGCTTTCTTATAATACGATCGCTTCACAGAATTTCGCATCATTTCCTTTGAGGTATATACTTTTCAGTAAATTTAAATTCGATCGTATTTTAGAGTAATTGATTGAATGATAATGGATGTAACTCGAAAACAGTCGAGTAGATTTCGTTCGAGAGAGAGTCTCAACATCTGGACCCCATAGCGCACAAGAAAATTTCTAGTCTTTTTATTTCCCACTGCCAGGAAAATTAACATTTATTTTATCTTCAAGGGGGGGGGGCAGCTGCCCCCCCCTGCCCCCCCTGGGTACGCCCATGCTTCCTCACGGTTTTACCTGGGTATTGATCCCGATCTTTAACTAACGGTCACTGTAATGCCGATGGCCTACTTTACCGCCATCTATCGATAAATTTACGGTGGTGATAAAAATGTACTTATTTACTCGCTACGCTATTGAACTATTTCAGTTATTAAGTTGAAAATTGAGCTTTTTAATATTGAAATTTATTTCTTTATGAAAAAATAGTATCAATAAGACCTAGAAAAACTGAAGTAAGAGAAAAAAATAAAAAACATATGGGTTGTGAACATTACTAAGAAAATTATCGAGAAAATTGAAGAGTGGTGAAATCATGTGGAAAACATCATGTTTTAGATACTACTCAATATAAGGAATCTAAATTTCAGCTTTGGACGTCAACTTATGAACCATCCTGTATCACGTATGCTTCACAACTATCACATAAATATGTTGGTGTGTAGACATTTCAATTGCCTCTACCTTCTTCTTATTATAACTGAGGAACGAAAATGTTATCCTTCTCATAGAAGGAAATGAAATTATACAGGGCGTTTCTGAATTCTAATTGATGCGAACATTTCAAAGGGTTATTCCTTGTTCAAAACAAGTTTGTTCCTGAGTTTAAATCAAAAGATGATTCCTTGTTAAGGGGAGGTGCTACACGTCCGAGCTCCCTTCAAAAATTGGGCTTTCTATTTCCATGAAAAGCGAGCAATACACATTCTAGAGGAATGATTAAGCTTAAATTTAAAAAAAAAATTGTTGGTCTACGCCGCATACGAACAGAGATATCATGGAAATAAAAAGCCCAATTTTTGAAGGGAGCTCACGAGCTCGGACGTCTACCATTTCCCCTTAACGTTTGACCCAGCATTTATATAACAAACTACTCCTTATTTTGAACGAGGAATCACCCTTCGAAATATTTCGCATCAATTCAGGAACACACAACATGCGTTGAAATCCATAGCAGAGACCTATTTTTCAACATGGAAATAGGAGGAATACAGCAAATCACATCAAGAGAATACATTTTATTAGACATCGAACTAAGAGCAGATCAGATCAGAGAGAAAAACTGTTTGCTTTTATGAGATAGACTTTGAAGCAATTAACATTCAATGGTTATCCACAATAAACACTACTTAATTATTAAACACCTATACATATAGATTGTTCATATCAATATACCACGATGGTCTGGCACTTCATTTAAATGTTTTATCCATTTTAGAGAGTAATAAGACTTTGCAGAAATCATATTTCGTAAGATTACATGTTCTTACAGTTGGGGACATTCATTCACATATACCGTGAATATTTACTGACCTAGCAGTACGGGAGGTATTCTGCAAATTCCCGATCTGATTTTCCTCAGCTGGGCTGAGTCAGTCCCTGGCTCCGAACAGCTTTCGAAGGCACGGATTCAGCGGGGCTCAACTGATAAAAAGCAATAGGGCCGTCGCTGATTTCCAAAATACCCCAGTAACTTAATTCAAGGCTCCAGATGAAAACGTTCGCAGAGAAGAGTGCATTTATACGGTCCGTCTTCATAAGGAGCGTTGATCTAATTAAATCTAACACTGTCGGTTATTCAGTAATCGCTCCATTTTGTAAGAGAATACTGAGCGTCTTTCCTTAATTATGGGGCCTTTTACTTAAAATTACTAGTAGTAAACACTTAAAGCTATGCAACTCTTTAGAACCCTTACACAAAATGTTCGTTTCTTGTATGGGTTGTAAACAGGGTTTTATGCTCGTGGTCCTTGTTCATAGCCAGGTCGTTGCCAGATATAATCAAATTTATTATATTCTTCTGAATAACACTAACTACATTATTTCATAATATTAGATTAGAGTACGCGGTTGCCTTTTTTTGCAGCAACGGGAAGTCTTTCTCCGAAGAGGTAGGGGTTCAATGAGTTGTCCTGAAAAATAAAACACACATCACTCGTCTATGCATAAACTATAGCTGTTCAAAATTCATACTTTCTATTTCATTATACACAAAATGTTCTACTGCGAATGGTGCCGTAACAAAAAAGAACAGGTCTATACATTCTTTATACCTGCTCAGTTAGAACACATCTCTGCCACCTGTCGCAACGTTTATACACGGCTTAGCTCGCAGCCCTTAATAGATACCTATGCAGGGTGTTTCATTGGTAAATGAACATACGGTAACCTGAGCTAGAGCTACCCTAGGCGAGTCCAATAAACCGATATATGATAGGTCTAATCAATTCCATAACCGAGATACAGGATGGTTTATGTATTCACCAAAAATTTCAATTCCTCATAACTTTTGAACCAACCAGCATAGTCGGTTGATATTTGGAACGTATGATTCACTTCTACAGTTCGATCGATTTACTTTTGAATTTCCAAAAAATTCCAGGTCCGCATTTGAAAAATATGGGACTTCTTCCAAGCTGAGATTCAACACCCTGTATATTGAAATTTTGGGATTTGATTGAGATATTTGAAAAGAGCAGAAAATTTTCAATGGGGTTCAGTAGATTTCATTGTCCGCACGTCATTTTGCTCAAAGAGAGCTTCAGGGAAAGATCCAATTGAATATTGGAATTCCACAAAATTCTCAGAAAAATCGTACATTATGATCAAATTGAATTTTTTTTGTCTCACTAATTGCACATTCGAAGTTCATAATATTCTGAGGAATCATTTGGAGTTATTTCCGGAAAAACATTATTCATCGAGAAAAATTTATTTGAAGTCAACAAAGATGAATAAATAAATAAAGAAACATAAAAACTCAACGTGCATTACAGAAGGTTCTCGAAAGTACCACCATTTTGGTCATACACATTCTTGCCATTTTCCAAATGTCCGATACTCTTTTTGATCTTGTCTGGATTATTACGAATTTCATTGCAGGCGACTTCGATACGTCGCATGAGGATATCCTCACTTCCTATTTCAGATGAATAAACTGAACATTTCAAATAACCCCAAATGAAATAATCAACAGGATTGAAATCTGGTGACCTAGCGGGCCAGGCATGCGGTCCACCTCTGCCTGTCCACATATTTGGAAAGTTCTGATCCAAAAATTGTCTGACCATTACTCTAAAATGGGGTGGAGCTCTATCATGCTGAAAATGCAATGTCCGTACCTTCGAGTAATACAGGAAGATGATTTCGGAGGAAATCTAAGTAAAGATCACCCGTGTTATCTTTTCTGTCTATATTTCTTCTCTTTTATACGAATATTATCGAATTCTAGTAGGAAGCTCTTTGTTCGTCGGAACTGTCAATGATCTCGTTTATTTCTCGTTTACATGGCAACATACATCAAAATAATATACAGTGAGATTACAAATCAATAATCATTTCTAATAAAATATTTAACATTCTTCCCCCCAAACAAAAATGTTAACTTAGTCTACATAATTTGGAAACTGGTTCTTCAGCTTTTTTAGCATTTTCTTTTTTTATCGTACACCATCTTATGTTTTTTCTTCTTTTTAACTATTTTCATAGGGGCATAGTCTTCTTCCTCGTCATTGTCACTCATATTTTTTTTCTTCTCTTCCAGTTAGGTTTCTTCCTCATTGAAAGTGGAATGTCTTCCTCATCTTCCTAAGAGTTGATCATTTTTCTTTTACTGATTGACTTACGAGCAGACAGAGGAATGTCTTCTTCTAATTCTTCTTCAAGTTCTTCTTCAACATCAGGCTTCCCCTCACCATCTTCTTCGGAAGCTGGCTCACATTTACTAAACTGTGACATGATATAATCACAGCTGCTAGCTTGAGAGAGATTCACACCATGTCCATCTTCTTGAGAATCAGGTTCATTTTTGATATAAAACATGATATCAACATCTTCCTTTATACTCAATTTAAAATAATCTTCATCGACTATGGAATCATTGTTAACTGAGTCATCTGCTGCAGAATCAGGATCTCTCTTTAGTTGGAAAACATCTTCCTTTGGTTCCTTTATTTTTTCCTGTTTTTTTATCTTCTCCTTATCTGCAGAGCTCGAATGTTTATCCTTATTCTTATCACGATTTTTGTCTTTTGAGCTGCTATGTCTGGACTGGTCCTCATCATTTTTCTTATTTTCGTCATTTGATGAGCTGTGCTTGCTCCTATCCCCATCCATCTCCGTTTCTTCGTGTTTTTCAAAATTTTCATAAGATACATTATCAATCCATTTTTGTACTCGACTATGTTTGAATTGACTGTCAGCTTCATCAAAATTAATGTTAGATTTTTCTTCAAAGGATTCAGATTCGTCTGATACCATAACATTTTTCAACTCCAATTCTAACATTATTTTACGCTGCATTCTTTCTAGTCGTTGTATCTTAATTTTTTCTATTTCTTCTTCTATCTTTTCCAATTTTTCATATGCTTCGATTTCTGCTTGTATTTTCATTATTCTTACAGAGTTCTTTGGTGTAGATTTCTTGCTGTCTTCTTTCTTGAATTTATCGGATCCCATTTCCAAGTTCTCTCTTGACTTGGGATTTTCTTCTGTCTTCTTGACATCTGTCGTCAGTTTCTTCCCGGACCTGAGAACTTTGGAAATACTTCCTTCAGCGGACATTTTCTCTTCTCTGATTCAATTCAAAACTCTTGAAGGACCAATGTTATCTTTTCTGTCTATATTTCTTCTCTTTTATACGAATATTATCGAATTCTAGTAGGAAGCTCTTTGTTCGTCGGAACTGTCAATGATCTCGTTTATTTCTCGTTTACATGGCAACATACATCAAAATAATATACAGTGAGATTACAAATCAATAATCATTTCTAATAAAATATTTAACAACCCGTAAGCCATCTTGGTAGGACCTGTGGTCCAATCAATCGATTTTTATAAACGCCACACCATAGGTTTTTTGAAAATTTGTATTGGGATTTCGTATGCCTGACCGCATACGGATTCTCTTCAGCCCGTTCATGCGAATTCCTCATATTGAAGACCCCATCCCTCGTGAATATGGTGGACCGCATGCCTGGCCCACAAGGTCACCAGATTTCAATCCTGTTGATTATTTCATTCGGGGTTATTTGAAATGTTCAGTATATTCATCTGAAATAGGAAGTGAGGATATCCTCATGCGACGTATCGAAGTCGCCTGCAATGGAATTCGTAATAATCCAGATATGATCAAAAAAAGTATCAGACATATTTGAATGAGGGCAAGAATGTGTATTGAACAAAATGATGGTACTTTCGAGCACCTTCTGTAATTCACGTTGAGTTTTTATGTTTCTTCAGTTATTTATTCATCTTTGTTGACTTCAAATAAATTTTTCTCGATGAATATTGTTTTTCCGGAAATGACTCCAAATGATTCCTCAGAATATGATGAAATTCGAATGTGCAATTAGTTGGACAAAAAAATATAATTTGATCATAATGTACGATTTTTCTGAGAATTTTGTGGAAATCCAATATTCAATTGGATCTTTCCCTGGAGCTCTCTTTGAGCAAAATGACGTGCGGGACAATGGAACTACTGAACCCCATTGAAAATTTTCTGCTTTTTTCAAATATCTCAATCAAATCCCAAAATTTCAATATACAGGGTGTTGAATCGCAGCTTGGAAGAAGTCCCATATTTTTCAAATACGGACCTGGAATTTCTTGGAAATTCAAAAGTAAACTGATCGACCTGTAGAAGTGAATCGTACGTTCCAAATATCAACCGACTATACTGGTTGGTTCAAAAGTTATGAGGAATGGAAATTTTTGGTGAATACATAAACCACCCTGTATCTCGGTTATGGAATTGATTAGACCTATCATATATCGGTTTTTTGGACTCGCCTAGGGTAGCTCTAGGTCAGGTTACCGTATGTTCATTTACCAATGAAACACCCTGTATACCGTCGTCGGCCCTAAAAGTGAATTCGCCAGGACTTCACCCGGAAACACACGAATACAGGCAGCCAGCAGATACATCTCTTTAGGTCAGAACAACCGTGAGTATCATTCTCACAGTGTTTACTTTGTGGTATTTATTTTCTATTCTCTACATCCATTTTATTCTGCAATTCTCGTGGTGATAAGACTTGGTACAGGGGTCCATGTCTTCTCCCCAAGAGAGCTCCTGTATATTATCTACCAACTATCTAGAGAAACCATTGCAGGAGTTAAGGGATTTCACGACCATATAGAAATAGAGAATTTTTCATAATTATTATGAGGAAAAATCGATCTTTTTTTTTAACTTCAAAACACTGAATCTTTGAAATGAAGCGTTCATGTTTATAGGAGAGTTTTGTCTTGAAATCGACTGTTTAGGTCCTGCAAGTACAGTGTTGGCCACCCTGTATTTGAGGAGTCTGGTCATGCTCAGAAACCAACAAAATAATCTGGGATTTTATTGTTGAATTGAATGCAAAGTAACATGGTTATTGGGACAATTTCGAAGCGATACAATTTTGGATGAATAAAATTGTTTTATGTTTCATTGTCTGATTCCCAATTCACTGCTCCAACCTAACCTGAGCCAGCATTACCTCACCTAATCTGACTTCACCTAATCTAACCTTACCTAACCTTACCTAACCTAACCTAACCTAATCAAACCTCACCAAACCTAACCTATCCTAACGTAATCTAACCTAACCTAACCTATCCTAACGTAATCTGACCTAACCTAACCTATCCTAAGGTAATCTAACCGAACCTAACCTAAACCAACCTAACCTAACATCGATACTACAGAACGAAATGGGGTAAAATTTTACAGGAAATGGATTAAATCACCTGCATCTGCTGTCGCACAAAATGGTTGAATTCAAAATCACTGAAGTCATCCATTGTGTCATCCAGAAAAGGGTCTCTGTTGTTCGGACAGTCAAACATGTGCTCTGCATCGCACATACAGTCTTGAACTTCTTGGTAACGTCTACTGAAGGCAGCTGTATTCTCGAAATTCTCCATGCAACCTTCCTCAGCTAGAAAATTCCATACAAAAATAAACAGTACGAAAACTGATATCTTTTCGGTATATTTAACCTTGAGGCTTCTTTACTCACCGCCAAATCCAACTGGACAAGGGTTTGGAGGGTTGCAATACGCCGGCAGGGAGCTCTTGGTTTTTGTTGCGCTTATCTGGGCTGGATGTTGCTTCTGATCACCAACTCCCCCAGAGCCGTCTCCGGGAAACTTAGAGCTCCACAGGCTGCTATGCTTCAAGTACTCCTGATCCCTGATGCTTGGATGAAGTGGGGCGTCCCCCAAATCATAGTCCAAGGGATCGTATCTTTCCTCTTCCAGGGACCTGGCGCCTAAGGGGTTGGGATTTGCGATGTCCAGATAGGAGAGATCGTTTTCTCTCTGTATTCTGTCGGCCAGCTGCTCCAGGAACAGTTCGGGGAGGATGTCATTCTGGAAATTGTGTGAGAATATTGTTTTATGATTAAGGGGATGGTCCCACAGACTAAGAATATGAATGGACCAAAAATTGGCACCAAATGAAAGATGTATCGGTTTTGATCGATAGGAGAGATTCCTTGCATACTTTCAAGAAAAAAGTCATATAAACATGGGACCTCAAACGTTTAGTTTTCGAGATACATGGTGTACTAGGTGTATAAGCCATGCCATGTTAGATCACCAGTCTTAAATACACTGCGCAAAAAAATTAACGCACATTATGGAAATCTCAAATTTATTCTACAACTGAAGGTGTTCTCAATGATAATTATTTTTATCAGAATTATGCATGCATATGTTATCCACTTTCAACGTTTTTCTTCAATACAGATGTTTTCTCCCAGCAGGAATAAAAAAAGATGATATTATCAGATTTTGAATGTATTGGCTCCATTCTAAAATCAGTTCTTCTCGTTCAATTCTAGTGATCAATAGTTTTTCTTTCGTTTGATTTTCTACACTCGAACGCTATGCAACGCGAAACACGCAATTTGACCCAAGAGGAATGTGCCCAAGCAGTAGTTTTGCGAGAAGAAGGGTAGACATACACAATAATTGCAGAAAGGTTTGGAGTTTCCCATACAAGTGTGTCCAGAATGTTGCAGCGATTCAGGGAGACAGGTATGAATGTCCGAAGACCAGGACAGGGTAGACCACGGGTAACAACTGCCATTCAAGAACGTTACTTGAGAGTTTCTTCGTTGAGACAACGGTTTGCAACCGCTCGCCTCCTTCAAAATCAGCTTGAGCAAACTCATGAGGTGCAAATTAGCACTCAGACAATAAGAAATCGCCTCAGAGAATATGATTTAAGGTCTCGTGTCGCGGCAAGAGGCCCAGCTCTCACCCCAGCCCATCGAAGGGCGCGTTTGGATTTTGCGAGAGAGCATATCCATTGGGAAGAGGCTGATTGGGAAAGAGTTCTCATCACAGATGAGTCTAGATTCTGTCTCTACCATTGTGATCGACGTTCCCTTGTATTCAGACGTCCACATGAAAGATATGCTCAGGGCAATTTCCTGAATACCACTGGTTTCGGGGGAGGATCGATTATGGTATGGGGTGGAATATCTTTGACTGCTCGCACAGACCTAGTGGTCGTTGATAATGGAGCTATGAATGCTGATAAGTATATAAGGAATATTCTTGAAGAGCATGTAGTGCCATTTGCCCCATACATTGGTGAAAATTTCATTTTTATGGACGATAATATCAGACCCCATCGTGCGCGCATCGTTCAGGAGTACCTTGAAGAGGTTGAAGTCTCTCGAATAAAATGGCCAGCAAGAAGTCCAGATCTCAATCCGATTGAGCAGGTTTGGGACAACCTCAATAGAAGGCTGAGAAGTTCAGAAAATCATCCAGCTACTCTTAATGACTTAGGAATCCAACTCGGAGAAATCTGGGAAGGATTAGATCAGAACATTTAAAGATCACTCATTTTCAGTATGAACCGTCGTTGCCGAGCTGTAATTAAAGCAAGGGGTGGAAATACCAAGTATTAAATCACTTATCAGCATTTCAGTATTTTGAAAATTGTTAATTTCTCTTCTTTCACATAAGATTCGATGAAATCCTGAATTTTTCTTCCATTTAATGTGTTTTGTTTCGTTCAAAACCTTCCCGAGAGAACATAAAAAATAAGTTATAAGGTGAATGTAGAGTTAACTTTCATTAAAATTGAGAATTTCAGAATGTGCGTTAATTTTTTTGCGCAGTGTAATTTGAATTTCTTTGTACACTGGATTTATATGTCAGTTTTGATTTTTCTGAGGGTTTCGAGAGAATCGTTCGAAATATTTTTTTCTCGAAATCTATTGCAGATACGACAAAATTACAAGTGACCATAAGGTTTGGTATAACAACAAATATTCCTTTTCCAATTTTGCAAACTTACAGTGGCTGGCCAAAAAAAAGTTATGGAGGAAAACAAAAAACAAAGTTCCAGAAAAAATATCTCCCTGTAGATTTGCAATCGAAATTGACACGTCGCATGGTTTAACCCTAAATTGTATTGTCTATGCCAAATTTCAGATTTGAGGTATAATCTAACTGAGGAACAATATACAGGCAGAACATTATGGCATTATTGATATCTCGTCTCCATCACGCCAACGCTTTCATGTTTTTAGATATCGCTTCCGTATTAATGCCATTCAAATTTTCATCACAACGTGTAATTATGACCAAGTATTCCCTTCTTAATTGAGGTGTCAGCGCTGTGCTGATTAGATATGCGAACAGTGATAAATTATTTAACGTTTCTCTAAAGCTCGTTACCGAAAGCAGAGAGGCTGCTTCACAGTCTAGTTGGCGTTACGATAGGGACGACAATAAAGGCGTTGATTGAATGTGTGGGAACGAGTCAATATTCAGCTTTGGCTATGACGTATTCAAGCTATATGAAAAAGTTGTTCTAGATCACGTAAACATAGCCAAATAAAGTTCTAACGAATTATTGACTGATTCTGTCAATATAATATTGACAAAATCTTCTATCCGTTGGATTCGTGCATGCGAATCTTCCTACTAGGTGGAACTACTAACAAAGTGATTGAACGATTTCTCAAAAGCTCCCGACTTTGTGTAGCTATTTTTTTGTTATGTCTCATAAAGACTTACCTTTTCAACATATGCGGAGGCACATGTTAAATACAGGAGTAAAAGGTTCAACATCATAGCGCTCAGTTCAAAGACCTGCAAGAGAAAAATAAATCCTAAATATTGTATTATATGCCTGGGTTGAGAATTGAGCTAAACTAGAGATGCTTATAGCTCCCAAGATTGTAAAGTGAGGGGTCATGATGGACTTCTAAACCATTTAAGCCTGGAGTTCAATTTCTGTCTCTCCATTCAAACCAAGATTCAAAATATAGAATCGAGTGATAGAACTTTCGATAGGGATAACTGTGATTTGACAGAGGGTAGAAGTCTTGTTGTTTCGATATTTCTGTTCAGTGAGCATTGACAAATTATCATGGAAACTGGAAAGACTCACGCCACAAAAATGTTTACAAACTGTGGAAATATTTTTTTCAAAATTTCGCCAAACTTACAGAGCACTCCGTGAAATCTGTGGTTTACATAATTGTCCATCAGAGCAGCTTATTCGTCGAGCTATCGATAGATTTCGGAAACATTTTCTCTACTCGATGCAAAAACAATAACAAGACAGAGAACTGTACGTGCAGAGGAAAATATCGCTGCTGTAAGTTAAGGTGTTAATGAAGATCCAGATTTGTCTATACGTCGACGTTCGCAACAAGTGGGACTCTGTGCATCCACCACATGGAAAATACACCCATACAAGATCCAACTGGTTCAAGAACTAAAGCCACTGAACCTTAATAAGAGTCGTTTGTTTGCTCATTGAGCCCTAGAACAGCTTGAAGTTGATTCACTTTTTCATCGAAAAATTGTGTTAAGTGAAGAAGCTCATTTCTGGTTGAACGGCTACGTAAACACGCATAATTGTCGTATATGGAGTAAAAACAATCCTCAATAAGTTCTGCAGGTTTCATTGGATCCTGAAAAATGCACTGTATGGTGTGCTTTACACGCTGGAGGAATCATCGGTCCATATTTCTTTAAAAACTATGCTAGACTCAGCTAGAGCTAATGTTACATTGAATGGTGTTCCTCACAGATCGATGATCAATGATTATTTGTTTCAAAATTTGAATGATATCTACCCAGAAGTATTTGGTTCCGAAAAGATGTTGCTACATCTCATGCTGCTACCGTAGCAATTGATTTATTGAAAGAAAGATTTGGCGATAACATCATTCCGAGAAATGGTCCAATTAATTGGCATCAAAGATCATGCGACATAAGTCCAATAGATTTTTTTTGGGTTATGTCAAGTCATTGGTTCATGCTGATAAACCTGAAACAATAGACGCTTTGGAAGCCAATATAACTCGTGTTATTGCTGAAATAAGGCCTGAATTACTCGAAGAAGTGGTCCAAAATTGGTATGGTCGAATGCGGTTCCTCATAGCTAATCGTGGTGGACGTATGCCGGAAATTATTTTTCTCTATTTCAGTATCGTAATGTGTTCATTACAGTACTAAAAACAGTGCTGTAATGAATTCATTACAGCATCGTTTTCAGTAACATTTTTCGTTTTGTGGTTGTCAGCAATGACTTCCAATCCTTTTAAATTTCAGCAGACGTCAATTTGGAAATGTCAATTTTCGTTTTTCCTAGCATTCACACCACCTGCCAAGATACAATATGAAAGTCACTAGGACCTATAATTTGAATTTTTTCATTGAATTTCACAAAATTTGAGTGAAATAGAGAAAATATCGTCTAATACTCGTTGCAGAATGCAATTCCAATACTCATGCGTTCGAAAACTCGCTCCTTCGTCGCTCGTTTTCGAATTTCGCATTCGTATTGGGATAGGAGCCCATTCTGCAACTAATTTTAGAATATACTATTAAAACATAAATGTCATAAAATTATCTTTCAAATAAAAACAAATTTGGCCTGAATCTTAAGTTAAATGTGTTTTATTTCAATTCAAAGTATGTACTATCACTCTAAAAAAAACACCAGAGACAAATGGAATATTCTACTGTTGAGAATGTATAATTCAGACGAAGCACATACAAATTTTAATAATCAAACCTACGTATTGCAGTAATTTCAAAGTATTTTAGGTGAAAGACTCGTGCAAAGAACAAATCAGAAATATACAAAATTCGTTATTCGGTTCAATATCCAATATAGTCTTCCGTTTCCCTACTTATAGAGGCACAGCAAGGTGATTTGGGCTTCACTTCAGCCTAGAATAGATTGCCTAGGCGATCACCATCGAAACATAATTTCGGCTAACTACATTGACCCAGTATGTGTTCACGCAAAACAGGACCACACCTGCCTACACCACTTTATCTCTAAGTTTCACTGCATAGCACCCGCATAAAAACTAAAAAAGCGTCAGATCAATATCCGAACTAAAACCCGGTTAAATATGCCCTAAAATTACTTTCTCAACACCAAACTACTCAGATGAATGAACCAACCGATTCGAAACCATGAATGGAACCACCTGTTAAATATTGCACACGAAAAAGATGGTGTACAGACGTACCATCAACAAGTGGTCAAAACGTCGAAATTTCGGACTGTGCAGATAATCAAGCAAGGGAAGATTCGGTGGGAGAACATTAACAAAAAGTAGGAATTGCAAAGCGGAAGACGCATTGGAAAATATTGCTCAGCACAAAACAGTTCATCCAACAATTTTCAATGAATATCTCACCGACGTTTAATTTGAATCTCACCCGTTCAGCAGGTATTGTCAGTAGATAACAAAGTATTGTACTTACCCTGAGGGTCTGAGAACCACTGGGGTTGATGATGAACGAAATGAATCAATGACGCCTTGCGCAATCGGCGTCGCTATTCGGACGCTGGCGTCGAGACAGTTTCCAGGATATCGATTATGGAGGTTTTTGGAGGAGACGTAGAAAGTGGTAGGAATGAACTTGAACGTGTTACGTACGTGGAGGGTTTCCATAGAGTTGGGAGAGTTGTTTTATTGGGGTCTCTCAGGGAGCTGTTTGCGTCCCATGCAACACGTAGCAGTGACATCAGAAGCATCGTTGCAACGGAAATACGAGGATATATTGAAAAATTCTTAGCCTACTATAGAACCAAACAAAATTTCAATGTCAAAATATTTTATTACTCAATATATTCTCCTCTTAATTGAATACATTTATTACAGCGAACCTACAACGTCTCTAGACCTTTCAAAGAAATGTTTCTTCTTGCTCTGCAAACCAGTCCTCCACAGCTTTTATTACCTCCTCGTTGGAAGAAAATTCGCAACCTTTTAAACTTTTTTTCAGTTGAGGAAAGAGATGATAGTAGGAAGTAGCCAAATCTGGTGAATAAGGGGGGTGTTCTAGTAATTCTAACCCTAAATCACGAATTATTTGCATGGCAACATGAGATTTGTGTACTGGGGCGTTGTCCTGTGAAAACAAAATACCTTTGGATAGCTTTCCGCGTCTTTTCTCTTTAATTTTTTCCCGTTCTACCCCTATCCAAAAAAATCAATCATGATTACTCCATGGCAATCCCAAAAAACGGAAGCAAGAACTTTTCCAGCAGATTGTTGCTTTGTTTCTGGATCGTAGAAATGTACCCAAGTCTCATGCATAGTAACAATTCGGTTAAAGAAGTCTACATCGGTTTTTCCTGAAGTATCAAACCAAGAAGGAAACTCATTACAGATTCGTAATCTACGACCTCGAATTAGTGAATACAGTAACTTTGGAAGCTATCTGAGAACATGATATTTCGGCAAAATCTCCATATTTCAGAAAATTACGCGTATTTTTAGAAAAAAAAATTCTCGGATCACCACTTAAGTTGCTGGATTCACTGATTCGAAGGCGGAGATTAAGAATATGCAATCAGATATTTTTTATGAAATGTAATTTTCGAGTAATGACCTTAAAAAATACAAAAATTTTCGTAAATTTTCCACAAAAAGTTGAAAATATCCCGAAGTATCAAACCAGGAAGTAACTAATTACAGATTCGAAATCTACTACCTCGAATTAGTGAATACAGTAACTTTGGTGGCTATCTGAGAAAATGATATTCCGGCCGAATTACCATAATGTTGGGAAATTTCGCATATTTTTAGAAAAACAATTCCTCGGATAACCACCAAAGTTGCTGGATTCACTAATTTGAGGGCGTAGATTAGGAATATGCAATCAGATATTTTTTATAAAATTTAGTTTTCGAGTAATGACCATAAAAAAAAACAAAATTTCGGACTGTCACGAAAAATGCCATGAAATCCAAACTGATGTGTGGAGATGAATGGAAGTTAGATATACTCCATTCACAATTATAAAATCACAACTCTGGCCTTGGAAATTTGACACATTCCACTCTGTATCGAAGTTATGACGTTTTTTAAAATATTTTTATGTTCCAAGTCAACACTATGTTGCCCTTTCTACATACTTAGCGTATTTCTCAGAATGTGAATTTATTCGGAAAATGAATGAATTGGAAAAGATGTGATGGACGAAAATAATTAACGTTCATATGAATTGAAAGAAAGGATTCCTTTTCTAGTTATTTGCATGAAAAGTACAAGATCTCACTGTTGAAATATATTATTTTTGCCATGGAAGAAAATTTCATTGCTTTCACATAATTTTCATATGCATGCTTGTGAAGATTTAATGTTTATTATCCTCTTGAACTGAAAGTTCAAGACTTGACGACATCAATTGTTGATTCTAATCAAGAATTCATTAAAAAAAATCAACCCAAAGATATAAGATGAATTGATGGGTAATTACAAGAATCAAGAATAATGTAAATTTTATTTTGTTGATAACTTTCTTAAAATCAATGTTGGGATATAAAACTCGGCTGCGTTTGTTCAAACAACATCTAAAGAATACATTTTTCACCATCTCGACCTTTGAAAGGCGTTACTTATATGAGAATTAGGTCTAAGTTCCACCTCATTAGTGAGGTACCTAACTTTTGCAAATCTGCTCAGATATCGCCAAGGCAAATTTCTTGGAAAACCTGAAGAATATCATCCTAATCGACCTCTCGAGGCTCCATCTGATCCATCTACTGCGATATCTGTCCAAATAACAGCTTTTTCAACGAAATTCCCGTGTACCCCTTCAACCTCGAAATGTGAACATTCGTCCTCACGCTCCAAACTGGTGCTAAAAACAATAAACATACGTTAATCTTGGGTATTCGACGAAAAACTCACCTGTAAATATCGATTAAATACCAAAAATCTGCGAACAATTTGTAAACAAAATTGTACTAACAAAATGTGGAATATCTTTGATACTTTTACTTTGATGTAAACAAAGAAACTGGCAACGTCGTTTTGTCATTAACGATATTTTCTGTGCGCGCACTGACTTTTCATCATATTATGTTCTGTGCTTTTCATCAGGGGCACCAACTCCTGAAAACGAAACCATGACCTCCTATGTGATTAAATAAAAGTGAATGGAGATACATAATTCCATTGATAATGGAACACTTTATAATAAACTTTGCGTCCGCAAGTTCGAAAATGAGATTTCGATGACCTTAGCGTTTTTCAGCACAACACCCTCAATATTACTTGCTTAATACAAAAGTCAAGGAATAATGCCCCCCCTGAGAAAAATTTATTAGTGCGCCCATGGAGCATCTATCTAAAAAAACAACCAATATTATATTGCCTGCAGTCGTTTTGGAGCATTATTCTACAGTGACTCTATCTTTTCCAAAATGTTCAATCAATTGGGAATAGTCATTTGAAACTTGAGAGCATCGTCCATGACCATCATATTGATTTTCTTAATGTTTGCGAACACTGGAAAACACTGGAACAATTGAAGAACTATCAGATACGGGATTTTCAACTAGCTTCATCATACTGTCGGAGCGAAAAACAACATGGAGGGTGTGCAATTTACTGTAGGAACAATATAAACTACAAACTGAGGTCAGATATAAATTTGTTGTCTGTTCCTTGTGTTTTTGAGTGTTGTGCTGTTGAGTTTCACGTGGACGGTGGGAAGGTGATTATGATTTGCATATATAGACCACCCATGAGGGGATATTCTTTGATAGACTCACTATATTATTTGATAAATTAGCAAACGAAAAGGCATATCATGTTATTTCGGGTGATTTTAATATTGATGTTTTAGATAACAGAGATAAATGTACACAATGTTTTAAATCTTTTGTAAACAATTTAAATTCAAAACTTCTATTTGCAGAACCTACAAGAATAACAGCTAACAAAAGTTCTTGCATAGATAATATCCTTTCAGAGAATGTACACACAGAAGTATTTCAACCACACACATCCGACCACTTGGCACTGAAATTAACAATTTACTGCAGATCAAAAACAAAACCAGTCAATAAAAAACTAACCAGACATTTCAAGGAAGAGGCAATAACATCTTTCAAAGAAGAACTGAAAAGGGTGGATTGGTCGGAGGTGTATGATATACAGGAGGAAAACATTAATGAAATGTGGAACCTTTTTGCAATAAAATACCAGGACATATTCGATCAAAATTTTCCACTGGTGAAATTGAACTTACAAACCAAAAATAGATACAAAAAAACCGAAGAAATAATACTGCTGAAAGACATGTTAGATAAGACATACATGGTCTCAATGAAAAGACCAGAGCTTAAAGAGCATTATAAAAATATTGAAAAAATATATGATGAGAAAATAAGTGAACAGAAAAAATCCCAATTTCAGGAACAGATACATAAAGCTAATAACAAATCTAAAGCTACCTGGCAGGTCATCAAAACTGTTACAGGAAAAAACAAAGATGAGAAGGAGAAAACACCTAGAAATATACCAGTAATGGTGGATAAATTTAATGATTATTTCACTAGAAAAGCTTTTGACTCAATGAAGGATATGCCAAAAATAAAGGATCACATTATTATAGACAGAGTAGAAAATTCATTTAACATGTTTGAGATCATGGAAAATGAACTCAAGATTATTATCACTAAAAAACTGAAAAACAAAAATAGTGTAGGGTGGGACGGAATTCCGTTAAAAATCATTGAAAGATCTTTTGACATAATTAAAAAACCTTTATGCTACATAATGAACAGATCAATCATGACTGGAATTTTCCCAGAACACCTGAAAATAGCAGTAGTGAAACCAATGTATAGGGGACCCTGAACAATTAAGTAATTATAGACCAATTAGCAAACTAACAGCATTCTCAAAAATTTTTGAAAGAGTACTCTACGACAGACTCCTAAAGTTCTTTGGTAAATTCAAGATACTCAGTGAAAGCCAACATGGCTTCCTAAAAAGCAAGAGTACGGAAACGGCAATGTATGAACTGGTTCAGGTGGTCCTGAGAGCACTTGAAGAGGGTGACACTCCATTAGGATTATTCATGGACCTAGCAAGTGCATTTGACTGTGTGGAATATAAGAGGCTATACGACAAAGTTGAGAGATATGGTATAAGAGGTAATACCCTGAAATTCATAAAAAGCTATCTCACCAATAGAAAGCAAAGGGTAATGATGGAAGAGGATGGAATAGAATATGTGTCAGCAGACAACACACCTATCCTGGGAGTACCACAGGGCAGCATACTGGGACCTTTACTGTTCATAGTGTACCTGAATGACCTCCCTGAACAATTAATTTCAGAAAACAAGTCAGTTTTCATTTATGCAGATGACACAAACATTCTTATTAAGAATAAAACATTACAGGACGTTATACAAGAAAAGGATACAACTATATAGAAATTGGAAACATGGGGCATAGCAAATAAATTGGTGCTAAATAAAAACAAAACTGAATGCCTTTTCTTTGAAACTGGGAAAGCTAAGAAAATGTACCCAAGAATTATATCAATAGGAACAACAGAAGCAACAGTGGCGAAATCGATGAAGTTCCTGGGAGTTTGCTTAGACTCAAATTTGAAATGGTGGGAACAAATAGAGTACCTCAATGGTCGCTTGAGTTCTGTAGGATATACCTTCAATGTACTCAGACGTCAACTTTATCAGGAAACGTTGTTGATACTGTATCACGCGAACTTTAAGTCAGTTTTGAGTTATGGAATAACCATATGGGGTGGAAGCAATCAAGTAAATAGACTATTTTTAATACAAAAAAGGGTTATAAGATATATATTTGGCATGAGCTACAGGGAATCATGTAGAGGAATCTTTAAAAAGCATAAATTAATGACAGTAACTGGTTTATATATATATATATATATATATATATATATATATATATAAATGTTTAATTTTTATACATAAGCATGGAAATTATTTTATAGAATGTAAAAATATCAAAATAGGCAAATGCAACCCTATGTATTTCCTATACATCACTTGACACTAACGGAAAATAATACTCACTATATGTGCATGAGGTTCTTTACAGCCTTGCCAAAATCAGTACAAATTATACAACTTCTCAAACCATTCAAAGCAAGGGCAAGACAAATTGTAATAGACTGTGAGCCGTATGTACGTGAGGATTTCTTCGAGTACTGCAGAAATAGTGTAGAGCTTGTATAGGAAGGGAAAGGAAACTAAGAGCAAATGTGCTTTGTTTTCAAATTGGATGTAGAATTAAGTGTTCATTTTTTTCTGGTATACTGAAATATTTATTTCAGATGACGATTTTCAGTTTCTGTATTTTATTGTTGTAGAACATGATACATATTCTTGGAATAAACGATATTATTATTATTATTAAACATGTTTGATAGAGTCACTGTACATTATTCTACAGTGACCATCAAACAGTCACTGTACATTATTCTACAGTGACTCTAACAGAGTCACTGTACATTATTCATACTCATAGCGCCATCTAGCAGCAAACAGCATACCATATCTCTGTTTTGCTATCAACTGAACGAAGATAAATAATAGCAAACGCCATTTGCTTCTTCTTTCTATAATGCAAGACTGCGAATGACATCCAAAGCAAGATTCAACATTGCTATCAGAACAATTAAGAGTATGTACAATAGTTACACTTTAATAGCCATCTTACAGTCATATGATCTAAATTGTATAAACTACGTCGCAGGTAAGAGCATGAAAGCCGTATCCAAACATTTCTTTCCACTACCAAAATAAATGAAACCATACTTGGGCGTCTCAACAACATGGTAAAAATACAAACCAGGCCAGTACAGCGATTTCACGATAGCTACAGTATCCCCAGCTAAAATTTGAATTTGCCAACAGCCTTCAGGTATATCTATATCCAAGGGGTCCAAAAAGTCAGTGGCGTAGTTGTAGTCATCACGTGTCAGCAAATTCGTGTTCCATTTCCTGGAGGGCATCCTGAAGTGTTGATATGAGCTGAGTTCACGGGAATCCAGTAACTTCAGACCTTCAAAACTGAGATTTTCGACTACAACACCATCAGGTCTAGTGAATAAGGCACCACGTGGGACTACAGCAGCTTCGTTCGTTATCATATGGACAGTGGATGATAATCTGTCTTCCTCTTTCAGCTTCTTTATTTCTGGTTTTGTCAAGGTTGACTCCCATGTTGTTTCCTCCTTTTCAATCAGGACATCGATGACTAAAGCTGGATCACCCTGGAATTTAGTGTTACAAAACGGTGTAACCTTCTTTCCGTGTTGTGTAGGGTTTGGAAGAAGGCCCCAGTTCAAACAGTCTCTACTGTAATAGAAGACTCTTCCTTTCAAAGCGTCTGACACATAGCCGTAGGCTATATAATAGTCTTTTTCCACCCCTAGGATGCGTCCCCAGAAAAAAGTGTTCCGAAAATGGTTTTCATTCTGCAGGATTAACAGGGAATTATGTAAAATCATTGCTTCTTCTGTACTTATAACATGACCAACATAACCAAGGGTCTCTAAAGTACCAACAACTGATTCTAGATTCATATTCGGAAATGACAACTTTGGATGAAGGAACGTCAGTTTTTCTTGGCATACTTTATCAAGAATATCAAGACACTCAATAATCAATATTCGAAAAGAATCTGACGAAGACATAGATTGATGTTCATTCTCTAAAATCATCATTGCAAATATAAGAATTCTCAGTCCTGAATCTCTTTATTGCTCAAATTTGGTATCAACTTCTGAAGTAGTTCCTACTCTCGACATAGATGTCAGCCTTTCCGCGTTTCGCCACATATTTTATGCCGGCAACCCACAATACATGAAATAATTGATTTTCATACTTTTTCAAGAAAAACTATTATTTCTTTGAAAGTTTGTAGCTTGATACAAATAAAAGCACATTATTGTATTAGGAGCTATCGAATGGTGGTGTATTTTAGTCAAGTTTCACGCAGATCGTAGAATAATCTGGATTTCAAACGTGTACATAATACTCAGTCGTGCGCGACCTAGTTTACTTCATATACCGGGAGAATGCATTCACTAATGTACTCGCTTCGGCGGTACATATCAGTGTTGCCAGGTCTGGGGATTAATCCCCAATCTGGAGATTTTTAAGGCGTCTGGGGAAAAAGTTGGGGATTTCAATAATCTGGAGATTTTTTGGAGAATTTCGAATAATTCCTCAATTTAAATTTTATTATCACGTTTGATAAAAATTTCATCATTATCAACAGATAATAAAATTCGAAAATAAATATGGTCATTTATCGCGTTTTTTTTACTATAACCAAAATATTTTGGTGTTATTATTCAAATGAATAAAAGTGTTACTCAGGTTGTTATTTTATTCTATCAATTGGACAAAAATATATTCTATTTCTAAAACGTTAGATAGCACATATGCCAAAATAGATATATCTTGTAATGATTTGACGAACCACCGATACAGGATATAGATGCATAGAAACCCTGGTGTAACGACTCCTAACTAAAAATGGTGACAAAAAATTGTGAATCAAATCGACACTCTCGATTGTAGATCGGACCCTAGTTCCGGAATTATCCGCAATATTTCGCGATCGTGGCGCTATTGGGGCAATGGAAAATAACGCGAACCTTTCAGGAGAAATGGAAAGTAGGACCCCAACACAGATTTTTGATCGACAAGAAAGTCTAATCAGTGTCAACACTGTAGGTCTATGGTCCGAGTTAATTTTTTGAATTCTGGGGATTTTGACAGTAAAATGGAGACTTTTAGATGAGGTTATCGAAACTTTTAATTTTTTTACCTGGCAACACTGGTACATATACTAAAATTGGAACGATACAGAGAAGATTAGCATGGCCCCTGCGCAAGGATGACACGCAAAATCGTGAAGCGTTCCACATTTTTTGAAAATTTGAGCACTATAATTTTTTAGCCAATCAACACTAATACCTGCTTTTTCTCGTACAGAACCAATTTTTTTCATTCTCATAGGAATGGAAAAGGAAATGGAAATAATATTCACAAAAATTTCAACCTAATGATTATTAGTGAAACATTCAGTTCCATTGGAACTCATTAATGGAAGTATATTTGAGGAATGATAGCTGATGATAACAGAAGTATTTCACAGATATTTATTGTTATAATATTCAACTACAAAAATGTGGTATTTCTGTTCTTTGTTTTTTCTTAGCCTGCATTTCCTCGAAAAATTCCTTGACGTCTTCCTCTCTAATGACCCTTTTCTGTTCAGCGAATCCCCTGAAAAATTCTGCCATATTTTCTTTGAGCTCGTTATAACCAGCGATAGTTTCGATCAGTTGAACACGATCCATGGAACCTAAAAACTTCTTGTCTTGGTCTTCGATGATACCTTGGGTCTTAGCTTTGCCTTTTTCCTCATAAATCGGTAAAGGATCTTCAGCATCCAACAAGTATAACACATTTTCATCTCCGTACATTTCCAAGCAAACATCGCAAGTGCATAGAGCGTTTCTCCACGTAGTGTCAGTCCAGAAAAGAGTGCCTGATTCAATTTTCCTCTCAGGTTTTTTACATTCTTTAGTTGAATCTGGTTCTGGTTTCTCCAACTCCTCTTCTACTGGAATCGCAGAACTCTCGTCATTTTGAGAAGTAACTTCCACATTTTCTGATTTCCCACCAGGTGATGCTTCTCGAACATTGGTGATGGAAAGACCGGCATAATGAGATAAGAATTCATGATCCCCAACGCAAGAGAAGCAAATCATTTCTGAAACAAACTCTTCGATTAAGCATCAAACATTTTACATTTCTTCAAAATTACTTACCAACGAATGGAGTTGAAGGAACAGAAGTATTCAAGTGTCTGGAATGGTACCAATCTTCACAAATGATGCACTGTATCATTTCATCAGAAACGGGATCTTCAGGGTCTGGATAAGGCCTGCTACATACACAGTATGTACCCTGGAAGTTCTGATTGTAGAGATTCTCTTCATTCACCGGATCTTTATCAGGAGATAGGTTGCATTTTATTGATCCAAATTTTGAGTTTCCGCAATCACATCGAAAATTTCTCTTCGTATACAATTCAATGAGCTCATGCCCGTCGTGACAATGATAACTGCAAGCAAGACATACACCGGCCCTTTTAGCTGGATCAGTTTTCGCCTCCGGAATACAAGTCAGGCATGAATACAAAGCCTGACGCTTGCTGTACCCCTAAAAAACTAAGTTAAACACTATATTCTTCACACAAAAAATGTATCACCTCAACATAAGAACAACTTTTATCATTCATTGCTCCTAAAACAGCTGCTGTATCTTCTATTATTTGATTTTCATATTGAAGGACTTCACTAAGGGTGACAACATTTTCGGTATCGTCAACCGTAGAGTCCTCTTGGATTGGCTCATTTTCCATATTTTCAGACATAATTAGCGATGTTTTTACAAAAAAATTCGATATTTTCTCGACTCAAAAAAGTAACTGTCAAAATGAAATGAGACGGTCGGTGTCGTTTGAAAATGGCGGGCACGCGAGAGATTTATCACACCACAGAGCAACAATAGCAACATTAATAAATCTTTATTCAAGAATAAATATCCATATACATTCGAGTTAAGCTCACTTCAGAGTTTTATAGGTAGATATATCGAAATTGCACATCTGATTTTATTTTCATTTAGTAATAACATGAATTATTTGGTCTAGTGATTCATTTTTACCGAATAATGTTTGACATGGATGAGATTAGTACCTCAATATTTCGGCCATGAAATGGTAGCGAAAAAATCAACCAGTTACATCTAGGTTGAGTTTGATTAAATAAATGATTTCAATGATTCAGTATGTTTGAAATTCCCGCTACACCTCCCTCATATGACATTTGTTGGAGGAGAAGGAACTGTCGTGTAGTGACATCCTGATTCTTGACATTTCAGATTAAGTGACTGTAGCAAAAATAAAGTGAGAATAAAATTGTAAGCGCAATATTTCTTCATACCTGAAAACTCTCATTGTTTGGTTTTCGGATGGTTGGTGTATACAGCTTGTAAAAGACGATGATTTGAACCAGAAAGGTGAGGGCTCAAAATGAAGTCTTAATGATGTCCCAGTATTGTTGATTTCGACATTGTTAAATGTGCTATCCATACTTTGATATGGAATGGTGTATGTGAAAAATGTGTGGTGTTTGTGTTTATTCACATCGTTTACATTGTCCCTGTTCATTTTCGTCGAGTAATTGAATGTGGGTGTAGTGCAGATCATTACTCAAGTTCATTTATATTGATTTACTGCATAACAAATTGTTGATAACTTCATGTAGAGTTCCAATACATTCTATAAAATTTCTAGAGTTGTGAAGTCTGCCCTACGAGTAGTGCTTGCTCGTAAAGGACGAGAAAAAAAAGGTGAGTTCAATTTTGAATTGCATTATTTATGAGATCTAGTTTAAACAGTTCAGACATTTCATATTCTTTATCAGTTGTCCTGTTATAACCGTGACCTTAATGTAAAGTTCTCCTGAGATTTTTATGGTACCTGGGACATAACCTTTGCAATTGCTTGTTTGACATTTCGTTAATTGAAAGATTTGCAAAGAAGTCACTTTGGACATCAATCCATAGTAATGGAGTGAGGCTAAATCCTTTGTTTAATTTATTTACTCAAACGTCATTTTGTCATTTTCATGTTGGTTCAATTATTATTTATAAGAATTCAGTTTTATACCATCGTTTCATGTGAGTAGTTTTACGATTATTATTGGGTTTTCGTCTTGCTTTTTAAACATCAACATTCGTTTCTTATGATTTTGGCCATTGACCTGGACTGGTGAAATATTGTCATTCAAGAAATCAGAAATGTATCAACCTTAATTCCCATTGTTATTTCAATAGGTTTTTAAACTACACAATTCTGAAGACAATAACAGTAAATGTGCCATACAATAATGATGTTATTGATAGTTTCTTCATTCATCACTTTCTCTTGTGAGAAGTCTATCGTGAAATTAATTGCTTGTAGTTTACTCTTATTTTGATTTAAGTACACATCATTAGTGGGATTCAGAAATTATTAGTTACGTCTTGCTGTCATGCATTTCGGACCTCTTGAAAAAAATTCCATAGATTATAGGTGCATATACCTACATCTGTCAGATCTATGGCAATCTGATCTACATTTCCTTGAAAAAAAAAAATATGTTGATTCACTCAATTTCGCTATAAAAACATGGACATGGGTGAGATTCGAACCCGAGCTGAATTTGCCTGAAGGATAGTTTCGTCTATCGTTGTGACTGCTGTTGTCCATTTTTTGACAGCTGTCAATCATTTTATTCAGTTTTCAATTAGAAAATGGGGAAATGAACGAGCCTCTGACTTGACGTCAGTGCCTTTATTTTTCTTAACTGAATGCCGAATAAACCTTGATTTTCTCGATTGAAAGTCTTATTTATAGATGTCTTTATTCTTCGTGAAAGAATGATCACATCAGCGGCATTGACGATATGATATGAGTCAAGACTCGATTCGGGTAGGATTATACTTTGCGAATGATTCGAATTAAAACCACTTATCGTCTACCATCGCTACCTGTTTCCGTAATTGGACTACCTTCAGGTGATTCACCTCAAGTTCTCAAATGCTGCCGTAGAACAATATTCTCATTGAGCGCTCGAAATGACTTTTATATTCTTCAAAAACGGAAGTTCTCACGTTCTAGAAACTGCAGCTTATATTGCGAGATTCAGATTTCCGAGAAACAAAGACGATACAGGGTCTTGATATAATAAGTGTACGCCAACTTAATAGGAGTAATTTTAAGACGGAAAGCTTATATAAACATTGGGTCGTAAATGCATATTTTACATAGAGGAAATTGTTGGATTTTAGAAGATCTTCTGCATTGAATGAATGCAAATCAATGTTTAATTTACGCCCTGTATATTTTTCCTGTCTCTCCGCCAAAAATTAATTATTTGCATAACTATCGGAAGCAGGCATAACCGTTTTTTTCTTTTCGTCGAATTCTTAAGTGTATTGGCGTAGATTTATCGAATTTTTTTCCACTCCAGATGGCTGATCCCGATCCAGAGACGCTGTTAGAATGGCTGAACAGCGGGATAGGGGAGGAGCGAGATATGCAGCTAATCGCTCTGGAGCAATTGTGCATGCTGCTTCTTATGTCAGATAATGTAGATCGCTGCTTCGAAAGGTAAACGAATATCTGTCTCTATTGGCATGAAATTGTAGAGTTCTACGAATTTCCTTTTTTTTCCGAATGGAACACCCTGTATATTAAGAAACATCCTGTGAGACAAAATAGTGTTCCGAAATAGATTTCTCGAAAACCGCTGAAGCTGAGTGTAAAAGAGCGTTATATAAAGTCGAGGGGGAAATCAGTGTAGAATTTTGGTGTACACTCTACTAGAATTTAGTAGAATTTGATAGAATTTACTAGAATTTGGTAGAATTTAGTAGAATTTGGTAGAATTTAGTAGAATTTAATAGAATTTAGTAGAATTTATTAGTATTTGGTAGAATTTAGTAGAATTTAATGAACCAAAACATTTATGCGCATGCGTTATTCAATCGTTTACTTCAAACTCAGCGTCGATTCTCGATTTTACCCGATAAAATGAACACCACAATCACTCCCCCCCTCCACCAATACCACTCTTTACCACTACAGAACCACACTCACATACACATAAATGCACATGCACACGCATGCATGCCGTCGTCGCCCAAAGTAATAGATGGAAATTCATTTTTGATTGCGTGCACTAGTTGCAACTTTCGACCTGCGATACCGAAGAAACTGTCCATTTTTAGGTCTCGGCCCCATGGAGACTATTGATACATAAACTGCAACAAATCCAAATTTCAGCCAATTCGACTGGGATCCATTTCCCATTCAATTTGTGCGGGGTCCTTCGAAGAGAATAAATTATTTTTACAAGCTTTTATTTAGTTTCACCTGTCCCGGTGTCTGTCTGTCTGTCTGTCTATAATCAAATCTTGCAAGTTAAATATGAGACACTTCTGATCGTCCGATTGATTTGAAATTTGGCAGGTGAACATAGTTCTGGTGACAATGCATTATGAAATATTTGTCATAGGAAAAAACAAAATGGCGGTTCAAAAATGGCGGATGACTTTTGTAATTATGATCCGATTCCATTCAAAATTAGTATCTGGGGGTTTTTGAGTTCGACAATGATGATTCTTTTGTCAAAATTGGAAAACTCAAGATGGCGGCTACAATATGGCGGACTAGTTTTGATATTATAATCCGATTCTATTCAAAATTGGTGTCTGGGGATTTTCTGGGTCGGAAATTTCGAAATTGAGGAATTCAAGATGGCGGCATCAAAATGGCGGATGAGTGTTGTTATTGAAAAAGCTTGTCTTTCAAAATGTTTTTCAATAAAAGCTTTTTAATATAAGCTTTTATTTAGTTTCACGGGTCTGTCTGTCTGTCTGTAATCAAATCTTGCAAGTTGAATATGACACACTTCTAATCGTCTGATTGATTTGAAATTTTGCAGGTGTACCTAATTCTGGTGCATCATGAAATATTTTTTATAGAAAAAACAATATGGCGGCTCCAAAATGGCGGATGAAGTTTGTAATTATGATCCGATTCCATTCAAAATTAGTATCTGGGGGTATTTGGGATCGAAAATGATGATACTTTTGTCAAAATTGGGATATTCAAGATGGCGGCCACAATATGGCGGACGAGTTTTGTAATTATGATCCTATTCTATACAAAATTGGTATATGGGGGTTTTCTGAGTAGGAAATTACGATTCTTCAAAATCGAGGAATTCAAAATGGCGGCTCATTCGCCATTTTGCATGAATATATTCATGCAAGAGCACAGATGGCATTCCAAGTGATAAATTGGAAAACTGCGAAGTCAAAGAAACAAAGAACAAAGCAATCTCTAATCGACAGCACCATATATTTGATATTAATTTTAATTGAAATGAAATTAAGAAAAATAACGAGTAGACTAATAGGTAGGTAAGCATACATATGAAGAAAGAAAAAATCAAACTAACTTTTTAATGTATTTTAGATGTAAATGTCCCAGCTATTTCATAATCTTGAAAAAAGCCTATTATACGCCGAAACATATGTCGATTAAAAAGCAATTAAATGTGAATATCTAAAGTTTTACTGTGCTCTAAACCCAAGAAAACTAAACCTACAATTTATATATAATATATACATACTCTTTTATGTGTTAACGGAAATTCATTGATTTTAAAGCTTTGTGACAATTAAATGATATTTTAGACTGGACAAAAAAAATAGTTCGCAAATTTAATTGTTCTAATAATTTCTTACTGACTATTCCACTCATTCCATTTGTAGTGGGGAAGTTTCCGTAGCAACGATCGTTTCATCTCGACAAAATTTTCAAGCCGGCAAAGTTGGTTTCTCAGCGACAACATTTTTGACGTTTCTCGAATTCATAGATAGCTTCGGAAATAAATATCATAGAGAAAACAAACAACTTTTAGTGGTTTAGTCAATCTATGATGAATTCTGCCAAATAGCGCAATACGCGTCAAATGTGAACATATTACCGTATTTTCTAGTGGAATAGTCATGCCGAATACCATTCGAGATGAAATTTAAGCAGGTAAAATTTCTCTCTTGTAATATTCATGTTTGTTGCTTCTCGGAAATTTCGCTCATGACATTTTTTCCAAAATCACTCGCCTAACGGCTCGTGATTTTGATACAAATATCATGGTTCAAGTTGCATAGAAATACCTGGTGTTGGCACTGATTAAATTTTGTTTAAGACTTTCTTGTCGATCGAAAATCCGAGAGTTTGTACTGCTTCTCATTTCTCCCGAAAGGGGTCGCGCTATTTGTCGTTGCCTCAGTAGCGCCACGACCGATAGATATTACGGATTTATTCCGGAACTAGACCAAAATCTGAAATCTAGAATGCCGTTTTGATCTACAAATTTTGGTCACGATTTTTAGTAAGGAGTCGATACACCAGGTATTCTATGCATCTATCAAATGTCATACGCGAAATTTCCGAGCAACAAACTTTCATATTACAATCGAGAAATTTTGCCGGCAAAATTTCATCTCTAGTGGTATTACATATGAAAAAATTTTACCAATCTTCGAAAACTGTAAAATTGTTGAAATTTAGGTGAATTAAGTCATTAAATTTTGAGAGTATTTAGTAGAATTTGTTAGAATTTATTAGAATTTGATAGAATTTAGTAGAATTTGATAGAATTTAGTAGAATTTGATAGAATTTAGTAGAATTTGATAGAATTTAGTAGAATTTGATAGAATTTAGTAGAATTTGATAGAATTTAGTAGAATTTGATAGGGTTTTATAGAATTTGGTAGAATTTATTACAATTTTTTTAGAATTTATAGAATTATTGCCCAAAAGTAGAATTTGGTGTACAAAATTTCAGTAATGATTTCCCCCTCGTATAAAGTTGATTCGAATGCGATAACCTAACGAAAATGCACTTATATACAGGGTGTTACATTCGGAATATGGACACCGATACCTGGTGTGTACGTAAGTTTATTGTATGTATATTTCGAATCAGTTTCGATCTAACGGGCCCGTATCATCGTCTGAAGATAGTACTCGTCACACACGGTAACGGACAACGGTATATTCTTGGTCGACAGACCAGTTTCCAAAGGCGGACATTTCAACGACGCCTTCGAGATTCGTGGTACTAGTCAATCTTGTGGTACTGCTGATGATTCACACCGTTCCTAGAAATTTGCGAATGCGAATCAAACGGTTAGAGTTGATAGCATTGTATTTTGTACAATAGGACTAAGGGAAAACTAGGCTGGCGGCGTAAGAAATGTTGTATTGCAGATTCGGAATGTTTTTCAGTTATCAGTTCCTAAACAATGAAATCATGCGATATCGAAAGGAACGAATACTTTTTTTGACGTGAAATAGAAGACCATGGAACGTTTATTTGATTATTTTAAGATAAAGATGGCGTTTCAACAGTTAAATTAGATACCAAATGCGGATTCCGCCTTGAACCACCAAAATTTCCATTCCCATCAAAGAACCATCTTCATTCAGCTTCCGATCTCTTTAGCTCTCGTCAGAGCAACATACCTCAACTTGTGGGTCCTCTTAAAACAACACTTGCTGTAATCATGAGTAGAAACGTCATGGCGACATCTAGTGGAGAATCAGAACCAATTGGCCATGATTCACACCAACCAGTTTCGACCTTTGTTTCTGGTAATTTTCAAGCCTAAAATAGAACAACATTGAGAACATAGGGCGTAACATTCATTCAAGTCAGCACAGAGTGCCATAAAATCCTTTACAGTAAAATCAATTAATATAATATAAAAAGTAAAAACATAAAAGACAAGCATTTTTTATTTTTATTTCCCCAGTCCTCTTAGCCACTACCTCTACTACTCACCTATTCGAAGAATAGAACACGAATACTGAAGATGAATGAGTTTAAATATACATAGAGGTATATCGCCCTTGAACGATTTGAAGCTGATTTTAGTGTAGTTCCTTCACCGGTTCATAGATGGGTAAGTGTGTTTCAGAGAATCGAAAATTTTTAACCTCGCATCTGGGAGTGGGTATATGAACTATAACTATTTCCCAAGCCGAATGCGATGACGACCAGGACTGTGGGATGTACAATGCGCAAAAAAATTAACGCACATTCTGAAAATCTCAATTTTAATGAAAGTTAACTCTACATTGACTTTATAAATTATTTTTTATGTTCTCTCGGGAAGGTTTTAAACGAAACAAGACACATTAAATGGAAGAAAAATTCACCGAATCTCATGTGAAAGAAGAGAAATGAACAATTTTCAAAATACTGAAATGCTGATAAGTGATTCAATACTTGGTATTTCCACCCCTTGCGTTAATTACAGCTCGGCAACGACGGTTCATACTGAAAATGAGTGATCTTGAAATGTTCTGATCTAATCCTTCCCAGATTTCTCCGAGTTGGATTCCTAAGTAATTAAGAGTAGCGGGATGATTTTCTGAACTTCTCAGCCTTCTATTGAGGTTGTCCCAAACCTGCTCAATCGGATTGAGATCTGTGCGAGCAGTCTAAGATATTCCACCCCATACCATAATCGATCCTCCCCCGAAACCAGTAGTATTCAGGAAATTGCACTGAGCATATCTTTCATAAGGACGTCTGTATACAAGGGAACGTCGATCATAATGGTAGAGGCAGAATCTAGACTCATCTGTGAAGAGAACTCTTTCCCAATCGGCCTCTTCCCAATGGATATGCTCTCTCGCAAAATCCAAACGCGCCCTTCGATGGGCTGGGGTAAGAGCTGGGCCTCTTGCCGCGACACGAGGCCTTAAATCATATTCTCTGAGGCGATTTCTTATTATCTGAGTGCTAGTTTGCACCTCATGAATTTGCTCAAGCTGATTTTGAAGGAGGCGAGCGGTTGCAAACCGTTGTCTCAACGAAGAAACTCTCAAGTAACGTTCTTGAATGGCAGTTGTTACCCGTGGTCTACCCTGTCCTGGTCTTCGGACATTCATGCCTGTCTCCCTGAATCGCTGCAACATTCTGGACACACTTGTATGGGAAACTCCAAACCTTTCTGCAATTCTTGTGTATGTCCACCCTTCTTCTCGCAAAACTACCGCTTGGGCACATTCCTCTTGGGTCAAATTGCGTGTTTCGCGTTGCTTAGCGATCGAGTGTAGAAAATCAAAAGAAAGAAAAACTATTGATCACTAGAATTGATCGAGAACAACTGATTTTAGAATGGAGCCAATCAATTCAAAATCTGATAATATCATCTTTTTTATTCCTGCTGGGAGAAAATATCTGTATTGAAGAAAAACGTTGAAAGTGGATAACATATGCATGCATAATTCTGATAAAAATAATTATCATTGAGAATACCTTCAGTTGTAGAATAAATTTGAGATTTCGATAATGTGCGTTAATTTTTTTGCGCAGTGTATTTCATCACACCGAAAATTTTGGATGTGAGAAAACAACAATTAATTTTACCTATGATTCATAAAACTAGAGGAAAATAAATATCCTACAGATTTCTGTGAATGAATAGCAAGCAGAATATAGTTCCCTCGATAGTTCCTTTAGTGGACACCATGAGCCCCAACTCTAATGTTAGCCGTGAACTGCCAACATTTTCTGCATCAAATCGTTCAAGAGCGATGTACCTCTATGTATATTTAAAATATAAAAAAGTTTTTCTTTGATTAAGATTAACATCCTCGGTTTTAGTCAACCTTCTCAAGTCTGGTCAATGCAAGTTTTCTTTATACAGTTGCCCCCCGCGGACCTTCCTCCCGGCCCTGATCCGCATATTCCTGGACGACCAGGCACCCGAGAACGTCCTGGAAGTGACCGCCAGAGCCATCACCTACTACCTGGACGTGTCGGCCGAATGCACCAGACGCATAGTGTCCATAGACGGCGCCGTGCGCGCCATCTGCAATCGCCTAGTGGTGGCCGAACTGAATTCTCGCACCAGCAAAGACCTGGCCGAGCAGTGCGTCAAAGTACTGGAGCTGATCTGCACCAGAGAGGTGGCGGCCGTCTTCGACGCAGGAGGCCTGGCCGCGGCCCTGCCTTTCGTCAGGGACCACGGATGTCGCCTGCACAAGGACACTCTACACTCCGCTATGGCCCTGGTGTCCAGGCTGTGCACCAAGCTGGAACCGACCGATCCCCAGCTTAACACGTGCGTGCAGGCCCTCAGTTCGTTGTTGCAGCAGGAAGACCAGCAGGTGGCCGACGGGGCCCTGAGGTGCTTCGCCTCCATCGCCGACAGATTCAGCAGGCGGGGCGTGGACCCCGCCCCCCTCGCACAATACGGTAAGCTCTCATCTTCAAGATTAGGGACTGAACGAGAATAAATTCGCTATCACAAAAACGCCTACGAGGTCTGGCTAGCCATAACGAGACTGCGCGCGCAGAAGGCGTCCTAGAGGGGTAGGGTGGGAAACGAATGCAGCATTGGATAGCTGGAAGTGTCTACTATTCCAGTACGAAAACACGTTTTCGTCGCTGTAGTAGTATTTTTTGTGTAGAGGTTAGAAACGAACGTGTTTTTTTCTCGTGCCGATAACGATGTGTGACGAAAAACACGAGCAACGGATCAATGTGAAATTTCTCGTCAAATTAAAAAAAACTCCGACTGAGTGCTATAAGTTGTTGAAAGAGGCCTATGGTGAGAATTCTCTATCTCGTGCGCGTGTTTTCGAATGGTATAAAAGGTTTTCTGAAGGCCGAGAGAGCACCGAAGATGACCAACGTCCAGGTCGACCTGTCTCTGTTTCAACTCCGCAAACAGTGACCAAAATAAATGAAATTGTGCGCGGAGATCGTCGTATGAGCATTCGGATGATTGCTGAGACTGTAAACGCCGATAAAGAAACTGTCAGAAAAATTTTACATGACGACTTGAACATGAAGAAAGTCTGTGCGAAGTTGGTCCCAAAAAATTTGACCCCTGACCAAAAGCTCGTCCGTCAACAGATTTGCTCAGATTTTCTTGAGAGGTTAGATGAAGAGCCTGAATTGATGGAAAACATCATCACTTGCGATGAAACCTGGATATTCCAATACGTTGTTGAAACTAAGCGGCAATCCATGCACTGGAAAACTCCTGCATCGCCGAGAATGAAAAAAGCAAGGATGTCGAAATCAAAATTTAAAGCCATGCTAATCGTTTTTTTCGACATCAACGGTATCGTGATGACTGAATGGGTTCCAGAGGGTCAAACTGTAAACCAAACTTACTATTTGAAAGTTTTGGCAACGCTGCGAGAGCGAGTTCGTAAGAAACGGCCGGAGTTGTGGAAAAGCAAATCGTGGATCTTGCACCAGGACAACGCACCTGCCCATAACGCGCTGTCTGTGAAGCGTTATTTAGCCGCTAGAGGCACTCCAGTGCTCGAACACGCGCCGTACTCGCCTGATTTAGCACCCTGTGACTTTTTCCTATTTCCGAAGATCAAGTCTGCCTTAAAAGGAACCCGGTTCGAGTCGATGGAAGAGGTAAAGCGAAAATCGGCGGAGCTCCTAAATGCTCTTACAAAAGAAGACTTCCAGCATTGCTTTGACCAATGGAAAAAACGAATGGAACGGTGTGTGGCGAGGGAAGGGGACTATATTGAAGGGGAGCATTCGATTGTAGAATAATTTTTAAAATAAAACTCTTTTTCATAAGCAGTCTCGTTATTTAATAGCCAGACCTCGTATATCTCTTGAACCAATTGAGAAAAAATCTAAATTTGATCATAGTTAGCTTTGTTATGAACGTCAGAAACACGTGGACATTGGGCGCGTTCATCCGACTAAGCAGCTACCGCCACCGCTCCTTCAAACGTCAAAACCATATGATTTTTTCGATCCGTTGTGTCAAATTAGTTAGTAATTTTGACACAGCGAATCGAAAAAATCATATGGTTTTGACGTTTGAAGGAGCGGTGGCGGTAGCTGCTTAGTCGGATGAACGCGCCCATTTACTTCATAGATATTCCAATTCTCTATCGCAAAATGTCAAGCGAAGTGAAAACACGAAAGCCATCAGCCTTTTTCAGAAGAATCCTAACCTTTCAGGACGGAAAGTGGCCCAAATAGTGGGTTGTTCGCAGTCAACCGTTGAGAAAATCAAGTCGAGTTGTGGGCTTAGAACATACAAAGTGCAGAAAGTGCCAGACAGAAACGCTGTGAAGAATCAACAAGCGAAATCAAGAGCAAAGAAATTAGAAAAATATTTATTGAAAAATTTTTCCTGTTGCGTGATGGACGACGAAACCTATGTCTTGGCTGATTTCTCGCAAATTCCTGGTTTGGCAAGCAATTTGCACTTGAGGGAAAAGGAGCAAATTTTTCGTTGGCCAAGGCTCTGTTGACTCGAAGATATACATCGAGGAATGCTTGAAGAAGCGACTTTTACCATTTTTACGTGAGCACGATTTGTCAACAATCTTTTGGCCAGGTTAAGCTTCATGCTACTACAACAAGGCCACCAAGGAATGGTACGAAGCTAATGAGGTGGTTTTTGTCCCCTAAAGCTAAGCGTCCACATGTCCGCACCGGACGCATCGGACGGATCGGATCAAACGGATTTCGGTATTCTTTGTATAGAAACTCGTGCAAGCCCGTCCACAGACCCGCACCGGACGCATCGGAGCATCGGCATTTCTACAATGGAAATCCGTAAATCCGATCCGTCCGATGCGTCCGGTGCGGACATGTGGACGCTTAGCTTAAGAGGCCAATCCACCAAATTGCCCAGAACTCAGGCCAATCGAAAGATATTGGCCCTGGTAAAAAGATAATTGAAGAAGACTAAGAAAACATTAGCGGAATTGAAGCAAAAGTGTAAGACAGCATCCCAGAAAGTGACTGAGAACACTATAGGAAGCATGATGGGACGAATTCCAGAAAAAATCCATGAATTTTGTAAAAAATAGTTTTGGTTTTTTTATTGTAAAAACAGTTTTCATTAGAATTAGAAGATTATTCGAAAATGAGTTTGATTTTCGAAATCGGTCCAGTGGTTCAAAAGATATAAGCGTTTTTGTGATAGCGAATTTATTCTCGTTCAGTCCTTAAGCACAAAATTAGGATGAGTCTTCGATTGTACATTTTCTTCCGATTCTCCTCAATTTTTTTTTCAAGGCCTCGTAAACGAGCTACTCTCGAGATTATCGAACGTACCGGGCCCGTCGATGTCGGTGGGCGCCCAGGGAACGCCTGGCAAACTCACCTCCCTGCCCAACCCGTCGCCAGCCACCACGGACAACAAAGGCACGTCCGCCTCCATCTCCACCATCATCAGCCTGCTGTCCACGCTGTGCAGAGGCTCGCCCACCATAACGCACGACCTGCTGAGGTCGGAACTGCCGGACGCTATCGAAAAATCGCTGAAGGGAGACGAAAGATGCACCCTGGACTCGATGCGGCTGGTCGATCTGCTCCTGGTCCTGTTGTTCGAAGGAAGGGGAACCATCGGTAAGTCGGGATGCGCTTCCGCTTCGGGTCAGCTGATGCCGAGGATACGGCGGATGGATTCCGCGGCAGAAAAGTCGCACAGGCAGCTGATCGACTGTATAAGGTCGAAGGATACGGACGCTCTGATCGAGGCTATCGAATCTGGAGGAGTGGAGGTAAGTTCTTCGATATAAAAATGGAGGATAACGTCCATAGGACTAATCAATGAGGGAAATGGACTAGCTGTTCCTGCTAGGGAGTAATATAAGATGTGGCTATGTAGCACTGATGAAGGCTAACAAGCCAGAAACCGGTCTGTTATTGTCTTGCTGTGGTGGTGACACCAGTGGTGTACTTCGAAAATTAGATCTCTGCTAGTCCATTTTCCTCGTTCTTTGATATGTTCTGCTTTTCGTAACTTTTTTCCATCGCACTTTTCGATATCTATCGGGTGTTTTTTCAGAGTGACAGAATTTTCGATAGGGATTATAACATAGATGCATAGAAACCCTGGTGTTGTAACGACTCTTATAAAAAAATTGAAGATCAAAATGGTCCTAGTTCCGGAATTATCCGCAATATTTCGCTGTCGTGACGCTAATGAGGAGAATAGCGCGACCCCTTTCGGGAGAAATGAAAAGTTGGACCGTCATCACAGATTTTCGACTCACGCGGTAACAACGTTTACAAATTGTATAAATTCATTTTGAAGATCAGTGTTCTATTCGCCAAAGTTATAAAGCATTTCGTGTGAAATTCATGGTTTATATCCATCAGAGCAGATTATTCGTCAAACTATCGACAGATTTCGAAGAACATTTTATCTACTCGATGCAACAACAAGAACAAGACGAAGAACTGTACGTAAAGATGAAAATACCGCTGCTGTAAGTGAAAGTGTTGATGAATATCCAGATTTGTCTATTCGTCGATGTTCATAACAAGTTGTACTCTGTGGATCCACCACATGGAAAATTTTGCGTAAAGATCTTCACCCATACAAGATCCAACTGATTCGGTAACTAAAGCCACTTGACCGTAATAAGCGTGGTTTGTTTGCTAATTGGGCCCTAGAACAGCTAGATCCACTTTTTTATCGAAAATTTGTGTTTATTGATGAAGCTCATTTCTGGTTGAACGGCTACGTAAACAAGCAAAATTGCCGTATGTGGAGTGGAAACAATACTCAAGAAGTTCTGCAGGTCCCATTGCATCCTGAAAAATGCACTGGTGTGCTCTACACGCTGAAGGCATCATCGTTCCATATTTCTTCAAAAACGATGCTGGAGGTAATGTTACAGTGAATGGTGCTCGTTACAGATCGATGATCAATGGTTATTCATTTCAAAATGAATGGTATTGACCCAGAAGTGTGTTGAATCCAACAAGATGGTGCTGCACCTCCTGCTGCTACCGTAACAATTGATTTATTGAAAGAAAGATTTGGCGATTACATTATTTAGAGCAATGGTCCAATTAATTGGCCTCCAAGATCATGCGACATAACTCCAATGGATTATTTTCTTTGGGGTTATGCCGAGTCATTGGTTTATGCTGATGGACCAGAAACAATAGATTCTTTGGAAGCCAACATAACTCGTGTGAATGCTGAAATAAGGCCTGAATTACTTGAAAGTGGTCCAAAATCTGTCTGGTCGAATGCGGCTCCTCAGAACTAGTCGTGGTGAACAAATGCCGGAAATTCTTCTCAAAAACATAAATGACATGAAATTATCTCTCGAATAAATAAACATTTGACTTCAATATTAATTTAAATGTGTTTGTTTCAATTTTTAAAATTCCCTCTGAAAAAACACCCGATACTTTTGAATTGTCATACATCGGCATCATTGATGCCTCTTGGCGCAAGCGCAAGTTCCAGCCGAAGCTTGTGCCCATAGAATTCGAACCCTTGCCTTTCAGGTGAACTTTATGGACGACGTGGGTCAGACGTTGTTGAACTGGGCGTCGGCCTTCGGCACCCAAGAGATGGTCGAATATCTGTGCGAAAAGGGCGCGGACGTCAACAAAGGTCAACGCAGTTCCTCGCTACACTACGCCGCTTGTTTCGGCAGACCTGCCATCGCCAAGGTCCTGCTGCGTTTCGGCGCCAATCCCGACCTCAGGGACGAAGACGGCAAGACGCCTCTGGACAAGGCCAGAGAACGGGCCGACGAGGGTCACAGAGAGGTGGCCGCCATATTGCAATCGCCGGGCGAGTGGATGGTCCCGCTCGAGAAAGACAAGCAGAGAAAGTCGGAGTCCGACGTCGAAGAAGGTACGGAACCCAAGGGGGATCCGGAAATGGCTCCCGTTTATCTGGAGAGACTGCTACCGGTCTTTTGTCTGACGTTTCAATCGACCATGTTGGCGTCGGTTCGGAAGGCCAGTCTCGGTCTGATCAAGAAGATGATTCATTACGCTCAACCGGATCTCTTGGAGGACATGAATTGCTCCTGCGAGGCGAAGAGCAGCTTTACCACGCAGCTCGTGGAGGTCATCGCGACTGTTTTGGACAATGATGTAAGTTAAAGCTAAACGATTGGATTTCTTACTCTCTCTCTCTCTCTCTCTCTCTCTCTCTCTCTCTCTCTCTCTCTCAGCTCATTCATTACGATATCTCTTTTGGTGAATTTCAGGATGACGAAGATGGCCACTTGGTGGTCCTCTCGATCATACAAGACCTCATGTCGAAGTCGCAAGAACTATTCTTAGATCATTTCGCACGTTTGGGAATTTTCTCCAAAGTGCAGACCTTAGCAGGTCCCTTAGAATCTCAAGACTCCGAAGACAACAATCAAACTAACGAAGGTAGGTCCGATCTGCGGCATCACCGAACTTCAACACCACTTAACTTCCTTGCATCCCCCCAGAAAACACAGAGCAGAACCAGGTGGAAGACGCGAAGGAAATCTTGCCGGGCAAAGCGTACCACTGGAAGGAATGGTCCATCTGTCGAGGCAGAGACTGTTTGTACATCTGGTCCGACGCTGCTGCCCTTGAGCTGTCGAACGGTTCCAACGGTTGGTTCAGGTTCATATTGGACGGAAAACTGGCCACTATGTACTCGAGCGGATCGCCGGAAGGGGGCGCTGATACTTCGGGTGAGTCTCGTTTTGGCCAAGGGCGAATTTGCATGTTGTGCGATTGAGATCTGAGTTGGTTTCGGCCTTTTTCACCATTGGAAATGCCGAGACTATTGGTAAAGAATCATTTTCCGTTTTACCATCGAAATGTCTTTTTGAGTTGAGTGATTCAGGTTAGATCTTCGAGAATTTGTGTTCCAGAAGGTACAACCTAATTTGACAAAAGAAGCCTCAGCTCCTTGCTGATTCATAGAAGTCGCCATTGTTGAGGTTTTGAGTTGAGAAACAGTGGCGACATCTACGAATTAACAAGACTCTGAGGGTTCAATTTTTAAAAATGGTCGATGGAAGTACCTTATTATTTTTTGATTTCTCTTGTTTTTTTTTCCATGAAGGGTTTTCCAATAAGAGGTGTTATTTTGACGTTCGAAGAAAAAAGCCATTTTTTGAATAAATTATCGGATATTCATTTCATTATAAAGAGGAAAGTAAATAGTGGTACCAATTCTCATCACCACGAGAATTAAAGAATGGAATGAATGTTTGAAAATAAAAATAAATACCACAAAGTAAACACTGAAAGAATGGTGATCACGATTGGTTTGACTTCAAGAGATGTATCTGCTTGCTGTCTGGTTTCGTGTTATGTTGTACCAGTTAAAGTCCTGGCGATTTCAGTTTCACGTGCCTACGAGGGTATGAGTCTGTGTTAGGGTTGCGAGCTTAGGTAAGACAGTTGCGACTAGTGGCAGGGAGGGGTGTCATTGTACAGGTAGAAATGCTCGTGGGATTTTTGGGACAAGACCATAGAATCGAGAACATAGAAAATTTCGTCCTTATCCTTAACCTCTCACATGGCCCCAAAGAAAGAAGTCTCAAGGTGTTGAATCAGAAGATTTCCGTCTTTAATTGTGATAGCCTCTTCGAGAGATAACATGGTCTGGAAACTTTTCCCCTAAAAGATCAATGGTTTCGTTGTTTGTGTTGCACGTAGCGCCGTCCTGTTGGTTGTTCAGATCAATACCATTCAATTCCGGCCATAATAAATCACTAATCATCTCTCGATAGCGCAATCGATTCACCGTAACTGTTGCCCCAGTCTCATTTTCGAAAAAGTGAGGTCCAACGATACTCCCGGACCTTAAACCGCACCAAACAGGCATACGTTGATGAAAGAGAGGCTTTTCAACAATAACTCTGGGGTTTTCTGAGCCCCAGATGCGACAATTTTGCTTTTTGACGAAGCCACCGAGGTGGAAATGGACCTCATCACTTAGGATGATTTCTCGATGGAATTCCGAATCATTTTCATGCATTTCAAGGACCCTATCAGCCTAAGACACGATGTTGTTGACGATCAATCGGTTTGAGTTCTTGTGTTGAATGAACTTTATAAGCCTAAAGGCCCAAATCTTTATGCAAAATACGGTGTAATGACGTTTGAGGAATGCCTAATTCCAAGGAACGACGAGGAATGGACAAACCTGGGTTTTCTCCAACACTTTCGGCTACAGCAGTAATATTTTCGGCTGTTCTTGAGCGACGTGCACGGGTTTTATTCTTCACATCACTAACTTGTCCCAACAGCTCAAATTTTTCCACCAATTTCTTTATTGCGGTTCGACAAGGTGCTTCACATAGACCCAAAAAATATTCGAATTTTACGAACTGTCTCTGCCAAATTTTCACCATTTTTATAGTGAATTTTAATAATTTCAGTGCTTTGTTAAAGCGTGTATCGTTCCATTTTTAGTAATGGCGTTTCTACTTGTCAAATGTCGAAAAATTACAGCTTCAAAAGTGACATCTACAATATTCTTATTGAAAAACCCTTTATAACGTCTCATCGAAACTAAAGGTGAATGCAGACTATTCTGACGTGAAGTGATTTCACGTCACGTCAGCCACCATTAGTGCTCCCATTGACCTGATATGAACGTGAACGCACAGAACGATGTGTTGCATTTTTATATCACTCACATTCTGACGTTCACGTTCATATTAGGCCAATGGGAGCACTGCTACACGTCAGAATAGTCTGTATTCACCTTTAGAATTTCATGATTTCTTCAATACTATTCACCGCACGATAATATCTACAACTCAGTTGAACTACTCTGTAATATGTTTTAGGCCTTCTTGATCCCTTTTTCGCTTGGCTCTTTTTTGTGCTGTTTCGCTTGTCATTTCTGCATCATAAGAATATTCTGCATCGATATAACACATGTGATTGTTGATTGAATTTGTATTTGATAGGCAAAGGACGTTCTGGAGATTCCATGTCTACAGAAGGTAAGAGCTTTGAATTTTTGTTGGAATTTATCATGTGTGTGCTTTGGCGTTTCTTTCTTTTATTCGGCTTTTATATTTTTTATAATGCTTTGGATTTTTATATATATTGCAGCTTGAAATTCACTGAGTATTTAATTGTGTCTCTCAAACAGATATATTTTGACACAATGTATAGGAGCTCCTATTGTATTAAACGCAATTAATCAATGCTTCAATAAGTCGTCTAAAATTGTAACTAACTACTGAGAAATCTGTTGTTATTTCGAAATTGCATGGAAAAACTATTTTCTCAAATGTATCAAATTCTAATCAGGAAAAATAACTCAAAAACATAAAAACGGAATGAAGTAATGAAAAGCGAACAAAGTTCGAAATGTACGTGTAAAAAAAGTTTGGATTCGACCTCTTTGCAGAAAACCGAGGAGAATTCTTGGAAAAACTCCAAAGAGCCAAGGCTGCAGTCAAGAATACCTCAAACTCTATACCGATCCTTTCCAAGCCGGGTCCCACAAGATTGGTAGTGGAAAATTGGTCGATCACGTGCAGAAAGGAATCTGAAATAACCATTCACAATTCAGATGGACAACAGCAAACCACAATACTCAGAGAGGATCTACCAGGTTTTATTTTCGAATCGAACCGTGGTACGAAGCATTCGTTCACCGCTGAAACGAGTTTAGGTAAGGTATTTTATACTGACAAAGAAACTGCAACACACAAAAGGAGCTGTTCTAATTTTAATTTTTTTTTTTTTGGTGAAACATACGAGGATATATTTAAAAATTCTTAGCCTGCTATAGAACCAAACAAAATTTCAATGTCAAAATATTTTATTACTCAACATATTCTCCTCTTAATTGAATACATTTATTACAACGAACCTGCAACGTCTCTAGTCCTTTCAAAAGAAATTTTTCTTCTTGCTCTGCAAACCAGTCCTCCACGGCGCTTCTATTACCTCCTCATTGGAAGAAAATTTACGACCTTTTTAAACTTATTTTCAGTTGAGGTAGGAGATAAATCTGGTGAATAAGGGGGGTGTTCTAGTAATTCTAACCCTAAATCACGAATTTTTTGCATGGCAACATGAGATTTGTGTACTGGGGCGTTCTCCTGTAAAAACAAAATACCTTTGGATAGCTTTCCGCTTCTTTTCTCTTTAATTTTTTCGCGTAGATTGGTCAGTAATGTCGAATAGTAATCTCCAGTTATTGTTCCACCCTTATCCCAAAAACCAATCATGATTACTCCATGGCAATCCCAAAAACCTGAAGCAAGAACTTTTCCAGCAGATTTTTGGACACGAAACTTCTTAGGTCTTGGAGAACCAGAGTGTCGCCATTCCATCCATTGTTGCTTTGTTTCTGGATTGTAGAAATATACCCAAGTCTCATCCATAGTAACAATTCGGTTTAAGAAGTCTACATCGTTGTCAAATCGAGCACAGATCGAACGCGATGCTTCTACCCTTGCACGCTTTTGGTCAACATAAAACATTTGGGGATCCATTTTGCATTTTCTCATGTCCAAATTGACGTGAACTATATGATGAACGCGTTCGTATGAAATCTTCAGTGCTTCAGATATCCGTTTTAGCCCAATTCGTCGGTCTGATAAAATAATGTCATGAACTGCATCGATATTTTCGGGGACTAACACAGAAACTGGCCTTCCCGATCGGTCATCATCTTCAATGGAAAATTCACCTCTTTTGAAGCTTGCAGTCCAATTTTTCACGGTCGCATACGAAGGACATTGATCACCAAGGGTATTAAGCATATCTTCGTAAATCTGCTCACCTCTTAACCCTTTCAAATACAGGTACTTGATGATGGCTCGATACTCCAATTTTTCGATTTTTACAATTTCGGTGGACATCTTTTTTTTTAAATTTATTGCGCAACTCTGGTTTACTTTTTCGACGTCGAACTAAACACTGACACTTCTAATGACTTATTGTTCGTTGACATGGGTATCGCAATATTTTGTTTATGCATGGAACTGGTCTAGGCTAACTAGACATCAATACATCCTCGTAGATAGAATAGAAAGGGGTTCACTCCTTGCTATACTATCTATGTTTTGCCAAAAAAAATTTAAATTTAAACAGCTCCTTTTGGGTGTTGCAGTCTCTTAGTCAGATAGTATAGTTTGTTGTTGTTTTATTCCTAAAATAATTCTTATTAGGTCCAGAATTCTCTGCCGGTTGGACGAACAAGAAAGGCAAGAAGTTGAGATCGAAAACGGAAGCTACGAAAACGAAAGTGAAATATCTGGCTTATCAGATCTACGAGCAATACTTTAGGGTCGCACAAGCGCAGCCGCGGGGTGTGGTCGCCAAGCTCGGCAGTATAGTTGCTCAGGTAGAGCGGGCGTGCCAGAAACAATGCTCTTACGGAAACAACAAAGAGGGCGGCAACTCCTGGAAGGAGATCCTGAGGAACGCCCTGGACGAACTGACCCATATACTAAAAGAAGACGGAGTGGTCAGCGCTTACGAATTACAAAGTTCCGGCCTGGTTCAAGCTCTGTTATCGCTGCTGTCCACGAGTTACTGGGACCAAGGGTTAAAATCGAGCAGAATGAACAAATATCAAAAGCAGAGAATCCAACTGTTCAAACAGTCATTCAAAAACAAATCCTGTGATGGCCACTGTTCAGTCACCATTCTAGTCCACAAACTGATATCAGTCTTAGAAAGTATCGAGAAGTTACCTATTTATTTATACGACAGTCCTGGTTACGGACACAGTCTACAAATTTTAACTAGAAAATTAAGGTTTAGGTTAGAGAAAGCACCAGGTGAAAGTTCCCTGATCGACAGATCGGGCAGAGGCCTGAAGATGGAGCCGTTGAGCACGGTGGCCCAGCTGGAAAAATACCTATTGAAGATGGTCGCCAAGCAATGGTACGACTACGAAAGGAACACTTTTCAATTTCTGAAAAAATTGAAAGAACCTAAACATCAAAGTTTCAAACACAATTTCGATTTCGACGAAAACGGCGTTATTTACTTTATCGGCACTAACGGTAGAACTACCACCGACTGGGTGAACCCTGCCCAGTACGGTTTGGTAACGGTCACTAGTTCAGATGGTAGGAATTTACCATACGGAAGAGTCGAGGATATTTTATCTAGAGACAGTTCCGCCTTGAACTGCCACACCAATGACGACAAACGATCTTGGTTCAGCATAGATCTGGGGTTGTACCTCATCCCATCGGCGTTCACCTTGAGACACGCCAGAGGCTACGGAAGATCGGCACTCAGAAACTTCCTGTTCCAGATGTCCAAGGACGGTATAAACTGGTCCACGCTTTCCACCCACACAGACGACAACTCTCTCAACGACCCTGGATCCACGAACACCTGGCCCATATCAGATTTACCAACCGAAGAATATCAAGGGTGGAGGCACGTGAGGATTCAGCAAGCCGGTAAGAACGCGTCGGGTCAAACACATTATTTGAGCTTGTCAGGTTTCGAGATATACGGAACAGTAACAAACGTTTGCGACGATCTTGGAAGGGCCATGAAAGATGCTGAAGCGCACTTGAGGAAACAGAGAAGAATATTAAAGACTCAACTTTTAAAACATATAATTGTGGGAGCGAGAGTAGTACGAGGAATCGATTGGAAATGGAGGGACCAAGACGGTAACCCTCCTGGTGAGGGAACGGTAACTGGTGAAATCCACAGCGGATGGATTGATGTTACTTGGGATCACGGCGGTTCCAACTCTTACAGAATGGGGGCCGAAGGCAAATACGATTTGAAACTAGCGCCTGGTTACGAAGTGGAAGCTTGCACTTCGAAAGCTCCAACCGCGGCGAAGACCAAAGAGGTTAAAGACAAACAGAGCGTGCTGACCAGCAGAAAGAGCAGTTCTACGCCGAGTTTACCGGAAGCTACAGATGTCAAAACGTCGGTGGCGTCCACAGAACAAGCCGCCTCTGCCGACAATTTATCAGCGAAACAAGCGGCTGAAACCATAGCGGAAAGTCTGCTGTCGGTGGCGAGAAACGAGGCTTTAGTGTCGGTGACTTCCGAATGCCAAGCAGCGAGCAATAACTCCGAACTATCGGTGGTAGTTCATCCTCTGAGAGACCCGCACCACGATCTATCCACCATCAACAACTCCAGCGATCTAGCGACGATCGTCGAGAGTTTAACGTTGAACGAAACTAAAACTAACAATTTCAAGAAGATCCATCGACAATCGTTCGAGGAGAAACCGGCCAGCTCTGCAGAATCTCAGAAACATTCCACTTTGAGTAACATAGGAAAAGCGTTAAGCAACAGATCTAAACTGCCGACTCAACCGTCTCTTCTTCAGAGTTTCGTGGACGCTGTCGAATCCGCCAATTCCAAAGAGATGGTAGACGCTTTAAAGAACAACACTAACAGTTATCTATCAGGGGAATTGACCCAAGGCGCTACCAATTCCGGGCAATCCAACCCCGGTACCCCGGCGGTCAGAATCTCGATTTCAAGCAATTCCGAAACGGACGACGACCGATCGGCTTGCAGTCAAAACCTGGACAAGGAAACCGGAGAGTTGACGGACGAATGCGGTCCCGACGACAAGGAAATCGAGGTTACGAATAGCAACAACGCGAGAAACAACAGCAACAATTCGGTGGTGGTGAACAATCCGATGAGCGTGAGCGTACCTAACCTTACCTCCACCGAGTCGAACAGCCAGATGGAACCGACCTCCACTGCCGGTCTGCTGGAGACTTTCGCCGCTATGGCTAGGAGAAGAACCTTGGGATCCGTGTCGACGGCCAACTCGAACTCGAGCGGCGCGCACAGCGGCAACATCTTGTGCACCAACACGCAGAACAATCAGAACACTGGAGGTTCGATATTCCCGAGAGGACCCAACTCGGTGTCCAGCCTGGTGAGGCTGGCGCTGTCCACCAACTTCCCCGGCGGCTTGCTGAGCACGGCGCAGAGTTATCCGAGTCTGTCGTCCAGCAACAACACGGCCAATCAGTCTGGAGGCATCCCCACCACCGCGGGAGCTGCCAAAGGTGAGTCTCTTTGGCGAAAAAATTACCCAAATACGTGCCTGATACGATTCTCTCAAACTTCAAATTTTTCAATTGAAATTGTGTTGATACATTTAGGGAATACTCAAGTACTAACCTTATTTGACTAGGAATGGTAAAAACACGATATTTATTAAGGCGAAGTATCACCTTTTGAATCTCAATTCAAAAAGTGGTCTCTTTATTTCACGAGTAACTACCCTAATTTACGACGTAGAGACTTGATTTTTTTTTAATTGAAGTTGAAGAACGTCCTGAGGCAAATAGTTTTTTTTTCGATTCAATTAGTTTTTCAATTAAAAAAAACAGGTTGAACTTCAGTGTTTTGGAAACTACACTTAATGATTCTTTTTCGAAGGTTATTCATCATTTTTTGGAAAAAATCGAAACTATTTGCCCTCGGCAATTTAATCTTCTATAAACTACAAAAATTTTCATGATGATTAGTTCGAAAATATAGCTTGTACTCATGAAAAACGAAAAACATATTCAATAACCCAAATATTGCAGAGATCTAACGATTACCCTGGTTTTTTTAATTGAAAAACTAATTAAATCGAAAAAAAAAGAAAAATATGTGCCCTCGGGACGTCCTTCAACTTCAATTGAAAAAAAATCAAGTCTACGTCGTAAATTAGGGTAGTTACTCGTGAAATAAAGAGACCACTTTTTGAATGGAGATTTACCACGATTCAAAAGGTGATACTTCCCCTTAACAGAAACACTTAGTTTTGTCCAATTATATCTGCCATTAAAAAGCTATATTTCTGCCATTAAAAGGTCATATTTCTCTCATCAAAATAAGTTCCTTCTTCGATTTTTCTACAGATTAGTCTGTAAACACTAATAACTTATCCATATTTTCCTCCATATCCCAAAAATATCTCATAAAGAATGTATTTCAATCAATTTATCAGAATTTATTATTTATCAACTTAACCTAGCGTTTCAGGAACCCTTTTCTTCATAATTTCGACGTTTTCTTCGGCAGTTGAAAGCCGTCCAGTACAAGGCAGTTCTCTGTATACCACTCGTAAGCTTTGGTTTTTGATAGAGAATGGTCCCTTTATACTTCGAACAAACTAGTTGCTCCACAAAATCCTTCCTCTCAAATTGCGTCAAACACAAAAACTTGTGTGATGTGTTCTTTTTAAATTTGACATATGTCCTTTACGGGCCTACCAACTGAAAGAAAATAAATTTCCGGATCCGTTAACGGCGGTACATTTGAACTACTTGTCATCAGGAATCATCCCTGGCGTATTTCTGCCAATCAACAAATACGTCTTTATCGAGTTGGACCTTTGTAATTTTTTCCTAGGTTTGAGCCAAGCCTTCACGATGAGTCTGACCTCCACGAGCAGCGATAGCGAACAGGTATCTCTGGAAGATTTCCTGGAATCGTGCCGAGCGCCCACGCTGCTGGCGGAACTGGACGACGACGAGGAGATGGGAGACGACGATGACAACGACGACGACGAGAACGAAGACGATGCCGATTACGAGGAGGTGATGGTATCGAGAAATCTGCTCTCTTTCATGGAAGAGGACGGTTTCGAGGCGAGACCTACCAAGAGAAGGTCCTGGGACGATGAGTTTGTTCTGAAGCGACAGTTTTCCGCCCTTATTCCCGCCTTCGATCCTAGACCCGGAAGGACCAACGTCAATCAAACGACAGGTAAGCGAAGAAAGAACTTGGTCAGTTTTGAGACTAATTTTTGACTTTGGCGCTTCTCAGACTTCGAAATACCTTCTCCTGGAACGGAGGAAATCGATTCTTCGTCAGAACAAGACATCTTGCCCCAACCCAAGCTGCATCTTGTACTTAGGGGACCGAATATGCCCGGAATACCCGATATCGAGGTTGAACTCAGCAATCCGTCTGCCACGATATTCAGCACCGTTCAAGAATTGATGCAAATCGCTGAATTTGGCACGAAGCAAGAGAAGATCAGGAGGATATGGGAACCCACATATACGTGAGTGATAATTTTCTTATTTCAGTATTTTCCAAGAAGAATTTGTCGTAATCGTGAAAATATCTAAACATGATTCATACTCCGCAGAATAATCTATAAAGAAGTACAGAACGAAGGACAAGGCACGGAAGAGGAAGGCAGACTGACGCCCGTAGTCACGATATACAGCAGAAGCGGAAGCAGTTCTGTAGCCGGAACAACCCTATCCCCCAGTACCCCCGTTCCCGGCACCCCCTCCATATCCAACTGCACCGTCGAAGACGTCTTGCAGCTGCTGAGACACCTCTACGTCATCATGACCTCGGACAACGCGAAGAGGAGCATACAGGACCTCCTCAATCACCCCGAAGCCGAATGGGACTGCACTCCTGACCAGTTCAACAGTAAGAAACTGACGAATAAGTTGCTGCAACAGATCCAGGACCCGCTGGTGCTTTCCAGTTCCAGCCTGCCCGCGTGGTGCGAGGAGTTGAATCAGTCGTGTCCATTCCTGTTCCCGTTCGATACCAGGCAGTTGTATTTCAACTGTACCGCCTTCGGGACGTCGAGGAGCATCGTTTGGTTGCAGACGCAGAGGGACGTCAGTCTCGAGAGGCAGAGGACGCCCGGTCTATCGCCGCGACGGGACGATCAGCACGAGTTCAGGGTCGGCAGGTTGAAGCATGACAGAATCAAAGTTCCTAGAGGGGAAGATCTCTTCGATTGGGCGTACCAAGTGATGAAGACGCACTGCAATCGCAAATCGATACTCGAGATAGAATTCACGGGCGAGGAAGGCACCGGGCTGGGTCCCACCCTCGAGTTCTACGCTCTCGTGGCGGCCGACCTCCAGAGGAGAGACCTGGCCATGTGGATATGCGACGACGAGGCCATCAGTTCGCAGGAGGCCGTCGATCTAGGAGAGGGCGTCAAACCGCCCGGTTTCTACGTGCGGCGCCCTGCTGGTCTATTCCCAGCGCCGCTGCTCCAAAACTCCGAAATTTGTGATAAAGCGACCAGGAACTTCTGGTTCCTGGGCGTGTTCCTGGCCAAGGTGCTGCAGGACAATCGTCTGGTGGATCTACCGCTTTCCCAGAACTTCCTCAAGCTGATGTGCCACGGGGAGATCCTGAACACGGTCAACGAGCGGATCGGTTTCGCCGGCTCCAAGAAGATGATGGAAGAGGACATCATGACGTCGAGTCTGATATCGGAAGAGAGCGAGAAGGAGCTGGAGCTGGATCCGCCGAAGCCGACTGTGGAGGAGAAGAAACCTTGGTACACCAACATATTGGACGAACAAGACTTGTACGACATCGACCCCATAAGGGCGACGTTCATGAAGCAGCTCCGCGATCTCGTCAAGCAGAAGCAGAAGATCATTCAGGATATCAACCTGTCGCCAGAGATGAAGTCGCATCAAATTCAGGTAGGAACTTTCTTCTTGTGAGAGTGTCAACTCTGTGGACCCTAAACTGTCAAAAAAGAGGGTTAGAATGATCTTAAAATCGCAGGGAAGCTTCTACACAGTGAAGAAATGTTTATTTAATCGAAAAGAGAAGAACTCAATTTATACTTTGGCAAAATTTCGAATCTCTAGGCGACTTGGAAGTATTTTTAAAAAATTCGCGAAAAAATCCGGCAAAAAGGGCAATTTCAAAGTCGATAAAACTTTTTCACAGATATCCCGGCCGTCACAGATATCCCGGCCGTCATGTAAAGATACGGATCGAAAGAGGAAAGGCCAATAAAAAAAAGCTTGGCATTAATATTTTCCACAATTTTTCCATTTCTTCAGGAAAATTATTCAAACTTTGACATTTCTCCTATAAAATCACCGGATTTGCCGAGATCACAGAGTACGACTTGACATCATGGCTGTCAGATTTTGACGTAAAATGGTTTCTCGGGATTCTTTGTTGACATGTCTCGAGCATTAACGTATTTTGGCGTAGTCCACGTACTTACACCTTAAGGTCCATTCATATTTACCGACACCGTGCGTGGCAGACACGGACCAGCACAGACAGTAAACCGACAATAGTATTCATATTTACCAGCAGGGATATTGCCAGCACCTGGCGTGGCAGACACCAACAAGATCTAACGTAACCTCTACCTCTATCTAGTAGAAATGATGGTGAAAATTCCAAATTTTGTTGACTGCAGTCATACACCCGAAACTTGAATTCAATCAATCAATCAAATCTTTATTGTACTACAGGCTTAATACAATAGCGTGTACTCACTGTACTCGTCAATTTTCAGCATAAATAACACATTATTAAAATAAATATGGACATAAAATGAACTTACAGTCTAGGACAAACTATACTTATATCACAGATAGATTTTGTATCGCAGAAAAACTCTGAGAGCGAATAATACGCTTTTGTTACAAGGAGCGCCTTCAATTCTTTTTTAAATTTAATGAAACTTAATAGTTTCCAGTGATTCGATAGTTTGTTGAAGACTGCAACCGAAATATAAGAAGGCAACTTCTAAAATTGAGAAAGTATTGTATCGAGCACTCTACTGAAAATATTTATTTCGGAAAATTCTCCCCTGCTTCGAAATCGGTGATCGGAAGCTAATTCATCGAAATATTTTTTACCATTTTTTTGTCTCTTTTCTTCGAAATGGGGATCTTTACCATATGCTATGACCTTTTCTCTAGCCTTGCACTTGAAAAACTCGAACTCACTCCTATAAATTTTTTTCTTTGTATTCGTCTCTTCCAAAGCTCTGCATACGTCGTCCAAACTGACATCGCATTTTTGTAATACTTCAGATGCATAATTGATATCATTGAGAATGCGGTGCATTAAATCGCCGAGGAAAATAAATTCAAAATTCAACATTTTTGTAATTTCTGCTTGTTTTCGCTCTTATTTGCAAGAATTTTTCATAACTATTTCAGCTAATGCACGAATGATATGAAAAAAATGAAATTTGATTGCCGAAACTATGTTAACCCTACTGGACCATTTAGTCGGATTCAGTTTTTTTAGATAGGTGTCCGATTCACCAGTGAATTTTGGCAATAAATCCCAACATTTGATGATATTTCGGAAAAAACATTTTTCAACAACTGAATATAATAAAAACAATGTTATTCACATAATAGATCACAGAGAAAAATCAAAGTTTGAACATTTTTCAAGTTCAAACGCGATTTGATGGTCAGCGCTTGGGGGCCCCCTGGGGTCGGGGGCCCTGGTGCACTGCACACTCTTGCACCCACGTAGCTACGCCGCTGCGTAATGGCATTGTTTAAACAATGCTAATGGCAATTCTTCAATAAGATGAATCGAGTTCCGTGGAAGAACAGCCGAGAAAAAGAAGTATTGCTGTACATCCCATAAACACCAAGCGAAAAAAATAGGGATAATTTCACACATTATACAAGGATCTCGTGGATGATATGAAGATAGATTTTTCAATTATTCAATTATTTTAGAATGAGCAGATATGAATTTGAAACTATTGTTTGTGAAATAACTTCAGTCATATCCACAATCTTTATCGCTACGAGAAAATTAACTGTCTGTTTGAGGTACCTAGTTGTTATTTTTGGAATAAAAATAGAAATTATATAAATATCATTTTTTTATTTTTATTGAATTCTTTCTCATCTCGTACTTAGTACTTTTGCAATTTCCTTCCATGTGTCATCTATTTTTATTGTTATCACCTACGATCGCTCATATCATATAGAAAAGAATAATCTCGAAATAATTCAATTAAATTCTCGTTATTCAGTATTCTTACGACCTAAAATGTCCCCCCTTTACGCTTGCAGTCTGTCTGTTCCGCTGAGCGATGTTTTGATTTTGAATTTAACACCACACAGGACGCAGAGACATCGGCGACAAGTACCAGCGCAGACAAAACAATCTCGCCGAGAATGTCTTTCGCTGCTGGCCCGTGCCCGCCCGGCCACGCTACGTTCATACGCGGTAAATATGAATACGCCCATAAGAAATGTTTCATATTTTCATATTTCTTCGTCTGTGCTTGTCCGTGTCTGCCACGTGCGGTGTCGGTAAATATGAATGGACCTTTACACTTCTACAGGAGTTTATAAGAAGGAAATTTCCATATTTCCCGATCTAAGAATTTAGCTGGCAGTACATGGATGAGGTTTTTGCTCCAAACATTACACTAAGCGAAATGACTTTCCAAGTCGCAAACAGCTGAAAATGAATAATAAATAATCCTGTGGGTCATTTGAACTACGATGTCCGTGTTTTTCAAATTTTGAGCTCGAACATAAAACCTACCTACCTAATTTTTAAATTTTTGAGGTTATGATAGACCAACAGTTTTTATATGTTAGATAATACCAGTTTAGTATAGTACTGAATTATAGCCTTGATAAAGGAGCAATGGTGCTACCGAAACGTTGGCTGAAGAGTTTATTAAGGAGAAAATAAATATTGTCCGATTCCCGATAGTTTGTTTTATTGATTATATAAAATGGATGATAACTACAGTCACGATAAAACCTACAGGTTTCAAATTTTCAGAGTAGGTTTGGAACCCAATTGCCTCGGTTGAGTTTCTTAATGGGCACAATTCGAACAGGGGTTCCGTAATTATAGCCGTTCGAAATATTGAATGATTCTTCTCATGTTTACTTTTGAGAAACTACATGTGTCTCAGATTCCAGAACTTAGAAAGATAAAATAATTATTACAGTGTGTTGAAATTTCTTGCAGACATTTCAACAAACGATAATAAGTATTTTGACGGTGTTCCTTCCGTGTTTCAGAACCTATGCCTCAATCATTCCTCGGGACCCGTTCTCCTAGAAGATCTCGCCTTGACCTTCACCTACTTGCCCAGCTCTAGCGTCTTCGGTTATTCCTCAGTCGAACTAGTACCAAGCGGTGCAGATATAGAGGTCAACATAGAGAACATCGAAGAATACGTAGAGCTCACCACTTCGTTCTGTCTTGAGAAGGGCATAGCCCGACAGATGGAAGCTTTCAAACAGGGCTTCACGACAGTTTTTCCGATGGAAAAACTGGCGGCTTTCAGTCCTGACGAACTGAGAATAATGCTTTGCGGAGACCAGAATCCCGAGTGGTCCAGGGAGGATCTGCTCAACTATACCGAACCCAAATTGGGGTACACTAAAGATAGGTGAGTTGAAACTGTGAATTAGATTGTTGGTATGAATTTTTTTGAGTGTGTAGAGAAAATGTTGATGCGTGTTTTATTTTCCTAGTCCCGGATTCTTGAGGTTTGTGAATGTCTTGGTCGAAATGTCGCCCGAAGAAAGGAAAGCGTTCTTGCAGTTCACAACAGGTTGCAGCTCTCTGCCACCTGGTGGCCTGGCCAATTTATATCCCCGACTGACAATAGTACGTAAGGTGGATGCTGGAGAGGGATCCTACCCGTCTGTTAACACTTGTGTCCATTATTTGAAGCTACCTGACTATCCGACCGAGGAAATACTGAGACAGAGACTTTTAGCAGCTACTAAAGAAAAAGGATTTCACTTGAATTAAGCAAGCAACACCTAAATAAACCGTACCTTTCAAAAATTAATGTTTAATCTTACTTAGGATCAAGTATAAAACAATTTCAAAGGGATAATTTGAAAGGTTTTCAATTTGTATTTCTAACAATTGTAACTTTTTTCTAGGTAAATTTTTAGGTGTACAATTTTAGAGATGTGCACTCCATTTGTATTATTCACAGCAGACTGTTGAAAACAGTTAAATTAGGGAAATCTTATTAGTAATAAAGGTGATTATACTAACTATGACCAAATTTATTATTTATAAGAAGTGATGTTGATATGTGATTCATTCTGCAATATCGAGGAAAATTTTGAAAATGAATATAATTAATGTACTTGGGTAATTGCGGTTTGCTCTATTTGGTTCTATTTTTTCCTGCTTCAAAGCATAATTATGTGTAGAAAAAAATACTGTCTTTACGTATAGATGTTGAGAATACGATAATGTTAGCCCAAATAAATAAATCTATAATATATTCATTCTTCGTTTCTTTCTCAACTCTTTTTTAACCAAATAAACAAAAACCCAAGGTAAGCACAAAATTTTCATTAACTAACTTGAGATTGTGACCCATTATAATTTCAGGAAATTCAAGTGATATGCCCTTTGTCTACTGAGTAAAGCGTAAGAAATTTGAAGTTCAACAATAGCTTTTTTCGGCAATCGTCCGGGAAGTACCCACTTCCCGGACGCTTTTTCTTTGAGAAAGTAGCATTTCCCGGCCTAGGCCGGAAAGTACGTACTTCCCGGCCTAGGCCGGAAAAACACGTCGTTGTTGTCATTTTTATGATCATCACAATAGCAACGAAATAACGGATGACAGTTCTGTTCTGTGTTCTGTTTAATTCAAATATGAATCGAAATCAATAAAGAGATGTGTCATCTCATTGATTTGTAATTCTTCACGGTTGCCGAAAAAATATTGTACGCAACACGCCCGGAAATAGTTTTTTTGGACTCACAGACTTCCAGGACTCGCCTCCGGCTCGTCCTAGAAACTTGTCTATTCGTCCAAAAAAACCCTATTTTCCGGACTTGTTACGTAAATTACTATTTCGATACAATATATAGGTAAGGAAATTACAGATCAAAAATTGCCTAACCGTTTAACCCTACTCAAAATAACAGAATCTTGCAAGGAAAACTTGGTGGGATTTTGCTTTGTGTGCCAATGTTGAAATGACACAAAATGTTGACTCCACTCAAAACAATGGCTCCAAAACTCATGATAGGATTAAAAGTAAATCAAAGCAAAAAGGATTCATTATTTCTTTAAATAATTTATGGTCAAATATTTACAAAACTTAATTGTACATAGGTAAAAAATCTATATTATACCAGGTATCAACTGTTCCTACGTTTTTGGGGCACCATATGCATCTGGCATCCGTTCGATGGTGTATCTGTGTTGTGAAACGTACATAATGGGAACTCCAGGAATCTTCCTTATCCTTCTCTTCAAATCCCTATCGTTTGTAGCAACAATGTAACACTTATGTTGGGTGACTCTCTGTACAATACAATCATCAGCATAAGTGCCTTTGTGTGTACAAGCCAACCTTTCGAATCGATAATCCTTGATGATCTTGAGAGCGACTTTGTATTTAGAGCCCAATTTTTCCAGTTCGGCTAGGACGCAATCTGAGATATATGGGATACATTTCGCATATAAACAGTCCATCATATTTTGAATGATGTCGAGTTTATTTCTGATGGAAAAATTGATGAAATTCGTATCTAGAAGTATATGATATGGTGGTCCCAACTGTGTGTTGTATTGGAAGAATAGAGCAGAGCTCGATTGTGGAGCTTCGTTAATTTTGACTTTATGTGGATCTTCAGGTTTGGTCTTCTTGGCGGGGGCTCTTTTCTCGTCTTTTATACGTGGATCACTAGCGCTTATCATTGTTTTCATTTTGGCGAACCGTTTCTCGACGATTTTTCTAGTCTTCTTTGCTTTTCCCTACAATAATATAAATTAGAATAAACGTTTATCTTATTTCGGATAGGTTTTCTTACCATGATTGAAAAATAACTGAACTATTCAACTAATACAATAAATAAACGATCACATGCATTTATTATTGCAGGTTAGAGTTAGAGCTGGAACCATAGAAGAATATATTTCTTGGTTAATTCATAGATCATTGGTGTTTTCTTCTAAGATAAGTCGAGATGATCTGTGTCGACATTTGTTTGTGGTTCTCATTTTGGTTTTTGAATATTTCGTAAAAAATTTCGCATAATGTACCAAAAGGCATATATTCCACCAAGTTCATATCTATAGTTACACTATCTATGTGGTGAGTATTAATAGATATTTATAAATTTATATTTTCAATCATTTGCCTGTAGATATCTTCAATGAATTTATGTTACTTTGGAGGTACGTTTGAATTTGAATATTCTTATATTTATAATGGCTTTCAGTTCAATCAATTGTGATTAATTTCGTTCAATCTAGGTAACTTCCAGTTAAGAAGATCCTTTCAATACACATCCTTCACATACGACATACCTATCTTACAAAGAAAGTCTTAAAAGGTTGTGAGAAATAAGTCCGATTCACAAACAAAATTTAATCATTAAAAACCAATTACAAAGCTATAAAAGTATGCAACAATCTAAAATAATGCATCACTCAACATATTTCCACATAAAGTCAAGTCTTCATTCAACAAATCTATGTGACAACAGCTTATATAGCGACAGGTAATAGCTATTAAGGAAATATAGTTCACAATTATATTTTATAGAACGTCATATACCCTATATTGCATGATAAAGTGGTCGAGTACAATTATCGATTATACGTTCAACACATATAATGTAGAATTATCCACATCTTTTATATTTTCTATAATCTATATAAACTTAGCAGGCAACAGAAAAAAGGCAAATGAAAGTGCTAAAATATGAGATCACTGTTGGGAAGGAATCTGAAATTTTGGCTGATTCAGCACATAAGATTCACACAAAATTTCTTTTAGTAACCAATCAATCAATTCAATTGTTGGACTTTGATGAAAATTGTAATTCAGTTTTTGAATTCGAAATGATTTTCCAACACATCAATATTTATTTCATACTTACTCTTATAATAATTAGCCTCTTAATATACAGTGGTCTCTTAACTTTACGGAAAATATAATTAAATCTAAGATATCCACATCTCATGAAAATTTTCAAATTAATGTAGAAGTCCATCGATTTTTCAATAATGCAAATATTTTTCCACCATAAGCAGCAAAAATAGTTAGAAAACAATACTTACAATCCAACAGGGTAAAAACTGTTTCATTGCACAACTTCTTTGTAAGCTTGTGATTCGTTACCATCGAAAAAAATCATTATGGAACATTCATGAAAGAATGATGAAATTGAATAAAATAAAACGAAAATAAAAGACTCAAAATCGGAGTTTAATCACTATAAATAAGTTTCCTGATAATACAATACAAATACACTACAATTGCATTGATAGGATCATAGATAAAATCTGAATATTCACGTGCTGAAATATTGGACAGTTCCAATAAAAATAAAAGTAAACTTATGTACAGATATTCCACTTGCGTTTAATTGTTTCTCCAAATCGAAAATTTGCTCTAGGATGGAATAAGGGAAATATTGAATCGAAACGAATTCGACAATCTACTACAAGAAGAGTTTGGGCCTGTTACATAACATTTATCAAGCTCACACTCCCTCAGAGTGGATTAATCAACAGACAATCAGTAAAAATCTTCATTATTTAAAAAAATTTGTTCATGAATATATAAATTAATTAATGAAACTTATTTTAGTCCTTCTTCTCCTCCTTTTTGCCCAGTGGAACAGCTGCCCTCACCCTGAAATTGAAAGGAACATTACACTGCTGTTTTCCACCTGCTTTAAATAAATCTTGATCGAAAATACTATTATAAAAAAACTCACTTTGAAGTAACCTCTGCTAATTTCGATTTAACGAACTCTAAGTTGGCATCGATCTGGGTTTTGTTGGTTTCATAGACCTTCGGAAGTGAGAACAGAGCGACCCATGCTGTGAAGAAGAAATAACATCGTTACAAAGTTATTACTTCCCGAATACAACTTAATTTTCAATTAGAATTGAAGGAATGTGATCAATCACTTACCGAGAATAACCAGGGTCATGCCATTGAACCATGAACCAACATAGGTGAGCGTCCACATGAAAACTCCAAATTTAATGGAGTCAATCAAATCTTCAACCAAAAACAGCCTTCTGAGGGCTGAGAGTCCAGCGTTTACGTGGGCAACCACAACTTCGGAAATTTCTTTTACTTTTTCTGGGGGCAACTGGAGGTCAAATTCTAGGAATTCCCTGGAAAAAACATCATCATGAACTGCAAACGAGCACAAAATCATCTTGTGTATAATCAAAACTATTCCATATCCATTTAAAAAATAAGAGTTAGTGAGGAAATGTTCTGCTTCGAAAGAATTCATTTATACAAGATAATATTGATGTAAATAAAGCAGTTTTTCGTTTATTTGGATTTTTTTAGGTGTATGTTTTAATATGTCAAGAAAGGATAGTTTCTACCCTTGAAGTTCCCAAATGATGTAACTTACTTGAAGGGATGACCCTCTCCAGTCTTTTGTACAGCTTGAACCACATTTTTGTAGACACGGAAGGAGATGGTGCCTGTCAATCCCAATAACGAAAGGTATGCTATTACACTAATTAGAGAAAAGTATGTAAGTGCTAGAAGAACTAAAAGTACACCTCCGAAAACTGGTCCGGATTTCTTTGGATCCCTCCAGTATATTAGGCTTTCCACTGAAACAAAAGAAAAACCATTGTAGGACGTTCATCTCTAGTATTTATGGCTGAATATTTGAATGAAATTGTCGAAATATGGATCTCCCGTATATTTTTGCATAAATTGAATGAATTCTTTGAATATATTAGAAGAAAAGGATCATTGATAAATGGATTTCCGAATTTTTATTTGTCGTTGAGTTGGCACAACTCACGCGAAGTTTGGGCATTATCTATCACTAGCTGACCCGGCGAACTTTGTTCCGCCTAAATGATACTTACGGTGGATTTCACAAATCGTAATCACAGGTGATCGGAGATCAACAGCTTGGTTCTCTGATTTTTAAACTGTCGAATCGAGTTGATTCTATCTTTATCAAGCTCCGATCACCGATGATGTCGCTTTGTGAAACCCACCGTTAAAGTTGTATCAACTAATCATTGCTATTTTTTCAAGCAGGAGATGAATTGGGCAAAATATAAAAAAATTTAGTAACATTGTTATTCCCACGAAAAGAATTCTCTATTTAAGCGGTATCAAATTATTGTTGAACATATAATATTTCTTTGAATGCTTTACAGTTTTCTCATTGCTGAACCTAAATAAAAATTTAAATCACGATCGAATTATATGGATGAGAAATAGTTCCAATGATTAATAACCTCTGATCACTGTAGAAACCATTTTAGTTCTGCCAATACAACGCTGAAAATTCGAATTGAAGTACTTTGTCTATCGTACTTTAATCTCACTTCACAGAATACAAATACGCCAAGACGTTTTCTTATTTTTCTTCTTGACTAAGACATTTTTGTTTTGGTCCTAAGCACAGAGTTGGATGGAACTCAAATTACACACTATTTGTTTACATCGCCATCTAACGGGGAGAAATAAAGAACCTACGAATAAGCTATAGCGTAACTGTAACTGTAGCGACACCTAGTGGCCTCACTCAAAAGAAGGAAAAGCATTTCCTGTATAAGTAAAATTTTCATCGATTTTTTCGAAGTTTTATTGTATTTTATAATAACCAGACCGTAGACGAATCCATATATATTATGAAGTTTCATAACAATCAGTCCATCCGATCTCGAGTTATAAATGGTGTAACCAACATCTTTCTTTTATATATATAGATATATATAGATTTAGTTTGGAGAGTGCTCAAGTGTGTTTTAAAAAAATACCGCAGAGAGAATAAGTTTTGCATCGTTTTTGTATTATGGGAAAGGCTGAAAATGTTACATACAAATATTGTTAAGTTACTGTGCTATTGAAAATGGTACAAAGAAAGAGATACATTATCTATAGCTTTACTAATTCTATACTATATCTGTCGAAAAACTGAGTCCAGAAGAACCATAAAATCTCAGCGAAGCTCCGATACAGTGAGGAAATTTTTTATACTGTCGAAAAGAGCAATAATCGATTCATACGTGGGTGGAGTTTAGATTTTCTAGGCGATGTAGGAGTATTTTTTTAAAATTCCCGAAAATCCTGATAAAAAAACGACAAAAAGCCCAATTTCAAACTCGATAAAACTTTTTTCATAGATATCATCCTGGCCGTGATGTAAATATACGGATCGAAAGATGAAAGGTCAATACAGAATAGCTTGGTATTCATATTTTCTATAATTTTCCTATTTCTTCACGAAAATTGATCAAACTTTGACATTTAGCCTATTTATTTATATAGCTTATGGATGCTGAGTACAGACACATAAAGAAACACCCGATTTGCAGAAATCTACTGACAAGGTTAACTACATAATAGGAAGATCTATGGGCTCTACTGGTGCTCGATAATAGTTTACTGAACGGTTTTTTTTAAATTCTGACGATTTTGAAATGAATGAATGAAAACTGATAAAATTCAACTACAACACACTATTCGATTTTCTATGTGTAAGCTCAATTATCCATGAGAGGTCTACATGGCGGTCGAACAAAATTTAAAAGCGCATTTTCATCACAAAAGAACCGGCATGACAAAATAGCAGAAAGAAGGAATACGCCCCTTCTTAAATGGTGATAATACTCAATAATAAATGAATTTCTGTTACTGTGTATTGACAATTGAAACCAGTCCGACCTCTAAGTCCCGATGTGACGTAAAAATGACATCACTTTCGCGTTCTTCTATTGCTATTCCAAAAACATAACATATGACGAAGAATTCGATCAGATCGACTTAAACTTCGTAAAATACTTAGGAAAAATTTTTTCGATCAGTCTGTACAAAAATAAATCTTCACGTCGCATTGTCTCCTATGGAATTGCAACTAAAACGAATCCACAACAGCGCACTTCTAAAAATAAACTCGATTATCGCATATTTGACACATTTCGATCGGATCGCTTCTAAATATAAAGAATCGAAGAAATTCCAAACCGACTTTTCACTGCTTCCTCCTCGTATACTCCTGAAGATCCTCAAGAACGAAACGTCGAAGGAAAAATCACACAGGCACGCACGCACAAAATCGATCTGAAGACACCGATCGGCTGTAGGCGGCCAACTGAATCTATATTGGCGTAGCGTTAGTTTTCCGAATGTCTGGTTGATATAGGTTGAGCAAGTTGAGTCGAGCCGTATTCTCAATAATTTCCGAACGAATTACGACGAGTAATGAATATACACGGTTAGGTTTTATACGTATCGGTAATATCAAGGACGATGGATTATTTATGGGGTAAAGAAGCCAACTAAGAAACTATAGGACGTTGAGGTAGGTAGAGATAGGTTCGGGGCTGAGTCCTCGACGACACTAGTAGGGTCAGGGAAGGAAGGTGGTTGTCGATTTGAGATTCTTCTCCCCCGTTCACCCTGTAGTCTGAGTCAGCTGCCACCCCACTTTTAAATCCTGCCATACAATCATATGGGGCGATATTGCATTTGGCGAACTACAGGGTCACGTGGCAAACTGGCAAAACATTGAGAGTTTCTCGGGAACTGCCACGTCAGAAATACACGGTGTTCCTAATTTGTATGCTTTTACAAAAAAAGATCAAGCTTGGCTTATTTCCTTTAGGTCTTAAAATTTTCAAGCACAAAGGTCTGCAAGAGCTTCTTCATTGATCTTCTAGGATTTGAAATTTCTAACTTTTTAAGTTTTTTATGAAGTCTCTCAACTGTTCATAATTGTTGGAAATTTTTGGACTGCTGCACAATGAAAATACAGATTTGTCAATTTTATATTGTCCGGTTATTTTCTCTTCGAACAGGAATGAAATCAGAAAATAATTCTCGCACACCTTAGTCCAGAATTATCGCATTCATTTATCGCGCTCATCTTACCTGGTAATCGATACAATGAGTCGCATACTTGATACCGCTGTATCACGTTATATTTAATCATTTTACACCTACCGTACGACCTTCGCGCCTAGTTAAACTCAACCTGCTGTAGAACAATTGTGCTCCTTTTATGTCCCTGTCATTGCGTTTTTATTGTTTGCTAGGCGCACTTAGAGAAGCTTCGGAAGCATTCTGGAGTCTCACGGCACGATTTGAATAGAATATTACCAAAGTCCCATTCATTTAGATGAGATCCAGAGTATTATGAGAGTTTTCCAAAATAAGGTTTTATTTTGAATAGATTATTAAAATTCACTATAAAAAAGGTGAAAACTTGGCAGGGACGGTTCATTTTTGGGTCGTCGTGAAGAACCTTGTCGATCCGCAATACAGAAATTGGTGGAAAAATTTGGGATGTTGGGATAAGTTAGTGATGTGATGAATAAAACCCTTACACGTCGATCAAGAATAGCCGAGAATATTGATGCTGCAGCCGAAAGTGTTCAAGAAAACCCATTGGGGCCATGTGAAAGAGAAGGTCTATGCCAAGAGCCAGCATGGATTCAAGATCTCAAAGATGGAATTCGTGAGGCTATCGAGGACATAGGGCAGCGATTTGGTTATGAAAAATTTCATAAAAACGATATGATCCTGTAGTCGTGATTGTGGTGGCCATTTGGCTGATGTCATTTTCCATTATTAACGGCATACCTTCCTCTTTATTATGAAATAAAATCCGATCATTTATCAAAGACAATGGCATTTTTCTTTTAATGTAAAAATAATGCCTCTTATTGTAAAACCCTTCACTTTGTTGTTTCATAATCTGAATTGAGTTTTTCGAGATGGGACCGATTTGGAAAGTGATCACTGCTCAAAGTTATGTCGAATTGATTACCGTACAATTTTACAACCCATATTGATTTTATGACGGCTGTAATATCGTGTAAACAAAGCACAAGTTCAAACATCGGTAATATTCCGATAAATTTAATTTTTAACCTCGATGAACCATTACCAGACGGATATCATTAATCAGAAAATGTATCCAACCGGTATTAGAATGCATGAGAAGCGATTTTATTGTCTGTATTTTGGACAGATCTGTTAAAACATCCAGTCAATTAGAACTCCCTTCACTTAACGTTCTATATTGTCAGCGAAGAAATTCAACTTGGACTTCAATTAGGAACATGAGAATATGTAGGTGTATCCAACGAAAGAGAAGGGAGTTCCGCAAGGTTCGGTTCTTCGTGCAGAACATTACAGAGCATGGGTGCATAAAGAAACTGGGTGGGAATGCAACCTCTTCTGCCACTGTCTTGTAATTTACCCTGATTCAGTGGTACAAATTTTTTTTCTAGCAACTTTTACTTTCATTATTTCTCAGGAAAAAAATCGGTCAGTACCTAATTCATACTAAATGCAAGTCTTATTAAAAATTTCAATGAATTGGAGATATCCTTGGTATTGAACTTGATCAATCGATTCGTGTTGAGTAATAAGGACAGAGTTAATAGGGGAAATCGATATCTGTGTTGTTAAATTCGATATTGCGTATCGCTGCACTAGATAACACCCGCAATGACGTTGTTAGGAAATGACACTTCAGCAGAATCGTTTAAAATTTCCTGGAAGGTCATGAGAATCAAGGGAATGAATGCGATTTGGTGCAGCTCAAGAAGATACTTTAGGACGGAGAGCATGGCTCAGAAGCCAATTATCTTCAGAATTACATTAATTTCTGGACCTGCTGGATGAGAGGATACGTGGAAAAAAGGCTCAAAAAAAACTTTTTTCATGAAGACTATGCGCCGACTCACAAGGGCACTTTGGCCACGGCAAAACTATTGTGGGATTGGCATGACTATCCACCCTATTCACCAGATTTGGCAGCCTCAGTCTGAGTCTTCCATCTGTTCCCACACCTTTAAAGCTTTGTTAATGAATGAAGACCTTTTGGCAAATGGGGTAATGAATTCGAATCAAAATGCAATCAATTCCGATGAGGTTATAGTGAAGAAAAAGCAATGATGTACGATTTCACTTTCGAAAACTTTCCAAATAGTTTAAGTTTAAGATCATCCAAACATCGTTAAAAAGTCGTGGTCAATACAACATTCCTGATTGACACTTTCATTACACGTGGAACCGAGTAAACGCATCGCTATTTTATTCAATAATTTTCCTGAGGCATCTCGCCATATTATGTCGTTAACCGAAAAGTTATAGTTCCACCGAAACTATCAGCTATTAAATAAACTTAACAACGATAACTTCCATACTCGCACACTTTCAAACAGCTGTTAAGATAAAACTTGTGTTGACTCCTTACCAGGTCCTCTTTCTGGCAGAGGTTCTGCCTGTTCTTGAAACCTTTGTCTACGTCCCATCTCTAACCCTACACTCAACCCAATAAGACAACCACTTTTCGAAGATTCCCAATTAGAGTTCGCACGATTTGAGGTTAATTTTTAACAACGTTTAATTCAAGTTTAAGCACATTCAAGTGTCGACCGTCGCGGTTGCTCCTAAAAAATGGACAGAAAGCGGAGAAAGAACCGTTCGCTAGTTGGTCTGGGTTATCTGGGCACGTTGCCTTCAACAAAAGCGAAAGACATCTCCGTCTCTCTTCGGCCGATACGTGTAGGATTCAACCCGTTTCGATGCAACGACGTAAGTCGCGTTGGCGCGTTCGTGGCATGCTTAAGTAGTGCAAAACGTAAAAGTTGCTTACCTAACATCTAGCAACCGTGGCAAAGATAAGGATAAGCGGTCGACTTGATTGTCGGTAAGAGGAAAGAAGTTTTTAACAGTATCGCCGATGATTGGAAGGACGAATCGGCTTCCGGAGGCTCATAAAAGCGAAAAAATCTTCGGTTCCTAAAAGTCTTGAAGGGTTATTCTTCTAAAGTGCGCTTTAGATAGATTCCCCTGGGGAAATTTTGGTTTATGATCTTACTGGATGAAGCTTGTTATGAGCGCCAGCTCTATAGGTTATATGGTGGGCTTCGTTCAATTACCAAAAAAAAAACATCGCAAAATACATACAAAATTTACAATAGGATGGCAAACTATCATATAAGTACCATAAATTATTCCACTATGCCCACCTTTTGTAAAATGATTTAAGTCAAAATAGACTAAATCTTGAGGAAGACCATAGTTTTCCTGAGATTCATAGAAACCCTGGTGTAACGACACCTGACCAAAAATCATGACCAGACATTTTAGATCAAATCGGCACTCTTAATTTAGTATTTGTTCTAGTTCCGGAATGATCTACAATATTTCACTCTCGTGGCGCTATTTGTTGTGTTATGTTGGGATGACAGATGTCTTTATTGTGTTTAAGAAGTACATGTCAAAAATTCCATGAAATCCTTGGACTTTGTATGGTCTAAGATCCAAATATGAAAAACTGATCTAATTCACTCATTGAATTTTTATCAATTTACAAACGGAAAGGATAAACTCTGTCAATTCCAAATATGTACTTCAATGAAATGATTTTCTTGTGATTCGTTTCATATCGTTTGTTGTTTCCTTTTTCTTGTATCCCCGAACTTTTCATGTGCCGACATAGGTTTTTGTTATTGATTTCATTTTATCTTAGGTTTCCATTTAATGTTCATTGATTGTTAGTAAGATCCTCCCTTTTGATTAAAAACTGTATACAGATCTTTTTTGTAGTTGAAATGCTACTAATTCTTTCTAAAGCATTGTATATGTTCCTTTTGTCGTCGCAACTGTATTTGTGTTTTTTTTGTCATTTTGTTGTTTCGTCCAAATTTGTCTTTTTCTTTATTTCTGAAAATGACCTCCTGAGAGGTCGGAACATGTTGCCATCATTTCATTAAATTATTTGGAGTTTACACAGACTTTTTCCTTTTCGTTTGCTAAGATCCAAATGTATTAATTCTGAATGTCATATAAGATTGTAGTTATGGAAGAATTGCGAGGCCTCTCTCGAGATATATGAAAAGCAGGAGAAATACTCAGGTTTTCTATCGACAAGAAAGTCTTAATTAAAATCTAATCAGTGCCAACACCAGGTTTTCTATGCATCTATGGTTTTTCGTATTAACAATGACGTGGTTCCAGAGATATATACTGCTCCACAAGAGTTAGGGATATCGTATTCAATCGTTTTTAAAAGTATGTAATCTTCAAGAAAATCGCTGTAAAATCATTTAAAACTCAATAACAACTTGAATCGATCCAATAAAAATCAGTATGAGACATTTTGTCAATGTGGTCGCCTTTTTTCTGAGGTTTGGTTCTTTGCATATGCTTCATGAATGTTCTTATTTTGAAATGAAGTCAGTTTATCAACGGCTTCGATTTGAAACGAGTTTTCTGAAAATGCCAAGACGTAAATTAACAAACGCTAATGCTAAGGCTAATGCGGCTATCGGAATGCTACAGGGTAACCTAACTCAGGTTGTTGTAGCGGAAAGGCTCCAAGTCAGCCAAAGTGTGATATCTCGACTTTGGAATAAGTTCAGGGAGACAGGTTCCGTGTTGGAAAGACCAAGGCTTGGTGGGCGACGAAAACAACATCTGCTCAGGATCGTTTCATCACCGTTTCGGCGAAAAGAAACCCTACATCTACGTGTAGAATGCTACGGAATACTCTTCAAAATGCAGATGGGGTCCAAGTTTCCATCGAAACCATCAGACGACGTTTGAGAGAGGTGAATCTAGGTTCTAGACGTCCATTAAGAGGAATTCCATTAACACGTGACCATAAGCGTCAAAGACTGGAATGGGCAAGTAACATATCAATTGGAACGATCAATGGTGTAGTGTCCTTTTCCCTGATGAATCCAGATATGGACGATTTTCAGATTCTCGAACAATAAGGGTATGGACAATCCCACGCATACCCCGTAATCGTCTCTATGTCCAAGAAGTCCATCCATTCCGAGGGGGTAGTGTTATGGTATGAGCCGGGAAATGTTTCAACGGGCGCACAGATCTACACATTTGTCCTGGGAATATGACCACCCTACACTATAGGAGCATGTCATTGACGATGTTGTGCCAAATTTTCATGCTGCTATTGGTGAAACTTTTCAATTTCTAGACGATAACGCTAGACCGCACCGTGCAGCCATAGTTGAGAATGCGCGCGAGGAGCTTGGTATTCCACATTTACCAATAGACCAGTCCAACAAAACAGCTGATCACCTTTTTTCAAGATGGCTTCTGGGTCAAACAAATAACAAACATTTCTGCTATAGTGTTACTCTATTATAACTATCATTTTAAATGGCATAATTGAAGACATTGAAGTTGAAAATTGAGAAACCAACAGAAACTACCTTGAAACACGTACCTCGTAACTGAAAAACCTCGGTTTGTTATTTGTTTGACCCAGGAACCATTTTTAAACAGCTGATCTTGACAGATCGTTGGACTGGTCTATTCCTCCGCATTCACCAGATTTGAATTGCATAGAAAATGCATGGGATATGCTCCAAAGAAGATTAGATAATCAGAATCCTTAAATGATTTGAGAGAGCTTCTGTCCCCTTTATGGAACCAAATTCCTCAAGAAATGTTCAACAACCTCGTGTGTAGTATGCAAAGAAGATGTCAAGCTGTTATTGATGCCCGTGGAGGCCATTGATTCTATTGATAGTCTTAAAATGCCTGAATTCTCTGGGAATAAAATTTCGTTATTTTACTCGATTTTTCTTAACCACCCTGTGTACGCTGCAGACCTACAGACTAAAATTAATTTGCAACTTGAAATCATATTAATATGAATTTTCATCACAAAAATCTTATTTTAACTATATTTTTTTGCAATTTAAGTCAATATCCCTAACTTATGTGGAGCAGTTTATTTGTCTAAATATTTTGATCTGCGCAACAAAATAGCAATAAAACTAGAGGATATATTGGAATTATTTATGTTAGTTATGAGACGATATGCTATCTTATAGTAAAATGGTTAACAATTGAAATAAAAATCGACTAAAACTAGACAACTATAGTTTTTCGTATTAAAAATGCAATGGTCCCAAAGATGTACTTGCTCAATTTTTTTTTTAAATGGCTTCATGTTTTTGACAGCCACATTCGGAAAAATGGAAACTGAAAGTCAAAGACACGCCCTGTATGAATTTTTGGATAGCACAGTAGAGTTGGTGTGGTTTGAGCTTCTGAGGACATATAATCAAAAATTTCATGTGAAAACAAGTTAAGCAGATCAAAAAGAAATGGACCATGATGAGAAAAAACCCAGAACACTGCCCAAGTTTAGGAAAAACCAGCTGACAATCTAACCTTACAAAGAGCCAGACTGTACACAAAATTTTAGGTAATGCCCTACGTGAAACTACTGGAAAGACATAGGACCATTCAAAGATGAAATAAGGTGAGTAAAATAATCCTTCGAATATCACTTAAAATAAAAATAGCAAATATGAACGTTACATTCGTAGCGTATTAATTGCCTTCATTATAAAATTAGACCGCGGTCAGACTATTCAAACTGACCTAAAAACGTTTCTCTACATACAATAAAAAAAAAACTTAATAAAGCTGGCAACAATCGGAACACCCCAAAACAATTCCAAAAGAGACAAAACCAAAATTTTCGGAATCTCTTTATGAAGGTTATGAGGCATCGCAGCAGATATCAACACTATCAAGGTCACTATAAACCGGGTCCACATCAACTTACGTTTCTCGAAACGCAGCATCATGTCCATGATCGTGCCGTTTTTTCCCGATTACGGAAGAAAAAAGGAAAAATGCGGACGAAGAAGAAAGGCCCGACGAAACGTTAGAGGAATCACCAGGGAACGACGTGCTAGGGAATGTCAAAACGTTCCTGGAGGTCCGGGCTAGCGACACTGGCGACGGTCCAACCCAAGCAGTTATATTTGACCGGCGAACTCTCCGGGAAAAACTGGCGTTCCTGACGCGAAGCTGGGACGAACAATTTTCTTCCGTATTGGACACGGCAGAGTGAAAAATGCAAGAAAAAAAAATTATCAACACTGCCGGTTGTGTTGAACAAACATTCAAATTTATTGATGGTCGAATGCCATCAGATAAGACAACCCATGAAACATTATTGTAGGTATATCATTAGTGGTAGCCCGATGAGCAAACGTTTCAAAATTATTGACGCTTTCAGTACTGTCTCTGCCGCAAATGTATTATTACCCATTCGGAGATTCAAAAACATTACAAAAATAAAGAAAAAACATGAAGATGGGCAAGTCACGATTGAAACTGATCGTCAAAATCCGATTTACTTGATATTTTGGTAAGAATTCACTGTTCCAACAACTCGAGATGTTTAACTGCTTTTTGATCTGATAATAACCTTCCATGCTCTATGCAAATCGCACAGTGATGGTATACATCGCCATCTAATAGCGGTAATAACAAATAAAGTAACTACGAATAAGCCATCAACTGTAGCGACACCTAATGGCCTCATTCGAAAGAAGGGAAAGCATAAGTAAAATTTTCATCGATTTTTTCAAAGTTGCGACACAAGCAACGAAACCATTGAGCTTTTACGGGAAAGGTTTCCGGACCGTGTTATCTCTCGAAGTGGTGATCACAAGTGGCCACCGAGATCTTGTGATTTAACACCTTACGTCTTCTTCCTTTAGGGCCATGTGAAAGAGAAGGTTTACGCCAAGAGCCCAGCGTCGATTCAAGACCTCAAAGATGGAATTCTTGAGGTTATCGAGGACATAGGGCAGTCACTTTGCGATTTGGTTATGGAAAATTTCATGAAAAGGATTTGGTCCTGTAGTAGTGGTTGTCATTTGGCATTTCCATTATTAACGGCATACCTTAACGGAAAACCTTTTGCAAGTTTCATATTTTGGGAACAAATAGAAATTCAAACTGCCATCGTGTTCAAGATATGATGCAGGAAAGTTAGATAAAGATACTATTTAAATAGTGAAACCACTTAAATTTTCCTTCATTATGTCACCACAAACGTTCTAGTTATTCCGGTTATCTCTAAGCTGTCTGTGACACACTTGATGGAATATATTATAGCAGAAATATGCATGGAAGGAAAAACAACAAATTTTCTTGGCTCTGTTTTTCACGTTCGAAAGCATGACTATTCAAGGCTTGAGAAAAATATAGATCTCAGATCCGACACTTGTCAGACTTCTTGATTTTCTAGCAGAAAGAAAAACCTTCCGATAAGAAATTCAATTAATGGACAATTGAGTTGTAAAAAGTGATGCACATGAGATCACACCCAGGGAATAATGAAGAAACATTCCAAATTATCAGACCAAAACGTAACTGAGTCAGTATTAATTCCTACAAGATATTACACAGTCTTTGAAGAGCATAACCAAACCATATTGGCATATTTAATTATTCACACCACATTCAGAAAAAAAAACAATAAAAAATGTAGTTCACGGTAAAAGAATTCAAATATAAAAATATCAAAGAGATGTGCAATGTGATGTGCTTCCCATGAATATTTGAAAAATAACGTAGCAATGGCTGTGAAATAATGAACAATTTTGATAACTTTGATAGATAGGAAGTACATGATTCAATAAATTGATGCACTATCATTATTTGATCAGTGATAGAGCACAAAATCGTTGGGATTGAACACGTCCAATTCATCTACAAATCTGGCATTATCAGCAAGCATTTCATTCAGATTGCCCCTACCAAATATTTAGATTTTTTTACGATTCCCTCAACACGTATGAAGTCTATAAGAAAATAATGAAAAAACGATTAGGGTGAGACAAAGTAACAATTTTCGCTGATATATCCACCATGCAATTAATACTCAAACACGAATGCCTTTACCGCCATATGGAAATCTGCAAATAGCGACAAGCCAGTTGAAATATTCTCATTTATCGTCGACGTTCAGTCGATTAGAATTAATTGGTACATTGTTATCGTGCCATTAAATTTCGAACGGTGAATGCTAATTAAAAGATGCATATTGCTCACTTCATTATCAGAGCGAAATTAATGATAAGTTGAGGAAATAGAAACTTGAAAAATTTTACTGGCGCCGACGAATCGTTTTTGAAAATGTAACGGTTTAATACAGATCCAGAGTCGGCCGATTGGGTATAGGGGTAGTTTTTTCATTCGGAAGGTATTCGATAGGCATTAAGTCACTACGAACTTACCTTTGGGATTGAGTTTCTCTGGATTGAACCAGGTATCTGAAATTGATAAAAATATTTTAAAGATTTCGATGAAATCAAAATATTAAAATCTATTGAAACATTGCTTCGCTAAATGGTACAACTATGGATGGCTTTAATTGAGTTAATGATTGATCATGTATTCAATTCAAAATGTCAGGTTACATCAAAGGAATAGGAATTGAAATTGTCCCCACATACACTTCAGCATGAAGCATTTATAAACAACTCACAACCTTTCGTTCTGTGGGAAACAAGGATTAGATTTTCATCAAAGAAGACCTACAAAGGTACGTTTTCAGCGCTATGTAGTGTCCCCACTCCTTCTTTTCTCCAGGTACGTCAATTGGGTGTGTCACAATAGATTCTGACAGTTGGAATTCAATTAGTGGGTGTCAAGGGATGTTTTAAAGTTTTGTTTATCGCTTCTTATTCAACGGTTGTCATTTGCTGTCGCCAGCTACATTAGGTACTTAGACCTGAGGATCTGCGAGCATGTCTTTTCTTTAACAATTTCGTGAGGTCCCATTGTGACCTCAAAAATTTATATTCATACATGAAAATGCCAAATATTCATTATTCTTCTTTTCTCCAATCTCTTCATTATAAGATATCGAAGAATTTTCACCTAGTCACGTAGAGAGATATTGCCAGCTGAAATTCCATTTTCCTAAAGATAAGGAGCTTTTCATAGCTTCGTACCTTTCACGAAAGTTATCATAGCACTCGACAACAATGCAGATATCTCGCGAAAAAGAATGCCTTTTCTACAAACTTATCAGGGGTCCAATTAGATAAAAATGATTCATTATCTCAGAAGTTCAACGCGAATCTTACAGTGGCACTCGAATAACAATTATCAGAGGCAGATTCCATTGTTTCTAGTAATCGTGACAGATATTCAGAGTACAATATTCAAGGATCTTATCGTGTTTGGAAGGTTCAAAGAACATAATTGCCGAGTGGCGTGCTGCATCATTCTCGCTCTTGCGGAAGACGAGGAATAATGTAACAAAGTTCAGAACGAGACAAAGATATATTTATATCGTATTTAGAAAGGAGGTTATCTTGTAACTCTTAAAAAACGCGGAAAAGTTGATATTAGTTGTATAATTAAGTCCTCTGTATAGAAGAAGCTTATATTACCGTCGTCTATCATACGCAAAAAGTTCAATGGATTTCAAGTTAGAATTATTTCAATGCCTACAAATAGTTTTCATCCTTCTTCGACTCTCAACAGAGCTTCTTTCCTTAGCAGGATAGGAAAGTTACGAAAAAATTGATAAGTTAAAGGAAAATCCCAACAACATTTTTGTTCGGAATGATCTACATCCTCGAATATTTTACACCAAGTCTGTATTTTTATGTATGGCTCTCTGCATCGGAATAGTAAAATGAATATATGCCGGCCCTGCACCATATGAGTCCCAGTTCTATTTTCTAAACTACCTGGGTTCCCAAATTGCGTTCAATATAGAATATAGGGGCATGATATAGAACTGAGTTTCCTGTTCGAACAAAGCAATAATATCGCTGGATGAATGTCAAGACGTCGTCAAGAATTAATAAATGAAAGATAAAACATGAAAAGAAACATCTTCCAAAACTGGTTTATTTTTTTTTGGATAATTTTTATATCAGTAGGTAGTTTAACTCCGATATTTTTTATGATTATACAATTATTTAACCTTAAACTATATTCAGAGTAGAGGAAATCTTTAGGATTCTCAAGAATTTTATTGGAAAATTATTTTCACCACTTATTTTCATCCCTACATTGAGAATTAAGAGAGCGTTTCAAATTGATAATTCAGGTCTTCAAGTGGCTTTATAAAGACTTCAAATTTACAGTTGAATTATTGATGACATAATGGTTGTTTGATTTAAATGTACATTGTTGGGATACTGAAATGCAGGTCATCGATTTTTCTTGTATGTATCCATATTATTTAGGCCAAATTAGGAATCCTTTTGCGTCGAGCATAAATGCATTTGCAGAGTTCAAAATAAATCATTGTTGTTCACACTGTAAATGTTTATCTTTCTTTATACTCTTTATCGTCATATGTATGTACGTGATGGTAATTAAAACCGGTCACACACTTTGGATAAACACAGTCATTTCGACGTTATATAGAAAATTTTACCCTGTGTCAACAAATTGGCTTTTTCATTTTCTTTAAAAGTTACCAACTGCGTAGAGATTGAGTACAGAAGAAATCACATTCGCAGTTCCATCATTTCGTGAAAATACGAAATGACAACAACGATTCTTTGTCGGTACCTACTTGGTCTGAGCAGTATACAAAGGAAGGACCTCTGGCAAGCCTTACTGTCGCATTTTCCCTTGTCGTTAACGCCGTTCAAGACCTCGTCCACGATTTCCGCGGCGGCCTCCTTGATCGAACCACTTCCCTCGGTCATAACTGTCGCACAATTCGGACCAGGACAAAAATCACAAAAACGTACGGTTAAAAACGAAACTGCACAAATTCGACGTACAACAAGAAATGGTAGGTGCCTATTACCGGGTACCTAATTGATGGAAACGGATAGAACCTTGGTTCGGGATGTGTGTGTGATAACGTGAAAATTCGAAGGAGCATGCGTCGACCGTTCGAAGTCAAAACTCCTGCAGTTATCGAGCGGCTGGTCGGATCCAGGGCCGTATCGACTCCTGGGCCCCAATTGACTCGCTACGCTTCATCGATAAAGTCGGTTAAAAAAACCCAAAGGTACACGAAGAACTTTTCTACGATAGTATTGCCGTTTGAAAAGAAAGGTCAAATGAGGCTCTAATTCACAGCCTTTCAAGTGAGAAAAGTATCAAGCGTCTACTGGATGTTAAGTGGTCTCTATTGCCACTAGATCCTAAAGTTAATTCAATAAAGAGCCTTTCGTTAGGTGCCTCATATCCTTGAATTAGAATGAAACAAAGTCACCCTGAATTTGATCGATATCATAGGTTATGTAAAGGGTTTTCCAATAACAGGTGTTATATTGACATTCAAAGAAAAATGCCATTTTTTTAGATTTATTTCATGCAAAATAACACCAGCCAAATGACCAACACGACCTCAGGACCATTTCTTTTCATGAAATTTTCCATAACCACATCGCAAAGTGGCTGCCCTATGTCCTCGATAGCCTCACGAATTCCATCTTTGAGGTCTTAAGTCGACCTGGGCTCTTGCCCTCTTGGCGTAGACCTTCTATATCACAAGGCCCCAAAGAAAGAAGTCGCAAGGTGTTAAATCACAAGATCTCTGTGGCCAATTGTGATCACCTCTTCGAGAGATAACACGGTCCGGTAACTTCTCCCGTAAAAGATCAATGATTTCGTTGCTTGTGTGGCACGTGGCGCCGTCTTGTTGAAAGCAAACGTTGTCCAGATCAATGCCATCCAATTCCAATCATTATTCATCTCTCGATTTCGCAATCCATTCACTGTAACTGTGGCTCCAGCCTCATTCTCGAAAAAGTAAGGTTCAGTGACCTCGCCGGAACATGAACTGCACCAAACAGTATCACGTTAGGGATAGAGAGGCTTTTCAACAATAACCTTTGGGTTTTCCGAGCCTCAGATGCGAAAATTCTGGTTGTTGACGAAGCCATCGAGGTGGAAATGAGCCTCATTACTCAAGATGATTTTTCGATGGAATTCCAAAACATTTTCATGCATTTCAAAGATCCAATCAGACAAGACACGACGTTGTTGATGATCGGCCGGCTTGAGTTCTTGTGTTAACAGAATTTATGAGCCTTAAGACCCAAATCTTTATGCAAAATACGGTGTAATGACGCTTATGGAAGGCCTAATTCCAAAGAACGACGGGGAATGGACAAACCAGGGTTTTCTTCAACGCTTTCGGCGACAGCAGCAATCTTAGACTATACCCTATAGTCTAAGGCAGCAATATTCTCGGCCGGTCTTGAGCGACGTGCACGGGTTTTATTCTTCGCATAACTAACTTGTCCCAACAGCTCAAATTTTTCCACCAATTTCTGTATTGCGGTTCGACAAGGTGCTTCAAGACGACCCAAAAATTTAGTTTTACGAACCGTCTCTGCCAAAATGTTTTTTGAGAATTAGGCTTGTTTATAGTGAATTTTAATCATGCGTTTTTAAAGCTTGTATCGTTCCATTTTTATAAATGGCGTAGTTTTTTCTTGTCAAATATCAAAAAATAACATCTACCTAAATAGCGAGATATTCAAAGTTCTTATTGGAAATACCTTCATTTTACGTCTAGCGAAAATCTGAATATAAAGTTTTTTGTAGTTGAATGGGATTTCTTTCGCTAAGACGCATACTTTTCAAAAAAGTTACCAAAACTTAATAATGGAAATCTGCTCAGAAGAAAAGTCTTGATTCGTTTCATTCATGAGTACTAGTACTGAATTCGTCACTGCATTCAAAGCGATATGACATGTATAATAAATATAAATTATTGTTGTTGTTACAACGTATGGTTGTGAAATTAAAACAGTTGTACCTGTGTATGTTCGCGTAGTCAACGAATTCATCATTAAACCATCAATATGTCCTTCAAGAATTTTTTCTTGATATGACGCTGTTGCGAATATTAATCGTAATAAACAATCATGATCAGGATAAAAAATTTGGTATGTTCGATTTCAATACCCAATTAGGCAGATACTCAATCAGCGTTAAAGAATGATTAACACATGAAATTAAGATATGCATACAATGTAATTCCACACTACCTGAACCTACCTAACATAGCGACTAAACACAATAACGTGGTGGTCCAAAAGTAACAATCTGAAAGTAAAACATCACTCAGAACGTCTAGGGGAAACATGTCTCAAAAACACTCCAACCTGTGATATAAAAAATGAACCAACTAACTCCTTTATCTCGTGAATAATTGAAAACCGAGGAAATTCGAAATAAACTCGCTCTAAAGGAACTTACACCACCGCTTCGGAATTTGACATGCGGATAAAATCTTTTTAAGACTCGAACGCTGCCAATAGAATGAAAATTGTGGGAATTATAGTAATCGTCAATCACACTAGGTCTTGTTCCAACTTAACAAACTTTCCATTATCGTGTTTCGAGTCTATGAAAATTGGGGACTTTGCCCCACGAGAAAAAGGACCTTGTAAACGTGAAAATTGAGCTTCCTACGTCGAAAGTTTTGCGAAATGATGTGACGGCCTTAATTTAGTACGAATTTACGGACAGGATGCGGCGCAACTACTCTTCATATTTTTGGCAGAGGATCAATTCAAATTTCGAATAAACGGAGAACATTCGTTTCATCGCTAACGATCAATCAATATTTTTTTCTGCATCGCATTGATTGTAGGCTGAGCTAAACAAATTTGAATGTCTTAAATCGGCCCACAAGGCAAGAAAAGCCGTTAAATTATTTATAACGCGATTGTGTTCCGAATAAACCATAGCCAACCATGGATCTCATTAGATAAAGTACAACTTTAGACCACAACTACAAATGGCACCTTCTCTTGCATTTATTGTCGACGCCACTGGATTATGAAGGATGAAGGGATGTTTTTTTTAACTTGACAAACAACCACGATAGTTACCGGTTGTTCCCATGCAAACATCGGAATTTGCTCCGTACATCACAAATTCTAATTATTAGGTACTCCAGATAAAATCAAATAAACTGCTCCACATGAGTTAGGGACATTGACTTAAATTGCAAAAAAATATAGTTAAAATAAGATTTTTGTGATGAAAATTCATATTGATATGATTTCAAGTTGCAAATTAATTTTAGCCTGTAGGTCTGCAACGTATACAGGGTGGTTGAAAAAATCGAGTAAAATAACTAAATTTTATTCCCAGAGAATTCGAGCATTTTAAGACTATCAATACAATGTATGGCCTCCACGGGCATCAATAACAGCTTGACGTCTTCTTTGCATACTACACACGAGGTTGTTGAACATTTCCTGAGGAATTTGGTTCCATAAACGGGGCAGAAGCTCTCTCAGATCATTTAAGAATTTAGGGGTAGGTTGATGATTATCTAATCTTCTTTGGAGCATATCCCATGCATGTTCTATGCAATTCAAATCTGGTGAGTGTGGAGGTATTGGTAAATGTGGAATACCAAGCTCCTCGCGCGCATTCTCAACTATGGCTGCACGGTGCGGTCTAGCGTTATCGTCTAGAAATTGAAAAGTTTCACCAATAGCAGCGTGAAAATTTGGCACAACATTGTCAATGACATGCTCCTATAGTGTAGTAGTGTAAGGCGGTCATATTCCCAGGACAAAATGTGTAGATCTGTGCGCCCGTTGAAACATATCCCGGCCCATACCATAACACTACCCCTTCGGAATGGATATGGACTTCTTGGACATAGCGACGATTACGGGGTATGCGTGGGATTGTCCATACCTACTCTTATTCTTCGAGAATCTGAAAATCGTCCATATTTGGATTCATCAGTGAAAAGGACACTACGCCATTGATCGTTCCAATTGATATGTTGCCTTGCCCATTCCAGTCTGGTCAAGTGTTAATGGAAACTTGGATCCCATCTGCATTTTGAAGAGTATTCCGTAGCATTCTACACGTATGATGTAGGGTTTCTTCTCGCCGAAACGGTGATGAAACGCCCTGAGCCGGGTTTTTTTTTTCGTCGCCCACCAAGCCCTGGTCTTTCTAACACGGAACCTGTCTCCCTGAACCTATTCCAAAGACGAGATATCATCTCACTTTGGCTGACTTGGAGCCTTTCCGCTACAACAACCTGAGTTAGGCCACCCTGTAGCATTCCTATAGCCCTATTAGCCTCAGAGTTTGTTAATTTACGTCTTGGCATTTTCAGCAAACTCGTTTCAAATCGAAGCCGTTGATAAATTGACTTCATTTCAAAATAAGAACATCCATGAAGCATATGCAAAGAACCAAACTTCAGAAAAAAGGCGACCAGATTGACGAAATGTCTCATATTGATTTTTATTGGATCGATTCAAGTTGTTATTGAGTTTTAAATGATTTTACAGCGATTTTCTCGAAGATTACATACTTTTAAAAACGATTAAATACGATATCCCTCACTATTGTGGAGCAGTATATCTTGAAGCAATATGTTGTGATCTGAGAAAAATAATGCTGACATCATTCAGCGCGTTTGTTCCCAGAAGCATGATGTCTGTAATTTTCGACTTTAAAATAGTTTCGAACGATTCAGTCACAGATGAAGAATCGGCTGTCAAATTTGTTAGACCTACCTCAAACGCGATAACTATCGAAACAAGATACCTAAAGTCTTGAAAGTTTGAATTTGAAATGAGCTGGTTCGGTTCTTTTTTGAAATTTCATTTTCTGGAAGCCCAGGTTCGTTGGGCGGATTCAGAACCTGAATGTGTGACGACTCTGGCTATGAACTCGAACAAGCGCCCAAAAGCTCCTAAATTTAGGTTATTCATGCTAGAAAAACTCACCTAGTCCCATTTTGCAGAAGAAGACTTCAGCCTCAATGACATTGATGGGTTTTTCGGTTTTTCCAGCCCGAGCAATGGGTTCCTTGGCCAATACAGGCTTTTTGTCCTTTTCCTTCGTTTCCTTGGGTTGAACCTCCGGCACCAATTTCTCTGATGTTGCATCTTCAAACACAAGATTTGAAGCCGCAAAACTCACCGGTTCTGCCTCTTTTTTAGGTTTGTGTTCCTCTTTGGCAGGACTGGGATGTTCAAATTCTTCCGTCACATCTTTAAAATCGTCAGCGAGTAAGTTTTCCAAGGAACTGAAGGACTCTTTCTCGACCTTGTCTTTCAACGGATCATCCCTAGGACTCTTGTCCTCGAATTCTTCCAATTTCGATGAAATACTATCTTTTATACCTTTCTCAGCCTCCATGAAATCGTAAGTTGCAGATTTTATCGTCGGCTGGGACAATACGTCGTTAGTTTTGAAGTCGGACATGAAATTTTTATTATCGCCGAATGCTGCACCTTGAAGATATTGATCCAATTTTTCTTTACCTTCATGAGAACTCGGAAAATCGTCGACTGTCGATATCAAATTGGATTCCATGATTGGTTTTTCTATTCGGCCGAAAGCTTCGTCTAATTCAGAGGAAAAACTTTGCGCTGCACTGACGTTTTCTGTTACATCCTTGTGGGCAGATCCTACCCCTTTATTGATTATTTCGTGAAGGTCATCCGTATGGCCGATAAGCAAGTCACTCAATTCATTTTTCACTGGAGGAGAGCCGTGATCAATTTCTTTCTGTACCAGCGATTCGTGCCCCAAATGTTCGAAATCGTCCACTGAATCGTGTTCTCTTTGTAAAGGGGCTCCTATGTGACTTTCCTTGGGAAATCCATCGCCGGCTTCCAGGAATTGATCCTTGTTTTCCATAATTTAGGCTGATTTATTACGATTTCCAGTTAAAACTAAATAAAATCGCACAAAACCTCTTTATACCGGCAGGTGACGTTTATAAACGTCAAAACTTTGGCAGGGGTAGACAAAGAGGAACAGCACCACATACAAGCCGGTTCACTGATGCACTTGTGTCAGAGTTATCTTGGCACAGCGGGGGATTTTCTATTTCTATCCTCTTTGTTTCTTTCGCACAGTACGGGAAAGACTATCGACCAAATAAACTCTCAACAAACTCAAACGGATGGGGGACTCAACAGACAGATAAGAATTGAATAAGGAATTTCGCTGTACAAACATTCATTACACTTCTTCAGCACGGTTTTTTAGTCATGCATGACTCAGTTATCGGCTGGAGGGGGAATTAAAGTTGAAGGGGAACCTACACCTTTGCCGAAACGTGATTCATTAGGAGTTCCCCTCGATACTCCCACTCGGTAGTGGGGGTGGTGAGGATTTTATTGTAATTTATAATTTGAAATAGCAAATTGCGTTGTTTGCAGGTAACGGATTATTTTGTGGCTTCATCGCCATCAAATGATAATCCCGTCGCTTCTAAAGTTTCAAGCAGGATCATGAATTACTACCTCTAGGGCACAATAGACCTTAAGGTCGCAGTGGACTGTAACCCCTTTTCACTACTACCTCTAGTTTTGAGCACTTTTTCTGACTTGAACCCTCCAAAACATATGAGAATTCCTAAATATCCACCACCGATCATTTTGGAAAGTTGAATTATAACTATATTCCATTTTATTTTCACTAAATATTTGGATAATTAAAGATAGAATTTGTTTGATTTAGCCAAAGAGACCTAAAACTTCTTAATGAGTGAATACTTTCTGGTTTAGCAGTTTAGCTCTTCAAATGAACCAGCAGAAGAAATCCTAAAAAAAACCTAGTCTCTCTTATATAATGATATGATGTATAAAAGGGAGCTGTGGCTGTAATGAGTAGGTAGGTACCTATATCTACTAGAACAAAAACAATTTCAAATAATTGAAATGCCCTTTTCGAATCCTGTAAACCCGGGACATCAGATGAATCATAGATATGGATAAGATTAGATTTAGATTATCCAGGTTTTTTGTGGTTCTGTTTGATGAACCTTGCAAATTTTGTTCCCTTGCTTTAAATATAGGAATAAACGAAAAGAATGAAGTAGAAATTTGAAGAAAAAAATGTTCCTAAAAAAACAAGGTTAACCGCTGTCAGGTTTTAGGTTAGATTTCTCTAACCTAACTTTACCCTGTTTCTGTTGTTTGTTCTCCAACAGCTAAAAACATTAAAACTCGAATGAATATCCACGATGTCCAAAATTAGGGAAACTGTGGTTTCAAACTGCGAGAAGAATTTTTTGCTCAAGTGTTTGAAGGAGCACACGGTGAGTTAAATTCAAATGATTTCATTGAAAATACATGCGAACTTTTTCAGAGATTGGACCATAGGAGTTTTAGCGAATTTCGTGATATTAATATTGAATTTGGTAAAGATTATGGATGTTGTTGTGTATCGTTAGGTAAAACAAAGTGAGTATATTCACTTAAATAGTTTAGATGAAAATCATTGAATGAAATTCGTGTGGTAGTTTCTCGTTATGTATTTTCATTTCTTCATTGTAATGTTCCAGAGTTTTAGCCCAAGTATCGGGGGAAATAGAAGTGCCGAAATCATCGCGACCTAGTGAGGGAATTCTATATCTGAATATCGAGTTAAATCCCATTGCCGCTCCAAATTTTGATCCTACTACCAAAAATGACCTCTTTACCCAGTTGAATAGAATACTCGAGAAATGTATCAAAGATTCAAGAGCTGTAGATCTTGAATCTCTTTGTATTAAAATGGGCGAGAAGGTGAGTGAGTCATAAGAAAACTATGTGTATGAAAAAAAAAATTGATTGTACTTCTTTTAATTATTTGTCATCAATTTTTGTAGGCTTGGGCATTGAGAGTGGATATGAATGTATTGAATCATGAAGGAAATATTCTCGATTGCGCTTCCATTGCCGCATTGTCAGCTTTATGTCATTTTCGTAGACCAGATATTTCTTGTGACGGTGAAGAGTTTGCGGTTCTCAGATACGATCAAAAAGATCCTATTCCCTTAGTGATACATCATTACCCAGTATGCATCACCTACTCAATATTTGAAAGAGGGTGAGAATAAACAACGAATTTCATCATAACAGGATACAAAAATGGATTTTTTTAGGGAATTCATCGTAGCCGATCCAACTCTTTTAGAGGAAGGAGTAGCCGATGCTTTCCTAAATGTCGGAATGAACGCTTATAGAGAGTTATGTGGTCTTCATCTGGGGGGCGAGGCAGAATTAACTCCAGATATTTTGATCAAGATTACCCAAATGGCCGGAGCTAGGGCTGCTATTGTAGTTGATAAAATTAAAAAAGCTGTGGAGTTGGACAACGAAAAAAGGTGGGATATTCAATAATTTTTTAATGCTTCAGCTAGCAACAGATTTCAACTCTGTTATTTATTTCATTTTTTCCTTCTAGGTCAAGGAAAGAAGTTATAGGATTTCATATTAATGTCAATAAACAAAAGGAGACGAAAGAGGATCTCAGTACATGCTTTGATTCGTGGAAAACTGTGCCAAAGAAAGGTAAACGTTTAAAAGAGGAAAATGAAAAAATGGATACTGATTCTACAGAGGTGCAGTCTCAGGGTAATTCCTGTGAAATTGTACTAAAAGGTGACGGTTCTGCCGTTTTGATACCTGAGGAGTACAAGCAGGTTGAAGATGTTTGGGGTGAAAGTGACGATGATGATGATGAAGAAGACGAGGATGTCATTGAAATACCTAGAAAAAGTGAGAGATTTGTTTTCAGTTTTAAACTCTATTTAATAATTTTCTTTCAGTTCAAATGATCTCTTTGGTCGATTCAGACAGTGAAGAAGAGACTACTATTGTGTTGAATTCCAAAAAGAAGAAGAAAAGGAAAGAAAAATAACAATTTCAGAACAAAATAAATAAAATCAAAAATTTTTCACTATGTTTTATTCCTCGTTATAAATCTACAATATATAATCAATTAAATACTATAATTACAAAAAAACGATTCAATACTTATTTTACATTAGTGTGAATCAAGCAGTGTCTGAATTAACTCCATTCTTCTGGTCCAACTTGTTACCATTCGTTTTAACGGTATAAATGAATAGGGTGATCACTTCCTTCTCCTTCACAGGAATGCTCTTAAAATGTTTCATCAAACACTGAAATTGAACAAACATATTTAGAAATTGAATCTACAGTTATTTGAAAGGGTGGTGAAAATAGATATCGAATGAAAAGTTTACTCACATCGGCCAATTGTGCTTTGTTCATGCCAGGCCTGGTTGGAACTTTGAAATGCTTCTTGTACCTTCTTAAAGTATTGACTTGCAGCTGGAATAAATCCACATCTGGAACATCTGTGTCAGTTTCATTGCTGTCATCTTCAGAGTCTTTTCTCTTTCTTTTTGTTCTAGCACTTTGAATGATCATTTTATGATTATCACAGATATAAATATGCCTCGCCTTCAAAAATAGAACAAAAACGTATTTCAGTTGTTGGAAAACATGCTTCATCAGTCAACCATATTTGGTCCAGTTTCAATTTCATCATGCAGGTCAATGTGAAAAAATGGATAGGTTCTTACCGAGTTGTCTAATGCTAAATTGAGCCTTCTTTGAGTTACGGTTTTCTGGATCCTCTTACTATAAGACGCATTTCCAGCGATTTCGATACATCTTTCGCCATTGTCAATCAAACAACAAATCTGTTCAGTAGGCTCACGTGAATCTTCCTCTCCCGTGCTGAAGCCGTTCATTTTTCACATTCGATATCTAATGCATTGATATCAGGTTTATTCACATAATACTACAGCTGGTTTCCACACCTTTGAAGATTCTTCAACAATTCGTATCTTCAACAACAATCAACTTTCTGCGGAAAGACATATGAAACAATTCTGACCAAACCACTTCACCAATTTTCATCAGAATGAAAATTAATATATTTATTAATGAAAAACGCGACAGCTTCACAGCACTTTCCAGTCGAAAAGCTAACAAACATTGTGATTGCGACTGAGCGGGAACCACAGAAGATCTAATAAATTTCTATGTGAGTATGTGAGAACAGAGTTTTTGACATATCAAACCACAGTCATCAGACCACAGATGGTGTGTTATCAATCCACAGAATAAAAATATAAACATAAAACGGAACTACAAGAATAGTAAGAAACCATAGATAATCATGAACCAACAGAATCAGGTTGATTTACGGAACGCACACTTGGTTCCATAGAATAATTCTAAATCTATGGATATTCGTGTCTTGTTCTATGCATAACCCCACGGATACTCATGTTTGAGTATCCGTGGCATAACCCTAAAGTTACAACTGTCTGAATTTTATATTTTAACTTCATTATGTGATAACTTGAAATCTGAATGGATATTTGTGATATTTACGGTACGGTAATAGCTAGGAGCATAGAATAACTATGCTCCTAGGTAATAGTAACAATAATTAATTTGGTGGTGGTAACCAACCATAGATAATCATGAAGCTGGTTGATTTATGGAACGTACTCTTAGTTCCATAGAAGTATGTATTCAAAATCTATGGTTAATCGTGTCTTATTCTATGCATAACCTCAAAGTTGAAACTCACAATTTTTGAATTTTAACATTTTGGACTTTATTCTGTTATCACTAGATTAAATGGGGTGAAATCTGAATGGATATTTGTGTAGAGAGACTATTCTAGAAAAAAAATCTTCATTCCAGGTATCAAATTGATCATGATTGGACAGCAAAAGTGGAGACCCAAGATTTTAATCTTGACTAACATTAATAAAAAACACAGGTGTCACTTGTGTATAAATATGCCCCAAAGGAAGAAACCTTGAAAGACATATAAATTCTTTAAAATAAAGTACTTATCAGAAACGTGGACAGTTTATTTCTCTAATTAAATCTACAGAGCCAACGTTTCGGAGACAATATTTTCTCCTTCTTCAGGGCTTAAGATTATTAATTATTCAGAGATTTAACATTTGGGTATCTGTAAGATCTACAATTCATAATACTCTAAAATTGCTTTCTAGCAACCAACAACGATGTAAATAATTTTGATTTCATAAAAAATTATTTACATCGTTGTTGGTTGCTAGAAAGCTTTCGAATTTTAGAGTATTATGAATTGTAGATCTTACAGATACCCAAATGTTAAATCTCTGAATAATTAATAATCTTAAGCCCTGAAGAAGGAGAAAATATTGTCTCCGAAACGTTGGCTCTGTAGATTTAATTAGAGAAATAAACTGTCCACGTTTCTGATAAGTACTTTAATTTAAACAAATAGTATGGATGAAAACCAAACTGACATATAAATTCTGTTCATTTGAAATTGAAACATCTTAAATGTGAGCTCTGTTTATGCTACCAACTCTTAGGGTAACCACTAACATTAAACAACGTATAAATGCTGTTCCATGTGAACCAACATAAATGTAGCTTATGTGATTACTCTTCTTTCAAAAAGATGATTTTTGAAAGACATATGGGCACTATTTATTTGAGTTTGAAGCAGCATAATTGTCCCTCTTATGACCATGCTACCAATGAAAAAAAAAACTTGAGAGATACATAGATTGCATCCACTTGAATTTTAAATAGAATAAGTGCCATCTGTGCTTCAAATCTTAAGATGAACCTGAGAAGCATATAGATGCCTTTCATTTGAATGAAAAAGAGAACAAATACGAAATTTCCAGTTATGCATCAGACAGAAAATCGAATTTCTAAAGCCATATGTCTATTCATTTAAATCTGAAGCAACATAAATGTAACTTGTGTGTCTGTGTGATTATGATGCAAATCCTGAAAAAAAATCTCTAGACATATGGGTGCTGTTCATTCTCATCCTAAAATTGGTTAATCACAACAAGAGGATTATGAATATTATGTAATATATGATTATTTTTATAAGATGAATATGTAAATATAAATTTATTGAAAACAAATACTTCATTTGGTTATTTCGTCTTTTTTATTCAACCAGAAATATTTAAAGTGCCAACATTGTTCAATTGATTTAATCTCTGAAAAATTTCAAACCTACATGTGCTGTACGCACTTCTGTCCATCCGGCGGTATTTCAAACGCGTTGAAGGCCTATTTGTACCGTATGATTAAGATCATTGATCACTTTATCGCATTCGCCAAGAAAAGAATAGGTCTTAGACACAGAAGCGTATTCTATATAATTTCTATTGGCTCCTGCATTGTCCACACTCTAATTCTTCGCTATTGAACTTCATTATATTCTGGAAATAGTTAACGGCATGCAGACAATTTTTGAAATTCCGGAAAAAGTTACGCACCGAGCTGGAATCGCACCTGCGTCTCCCTGTTTGCCGGACTGGTTACTCTACCTTTAAGCTACCGATGTTTATGATACTCTTCCCGGAATTCAATATTATGAGGTTCACCTCTTATGTAGTGAGAGCTTAAGAGCTCCTGACTCTAACTCAGGGCTGTTCTAAGAATTTTTTGTCTTTGTGTTGGATTCAGAATGTAATTTCGAGGGGGAAATGTCGAATATATTGTCGGCGAGTGGACCTATTAAAATTTCGAACCTGTGGTGCGTTCCAGTATCAGGAAATCGAAATGGCTCGCGCTCATAAGGACATAATTCACGGGCCGTTTGATCGGGGTCAACATTCAGACTGAGATGTCTGAAACTCTGAAAGAGGAATCTCTACCGGAGTAGCGAATATGTATAACGAAATCAATATTTTAGGTGCTTTACTGAAGAGCCCTCATATAAAACGGTCCTTCGAGCCGGACCGATCCGCCCGGGCGCAAGCGCGCCCGTACCGAAGCTCGCACGGATCTTCAGTCAAAAGATATCCTCAACGCGCTTAGGCCACTAGAACCGAGGTTGTCCTTGCGGGTTGCCTATGATTTAGGACACCAGTGGTTCCCTGAAGGTGCACGTAACAGCTGAAACGGTGAATACGGATATTAATCATGCGATGGAATTTGGAGGTAGGTAAACGTTCTTTGAGGTCTCAGTTGGCGATTAAGGGGTGAATTAATTTGTGGATGTCACTTCGGTGGTAGTTAATTGCTGTAGGTTTCAGGAATGATCGTTGTTTAATTTTGATGTACGTCCACTTGATTGGTGGTTGGCGTGTGGTTTATGAATGCTTCAATGTTTAATGCGTAATGATGAATGATTTTGGCGAATTTACCTGTGTCCACATGTTGAATGAAAAAATATCCGAAGAATTTTCCACAGTTCTTTTAGTTTTGTTCGAAACTTGTAGTCCAATCTGGGAAAATCTACAGGTACATAATATGTAAACATAATAATTATTAATTATTGTGATTATTATGGACAACATTGATATTCCTCTGTTTGAGAAAAATATATTTTTTTGAAATTTTTCATCTCTGAACTGTCCTAAAAGCACCTAGTTTTTCGAAAAATCTAATCTCAAATTTTTTAAAGGTCCTGTGCTAACCGGTTATCAACAAATTCTAAAAAAATCGTTGAGAACATTCGAAGAGAGTTGATTTTGTACATTTTTCCCTGGAATTCAGTGTAGGCAACATAAAAAGAAGGACCAGAAATGAAGTATCATCAGGATACGATCCTCTTGAAATTTTACGAGCAGGTTCGAGTAGTGTGGCTATTTCACGTATAATACAAACTGAACTTCAACTTGTTTGGATCTGTTATTACTGAAATCTTCGTTTCTTTTCTAGAACTTTATTAGGTCCTGGTAACGCTATCTGAAAAAAAATTGCATGCAGCTTGAATGCGTGTTTTATTCTCCGTCTAAATGCAGAAATTATGGGGAATGCAGAAAAAGCTTGTGAACATAACTTGAAAAAGAATTTTCGAAAAATAAAATGAAAATCCTTAAGGTATGAGGCCTATGGTGTCGAAATATAGGTTTTCGAGTTCGCTGGATTCAATAAAAAATAATACAGAGCCTTATCTCACATGGTTTAAATTTCTACCTGCCAAATGGCATTTTTTCAATAATTGAAAATGTAAAACTGTCAGAGCTTCCGTTCCTCTCATCTCCTCCACAAGGTATTTTTTTAAGAGGACCAACATAGCTCAAAGAATCTCTCTGCAAAATATGAAGGATTCAAAAAATTTCAATTTTTGAGTAGAGAATGATCAAGGGGTATGACCACCTAAAATCACCATAATTGTCAAAATAACAAATATCCGGGAGGATCTTCCGTTGTTAACGATTGAGGAAGTTCTTCGAGCCATTCGATACTTCAATAATAATCATTTTGCTGATCAATAACACCCATACCACAAACTGTCTGAGCTTGTGAACAAAACTCGAAAATGAAATATCGAAAACAATAAAACTGAAAAATTTATTACTTATGGGGGCTACATGGTCTCTTTTGGTATCAAAATGTAGGTTGTCGAGGTCGCTGAATTCAATAAAAAATATTCTAGAGCCCTAACTAGCATATTTTAGATTTTCACCTGTGAAATGGCATTTTTTTGAAACATTGGAAATTTCGAACTCTCATAGATTCCGTCCCTCTTGTATCCACTATTTATGTATATTTTTACTTTGTGTACATACTGACTTGTCCTATACTTCACAGTCTTAGAGGATCAATAAACTTTATTATTATTATTACATATTTTTATTATGTTGATCAGCAAGTGTTTCTATGCAAAATATGAGCGATTTTGAAAATCACAATTTTTGGATGAAAAATGATCAAGGGATAAGACTACCTAAAAATACCATATTTGTCAAGAAAAAAATATCTGGCAGAATAAAATGGTGTTATTGAATGGAATTTGAATCTTTCATAATAGCCATTTTGCGGATCGATAACCCTCATACTTTGGGTGTTTGTGAACAAAACTTCAACATGAATCATCGAAAAAATAGTTATCGGTGAAATTCACATGTTTATAACCGCACATTATTGAGCATTCAATTAGTACTTATACTCATATTCATTGACATAAACATGTTTGCCGATACCTCTAATGTTTTTCAAAAGGATTATCACCCAAAGGTATAGCAGATTTTTAGAAGTTATTGATGTCTAGACTGCAGTCAACACAATAGCAAATATTATTCCTTGAAATTTAATATACATGATGCGCTACGAGCAAGTAGTTACTAGGATATAGTGCCGAATCTTAAAGTCAAGTATTATAAAGAAAAACTATGAAATCAATAACCTGAGATTAGATTCCCCCTTAATATTTTTTTTAATTATTATAATCACAAGATATTTCCGAAATTTCTATACACTGATACTGAATCAATAAGGGGTGAAGTGTATCATTTGGGACACCCTGTATACTTCATACATGATCTGTTGATTACTGGCATAACTGCCGAAAATCACAGCACGATTCCAACTAATATTTCGAAATCAAATTTATATTTGCCCATTAGGAGTGCGCCACTGCTCGCCGAAGAAAAAGGATAAAGACGGAAATAACCTTTCACCCAATTTCCTCGAGTTTTTCAATTCCACATAACGAAATGGAAATGTTCGCGCCGAAGTAGAGAATCGTGACAGAGGTGAAAATGTAAGAGATCAAATAAGCATTTGTCAGACTATAAACACATTCGCCACTTTGGGAATAACGAATCGTTCAATAATTCGTGAGAGATTATTTGCCTTTGATCACATCGCCAACTGCGTTTTCTTCACGGAAATAAAATGTAACAGACGTTTGACGTGGACTTACGAAGGTTGTGGCTGAATATTTACGCTTGATTGAGTGATTTGTTTGCTTAATGAATAGAGAATCGTTCTTTGAAAAAAAAAAATGGAGAGAAGATCTGATATGGAGTAAGGCCTTGTATTCTCAGCACTGGTCAAGAATAAGGGAGTTTTTGAGTGCTCGTTCACATACAGAGTGTAACAGCCAAATGGAATAAATTCGATAACGAATAAATGAGAGGGTGTTAGGAAAAACGCTCGGACACGTCGATTTGTAATTTTAAATGACTAAATGAGCATATTTTTCAAGAAAATAAAATTATATAGGGTGTTCCATGCGACCGTGGCCAATACCAACTTTCTTATTTCAAATGCAACCCCCTGTATATTATTTATTTTTTGGATTCTTCAGAAAATTCTAGATATAATTCATGTACAATGTCCTATACCTATCTTCAACTTTTTCGGAAATATTAAGTGTTTTCAGATTTTTTACAAAAATTAACATTTTAAATGAAAATTATTTTATTTCACAAATTCGATACATTAGTAAGCAGAAACCATTACTGAGAAGAAATTAAAAAAAATGTTGAGTAACGTTAGAAGACAATTCTACACCAGATTAGCATGTTGCCAAGACGTTCGCTGCGAGCATTTTGAACATTTCCTACATTGACATTATGTTTTTTTGGTTTTTTTTAATAATTAAGAAATAATCACTATTACTTATTAGGTTCTAAGTGTGATCTACCGAAATTGTGAAATAAAATAATTTTTATTTAAAACGTTGATTTTTGCAATAAATCTGAAAACACTTAATACTTCCGAAATAGTTAAAGATAGGTATAGGACATTGTGCATGAATTGTGTCTAGAATTCTCTGAAGAATCCAAAAAATAAATACGGTCACATGGAACACCCTATATGATATTATTTTCTTGAAAAATATGCGCATTTAAATTACAAATCGACGTGTCCGAGCGTTTTTCCCAACACGCCCTCATTTATTAGTTATCGAATTCATTCCATTTGGTTGTTACACTCTGTATAGTTAAATCTGTTCCAATGTTGAGAAGTTCCTTGCATCAGTGTCATTTGAGTCAGTAAGAAATTCAAGCAAAATATTGAAAATCGAAAATGAAATATTGAAAACAATAAAACTGACAAATTCATTACTTATAAGAGCTAGATACATGGCCGACTTTGGTATCAAAATGTAGGTTTTCGAGGTCGCTTAATTCGATAAAGAATATTCCAGAGCCCTAACTAGCATAGTTTAGATTCTCACCTGTCAAATTGCATTTTTTGAAAAATTGAAAATTTCAGACTCTCATAGCTTCCGTTCCTCTTGTCGTATCCACTATTTGCTATTATTTCGTCGATCAGCATATCTCAAAGTATCTCTGAGCAAAATTTGAGCGATTTTAAAAATCTCGAATTTTGGGTGGTAAATGACCAAGTGGTAAAACCCCCTAAAAACACCATATTCGTTAATATTACAGAAATCTTGGTGAATCTAACGGTGCTATTGAACTGGAAAGTTGTTCGAACCACTCGAATCTTCCATAATAACCATTTTACAGATCAATAACACCCATACCACGAACAGCCTGAGCTTGTGAACAAAACTCTAAAATGAAATATCGAAAACAAAAAAACTAAAAAATTCATTACTTATGACGGCTAGATGGTCGACTTTGGTATCAAGATGTGGATTTTCGAGGTCGCTGAATTCAATAAAATATGATCTAGAGTCCTAACTAGCATCGTTTAGATTTTCACCTTCGAAATGTAACTTTTTCAAAATGGGAATTTCAAACTGTCGGTGCTTCCGTTCCTCTCATCAAATCCCTTAGTTATTTATATAATGATGATCAGCAAAGATCAGAGTATTCCTGTGCAAAATACGAGTGATTTGAAGAATTCAAAGTTTGGGGGAAAAATTACCGAAAAAGTATCATATTTTCCAATAAGTTAAAAACATTGTGATCCTGATTGCCATTGTTTGGGTTGACTAAGCGTCTACACGAGATGGACAGAATTGAATTTGATCACGGATTCATCATCATCTTATGAAATTTGTAATTTCTTCTTGCACAGAATCCAAGAATCTATATCACACATTGTTAATATAATAAGTGAGTTCTTCTAGTTCTCTGATATCTGGACGATACAGCCATTCGAATTATGGATGATAACGAAAGTCACATCCTGTTTTACTTTCGGTTATCACTAAATGAAAATTGAATCAACCAATTTATCTCAATCAATTCAGATTTCCCAAAATTGAATTCTCAATCCGCCACAGCTTCTTTTTCTCTATATCGCATCCTTTCGTTCTCCACATAAGTATTTCTGTGTAAAATATGAATAGATTCAAAAGAAGGTTCTCATATATTATAATTTCCATGTCAGTCTAAACCTTTTATTAATTGGAAATTACATCACTGATGAATGTTCAGTTTGTTCAGTTGAGCATGCACTCATTGTTGAATTATACATAAGTTTACATCACTTTCAAAGTAATCCACTATTTTTCTGATATAAAAGTTTCGCTTTGAAAAGTAGTAATATCCATAATTCCATTCAGGGAACCGTTTTCATAACCTGATTGTTTTCCCGATAAATCTACTCCTAACTTGAGAACCTCATAACCGCGAAGAGGTAATGGAACGTTTTATCTCCTTCTGGGACAAAATCCCATGATATATGAGTGGAAACTTTGCATTTCCCTGACTTTCATTCAAATCGAGCTTCACTGAACTCCGGATCCACCAAAACTGCAACGGACGAAAATAGGGCCAAAGAAAAAGGAAGGAAAGAAAAATCAATGATGAAAAACCCCGTTTAAACATGTGACGAATAAGCCTTCAGGTCAGAAAAATGTGCTCGTGAAAAATTAATCTTCATGATGAATATGCATATCACTTTATATTAGGTTTGAGTGACATCAAGGTGTATGGAGTATGCATATTCATAATCTGTTTACCGAGTGCTCAGTAAAAGGTCATTTATTCATAGGACGACTCTCTTTGGGAAAAGAATTATAAGATTTTTTTTTAAGTGCTCTAGTTTTATACGAAAATAAATGGTCCTCAAAATAACAGGTTGGGAAAATTGAGGGCTACACGTCCGAGCTCGCGAGCTTCCTTGAAAAATTGGGCTTCTTATTTCCATGATATCTCAGTTCGTATGCGGCGTAGACCAACAATTTTTTTTTGAAATTGAAGCTTAACCATTTCTCTTGAATGTGTATTACTCGCTTTTTCGTTTTTCTTCGTATATTAGGAAAAAAACCTGGTGAGCTGTAATTTAATAAAAATAGACAAACGATTTTTTTTCCATGATATCTCCGTCAATTTTCGGTATAAATGTATGAAATTTTCAGTATACATGCGGAATAATATTTTGCAGAATGTGTATTACTCGATTTTTCGTTTTTCTTCGTATATTAGGAAAAAAACCTGGTTGGAAATATGACCAATAAAGTTCCTACTTTTTAATTTATTTAAATTTCAGGGGGCAATAAACAGAAAAACTGATTATTACACATTCTGCAAAATATTATTCCGCATGTATACTGAAAATTTCATACATTTATCCCGAAAATGGACGGAGATATCATGGAAAAAAATCGTTCGTCCAGATTTTTATGAACTTACAGCTCACCAGGTGTTTTTCCTAATATACGAAGAAAAACGGAAAAGCGAGTAAAACACATTCTAGAGAAATGATTAAGCTTTAATTTAAAAAAAGCCCAATTTTTGAAGGGAGCTCGCGAGCTCGGACATGTAGCACCTCCCCTTTTTACGATGTGAATCAGACAACTTGATAATATTGCCTCGCCCTGTATAACATACGGTTTACAGATGATCCGGTTTTAGCAGTGAATTTCAAATTTATCCATGACCTGCTTCGAATCCCGATGGGTTTTAATTATTAGATCGGCATCAAAATTGCGTGGGAAAGTTTTCTATCGATTTGTTAAAGTTAGACCTATTCCCATTCTGGAAGCTCTCTGGTTTTCATGAGTTCTTCCATCAATGCATCAAATTTGTTCCTATAATTTGATTTTACGTTCGGGTTTGTAACTCTGCAATATTCGTGTTCGAATAATTATCAACTGGTTTTGGATCGTTAATGGCAAAGAAGTTTTCATTTATTTCGACAATGTAAGGGGTGTCCTTTCAAGGGTATACATACCTAATTGCTAGGAGTTGGTAAACAAGTAATTAAAACCTATTATTCGGTGTATCTGACCTGATTGCTGAGTTCTGTGTATACGTTGATTAAATTTCAGTGTGGCTTCGGGAAATTTGGATATCGAGTCGATTTCGATTATTGACGTTAATGGAAAAACAATTATGTGATTCGGTTTCAATATTTGCGAGGTCGCGGACCTCGTCAACATGAAATTTGGATTAAATCAGAAACCAGCTTCATAATTCGAAAGATCAGAAGGAAGCTGTCAGTTTTTGACATTCGACAAGTAGAAACTACGAATTAATAAAAATGGAACGATACACGCTTTGTTGGCAACTCGTGAAGATTATGTACAATATTTGAATATGATATATCAAAAATCATAGTCATCTATTGACAAATGAATGTTGTCATTATGAATTACTTTTGAAGTTGTAATTTCAATCATTTGAAATATAATTCATTTTACTTGAAGAGTTTCCATATTTAAACGAGCATCATAAAAGTGGCGACGAGGATTTAAAAAAGAACCCATACCAGTGAATAACCATGTCAGAACAGTTCCAGAAAACCATCACCGAATTCATCAAAGCTCAACAAGTTCAAGCGCAGCTTCAACAGGATCAATTGATGAAAAATCAACAAGAATTTCTTTTAATTCTGTCTCAGAACTTCAAGTCAAGTGAAGTTCTACCCAAAACAGCAGAAATAAGTGAGGAATTTCGTATGGAAACTCTGGGCAATGGAATCACCGAATTTCACTATGATCCAGAAATCAATATAACTTTTGATGCATGGTACCAACGTTATGAAAGTTTGTTCTTTGAGGATACACAAAAACTTTCAGATCCAGCCAAAGTACGACTTTTACTGAGAAAATTGGACACACAGGTTCATCAACAATATGTCAATCTGATTTTGCCTAAGGAACCTAAAGAAATCAATTTCAAAGATACAGTAGTCAAACTCAAAGGAATGTTTGGAAAGAAAACCTCAATTTTCAACACCCGCTATCAGTGTATGAAACTAACCAAAAATAGTACTGAAGATTTTGTTGCATATGCTGCAAAAGTAAATAAGTTCTGCGAAGAATTTGATATCAGGAAAATAACAGTTGATCAATTCAAATGTCTTATTTTCGTGTGTGGACTTCAGTCTGGTAACGATTCAGATGTGAGGACAAAACTATTATCAATAATCGATGGAAAAGATTCAAAACCTCTCAAACTTGAAGATTTAACTTCTGAATGTCAGCGTATTCTCAATTTGAAACAAGATACGGCAATGATAGAAAGTTGTAACGCAACAGTAGTAAACGCAATTTCTCAAAAGAGGAAATTTTCATCGCCTAAGAAGTCTCATGATTCAAAAAAGAACAATCACAAGGAACAGAACATACGCTCAAACGGAGACATCCCGAAGACAGCCTGCTGGTTTTGTGGCCAGATGCATTTTGCCAAAAATTGTACCTATCAGAATCACACATGTCAAAATTGTAGGAAAGTTGGTCATAAAGAAGGGTACTGTGGTAGAAATAAGAGGAGAGATTACAAGCGGTTCAACAGAAGCAACATAATATCACAGGTGAATTCAATTACAGAACGCAAATACCTTCATATAATCATCAATGGTATACAAGTCAACCTACAAATCGACACTGCCTCAGATATTACCATTGTATCGGAAGAAACGTGGATCAGACTAGGAAAGCCTCAATGTTTCCCAACACAAAATATAGTAAACATGCAAGCGGTCAACAACTTCCACTCATTTCCGAATTCACATGCAATATAGTCTTCAACAATTAGTCTTATTCAGGAAAATGCTTTGTTACACCAGTGAAATAACTCAATTTATTGGGAATCGATTGGATCACAAAGTTCGGGTTGTGGGACGTTCCACTGAATTCTATTTGCCATGTCATGTCTTTGTCAGAAAATGACATGTCACCAGAGAGCGTTTCACAATTACAGAAGAAATTTCCTGATATATTCGATAATAGCCTCGGACTTTGCAGAAAAATGAAGGTGGAATTGCATGTTTCGCAAGAAACTAAGCCAGTGTTTCGTCCAAAACGACCAGTAGCTTATGCTGCACTGACACAAGTAGAAGAAGAACTGAATCGACTTCAAAGTCTCGAGATCACTTCTCCAGTTGATTTTTCTGAATGGGCTGCACCCATTGTAGCAACGAAAAAGGCAAATGGAAGTATACGTATTTGTGGAGATTATTCAACGGGTTTGAACGACGCACTTCAACGTCACCAATTCCCTCTTTCTACTCCAGATGATATTTTTTCGAGATTAGCTAATTCGAAAATATTCAGCGTTATCGACTTGTCTGATGCATTTCTACAAGTTGAGGTCCATGAAAATTCAAGAAAATACCTAACAATCAATACTCATAAAGGCTTATTCACCTACAACAGGCTTCCATTTGGAATTAAAGTAGCTCCAACAATATTTCAGCAAATTATCGAAACTATGATATCAGGACTGGAAGGAACAGCAGCATATATCGATGACATTATCGTTTCAGGAAGGACTGCAGAAGAGCATCAACAGAACTTACTGAATGTTTTACAAAGAATTCGAGAATTCGGTTTTCATCTCAAGATTCAAAAATGTAAGTTCTACCTACCTGAAATTAAATATTTGGGAAATATTGTCAATCAACACGGAATACAGCCTGATCCTACAAGGATTGAAGCAGTTATCCATATGCCTCCACCACACGATATATCTACACTAAGTTCTTATCTTGGAGCAATTAATTATTACGGAAAGTTCATCAGGAATATGCATGAACTTAGGAAACCTTTCGATCAATTATTAAAGAAGAACGCAAAATGGAAATGGGGTGATGAGTGTCAAAAATCTTTCGACAAATTCAAGGAAATATTACAGTCAAATCTCCTATTGACTCACTACAACCCGGAACTTTCCATTGTAGTAGCAGCTGATGCCTCCAACAGTGGTATTGGTTCTTGCATCTTTCATAAATTTCAAGATGGATCCATGAAAGCAATTTATCATGCTTCCAGATCACTCACAGACACAGAGAAAAAGTACAGCCAGATAGAAAAGGAAGCTCTTGCACTAGTATTTGCAGCAAAGAAGTTTCATCGTATGATATATGGACGCCCTGTTATTTTTCAGAGCGATCACAAGCCATTATTAGCTATATTTGGTTCAAAAAAAGGCATTCCTGTTCATACAGCAAATCGTTTGCAAAGGTATGCGCTTATTATGAAAGCTTACGATTTTCAAATCGAGTATATCAAAACAGAATATTTTGGACACGCTGATATACTATCGAGACTAATCAATTCTAATGCAGGTCAAGATGAAGAATATATCATTTCTTCAATAAGGATTGAAGACGAAGTTCTACAAGTTCTTAACATTGCCATTGATCCACTTCCAGTTACACATAGGATGATTCAGCAAGCAACTTCCAAATGCAGGATTCTTCAAGAGATCATCGAATATGTTCAAAATGATACCTGGCCAAGGAACGATAAAATGACTAGAGAACTCAAATCATTTTATGACAGAAGAGAAAACTTTTCAGTTGTCGATGGATGTTTGATGTTCGCAGAACGTGTCGTAGTTCCAGAGATTTTCAAGCATCGTATTCTACACCAGTTACATAAAGGTCATCCAGGGCAAGAAAGAATGAAATCCCTAGCGAGAAGCTACGTATACTGGAAGAATATTGATACAGATATTCAAGATTTCGTTAGAAAATGTTCGAGTTGTGCTGAAGCAGCAAAATCTCCTCCAAAAATTCCATTTTCCTCTTGGTCCACACCTACAGGACCTTGGCAACGACTCCATATAGATTTTGCAGGACCAATAGAAGGTGATTCTTTCTTCATTATTGTTGATGCCTACTCGAAATGGCCAGAAATAGTAAGCACGAAAAACACAACAACTGCATTCATCATCAAAACATTGGAAGAGATTTTTGCAAGATTCGGAAATCCACAAACTCTTATTTCTGATAATGCGAGTCAGTTTTGCAGTGAACATTTTCAGATATTTTGCAAACATAATGGAATCGATCACATAAGGACACCACCCTACCATCCCCAATCAAATGGACAAGTTGAAAGGTTTGTCGATACATTCAAACGAGCCTTGAAAAAAATTGGAAAGTCGTTATACACCGAATGGAACATCTCCAGCTGAAGTACTCATCGGTAGAAAAGTGAGAACAACTTTTGATCTATTGTTACCACCAGAAGGAGAGAAGGAGTTCAGCCACTCAATGACAATTATGCTTTATCTTCCAAATCATTTCAAATTGGTGATATGGTTTATTGTCAAGTTCATCGTAACAATAGATACCAATGGAAACCTGGAAGGATTACCAACAAGATTGGAAATGTCATGTATGAATTATCCCTCAATAATTCACAGAGAATTTTGAGAGCACATGCAAACCAGCTGAAGAAAAGATATGTCGGGGGTTCTGAAATTGAGAATGACTCTTTACCACTCGATATTCTGATGGAATCCTTCGAGTTGTCAAGAAACCCAAGAGGAAATATACCTTCGACTTCATCAACCGAGTCGATAGGTATTTCTCCCAATCTGCTGATTCCTGAAGTATTCCCAGATCAAGTTGTACACGAGAGTCAACAAGGAATAGAAGTATCTGCAGAGCCTCAACGTGAAGTTAGACCGGTTAGAACCAAACGAATTCCCAGTTACCTAAAAGACTTTGAATTGAGAAGGGGAGATGTTGGCAACTCGTGAAGATTCTGTACAATTAAGGAAAGAGATAACGGCATGCAGACAATTGAATATTTTTGAAATTCCGGAAAAAGTCACACACCGTGCAGGAATCGAACCTACGTCTCCCTACTTTCCGGGCATGGGGCCTTGACCACTGGGCTAACGATGCATATGATACTTTTCCCGGAATTCAATATCCTGAGGTTCACCTCATATGTTGGTGAGAGGGGGGATCCTAGTTGGGGAGCAATGATTCACCATCATTGGTCAGGGGATTCCACTTATCCTTCACTCCACGTCATCGAATTTTTCGATTTCAGTTTTAAGATCGAATTTCGGATTCCGACCAATGATGTTATTTTAATAAGCCGAGAATAATACATGAGAATAGTTTAACGTCTGTAAATATAATTAAGGAAAGAAATAACGGCATGCAGACAATTGAATATTTTTGAAATTCCGGAAAAAGTCACACACCGTGCAGGAATCGAACCTACGTCTCCCTACTTTCCGGGCATGGGGCCTTGACCACTGGGCTAACGATGCATATGATACTTTTTTTGCATCGTTAGCCCAGTGGTCAAGGCCCCATGCCCGGAAAGTAGGGAGACGTAGGTTCGATTCCTGCACGGTGTGTGACTTTTTCCGGAATTTCAAAAATATTCAATTGTCTGCATGCCGTTATTTCTTTCCTTAATTATATTTACAGACGTTAAACTATTCTCATTCTGTACAATATTTGAATATGATATATCAAAAATCATAGTCATCTATTGACAAATGAATGTTGTCATTATAAATTACTTTTGAAGTTGTAATTTCAATCATTTGAAATATAATTCATTTTACTTGAAGAGTTTCCATATTTAAACGAGCATCATAAAACGCTTCAACAACGCATTGAAATTATTAAAATTCACTATAAAAATGGTGAAAATTTGGCAGAGACGGTTCGTAAAACTCGAACATTTATGGGTCGTCGTGAAGCACTTCGTCTAACCGCAATACAGAAATTGGTGGTAAAATTTGAGCTGTTGGGACAAGCGTGCGATGTGAAGAACAATACCCGTGCACGTCGCTCAAGAACACCTGAGAATATTGCTGCTGTAGTTGAAAATCTCGAAGAAAACCCAGTTTTGTCCATTCCTTGTCGTTCTTTGGAATCAGGCATTCCACAAACGTCATTACACCGTATTTTGCATGAAGATTTGGGTCTTAAGGCTTATAAAGTTCATTTTATACAAGAACTCAAGCCGGCCGATCATCAACAACGTCGTGTCTTCGCTGGGCCCTTAAAATGCATGGAAATGATCCGGAATTTCATTGAAAAATCATATTGAGTGATGAGGCCCATTTCCACCACGGTGGCTTCGTCAACAAGCGAAATTGTCGCATCTGGGGCTCGGAAAACCCAAAAGTTATTATTGAAAAGCCTCTCTATCCTCATGTGTGACCGATTCGTGCGGTTTATGGTCCGGCGGGGTCATGGGACCTTACTTTTTCGAGAATGAGGCTGGAGCAACAGTTACGGTGTATACGTTGATGGATTTTTTATGGCCGGAATTGGATGGTATCGATCTGGACAACGTTTACTTTCAACAAGACGACGCTACGAGCCACACAAGCAACGAAACCATTGATATTTTGCGGTAAAAGTTTCGTTCACAATTGGCCACCGAGATCTTGCGATTTAACACCTTGCGACTACTTCCTTTGGGACCATGTGAAAGAGAAGGTCTACGCCAAGAGCCCAACGTCGATTCAAGGCCTCAAAGATGGACTTTGTGAGGCTATGGAGGACATAGGGCAGCCACTTTGCGATTTGGTTATGGAAAATTTATTATTTCCTTTTTTTAACACAATCGAGAACGGATGTTGTGAAAAAATTAACACCGCTTTTTCCAAGCATTTTAAAAAATGAAAAGGCCATTATTGAAGTCCGCAAAAATTATCACATCGAGATCATTAACCTAAAATAATGGCATTTTTCTTTGAATGTCAAAATAATACCTCTTATAGGGCATTCTAATGACCTGTCAAAACAAATTCTCAATATGGCGGCTGAGGGCAAACCATAGAACTCATAGTACATGTACTATAAGTTCTATGGGGCAAACAATACGTTGGTGTTCCTTATGACGTGTTATGACACTTCAGAAAGTTGTTTGCCCCATAGACAACTTGTTGTCTATGGTTTGCCCTCAGCAGACGCCATTTAAGGTCACGTGATTTAGAATGCCTAATTGGAAAACCCCTTGAAATGCCCTTCAAATGTACTTTCTTTTAATTTCACGGATATGAGCACCCATAAGAAGGAAGTGATATGTCGATGTATCAACTTATGAGTGACAAAGATTTGCAATTCTGTTTGCAGTTTACAGGGCTTTAAGGGGAAGTATCACCTTTTGAATCGTGGTAAATCTTCATTCAAAAAGTGGTCTCTTTATTTCACGAGTTACTACCCTTATTTACGACGTAGAGACTTGATTTTTTTTTTATTGAAGTTGAAGAACGTCCCGAGGGCAAATAGTTTTCTTATTTTCGATTTAATTAGTTTTTCAAATAAAAAAAAACCGGTTGAACTTCAGCGTTTAGGAAACTACACTTAATGATTTTTTTTCGACGGTTATTCATCATTTTTTGGGAAAAAATCGCAACTATTTGCCCTCAGCAATTTGATCTTCTATAAACTACGAAAATTTTTATGATGATTAGTTCAAAAATATAGCTTGTACCCATGAAAAACGAAAAACATATTCAATAACCCAAATATTGCAGAGATCTAACGATTACCCTGAAGAAGAAAACTATTTGCCCTCGGGACGTTCTTCAACTTCAATTTAAAAAAAAATCAAGTCTCTACATCGTAAATTAGGGTAGTTACTCGTGAAATAAAGTGACCACTTTTTGAATGGAGATTTACCACGATTCAAAAAGTAGGCATAAACGATAGTTGCGAAATGGTGCAGGCGCAAGGTCATAAAATAAACTCCACGTTAGAATTCTGCCATTGTTTCTTCATTTTGGCGAAATATTTCATCAGATTATTGTGTTTCAGCAAAATTCTATAGGAATAATGTGTATTTGCTCGCCAGTTGTAGAATTATCGGTTACCATAATCACATATTTGAAATTGAAAGACCTTTAGACATTATGGGTGAAGTCACCTCCCACATCGAAATATACAAAATTTACTATGGGTCGATTCAAATTTGCCTTCATATCATCCTCTCATATAATCAGCGCAGCGTTCGAATTCATCATTCGAACCTGAGAGGCTTTAATCAACTACTAATGGGACTAATTGGAAGTGCCATATATGACAGGGTTCTGTAAGCATTTCAAATTGATGTGAGTCGATTGCAACTGCTAGTTGTTATAACTTTGCTCATCAGAACGTATTACTCGAATCGATAACCATCCATATAACCTGGAGTTATAATGAGTTTCTATCTGTATTCATCAGAAATGAGTAGGTTCTAGGCTACTCGAAAAGGAAAATGGAACAACAAAAATTTACGCGTTCAAATATCTTTCTTCTGCAGTATAATAATCTCTGAATGAGTCAGGAGGATGTTATAATAATTGAAAGTGTAATACTTTTCAGCATTGAAAGTGCCACAAACTACAAAGAGGAGTTGCACCACTTTTATGTATATTATGCTTCATGCCATTAATTCACTCGAAGTCAATCGATAAAATTGTATATTCCATTTGGAAAAGTAATTCTTTTCCCATTATATTCGTGTTCTAATAAATGTAAACCCACTTATAATACATAAGCTTGTTCGATGAACTTCAGAAATAGAATCCATTTAATCTCTTTCGCGGTTCTTTTAGTCGACATTATCGGGTTAACTTCGAATCCTATTTACATTCAAGAATGTTTGATCACCTGATAATTGAAAGAATGAATCTGTTTGTTTTCTCTCATCCTATTTCCTAGAATATTCGTCCTTGAAATCACATGTTTCAAATTAGGTTGATGTATCTTGTGTTTGGACGAAACTCTGATATTATTAGATTCGCGATTGCATCGGGATATTTACCCGGAAATCCAAGATTGAGAATGATCAACCAGAAATATTGGACTATTTATTCGAAATTTAAGTTTTGGTTCAATTTTGTAGCGAAATTTTGGAGCACCTACTGCATCAGTCGATGATTTGTTGTTATTTCTGATCCTCGAATTACACCTGACGAGCTATAAAATATTGATGAATATAATGATGAATTGAGTACTGCCTACAAAGTCAAAACAGTTTCAACTCAAAACGTGAAGAATTAGACCACTCTTTGGACTATTTTGTGTGGGCCACCCATTGCCTCAAACAAGTCGAATGTTGAAATATTGTACAAAGTATCTCGTTATAACATTCAAAAGTCAATTTAACCTGTGAAAATTCCAAAGGTGGTTTCAGTCTGGTAAGACAGCAAATTGGATGCTGGAAAAGCTTCTCTGAACATTTAATAATGAGGTTTTGTTCCGCCTTCATTTCCATATTTCATTAGCTCACTTTATAACCATATTAAGACTCATTATTCTAAATTTTCACTGCTGCAGAATTGCTTAATAACTTCCTAGAAGCGAACTGGTAAATATTTGTTCGAAAACTGCAACAGTTGGTTATTGGATTCATTTTAAAAAAGGCAAACTTCGGGAAATATGGATAGGAATGAAAATGAAATTGAAAATTGAATTTAAAACTTCTTGATTCTTTTGTCCCACAAATTTTTCATGTTTAGCTGAACTACTCTTAATAATTGCTTCAGGGAAGATATCTTGCATGAAATATTTCGCATGAAAATGTCACATTCATTCTACAATTTGCTGCAGAAATGAAATTTCGATCATTCCTGAAAAAGTAATACTTGCCTCCCACATGGAAAAATATCCAACAAATATAGTGATGTATCTTAGATTTGTTCTCTGAAACTTTCAGCAAACCTTTTCCTTTCTAGATGCACTTAAAAAAGAAATGATGTCTTTCTGCTTCAAGAGATTATTGTTCTAAAAGTATAAATACCTAAACGACGTGTTATTTCGAAAGTTCTGAGAATTCTGCCATTAAGAGACAAATGTGTTCTGAGGCAATCTTGCGTAGGCCAGAAAAAGTAGATTTTAATAAGACATGAATTATTCATTGAGGCCAGAGGTGGAAATTCTCTTCTCTGCGAGGGGGGAACTTTTACAACTTGCTGATCTTGGCAATTCTTCCCAAAATCTTCTACAATTCGAGCGATTATTCATTACATTTTCGTGGGCTCATTAATAACCTGGAAAAAGACTTGTGAAAACAACATCGAGTTTTCACTTTTGAGTTACATTATAAGATCGTATTTTTCATTCTGTTATCTCCACACATACTGCGCTGTCGGTGCAATAAATCGCTCTTTCTGTGTTATGAAATTTTTACGACTCAATAAACTGTCACATAAAAGTTGCCAGCTTGTCTCAACACTTCTGGCTCCAAACGACTAAGAATGTTCACCTTTTCCAGTTTTCTCTACCTTTATGATTGTCTGACCATTGCTCCCTAAGGTGCCCTAAATGATTCAGATGAACTGGTTAAAGGAAGGGTTATCAATGTTTCATTCATCCTTTTCATGATTTATAAGCAGCGTGATCATTTTGAGATAACCTGAACTAATGTACACAGTGGTATGGACTAGTAACTCGAATTTGGTGGGAATATCAAAGATGAAAAGCGCATATATACTGCTTCACAAGAGTTAGGGATATCGTATTCAATCGTTTCTAAAAGGAGGTAATCTTCAAGAAAATCGCTGTAAAATCATTTAAAACTCAATAACAACTTGAATCGATCCAATAAAAATCAGTATGAGACATTTCGTCAATCTGGTCGCCCTTTTTCTGAAGTTTGGTTCTTTGCATATGCTTCATGAATGATCTTATTTTGAAATGAAGTCAGTTTATCAAAGGCTCCGATTTGAAACGATTTTTCTGAAAATGCCAAGATGTAAATTAACAAACGCTGAGGCTAATATGGCTGTCGGAATGCTACAGGGTGACCTCATTCAGGTTGTTGTAGCGGAAAGGCTCCAAGTCAGCCAAAGTGTGATATCTCGACTTTGGAATAGGTTCAGGGAGACAGGTTCCGTGTTGGAAAGACCAAGGCTTGGTGGGCGACGAAAAACGACACCTGCTCAGGATCGTTTCATCACCGTTTCGGCGAGAAGAAACCCTACATCTACGTAAAGAATGTTAAGGGATACTCTTCAAAATGCAGATGGGGTGCAAGTTTCCATAGAAACCATCAGACGACGTTTGAGAGAGGTGAATCTAGGTTCTAGACGTCCATTAAGAGGAGTTCCATTAACACGTGACCATAAGCATCAAAGACTGGAAAGGGCAAGGCAGCATATCAATTGGAACGATCAATGGCGTGGTGTTCTTTTCACTGATGAATCCAGATATGGACGATTTTCAGATTCTCGAAGAATAAGGGTATGGACAATCCCACGCATACCCCGAAATCATCGCTATGTCCAAGAAGTCCATCCATTCCGAGGGGGTGGTGATATGGTATGGGCCGGGATACGTTTCAACGGGTGCACAGATCTACACATTTGTCCTGGTAATATGACCGCCTTACACTATAGGGAGCATGTCATTGACAATGTTGTGCCAAATTTTAACGTTGCTATTGGTGAAACTTTTCAATTTCTAGACGATAACGCTAGACCGCACCGTGCAGCCATAGTCGAGAATGCGCGCGAGGAGCTTGGTATTCCACATTTACCAATACCTCCGCCCTCACCAGATTTGAATTGCATAGAACATGCATGGGATATGCTCCAAAGAAGATTAGATAATCATCAACCTACCCCAGAATCCTTAAATGATCTGAGAGAGCTTCTGTCCCGTTTATGAAACCAAATTGTTCAAGAAATGTTCAACAACCTCGTGTGTAGTATGCAAAGAAGATGTCAAGCTGTTATTGATACCCGTGGAGGCCATACATTGTAATGATAGTCTTAAAATGCTTGAATTCTCTGGGAATAAAATTTCGTTATTTTACTTTATACACCCTGTATACGCTGCAGACATACAGACTAAAATTAATTTGCAACTTGAAATCATATCAATATGAATTTTCATCACGAAAATCTTATTTTAACTATATTTTCTGCAATTTAAGTCAATATCTCTAACTCATGTGGAGCAGTTTATATCACAGAGTAGGGGCTAAATGTACAGAGCGTTTCAGAAGAATGTCGCAATAGAAAATCATTTTCTTATAAAGTAAGGCATGAATGTCATAAAATAACTCGTGTTTTTTTCAAACTGATGGTGTTAATGATGTAATTCATTAATTATTTCCAGGTACCATTCGAATTGTGACCAAAGTCTACCATTAATCGTGTTCATCGAAGTGCGACCAACTGGATATTTCGCGTATTAGTGTTTGTGTTTAAATTCGGACTTCAAAGAACCAAAGATGGGTTGCGAACTTGGGAAGTTAGCGAAAAGTGGTAACTCGACCAAGAGCCAAAAGACTGAGGAAGCTGCAGCTCCCGTCGTCCAAGTGGACACAAGACTACCTTTGACAGCTAAACAGAAGTATAACATGCTGGCTTCTTGGCGTGGTATTAGTCGGGCTATGGAATCGACCGGAGTTACCATGTTCTTAAAGTGAGTACCTTTATGTTTTGATAAATCATTTTTGCTTCACCATGAACTGTACCCTTGGTACTCGTGGTACAGTTTGACAAGAAGATGATTTCTTGCTCAAGGTATACACATAAGATTTCAGCTGAAGTTGAAAGTGGTGCAACTGTTTCAGCTCTCCAAACTTTTCAAATAACATCATACATCCAAAAACAACTCTTGACGTTACATCTTAAATCGCTGAAGTCGAAAGAAGCTTTTTCAAGTCCGTCAAAACAATTCGGAATATGGAAAGCTCATTCGAGCCGCAAAATGAAGGAAATTAGAAAACTTTTAGCGAGTTGAATGGAAATTGAAATCTTAATTGGCAGCATACCACACTGTATTGTAATTTGCATTGCAGCTGGAACTCAGACTGAATCCCATTTTTCTGCGAATTAATTATTCGAACATCACAGAAAATTTCACCATTTGAATTAAAGTGTCAATACGAAAATGTATGAAATGAAAACGTGAAGATTCACAGATGAAGATCAAAGAGCATTTAAATTTAATAAAGGCAAATAAAACAATAAGCTCAATATGAGATGAAAAGAAAACAATTCCTGTATTTATCCTCTCCTATTTACTCATGAAAATCGATATTCTAAGGTATATAAGGACCATGAATTACAAAATATGTTAAATTATGATTTTTCTCAAGGACATCCGTGCCATTTCTCGACGCAAACTTGCTTTGATTCATCGAGGACATATCCTCTATCGCATAAGCAGCCTACCCCACATTCTCTGCTGCAATTCTTCATTCTATCCCTGTTTTGACAAGTCAAATCGCAAAGCGGATAGCAGCTGAACCAAATGAAGTTCGGGCGAGAACATGTCGCTGAAAAATTATTGTGCAATAATTATTATTATTGTTTCATTCATTTCTATCGAATGTTATTCGATGCAACTCGCACTCACCTTTACATTCATTTTTGGGTACACAAGTTGGATCTTCTAAGGACCTCCTCGTATATCCTTCAACACACACACATCCTTCCTTAAGGACTTCAGACAAACATAACCTGTTTTTGAATTCGCAGGTTTCGGGGCAATATGCGTTCATAACTCCATAAACTTCATTCTTGCCACACCGATTCTTTGGTGCTTCGGTAGTGGTGGTAGTAGTTGTTGCAATAGTGGTATTTGGAGTGGTACTAGTGGTGGTACTTGGAGTAGTAGTAGTAGCAGTGGTACTTGGAGTAGTGGTACTAGTAGTGGTACTTGGAGTAGTAGTAGAAGGGGTACTTGGAGTAGTAATAGAAGTGGGACTTGGAGTAGTGGTACTAGTAGTGGTACTTGGAGTAGTAGTACTAGTAGTGGTACTTGAAGTAGTAGTATAAGTGGTACTTGGAGTAGTAGTAGCAGTGGTACTTGGAGTAGTGGTAGTAGCAGTGGTACTTGGAGTAGTAGTTGTAGTAGAAGTGGTACTTGGAGTACTAGTAGTCACTTGCATTTCATCCTCAAGTTTATATGATGTCACAGAAGTTATGGCGTCTTTGAAGGCTTCCTTATGTTCTGCAAAATATGCTGACGATTGAATGAAAAATACTGGTACGGTATTAAAACCAGTACTGATGCTGGTACTGATACTGGTGTTGCTACTGATACTGAATTTGTTTGAACTCTTTCAACCATGATGTACTCACCTCTGCATTCATTTTGAGGTATACACTCTGAATCTTCTAATAATCTTCTTATATATCCTTCTCTACATACACATCCTTCTATAATTTCCTGAGATGGACATACCTCATTTATGAATTCGCAGGTATTGGAACAATTCGCTTTCATAGATCCATAAACTTCATTCTCACCACACTGATTTTTAGGAACTTCGGTAGTGATAGTAGTGCTTTCAGTAGTAGTAGAAGTAGTACTAGAAGTAGTACTAGATGTTCCAGTAATGACCCGCTTTTCATTTTGGAGTTTAGGTTGCTTCCAAATATCTTTCTTCAATACTTTTGCTGAAACTAAAATCATTCTTTGAGCTTCATTCGATTATGTTCCCAGAATATTAGTACTGATATTGGTACTGTTACTGGTAATGGTGGCGAATTCGTTGAAACCTACCTCTACATTCATTCTGGGGTACACAAGTTGAATCTTCTAAAGACTTCCTCGTAAATCCTTCAGCACATACACATCCTCCAATACTTTCCTCAGAAACACATGCTTTATTCATAAATTCGCAGGTATTTGGACACTCTGGCCTCATAGATCCATAAACTTCATTCTTCCCGCACTGATGTTTGGGAGTTTCGGTAGTTTTAGTAGATGTTGGGATAGTAGTAGAAGTAGTGCTTGGAGTATCAGTTATAACTCGCATTTCAGTTTCGAGTTTGGGTTGCTTCAGAATACCATCTTTTATTAGCTTCGGTGACACTGAAACCATGATGTGCCATAAAATTCAACAAATTACGAAATAGTGTGCTAATACTGATGTCGGTACTGATGGTGGTACTGATAGTGGTATTGATACTAGTACTGAATTTGGAGCAGACCTTCAACTGTGTTTCACATACCTTTATGTTCATTTTGGGGCATACATATGGGATCTTCTTCGGTTTTTATAGTAGTACCAGTAGTAACTCGCTCGTTTTCGAGTTTGGGTTGCTTCCAAATATCTTTTTTCGTTTCCTTTGGTGGAATCATGAGTTGTTTCAAGTTTCCTTTACCCCCTAAAAATCACTCGTACTGATACTCATTCGAATAAAATACTGTGAAAATTTTTTCGTTGCGATTCTATATTCTTCTTCATTGCAATTTTTTTTCATCTGTGAAGTAGAAACCTACCTTCGCATTCATCTTGAGGTATACAGGTTGGATCTTTGATAGATCTTCTCTTATATCCGTCAACACATGTACATCCGTCAATTTCAAACTCCGGTGGACAACATTTTTTTATAGATCCACAGATTTTGGGGCAATATGCGTTCACATATCCGTAGACTTCATTCTCACCACACTTCTTCGATACTTTGGTAGAGATCTGAGCTTCATGTTTTTGTTTTGCCTTGTTGAAAATGGCTTTGAGTGTTTTCGGGGACACTGCAATAGTACCAAAGAATATTTACGTAATTATTGCAATGAAGGTCAATATGACAATTTGAGATGTTTATGATGAAATTAACTAGAACAAATTAGTAAAAATTACCGAGAAAAAACTTACCAGATTCTGTCAGATGTGGAGAATGTAATATTACACTGGTTAGTACCAGAAATACATAAAACGTCTTTTTCATATCTCCTAATGAAAGAGAAACTACTGATTGCGTTTGTTACAAATGAATCCTGAGCAATCTACTATTTTAATGTTTCTGCAATTTTTTATGATTCCAAAGAGAAATTGGACGTGAAATTGTAGCGAACCAGATATCTCATCGGTTATTATTGTTGGTAATAACACAAAAGCTCTCTTGGAGAGAAGAATGGACTGCTGTACCAATTCTAATCACCACGAGAATTGAAGAAAAAAATTTATGTAAAAGAAATAAATACCACAAAGTAAACACTGAAGACTGAAGGAATGGTACTCACGGTTGGTTTGGTTTGAAGAGATGGTTTTCTGTCTAGTGTAATGAATACTCTCTTCTTCTCACGAAACGAATTCACGTTATTAGAATTCGGGAATAACGAGTTCCGGCGTGAGGAAGAATATGTTGTGATCGGGGGGCAAACTGAAGGCCGTCGCTAGAAGAGTAGATGAAGAAGATTTTAACAGGTAGAATGTTTGTGGAATTCTGGGCGATTCAAGACTATAGAATCCAGGAGAAGGGGTTAACCTCAGAGTTCTTGGTCAAAAAATTAAAAATATGAACAATCGTTTATTATCGACAAGAAATTGACAAACACCCGATTCAAAGTGGTTAAAAATAGTATTAAATTCTCACTTTCGAAGACGATCAATATCGGGTACAACTCGTAGGATAATTCCGATCGTTTGTGGTGCGCTTTACGAGCTTCTGCACGAAATGATTTCACGGAGTGTGAAAACAATATGGTGATTGATTTAGTCTAGGTTGAAATGGAAAGAGCAGGAATAAAGAAACAATGGATTTCTAATGGACAGCATGGAAAATGAGCATGACAAAGAACGATTTCGAATTGGGTATTAATCGATCGATTCATTTCGAAGCTTAATTTTCGAAAACAATTGTAATTGTTCTTCTATTACCAGAAAAAGATATTGTTCCGATGTCTACTCTTTAGATTTTCATAAAAGAGAAATCTAAATTTGTACAACGTTTTAGCTTTGATCTATATAATAGGTGTTATTTTGTCATTTTTGAAATTTGACAAGTAGACTACATCATTAATAAAAATGGAACTATACACGCTTCAACAACGCATTGAAATCATTAAAATTCACTATAAAAATGGTGAAAATTTGGAACAGACGCTTCGTAAAACTCGAACATTTTTTGGTCGTCGTGAAGTACCTTGTCAAACCGCAATACAGAAATTGGTGGCAAAATTTGAGCTGTCTGAACAAGTTAGTGATGTGAAGAATAAAACCCGTTCACGTCGCTCAAGAACAGCCGAGAATATTGCTGTGGTAGCCGAAAATGTTGAAGAAAACCAAGGTTTGTTCATTCCTCGTCGTTCTTTGGAATTAGGCATTCCACAAACGTCAAGGCACCGTATTTTGCATAAAGATTTGGGTCTTAAGGCTCATAAAGTTCAGTTAACACAAGAACTCAAGCCGGCCGATCATCAACAACGTCGTGTCTTTGCTGATTGGGTCCTTGAAATGCATAAAAATGATCCGGAATTCCATCGCTGAATAATCTTGAGTGATGAGTCCCATTTCCACCTCGGTGGCTTCGTCAACAAGCAAAATTGTTGAATCTGGAGCTCGGAAAACCCAAGAGTTATTGTTATCAACTCTATCCTCAACGTGCGACTGTTTAGTGCCTCCAAGATCTTGTGATTTAACACCTTGCGACTTCTTCCTTTGGGGACTTTTGTGAAAGAGAAGGTCTACGCTAAAAGCCCAGCGTCGATTCAAGACCTCAGAGATGGAGGCTGAAGACATATGAAGACATAGGGCAGCCACTTTGCCTTTTGGTTATAGAAAATTTCATGAAAGGGATATGGTCCTGTAGTCGTGGTCGTAGTGGTCATTTGGCTGATTTTATTTTCCATTATTAACGGCATACCTTCCTCTTTATAATGAAATGAACATCCGATCATTGATCTGAAAGAATGGCATTTTTCTTTGAATGTCAAAATAACACATATTATCGGAAAACCCTCTACATTCCCTCAGGCTCTACGGAACTCCAATCCTATACGATTTCCCGGTTTAGTTTGATGGCATTCCGTTGCAAGTAGTTGTGGTACTGTGCATAACAATAAAGATTACTTTAGCTAAATTTCTAACTCAACGCCAATAGTTCATTCGGTGACAAGTGCGGCCCTGTGCATTCGGCGCTCCCGTGATCTCGAATTTTCTGGACGCCTGTCGAACGTAGGTACTCCTCTCGACCCTTCCACCCGACAGAGCGCCCGCGTTCTAGTGCTCTTACGTTCTGGAGTTTTCCATTTATAGGCGAATCCAGGCTTTACGAGAAAGGGCTCGGCGCGATATATACGGGGCACATTGGCGGAGGGTATGTTTATGGTTCAGAGCCAAGCAGCGAGTGGAAATAAATATTAGTGCAAATAAATCAGTGGAAATAAATTGTACAGACTTTTGCTAGAATTAGTTCTCGATTAGCAGTGTTTTAATTAGTGTAAATAATTATTCCGGACGTTTTAAGAACCAAGAAAACGTTACAATACTTTCTTAATAAAATTCTGAAACGAAATCGATACTTCGCCGCCATTATTGCACACAAAGTTTGGTCCTCGTTTGCGTGAATATCGAAACACGATACCGCTTAAAGAAATGACACGCTTGTTGAGAGAAACCGATCGATCGACAGAACCTTCTCATCTTTGAAATCTGAATATTTCCGTCACCTCTCTTTCGGCAGGTATATCGCGTTTCTAAGGCGGTGAAATATCTCTCAAGGGAGGAATTTCGATAGTGAGCTGTAAGGATTTTAATTCTCGCGAATACCGAGAAACTTTACGCCACACGTCTCCACGAAGGGCGCACGTCTCCTGGAAAAACAGCACGTTCTGGAACGGTTTTATTGTTATTCTTCAACGTGCTTGGGACCGAAAGTTGTTCCAGTGAACTTGGAGAGCGTCTTATATATTAGATGGAACAATGGGGGTAATCGTGACTAGTGTAGTCGCTTGATGGATAAATTGCTATGTTGTAGGGTATTTTCTGTTTTAATTGTTCGGTCTGTGTGATGAATAGGTTGTCTTTAGTCAGTGTCGCACTGCGAGGAAGGATTTCATATGACTTCATGGTGTCAAGCTTTAGAAATTCGAAGAGACTTTAAGTCTTGAATGGAAAACCTAGTGTGTTTTCATTTTCTAAAATACCTGTTGCTGAAGATGTTTGACAGTGACACGAAACACAAAACGTGCGTGAGCTGTCAAAATCAGTGTTGCCAAAAAGGAAATAGTTAAAAAATCACCAGTATTATTTGATTCATTAACATATTTTCATTAAACATACTTAGGAAACACGCTGTACCTAATGTACGAGGATATTTTGAGAAATTCTCAACCTACTATAGAACCAAACAAAATTTCAATGTCAAAATATTTTATTACCTACTCAACATATTCTCCTCTTAATTGAATACATTTATTACAGCGAACCTACAACGTCTCTAGACCTTTCAAAAAAAATTTTTCTTTTTGCTCTGCAAACCAGTCCTCCACAGCTTTTATAACCTATTTGTTGGAAGAAAATTTTCGACTTTTTAAACTTTTTCTCAGTTGAGGAAAGAGATGATAGTCAGACGGAGCCAAATCTGGTGAATAAGGGGGGTGTTCTAGTAATTCTAACCCTAAATCACGAATTTTTTGCATGGCAACCTGAGATTTGTGTACTGGGGCGTTGTACTGTAACAACAAAATACCTTTGGATAGCTTTCCGCGTCTTTTCTCTTCAATTTTTTCCCGTAGAGTGGTCAGTAATGTTGGATAGTAATCTCCAGTTATTGTTCTACCCTTATCCAAAAAATCAGTCATGATTACTCCATGGCAATCACAAAAAACTGAAGCAAGAACTTTTCCAGCAGATTTTTGGACACGAAATTTCTTAGGTCTTGGAGAACCAGAGTGTCGCCATTCCATCGATTGTTGCTTTGTTTCTGGATCGTAGAAATGTACCCAAGTCTCATCCATAGTAACAATTCGGTTTAAGAAGTCTACATCGTTTTAAAATCGAGCACAGATCGAACGCGATGCTTCTACCCTTGCACGCTTTTGGTGAACATCCAAACATTTGGGGATCCATTTTGCAGAAATTTTTCTCATATCGAAATTGACGTGAACTATATGATGAACGCGTTCGTATGAAATCTTCTGTGCTTCAGATATCCGTTTCAGCCCAATTCGACGGTCTGATAAAATCACGTCATGAACTGCATCGATATTTTCGGGGACTGACACAGAAACTGGCCTTCCCGATCGGTCATCATCTTCAATGGAAAATTTACCTCTTTTGAAGCTTGCAGTCCAATTTTTCACGATCGCATACGAAGGAAATTGATTGCCAAGGGTATTAAGCATATATTCGTAAATCTGCTTACCTCTTAACTCTTTTAAATACAGGTACTTGATGATGGCTCGTTTCTGCAATTTTTCGATTTTTACAATTTCGGTGGACATCTTTTTTTTTATTCATTGCGTAAGCATAACTCTGGTTTACTTTTTTGACGTCGATCCCTACACTGACACTTCTAATAAGTTATTGTTCGTTGATATGGTATCGCAATATTTTGTTTATGCATGGAACTGGTCTAGGCTAACAGGATATCATTACATCCTCGTATGTTGAGTTTACCATCTTAAACCCCATGGTTCATAACAAACTCCAAATCATTTGCCTGGATAATATCCCAGAAAATTGGGAGGCAGGTTTAATATGCGATCCAGGTAGTACATATTTCAGTTAGACTTCAACATATCGTGATTAGATTCCATAAGACGTAGAAAATGTACGAATTTACCGTCCGCTAACTTGGGCAAAATTACGAGTATAATCATTCCGGAGTTAAATTACGGTAAATTGCTTTTTTACATCAGGGGTTTCGCTCAAGGCCCTCGAATTCCCCAGAGAATCCAAAACCCTGCCCCTACAATACCGTAATAAAGAACCAAATTTATATTCGACGAGATCCTACGAAAACTTCGTTTACCAGAAGATTCCTCTGGGTTACCGAATCAATTGAATTATGGGAAAATTCACCACCTCTTTTCTCTTGGATTTTTTTTCATTTGCGTTTTATGATATGGTAGATTTCAAGCTAGTGAAACCTTTATCTTGATAATTTTTAGGAAATTCTATTCATAATTGATACCACAAAGTAAATTTGTTCCTTGAGAAAAACGACTCATTAGTACAAAACATACAAGTGGCCGGTATATCTCTCAAGTCAGTATCAACCGTGGTACCAATATTTTAGTATTCTTTCGTTAACAAGAAATGAAATGTTTTATTGCGAAGAGAATAAAATACAGCGCATCTATCAAATAGAACAAAAAGTTTACAATGCACAAGTATCATTCGCAACTATGTTAGGTAGAATGCTGATATTGGATTGAAAGTTCTTTATTTCTTCTTCCTCTTTTTGCATTCTTCCAGGGATAGGCATTTGTTTGCCGCTTGATCCAAAACCTTATTTCCTTTGCAATAACACCCAGGTTCGCATACTCTAGGACAAACGTTCCTTATTATATTACCATCCTGACACGTTGTTCTGCAACTCGAACCACATTCTCTAAATTCAAAGTCAGGATCCTTGCAGTTTTCTGGAAATAATGGCTTCATTAAATTCAGTTTCAGTTCGTTCTTTCCATATTCCTTCACTGGTACAAGTATGATTGAGAACAAAAATGTCTTCACGCCTTTCTGATTCAAAATCATTCAACATAACTATGAAAGCAGTTCAAAATCATCGTTCAATGACTTAATTTTATTTCTGAAATGAGTGTGATAGTCTATCTTTCAACAAGCATACTCCGCTGGCTAATATCCACCAGGATAATGCATCAAACAATTGCTATAATATGCCTGTGGAGTACTCAACTTTGTCCACGACTTTAAAGAAAAGTCGTGGATGAATCTACCTCATACTTACCACATTTCTCAGAGGGTATGCACATTCCATTTGGCTTCATTCTGATGAAGCCATCGTCACATTCGCAACCTTTGTGGCAAAACGAATTGTTACAGGCTACTGGCTCTGGATCTGCGCATACTCTGCAATCGTTGGCACAATTTGTGTAGTGCTCGTTTGGGGGGCAAAGGGGTCTCACCTCTGAAAACAGAAGACATCCATTTTTGTGTTCATGTTTTAAAGTTACATATTTCGTTCTCCCTCAATTTAATGTTTTTACAGTATGTATACACAAAAGAGTGAACAGTGAACAGAAGTTTAAAACGATATTGTCAAAGAGTACTATTTTTCGTTTGAGAAATGACTATTCTCTACATTGAGTAACAACATTGAATAGAATACGTTTATATGTCTTTGTGGATATTAACTGAATGTATAAGTCAAGTCAAGCTAATAAGTAATAAAGAAGAATCTAACATGAATATTCAACACAGTAAAACATATAAAACTACTACTTTCGAAAGAAATATGTATAAACGATATTCGAGCTATCGAACAAAGAATGTGAGATAGCTATTCTCATACTTTTTATGGACTCATTTTACGTGGATATAACTTATTGATCAATGCCTGTTATAACTTACCACTTCCTGAAGTAAATATGATGACACTTGAAACTAAACCTAGAGTGAGGATCCACATGATTGTTTCAGTTTAATAGCACTGTAATGGATTGGGTGGAAAACATTATCTATATGGAAAAGGAGAATGACTGCCTTCCTAGGAATCCTAGATAAAAATTCTTTGAGTTATACATTTATGACAACGAATCTGTCCTTGCATAGTCCACATTAAGTTCATGCGAAATGATTATGTTATCTTCGAATACTAGCATAAATTACCTATTGGCATAATCAGTCCCTATTTGTTTGTCTTTCTGAAAAAAATGTGTCGAAGTTCTAGGAGACGTAAAAGTTTGGCTATTTAGAGCATCCATATGATTATGTTCGCAAATTACATAAGTTGGTATGAATTTAAATGTAATTTATGTGCGAGCATTGCGCACGCTCGAATTATTTGAATCCTTGACTTGCGCAAATAAGCTGGATCGTGATATAGGTAGTACTTGTTGATTCGAAATTATGGTAAATTGAAATAGATCTTGTTGATTCAATTGTAAAATAATCAGAATATTGCAAACCTACTGTGTGCAAAATTCTGAATCTTGGAAGGGACAGAATAATGAATAATTCAGATTGAAAAAGAAAAGTTTATTGATATAACGTTCACATTACATAACAAAATTCAAATTTCATTCAGTAACCTCCATCACTGACACTTCTTTGGGCATTGGGTTTTCTCAACACATTTATTGGTGGCTTCATTCAAAACTTTCCCTCCAGCACAATAGCAACCTTCAACACAAACTAGTGGACAAATCTTTCCTAAATTTGAACATGTAGTAGAACATAGCGATCCACATTCTTTGAATTCGAAGCCAGGTCTCAGGCAATTTTCTGTAAAAAATAAATAATCTTGAGTGAAGATTGATGCTAAATCTACCATGAATTGATGAGAATGTTCTTTTGGCATCATACAAGTTATTGAGTCTCAGATCTCACACTGTTGCGAAGCCACTCATTTTGCCTGCTCGAAAACATATTGTGGGAATAATGTTTGGTGAAAATTAACAATATTGTTTGGTCAAGTGATTCAATCTTTGGAAACATCTCAAGTCTTCGATGAATATGGTCGGATAGGTAGATATGAAATAGTTGTTGCACGATGCTGCTATCTGTGAATCGGAATTAGGATTACGTGTCGTCCCAGCTTCGCTCACAGGGCGTTGAAGTCAAGAATGTTCAGTGTTTTATTTGAAGATATGAGAGCTGAACACAAATATTCGACAATATGCTAATTTTTTGTTTTAAAATAAAAAATATATATGTAGAACCTATTATCTTGCACTCCTCCTGTCCTTCGAGTATATTCAACAGAGAGGATTACAAGGAAACCAGTCTGGGCAGGAACCAAGCTCGTGTGGGGGCAGAAATAAATTACCACATCAAAAGCCACGAGCAAAAATTTATCACTCACACTTCCGCAGTAATTTGGGAGCTCTTGAAGAGAATGGCCAACATTGGACGATGCTGAAAAACGCTGGGAATGGATGCTGCAAGAATTCATTACTAGCATTCTCGCATTCTGGCTCGAATTTTTTTGTCCCTCATAAATTCCCATTTTGTGCTAGATTGTTTCGTTCCTCTGTTACGAGATGAGTGGGTGCATGTCCAGAATGAACGGTTAATTGGGGCAGTTTATGCTGAGTGCATTTATTTGGCTCTCATCTTTACCTGGAATATGTATGGGGAAGCCTCTATTTAATAATTGGGAGGATTCGGAGGCATGAAAACATATCCAAGCTACAGGAATCCCTAGAACTGAACTAAATATGAAAATAGATGCAAATGACCATTTTTACTCGAACATGTTGAATGTGGTATGGACCAGAGAGACGATATCGTCCGAAAGAAGTCTTCCAGACTATGCAAGAATCGGAATAGCGTCTGTGAAAAACATTGAAGAAATTGCATACCTAGTATCGATTGAAAGCAGCCGAATGCACACCAAGCCGGGGGTGTAAACTCATTTTACGCCCTTCCACCTGCTGAGCACCCTAACAGTCGAATTATGGCGCCTACAGCAGGAATATATCCATCGTACGTTTGGACGTCAAGCGAAAAATTGCTGAATCTTTCGGAAAATCACACGATTGGATACATCAGTATGTTCGATTGGCAGATATGGCAACTATATACGTGTCGTTGCAAATGTATCCGTGAGAATAAATCGAAAATTGATCCAATTTTCAATGGGCTCAACCTTACCCTCAAATGAAAACCTATATTTTAACAGTATAATCCTCTTATCAAACGAAACACTTTTTCCGAACCATTTTACAAAATTCGGTTTCATTTGAAAGATACAGGGTGTCGAATATCCATAAAAAAAACTCTTTTCTGTTCATATCTTCGGAACCATCATTTCAAATGAACTGAATTTTGGTTGATTGTTTACTTTATTTATCATTGAGAAGTTATTCAATATTTTTCCTGGTATGAAAGTTACCGCGTAGCTGACTCATAAATTCATGCAAAAATACTATAAAACCACTTGAAAAAAAAAGTTCATATTTTCGAAATAATCAATTATTTTAGACAATAAAAGTATTTTTATGTTTTTTCAATAAAACGCGTCGTTTTCCAGTTATTCCTAATTGTATACGATGAAATATGAGGAAAAAAACATGAATTTCAAGAATAATCTGGATGCTTCCCTGGATGAAATATCATTGAATATTATTTCTTCTCTGTTCTTTTAACAAGTGAACAATGTTGTCAGAATGTTCATCAACTTCGTCAAGACTAAAATCTCTATGATGGAAAAACGTTTGATGTAGAGATATGTAAAACTAAAATTGAATTCTTAGAAGCATGAAGTTATACATTTTTACGCACAGTTTCTATTAAAAATTTACTGTTACTGGTCCTTCAGGAAGATATCTATCTAAACGAGATCCTCTTCAAATTTTAACTCGAAACTACACGATTATTATTACATCAATACACTGAAAGTCTTCACATCACAATCATCACCTGTTTGTATTCCTCGAATCCTATGATCTAGGCTAATGGAGTCAGGATAGTTTAGTTGAAAAACTATTTTTTATGTGATTATGAGGTTATTAGTTTTGGGATATCGAGGAAAATATGAACAAATTATTTGTGTTTACAAACTAATCTTCAGGAAAATCGAAGAAGGAACTTAGTTTGGTGGTAGAAAAACGGCTTTTAAATTGCAGAAATAATCGCACAAAACTAAGTGTTTTTGTTAGGAAATATCGTGTTCTTAACATTCTTATTCAAATAAGGTAAGTGCTTGAGTAGTTTCCTAAATGTATCACCCAGAACATCTAATAATCACCTCAATTCCAATCGAAAATGAACTCTGAGAGGTTTGCAGAGAACCGTATTAGGAACGTATTTTGCCCAATTTTTTTTCAAATGGCTATATCTCTTTAACAGAGCCGAATTCGGAAAAATGGAAAAAGGTACCCTGCGGCCTCAAGAATCTACAGTTTGAATATATGTACAAGTCAAAGACTCATCCTGTATACCGAGATAAAAAATTCTTTCCATACTTACTACATCTAGATATGGGAATACAAGGTCCATTCGGCTTCTGAGTACGTACATATCCATCGTTGCACTCACAGCCTCTGTTGCAAACTAAGAAATTGCAATCTGGAGGTCTGGGATCTGAGCAAGTGGGCGTGGGACAAGCATTCACACAATCCGTAGGATGCTCATTGATTGGACATTCTATTGAACCTCCTGAACAATGGATAAAAAGAGATCATTAAAGAGCATAATGTTGCAAAATATGAACTCATTGAACATACCGTAGCTGCCACGTATAACGAGAACGATGAATAATTGAATAGCAATTGTTGACCAACTCATCTTTCTGGTGAAATGGGACTGGGGAATAAAAACCGAAATGATCGTTTTATTTTATATCCGTATTGTGGAACGAACATTTATTCAAATATTTTGCGATAAATACATCCATACAAAGCAGTTGTTTATTCATTTCGCCACATACTCGTTTTCATGTAAATCGGTTCTATTTATTTCGAAGATAAGATTCAGAGCAAAACAACATGGAAAAAAATGTGTATTCATTCTTGAAATGAGGTATGTAGTAGTCTTTCTGCTGTATATATTGGCGATTACTGATTGGTACTCAACCTTGACTGGAAATTCTGCATCCTTGAATATTATCATTTATTAATAGTATTATTCAATGTCGCCTATGACGCTGGTTTTCATTTTCGAGATTGCAGTGAATATTAGTGAATAATATACACGAGTTGGACTGCTGTACCAATTCTTATCGCCTCGAGAATTGAAGAAAAAATGTGTGTTCGATAGAATTTAAAATAAAAACCACAAAGCAAATACTGAAGGAATGGTAATTACGGTTGTTCAAACTAAAAGTTACGTATCTGCTTCTGTCTGGTTTCATGTGTGTTGTACTGGGTAAAAGTCTTTATCACACGAATTCACTTTGGATGGCGAACCAAAGGCCGACGACGTGGAAACTATTTGTTGAGAGCTTCGAGCTAAGCCGTATAAAAACAATGCGACTGATGGCAGAGTGTGTGAGCGAACTGAGCAGGTATATGCTTGTGGGATTTTTGTTACAGCCATAGAATCGCACAGAGCACAGAGAATCTCGGACTTATTCTTAACCAACCTATGTATAAACTTTGTGGTAAAAGGAAACAAATGTGTGAATTTTGAACAATTAGAAATAATTATCTCTTAAAAACTGTTAATTGATCAATTAACCACCGAAAAGTTCATATTCCATATTATCTGGGTTTGTGGGGAACTGCTATAAAGCACCTATTGCAAAAATAAAACCGGAGATTCAGAAAGAAATATAACTTTCCCACTATTTTTCGATTTGGCGAACTTTGACGAACAGAATATTTCATAATAGGTCTCCGCATTTATTGGTGCATAATGGTTGGCATGTTTAATTCAAAGAATGTCGCTTTGGCTTCCCCAAACACGATATTTATGGGCGAATATTGCTCCAACAAAAGCCCTTTGGACTTTGACGAACACGATACTTATAATAATTGGCTGATAGGTTCAGTAGAGCTCGTACCGCCTCAATTCTTACAAACTCGATAGTTTCTACACCACCCTGTAGGTAGATTACTCGTAACGTTTTGTTTTTAAGTGAATTTCTTGGTAATCCTGATACATTTTATGTGGAATCTCTCAAAAACCCGTATTCATACAGTGTGACAAGAAAAACCTCGGACAAACTCTTTTTCATTTAACTTTATTAAACAGAAGAAATTGAACAAAACAACAACAAATAATAATAGCTTGAACATTTGTTAATAATATATTTAAGCCGTTCCGAAGTGGCTTCCTTTGAAGGCGATACACAGCTTCAGACGCTTCTTGAAATTTTTGGCAATGGGCCGCAGCTCCTCGGGCGTTAATCGGTTCCATTCCCGGCGCAGAGATTGCTTCAGCGACTCTAAATCTTTGTGTTTTTCAGCACAAGCTTGAGGTTGAGCTCCTTTTTGAAGATTTGACGAACTGATTCGCGGTTGATACCGGTCTCACAGGCTATTTTCCTCATGGAAACCCTCGGATTTCGATTGACTCGCTTCTTGACGATGTTGCGATTGCAGGGTGTATTGACAGTGCGTTTTCTACCACTTCCTGGACGACGACCATCATGGCCAAGCTCCTTGAAATGACGAATTGCATCGGACACGGTTTGTCGAGGCACATTGAGCCTACCTTGACGAACAAGCTGCAAAATCGCACTACGTTTGTTTGACATTCTTAAACTCTGTGAAATGAAATTATATGATATGGTATGATATAATGTTTATTCTGACTACTCCTAGGTCTCCTAGAGGAAACCCCTCTGAAACTACAAGCTTCGAAGCTTGTAACTTGTGCCGAGTTCGGAGTAAGCAGTTGTGTTCTGTGTAGGCTTTGTTACTGTGTCCTTACGCTACCCTTATGCACAGCACTGTCAATTTTTGACCCATCAGTGAGAATGGTGGCCCCTACCAAGACTAGAAAATTTCTTTCCAGCTCGGGATTGAACTCCGGACCTTTTCCTAATTCCAACGCTCTACCACTGAGCCAAGGGCACTCATCAAACTGAAAATTCACATATTAGTAAAGGAAAGTGTAAAGAAACCAAAAGAATAAAAATTATTTGGCTGCGCTGAAATACTTTTGTTCCAGACCACAGCAAAATGTGTCCGAAGTTTTTCTTGTCACCCTGTATTTGTCACAAACATGGAAAAATTAACATTTCATTCTGCATACAAATAACCATTACCTATCTTCCATCCTAAATGACTGAAGGGGACATAACATCCAACCTTATTTATATCAAGTCTGATCTTCTAAGATAATATTTTATTTCGCGTGTTGGTCAAAGGTAAATAAAGAGAGGTGACCTAATCAATATTATTAGGTTGGTTCGTTCAACTCGATTCGTGTGGTAGATTAAATCGTTTTCTTGCTTCTATTTTAAGAAATCCTACGAAATTGGGGGCGGTTGGAGGAAAGGGGAAGGGAGGATGAATGTGCGAAATAGTTGAACGTCGAGCTCTTTTATCGAACTGCAATTTGCTGGGGATTCAGAGTCCTGATTGATTCGGACAGCAGGGTTGATCAGCGATGTGCTGAAAGATGCAGTTCTCGCAAATTTCATTCAGCTGGCTCGACTCGATTGATATTAAGGTTGTTTCATGTTTTCTGTGTGAAATTGGAACATTCAAGCCTTATTATTTTATATTTTATCGATCCCTTTTGCCCCAATACACATCAATCACATAAATTTCACCCCACTAACACTCAAACATATTGCTTTTATTCGATTCACTGGATATATTGCCGTGTCACCATCGAGAACGAATGATGTGAAAGATTCAAAACCCTCTTTTTCCAGGCATTTCAAAAAACGAAAAAGCATTTATCGAAATTCGCAAAAAAAAATTCACATCGAGCAGGAAGCGAACCTGCGCCCTCTGATTTCTGGTAAATTGTTTTCACCTTTGAACTACCGAAGCTACTGATTGCTTCATTTTGATTTATTTTAATACAACAAGTCAATTCCTTTTTTTTTTCAGATGCGAATATTTCCGCGATGGTTCTATTGAGCGGAAAATCATGGAATGTAGGGCATAGAACATTGTGAATTGCGTGGGGTGACGAGAGAAAACGCAAAAGAAGCTTTATAAGAAATTAAATTATGGCTGGCTGCTTCCCTCGAGCTTAGGTAGACTCGTTTGGGTACTGGGTTAAGAACACTCGAGGAGTTGAGTGTTTTTTGACCCGTGCGGTTAATTTTCCCGACAACTATTTTATGCCGGGTAGAAACACACATCGCAGCTGAAAATTTTCATGCTGTTTTTGTTTCATTCAGGTTGGCTCTTCCGCTTGTTGAAAGACTCATAATACGAGGATATATTGAGAAATTCTTAGCCTACTATAGAACCAAACAAAATTTCAATGTCAAAATATTTTATTACTCAACACATTCTCCTCTTAATTGAATACATTTATTACAGCGAACCTGCAACGTCTCTAGACCTTTAAAAAAATGTTTGTCCTTGCTCTGCAAACCATTCCTCCACAGCTTTTATTATCTCCTCGTTGGAAGAAAATTTACGATCTTTCAAACTTTTTTTCAGTTGAGGAAAGAGATGATAGTCGGACGAAGCTAAATATGGTGAATAAGGGGGGTGTTCTAGTAATTCTAACCCTAAATCACGAATTTTTTGCATGGCAACATGAGATTTGTGTACTGGGGCGTTGTCCTGTAAAAACAAAATACCTTTGGACAGCTTTCCGAGTCTTTTCTTCGTAGTTTTTTTCCCGTAGAGTGGTCAGTAATGTCGAATAGTAATCTCCAGTTATTGTTCTACCCTTATCCAAAAAATCAATAATGATTTCCCCATGGCAATCCCAAAAAACTGAAGCAAGAACTTTTCCAGCAGATTTTTGGACACGAAACTTCTTAGGTCTTGGAGAACCAGAGTGTCGCCATTCCATCGATTATTGCTTTGTTTCTGGATCGTAGAAATGCACCCAAGTCTCATCCATAGTAACAATTCGGTTTAAGGAGTCTACATCGCTTTCGAATCGAGCACAGATCGAACGCGATGCTTCTACCCGTGCACCCTTTCGGTCAACATTCAAACATTTGGGGATCCATTTTGCAGAAATTTTTCTCATGTCCAAATTGACGTGAACTTTATGATGAACGCGTTCGTATGAAATCTTCAGTGCTTCAGATTTCCGTTTTAGCCCAATAAGACGGTCTGATGAAATCATGTCATGAACTGCATCGATATTTTCGGGGACTGACATAGGAACTGGCCTTCCCGATCGGTCATCATCTTGAATGGAAAATTTACCTCTTTTGAAGCTTGCAGTCCAATTTTTCACGGTCGCATACGAAGGACATTGATCAGCAAGGGTATTAAGCATATCTTCGTAAATCTGCTCATCTCTTAACCCTTTTGAATACAGGTACTTGATGATGGCTTGATACTCCAATTTTTCGATTTTTACAATTTCGGTGGACATCTTTTTTTTAAATTTATTGCTTGACTCTGGTTTACTTTTTTGACGTCGAACTCTACACTGACACTTCTAATAAGTTATTGTTCGTTGATATGATATCGCAATATTTTGTTTATGCATGGAACTGGTCTAGGCTAACTAGATATCAATGCATCCTCGTAGTTCTTTCGATAGGAAAGCAGGATGAAGTTACTTGTCTTCCAAAAGTTGACCTCACTTTCATTTTTCGATAAATGTCATTCGATATTTTTGCCATTAACTTCATAAAAAACAGGGCCATTAGAATCTTCTGTATTATTGGTTTCAACTAAGCATTTGAACTGTAAGACAAGGGTTTTTGCTTTGGAGATTCCTCCATCTGATGGAAGGAGGTTCGAGTCAATTTCCTCTTTTGTCCAATCAGGTGTTTTATTCACTGATCTGAATTTGTAAAACATTTAAGGACACTCCAACAATAATTGTCAAAAAATCAATAAGTGTATTCGCATCCTCCCAAGTTGATAATGGTCCATTCTCTTCCAGATTGTTCGAGAGCCACTCGGAGTTGCTGTCGCTCTTCGAGAAGTTCAAAGCTCTGAAGACGAAAGAGGAACAGGCCAACAGCCAGGAACTGATAGAACACGCGAATAACGTCATGAACACCTTGGACGAAGGAATCAAAGGACTCGATAACTTGGACGTTCTTCTGGAATATCTACACCAAGTTGGGGCGTCCCACCGGAAGATTCCAGGGTTCAAAGCGGAATATTTCTGGGTGAGCAAAAAATTCACCTTTTCCTTGTTCTTGAAGCTACTATTTTCGATCCAAATTCGGCTATTCTTCGCAAATAATGGGATCCTCCCTTGGGAGGATTCCCTAACTAATATTTGCATTTCAAAGAATCTCCAGCGTCCCATGAAATATTCTATCGACCCTCTCGGTTATATAACAGCTCCTGGTTTCAATCATTTCGTGCATTATCATATTTTCGGGATGCTGTTCACGGTAACTGCCTGGGGCTTTATCGGATAATTGATTACATGGAAATAGGAGATTTTATTATGCCATTATTGGCCGAGTCTCCGCTCAGTTTGGGAGTGTTTTGGGTTCGGGAACTTAGAAAGAAAACTTGAATTCGCGTTAAGAAATTATTATTATTCTACGTTATGGGTTCCCAAAGAAAGATATTACGTTTTTGAAATAAAATGAAATATATTATAGACCACATTCCACAATGCCTTTCTGGAGTCTCCATTAGAATTCCCAAATACTCCTGATCTTGTAGAACACCCTGTACTTGAGCTTGCCTTCCATTTAGTTGGATCCATTTTCGAAACATACATCCCTGGAGCAACCTGTTTTCAGCTTCGGATGCGGAGATACACACGCTGGAATGCTATCGATTATATTCGTGCTCCTTTTCATCTATCCCCTTTCAGTACAAACTATCCATATTGAATTCGGCTTATACATATACGACGTCGTAATCCCTACGAACAAGATAAGGTGAAACGCCACTTAAACGATGAAAAAGAACGTGCCTAAATGTTGCAACAAGAACGAAGGAAAATATTATTTTTTTCAAGCTGAACTGACACCTGCAGGTATCGATTTGGGTCGCTTGTGTTCTTCGTTTGAAGTGTGGATAGTTCAGTTGATTTTCCGACTGATTAGAATTTAGGGCACCATTGTGAATTCATCTGAGATGGAGAAATGTTCTTCGAATCGAATTTAGGCAGTGGTGTGGAGTTCTTGAATCCTTGAAGGGAAAAATGCAAAAAAGTTATTTCGAAGACAGAAAAAAGCTCAAACTGATTTTTTTTTATTTCAAGCAGTGAATTTTAAAACGAAATAATTTTTTGAATTAAGAAAAAACAGTATTAGACAACAATAAACTGAATCACCTGACTTAGGAAGGAATTTTGAATCCCAAAACTTTCAACTTTATTATTTTATATTACTCCATTCACTTTCATAATGTATATTTTGAAAATGTTTGGTTAACGTCTTTTTCCTGTCAGATGGATAAGCAACGCTCTCCTTTCTACATAGAGGTCGTATTAATCGAAATGTTTATTTATTCTGGGAAAATAATGAATTTGAGAAAATATACTGCTCCACAAGAGTTAGGGATATCGCATTCAATCGTTCTTAAAAGTATGTTATCTTCGAGAAAATCGCTGTAAAATCATTTAAAACTCAATAACAACTTGAATCGATCCAATAAAAATCAGTATGAGACATTTCGTCAATCTGGTCGCCTTTTTTCTGAAGTTTGGTTCTTTGCATATGCTTCGTGAATGTTCTTATTTTGAAATTAAGTCAGTTTATCAACGGCTTCGATTTGAAACGAGTTTTCTGAAAATGCCAAGACGTAAAATTAACAAACGCTTAGGCTAATAGGGCTATCGGAATGCTACAGGATGGCCTAACTCAGGTTGTTGTAGCGGAAAGGCTCCAAGTCAGCCAAAGTGTGATATCTCGACTTTGGAATAGGTTCAGGGAGACAGGTTCCGTGTTGGAAAGACCAAGGCTTGGTGGGCGACGAAAAACAACACCTACTGAGGATCGTTTCATCACCGTTTCGGCGAGAAGAAACTCTACATCTACGTGTAAAATGCTACGAAATACTTTTCAGAATGCAGATGGGGCCCAAGTTTCCATCGAAACCATCAGACGACGTTTGAGCGAGGTGAATCTAGGTTCTAGACTCTAGACGTCCATTAAGAGGAGTTCCATTACATTCCATTACACGTGACCATAAGCGTCAAAGACTGGAATGGACAAGGCAACATATCAATTGGAACGATCAATGGAGTAGTGTCCTTTTCACTTATGAATCCAGATATGGACGATTTTCAGATTCTCGAACAATAAGAGTATGGACAATCCCACGCATACCCCGTAATCGTCGCTATGTCCAAGAAGTCCATCCATTCCGAGGGGGTAATGTTATGGTAGTGTTATGGTATGGGCCGGGATATGTTTCAACGGCCGCACAGATCTACACATTTGGCCTGGGCATATGACCGCCTTACACTATAGGGAGCATGTCTTACCCCTGAATCCTTAAATGATCTGAGAGAGCTTCTGCTCGTTTATGGAACCAAATTCCTCAAGAAATGTTCAACAACCTCGTGTGTAGTATGCAAAGAAGATGTCAAGCTGTTATTGATGCCCGTGGAGGCCATACATTGTATTGACAGTCTTAAAATGCTTGAATTCTCTGGGAATAAAATTTCGTTATTTTACTTGATTTTTCTTAACCACGTATACGATGCAGACCTACAGGCTAAAATTAATTTGCAACTTGAAATCATATTAATATGAATTTTCATCACAAAAATCTCATTTGAACTATATTTTTTGCAATTTAAGTCAATATCCCTAACTCATGTGGAGCAGTTTATTATGTGAATTCAATAATTCCAAAGAACTGGCGAATGTTGAAGAAACTTTTTTCTCTGTTAATACTGGAAATATTCCACGTATATAAACACGGTTGGAAGATTCAGTTATGCTGTTTTCTTGTACGGAAATGAAGAATCGAGTGTTGAAATATCACTGAAGAATAATGGACAGAATATTCCGTTACTTTGTGGTAGTTCATTCGAAAAAAGAATAAAAGTACTCGAATGAACATCAGTATCACTCCCCACTTTTCAAAATCCTCAAGAAATAAGCCTACAAACATTTAAATACCTTTTTGCACAACTTGAAATACTCAGTATGAAAATGTGGTAGTGGAACGAAACCGGAAACTTGTCTTATAGTTATACCTTAAAAGAACTAACTCAATTTACAAAGTTGAAAATGAGTTAATAGAAACTAGCATTGGCATTTGACATTTGACGAGTACCAACCTGCGTTAGTTTTAAGTGAAAAAACTTGATAAACCTAAATCATGGACAACCGGGATATATTATAGAAGTGAATGGAGTATAGTAAGGCAATAGAAGATCTAAAGCAATGTTTGTTCCATATAGTAAAAACTTTCAAGGAACACAATTTTCCGGACTAGTATTATTGAAGTGGAATCGACCTGCGTATCTAGATAATATCATTTGATTTTCCATTCCGAATAGAGCTATGAAATTCTATGTCCAATGACCATAATCCAACTAATACCCACTTGAAAATCAACATTGAGAGAAACGCAATTGCATTGTTGATCCTCGTTACTTTTCATCGGGAGCATGCACTCGTATATCCGAATCATACAAAATTTATTTCCATTAGGGGATTTATGGTTGTATAACTTTTGAGAGCTTCGGTCCTACTATATAAATCGCTTTGAATCAATTCCGTCCATCCTATTCCGAACTGAAAATGTTTCGCTCGCGGAATCATGATAGGAAATGGCTCTACATGGAACGATAATAAAATATAATGTCCATTATTTACGCTGATGAAGGGTAATTTGGTAGAATGGGTATTAAATGTTGCCCCGAAATCCTAAATTTGTGGCTATTCTAGAATGATGGGGAAAATGATTATTAATTTGTATTCTTGATGAAGTTTCGTTTATGGAATGAAACGTTGTGATGCTGAATGGTGTGGGTATTTTCCACTATACTCCCTTGATTCGCGTTTTATCAGTCAGGAACCCTGACCGTGAAGTCCCGGGCAAACTATTAATTGGAACTTCAATTGAATCCCACATGGCAATCACAGTTACATTTCGTGACAACTAATTTCGTCTCACCACCAATGCCAACTTCGGCATCACCCAGGATGAATTTCCATTAAAATCAGTGCAAGGTTATATTACGGAGAAATTATAATTCATACAGCATTATTATTTCTGACCCATATGAGCTTGTGAACAAAACTCGAAAATGAACCCACTAAGCAAAAAAACATCGCAGATTCGTTACTGATACGTTGAAAGTTACATTGTTACGTTATCCAAAAAAGATTTGTTACAGCCTTTTCTTGTTCATAGTTACGTGAAATGTCCGCAAACATGACAAAATCCCAGTTACGTTTACAAATAAACGTTTTTGTTACAAGACTGTAACATATTATTTCCGTTCTTGGAATGTTCCAGTTACCTCGTAATTTTAACGTTACGAATATGTGACTTAAGTTACGTTTTCGTTTCGAAGCTATAACATATTATTTTCGTTTTTGAGATGTTCTTTTTAGTGCAGAATGACTAAAACATTACATTCATGTAACGCTTCTAAATCGAAACTAAAGCGAACCTATTTTTAGTGGAAAATTGGTCCAAAAAAATAATTATACTTTCCCTTGCAAAAGTTCATTGATAGCTCATACCGACAGACATAATGGTCTTTGTAGCACCAGTTTTTTCTATTGACAAGAATTCCTATTGAACTTTTTGATAAGAGAAAATATAATTATTTTTATTTGGTCGATTTCCCACTAAAAATACAGTTATTATATTCATGACTATCTTCACATCAGAATAGCTTGGTGTATACATCAAGTAATGCAACTGTAACCATTTATTAGTCATGTGGAGGCGTTTATATCTTGTTAACTATTCATTGCTTCACTAGTATTGAGTTCTTATCACTATCACCGCTCCAACCTAAACGCACCCCAATACAATTAATAAATGTTCCAAACATCAATTGAAACACTTATAAGTATGTAGTTATTGAATGGTTTCAAAATAATAAGACTGTAGATTGAAATAAAAAATATATTCTATTTTACTTATGTATATAAATATGTATTTATGTAAAGCATCTGCTGCACACCTCTGAAAAATAAATCAAATATCAGAATTTTAAAAATTTTAAATATCTACTGTTTGATGTTACACATCAGCCAGAGAATGTACACATACATATTCATGCAACTATACTAGAATAACTTGATCATAAATTGAAACCATTTATTCCAATATTTCGAAAGAGAATACATATTTGTTTTGTAATATGTGCCGAAAAAGTGTTATCCTTGAAAAGGACTAAGTATATATAATAACATATTTGCTAAATAAAATCCTCAAACTAGGCCAACTAGGGTGTTCCCAAAAAAATTATTCAACAAATGAGTGATTTTTTAAATGAATCACCCCTTGTATTTTCGCATATTTTCAATGGTCTTCAATACCTCTGACCTATTTATCAGTTTATAATCGCATCCCATGTTGTGGCATTTAATAATAATTATATAAGTAGGGGTAAAAACAGGAGATTCTTTCAGGTAAACTAACGAATAAACGAATTTAGTACTTACTTTACGATTCATGTTCCTCTACTCCAACACAGTTTTTATCACAGACCAGACAGTCTTTGGTTTTTATTGCACAAAACGAACAATTATTCAGGACCTGGCTGGAATCTTTGAATATAAAATAGACCTTGATACAACACACTATATTCAAAGGCTTTGATTATAATTTATAGGTTATGGTTGGCGTTGGGGCGGCACTTGATTTGATGTTCGACGTAACCGTATCACGTATTATATCACAGACCAGTTGCTCTGTGATTTTATGATTGCCTTAGTGATCAAAGTGAAGTAAATACTTGTTTTGTCAGGTTGAAAAACTTGTACAATATATTTTAAAAAAGATTAGACAGGACATATACTTCACTTGAAAACTTTGGTGTATTTATAGTATTTGTGATTCAAACAAGTTAATACATCAACGAAACTAATACAATTAAAATAAACGTTTATTAGATTAACAAAAATGTTACGTTTGTGTTACATTTTATTTCTCTTTAACAGAGAAGTTGACCCAAAAACATGTCGGCGATGTAAACCTAAAACATTTTTTAAACCAACATAAATGCTACGTGTCTAGCACGTTTTGTTGATAACGTTAGAATCATATGCTTACATTTAACATTCCAAAAACATAATCAATTTCAACGTCACACAAAATCGTACCAGTTATGTCAATTAGATATTTTAAGGAGAACATCTTCTAAGTTACTTGAAAATAACGTAACTCAACGTAACAATCACGTTTCTTGCTTAGTGGGAAGTAACGAAAATATTAAAACAGAAAATTCTTCACTTAAGATGGGTATATGGTTGATTTCTGTATCAAAATGTAGGTTTTCGGTCGCTGAATTTGTTGAAACTGATTGTTTCTTAAATATAGAACTATCAAATATGGGTGAGTGCCAAAATCTACTTCAACTCAAACAAACTTTTATTTCCCGATCTATCTTGACAATAATATGACAAGTTCTCTTTTTCCACTATCATGACATGAACAACTATGATATATCATCTAATACATCAAAATGAACACAGACAAATATTTAACACACTCCCACCTTGTGTCATGAAAATGCCAAAATTGTGACACAACTAATCTTTGTATCTTGCTGGAAGTTTCACCTTCCTTCCATATCTGGTCTGTACCTCCTGTTCTTTAACTATACTATTATTTCGAAAGCCTTCTTCTGTTTTCTTTTCAACCTCCCTTTTTGGCAGATCTTCAGATCTTCCCATCTCTAGCATTACCAATCGTTGGACTGGTCGCAATAGCTCACCACAGGCAGTCTTTAGTCTTACAATTCGTATTTCACCATCACGTCCAGGAATCGTTTCGACAACTCGACCCATAGGCCATTCAAATTTTTTCTTATTATAATCCGAAATAAGAACAACATCTCCTACGTTTACAATGTCATTAGACTTCTTTTTCGAGAATAGTGTCAATTGTCCCAGATATTCTAACTTGAATCGTTTGTTCAGATCTTCTTTCAATTTCAAACGATATCTGTAGTGTTTAGTCAAATCGTTGCCTTCAACTAAATCAATGTCGGCTACTCCAACTTCTTTAATGTCTTGCAGAAACATCGCCGGTGTAAGAACAATGCAATCATTTGGATCTTCAGACATGTAAGTTAATGGACGAGCATTCAATACTGATTCACAGTCACAAAGCACTGTCTGCAATTCTTCAAAGTTGAGACGGGTGTTTCCAAGAATCTTACGCAGTACATCTTTCATGAGCCTTATTAGACGTTCCCACCAACCACCCCACCATGCGGCTGTTGGAGGGTTGAATCGCCAGTCGATTTGGTACATGGTAGAACAAACTTGGACAATTTCTTTCCAGTCTAAATTACTAAGAGCATTTTCTGATCCAATGAAGTTCGTACCACAATCTGTGTATATCACTGAAGGTCTTCCTCTGCGAGCGATAAATCTTCTCAATGTTTGTAAAAATGCGTTACTTGACGTCGGAGATGTCAATTCGAGGTGAACTGCTCTGTATACAGCACACGTATAAAGGACTATCCAAACCTTCTCATTGGTTTTCAAGTATAATGGACCTGCCAAATCTATACCAACGACTTCAAAAACTGCTGCGTCACGGACTCTAGCTTCTGGCAAGCTTATGGCCGGTGTGTCGAGTACTTTACTTCTGTATCTCCTACAAGTAGTACATTGTCCTATGACAGATCTCACTGTGCGTCTACATTTGAGAATCCAATAGTTTTCTCTCAGAATTCGCATCAATGACTGAATACCAACGTGGCCATTCTTTTTATGTTCTTCGAAAATTAAACGTCTAACAACTTCGTGGTTTGATGGTAAAACATATGGTAAACAAAAATCCACTGTATCATTCCTGTCAGAAATCTTGGTACGTAATCTAATTAATCCATCGTTATCATAAAACGGACACAACGATGATAGCTTGGAATCCTCTATTGATTCAAAACTTTCTTGTTGTATCAAACGAATGACTGATTTTCTTGCTTCTTCCAGTTCTTCAGCAGACAAAATTCCTTTATACTCAACATTTCGTTTCATGATAATCGTTATAAATCGCTTGATCCATCCAACAAGACTAACAATTTTACTGAACTTTGAAAAATACTTGTAGTACCATGTACATTCTTTAATCGCAGAAATGGCAGAAACCACAGTTTTTCGTTTTTCTTTGTTGATTTCTTCTTCATCATAGTCATAATTTTGATTCGGCCATTGTGAAATCGGATTATACAACCAGTTAGGACCCTCCCACCATCTTCCATCAGCTAATATTTTAGGTAAACTACCTCTTGATGGAAGATCCGCTGGATTCATGTTGCCAGGGACGTGATACCAATCTTGGGGCTTGGAAAATGATCTAATTTCTTCAACTCGATTCCATATGAAAGGTTTCCACTGATCTTCTCGTTTAATCCACGATAGTACTGTTGAAGAATCTGACCAATAGTAGACTTGTATTGGCGGTTCATAGTTTTTCTTGAAATTTTGAAACATTCTTACGCCAATTGTAGCGGCCAAAAGTTCAAGTCGAGGGATTGTTAACTTTTTGATAGGAGCCACCCTGGATTTTGCTTCTACCAGTCTTACGTTGATTTCTTCATTGTTTTCTGTTCTAAGGAAAATACAAGTCGCATAAGCAGTAGCACTTGCATCACAGAAAATATGAACAGATTGATTGAGTAATCCAGTAGAATTCGAACAGGATATCCAACGTGGTATCTTGACAGCTATCAAATAAGGTAATTCTTGTAACCATTTCAAAAAATTATCTCGAACTTCACCATCGATTTCATCATCCCAACTCAAATTCATAGACCATGTCTTCTGAAGTAGTAACTTTGGAAACAATGACACTGGGCAAGTAAAACCAATGGTGTCGAAAAGTTTGTGTGCTGCAGACAAAATGGTTCTTTTAGTAACATTGTTCGTGTTCATCTTATCAAACCATTCCAAAGACAGTTCTAATGTATCTAATCCACGATTCCATATCAAACCCAAAACATTGCTCTTTACTTCTCCTTCGATTTCTTTGTCTGAAGAATGCTCCCACCCTCGCAGCTCGAACTTTCCTTCAGCCAAAATAGTTTTCGACTGTTCTATAAATTGGTGAAGCGCTTCTTCATCTTTCACACTAGCAACAACGTTGTCCACGTAAAAAGACTTCATAAGTTTCAAAATGACCTCTGAAGAGTAATTGTTTTCTCCGCAGACTAATTTTTCCAGAATTTTCCTCAGGTGGTATTCAATAACAGCTCCCAACAAAAAAGGACTGCATGATACTCCGAATACAACACGTGCATGTCTGAAAATTTTTAAATTTCCTTCATTTTCGTTTAGACCAATTTGAAGAAAAGCTCTTCTGATATCAGCTATAACTCCAATCTTCTCTGTTCGAAATCGTATCAACATGGAAGGAATCAACTCAATAAGATTCGCTCCCTTTTCCAAACACTGGTTTAATGAGGGTTGATTTTTTTCTTTAGAAGAAGCATCAAAAACTGGACGTACAGGTGTTGTGCTGCTACTAAGTTTATAAACAGGATGATGAGGTAAGAAATGACCATTCTGATTTGACTTTTCAATGGATTCAAAATCGGGTGAGCATTCTATGACACCTTCTACTAACCAATTATCAAAGACTTCATCATAGATATTGTAGAAATGGTCCTTCTTTAACCTTTTCGTAGTATTCAAAAGTCTTTTATAAGAAAGATCAAAATTAGAAGACAAGGGAGGGTGACCTTCAATCCATGGCATGCTTACCTCATATCGGTTATCATCTTTCTGTTTCACAGTACTCAAAAAATATTCCATGACTGCTTGTTCTTGTTCTTGTGAAGTCTTCATTCTTTTGGGATCTTCAATACCCAGTACGTCCAAACTCCAGAAGTTAGATATGGGAACATCCTTTGAAAACATCGAAGTTATGATCATAGATGATGTATGGTGATAAACATTTTTAAATTTTCCCATAACACTCCAACCCAATAATGTGTGTACTGCTACCAAGCCACATTCCAAATCATGTTTGCGTCCAGAATAAAGATTGCCAGCTACATCAGCTCCAACTAATACGTCTATGGGTCCATCAGTTGTATCGGTGATTTCAATACCCATGAGTTTCAATGCATCCAACCAGGGTCCCTTTTTTACAGAACTAACTTTGCTGCAAATGAGTGGCTGATCCAAAACTTCAAAGTTACAGCTGTAGTCTTCGGTGAGGCTGTAGAGACGAATTTTGTAACATTTATGTTTCACACTTTCGCTTCGGGTACCTCCAAAAAGCGAATGTACTAGTTCTTCTTCTCTTATCGTATTATAACCTATCTCTTCGGCAACCCTTTTAGTTACATAAGACCTATGGGAACCAGTATCAATTAAAAGTCTAACAAGTTTTGATTTGTTTTCGCCTTTTAGTTCAACTACCATGGTTTGTAGAGAAACTTCTGTGTATATATGGTTGGTTAGATTCTGTTCCGCTTTCTTCGTATTACCATCTTGCTTGGGATGAATTGTATTGGATGCCTTCAAATCTTGTTTAGCACACATAAGGGTACAATGTTTTCCTTGACAGATGTTACATTTTTCTCTTGAACGGCATCTTCGTGCTATATGGCCAAATCTAGTACACAAATAACAACATGCAGACTCTGACAACTTCTGTTTCTTCTCGGCAAAACTCAATTTCGAAGCTTCTTGACATTGATAGGAGGGATGTGATCCTTTGCAAAATATACATCGTGGTATACCCTTATTGAATAATTCAGATGCGGTAGCCACGTTGCTTGTATTGTCGCTTGTACTTCTATGTTCCTGTTTTTTCTTGTCTTTGAAACTGCTCGTAGCTAGATGAATTCTATCTTCGTTCATCACTTCTTGTCCAAGAAAATTCATCAGAGCATCAAGGCGATTCTTTAAACTTGACTCAACTGAGTAAAATCGACTTATGTGCCAAGCTCTTATCAGATCTTCTCCTAAGCATGATTCTACTAATGGATACAACATAGCGGCACAAGTATCAGATCTTACGCCTAAACTTTCCAGAGCTCTAAGTTGTGACTCAATTTTATCAAAAAAGGTTGATAGTTTGTTCTTGGCATTAAGGTTCGTTAGAACTAGTTGAAGGAGTTCTCTAACATACACTTCAATCAATAAGTCGTCTCTACCAAATCTTCCTTTCAAACTATCAACGGCCTTTTTATAGTTACCTTTTGTGGCAGGGTAACTTTCCACAATTTGTCTTGCTCTAGAATTTGGTGTAGTGGCCTGAATGAGGTACTGAAGCTTGTCTTCCTCTTCTAGATCAGAATCAGCATCAATCCTGCTGAATTGGTTCCAAAAACCAAGCCATCCCTTCAAATCGCCTCCATATTGACGAAATTCTAGTTTGGGAATCTTCAGTTTACTTTTCGACTCTGATTTCTTTGGGCCTCCTTTACAGCACACCAAATTTTCGCAACGTAATTTTAATTTGTGGAATCGGGAACTTAAATTATCCATAACTTCAAGTTCAACATTCATATTGTCTTCGCAGTCATCTGAATCCAACATCAAATCCAAAAAAAATTGATTCAGTTCAGCTATCTGAAGCATTTTCTCCTCCAAAACTTTCATATTACTCTGAATGTCTATTATATCATATGAATCTGAGGATAAATCATCTTCAATAGTGCTGCATATCTTCTTGAAAGCAGTTCGGTGTAGACCAAGGGCTCTCTTCGTTTTGTCCATACTTGCAATAGAAGGTCCTGTCACGGTCGCCAAATGTTGAAACTGATTGTTTCTTAAATATAGAACTATCAAATATGGGTGAGTGCCAAAATCTACTTCAACTCAAACAAACTTTTATTTCCCGATCTATCTTGACAATAATATGACAAGTTCTCTTTTTCCACTATCATGACATGAACAACTATGATATATCATCTAATACATCAAAATGAACACAGACAAATATTTAACAGAATTCAATAAAATAATATTCCAGAGCCTGCATAGTTTAGATTTCCACATGTGAAATTGCGAAAATTTTCTATCACGGCCTTGCAGGTGTTTTCTGAAATGTTTTGGATTTCTTCGCTGATGCGTTCCTTTAATTCTTCAAGAGACGCTGGGTTGGTGTCAAAAACTTTATTTTTAAGGGATCCCCAAAGAAAAAAATCCAAAAACATTTCAGAAAACACCTGCAAGGCCGTGATAGAAAATTTTCGCTCCAGGTTGCAACAGTGTCGTGAGGGACAAGGGTCACATTTAGATGATGTAATATTCAAAAAATAAAATCCCTACTTGTCTTTTTTAATAATAAATAAACAGATTTTGCAGCATTTATCTAGTTTTGTTTTTATCATTGTTTAAAAAGTAAACGGACTTTTGGTCCACCCTGTATATAAAAGAAAGATGTTGGTTACACCATTTATAACTCGAGATCGGATGGACTGTTTGTTATGAAACTTCATATATGGATTCGTCTACGGTCTGGTTATTATAAAATACAATGAAACTTTGAAAAAATCGATGAAAATTTTACTTATACAGGAAATGCTTTTCCTCCTTTTGAGTATGGCCACTAGATGTCGCTACAGTTACAGTTACGCTCCGCTTATTCGTTTGGAATTCATTTGATATTCTCCGCGTTAGATGGCGATATAAACAAATAATGTGTACAGTCACTATATTCCCTCTACAGGGTCTTTCACGAGGAACCTCATCCATATTTATACGGGAAACTACTGAACGTATTTTCATGAAATTCAGCACTTATAAGTATTTCACGATGCTGATGAAATCTAAAATATTTTCAAGGCATGAGCACCTCCGGTTTTTCCGGAAATGACGTCAACTTCCGTTTTTCAAATTAGAACACCATTTTTTTATTGCAGAAATAGATTCCTTAGAAAATTTCAAGTTATTTTGATGTAACATTTTTCAGTTTTGGTTGGAAAATTCTCTCTGAGCGAGAAAATTCGAAAAAAAATCGAAAATAGAGCTCCGCTGAAACAAGAATAACTTCGAGGTTTTTGGATGGAAAATTTTCATTTTTGGGATTTTTCAAGATGTAAGATTGATGTATCCACTTTTAAAATCGAAATCGCGATTCATGATGGAGGGGGTGAAAAAATCGCTTTCAAAGTTAGGGATGACAAAATCGTGAAAAATCAATTTTTTGAAATTGGAACCCCATTTTTTTATGGCAGATATTGAATCTACGTTAAAAAATAATGTGAGTGTATGCATCACACCCTTGCCCTAAAGTGGATATTTTCTGAGTTATTCACAAAAAACTGTTTTTCGTCTTGAATTTTCAGCTATTTCTTTTCCCTTCACGCCAAAAAGATGAAATTTTCAGGAACTGTTACTTAAACCATGTTTTAGATTTTACTACCCTAATATGCAAGAGAAAAAAGTTACAGGTTGTTCCTAAATAGATGGCGAATTTGGATTCGAATTTGTATCGGAAACCTCTTTATTTCAACTAATCGGCCATCGGTTTTCTCTCCAGTGATAAATAAATAATTCCTTATGAACCATATGCAAAAACTTACCATGTTTTACATTCTTTTTTTTTAATGATAGATATCATTAATTACATCTACTGAATAAAGAGGAATTTGGCACATGTAATTAATGATATCTATCATTAAAAAAAAAGAATGTAAAACATGGTAAGTTTTTGCATATGGTTCATAAGGAATTATTTATTTATCACTGGAGAGAAAACCGATGGCCGATTAGTTGAAATAAAGAGGTTGCCGATACAAATTCGAATCCAAATTCGCCATCTATTTAGGAACAACCTGTAACTTTTTTCTCTTGCATATTAGGGCAGTAAAATCTGAAACATGGTTTAAGTAACAGTTCCTGAAAATTTCATCTTTTTGGCGTGAAGGGAAAAGAAATAGCTGAAAATTCAAGACGAAAAACAGTTTTTTGTGAATAACTCAGAAAATATCCACTTTAGGGCAAGGGTGTGATGCATACACTCACATTATTTTTTAACGTAGATTCAATATCTGCCATAAAAGAATGGGGTTCTAATTCGAAAAAATTGATTTTTCACGATTTTGTCATCCCTAACTTTGAAAGCGATTTTTTCACCCCCTGTATCATGAATCGCGATTTCGATTTTTAAAGTGGATACATCAATCTTACATCTTGAAAAATCCCAAAAATGAAAATTTTCGATATAAAAACCTCGAAGTTATTCTTGTTTCAGCGGAGCTCTATTTTCGATTTTTTTTTCGAATTTTCCCGCTCAGAGAGAATTTTCCAACCAAAACTGAAAAATGTTACATCAAAATAACTTGAAATTTTCTAAGGAATCTATTTCTGCAATAAAAAAATGGTGTTCTAATTTGAAAAACGGAAGTTGACGTCATTTCCGGAAAAACCGGAGGTGCTCATGCCTTGAAAATATTTTAGATTTCATCAGCATCGTGAAATACTTATAAGTGCTGAATTTCATGAAGATACGTTCAGTAGTTTCCCGTATAAATATGGGTGAGGTTCCTCGTGAAAGACCCTGTATAGTCACTGTAATAGTGTGAAATTTGAGTTGCCTACAACTCTGCGCTGTTGGGCAAAATCAAAATGTCTTAGCGTAGGAGTACATATGTCTAAATGATTAGATTTCGTTGAGATATGAGAAAAGTTTCGTTCTTACCACTTCAGATGGCGCTATTCACACATTATGACTGATGATTAGTAGTTATTTGTATAGTTTTATTTTTCCAAATAACGTAATCGTGAGGGTTCTATATTTGACATTATCACAATTAAATGGCGATGAATTTGTTGAGGCTTTCGCGGCCATCCATTGATGTCATCTGTTCTTTTTTCGAGCATTTCGGTCGTCGTGGTTTGAAATGGTCGAAAAAATAACATATGACATCAATTACTATGTAATTTACATAGGGCTCATAGTACCATGAAAGGCTATTAACAGATCCAGAAGCGGGTGAATATCACAGTGAATTTTTATCGAAATGTCAAGTAAATCGGATTTTGGCGATGAGTTCCAATCGTGAGATGTCCATTCTCATCTTATCTCATAATTTTTAAAATGTTTTTGAATTTCTGTTTGGGTAATAAATATATTTTCGGAAATAATTGAATCCAAAATTGCCATTATTAGTGATTGACATATTATGACATATTATTTTTGCGTACCTGTTCTGTGTGATAGCTCATATCCATGGAAACATTTGACAGTTCAAAAATCAGAGAACCAAGCCGTTGATCTCCGATCACCGGTGATTACGATCTGTGAAATCCACCCTAAGTAGGTATCATTTAGGCGGAACAAAGTTCGCCGGGCCAGCTAGTATCAAATAAAGTACCTTCACGATTACGTTATTTTGTTTTGAATAAATAAAACTGTAAAAATAACTAATAATAATCAGTAATAATGTGTGAATAGCTCCACCTGATGTGGTAAGAACGAAACTTCTCTCGTATCTCAACGAAATCTAATCATTTAGGCATCTGTACTCCTACGCTGAGTCATTTTGGTTTTGGTCAACAGCGCAGAGTTCGAGGCAACCCAAATTACACACTATATGTTTATACCGCCATGTAACGCGGAGGATATCAAATAGAGTACCTACGAATAAGCTGTAGCGTAAGTGTAATTGTAGCGACACCTAGTGGCCTTACTCAGAAGAAGGAAAAGCATTTCCTGTATAAGTGAAATTTTCATCAATTTTTTTCAAAGTTTCATTGTATTTTATAATAACCAGACCGTAGACAAATCCATATATGAATTTTCATAACAAACAGTCCATCCCATCTCGAGTTATAAATGGTGTAACCAACATCTTTCTTTTATATATCTACTAGCTGGCCCGGCGAACTTTGTTCCGCCTAAATGTCAATTACCAATTATGGCAATTTGGGATTCAGTTATTTCCGCAAATATATTTATTACCCAAACAGAAATCCAAAAACATTTTAAAAATTATGAGAAGAGATGAGAATGGACATATCACGATTGAAACTGATCGGCAAAATCGGATACACTTGACATTTCGATAAAAATACACTTAGTGGAGTGCCTGGAGCATTCAAGCTCGGACTAGAGTTATAGTGAATGAATTGATACGATCGATGTGGGATATTGTTTTTCAAACTATAATTTGCAATGTTTACCCATTTTTTTTGTGCAATCCATTTTTTCATTGTTTAAACAAATTATTATAAAAAATTAATGTTTGACCATATATTTTCACTTTAAACAGTAATTTTTTTTGTATTTATATGTTGAATCTCACCTGAGTAGACATATAGGAACATTTTTCAAAGATACCTGTGAATAAAAATACCAGTAGGGATCTCGAACGTGGAGGGGAGAGTGGAGCGACAGCTGCTATTATCTCTAATATATAAAATTCTCCTGTCTGCATCTTTGTTACCGAACTACTCCGAAACGGCTGGATCCATTTTCGTGAAATTTTGTGTGCATATCGGGTAGGACTGGGAATCTGCCAACATCTATTTTTCGTCCCCCTAAATGATAAGGATGGTCCACCCCTAACTATTTTTTCAATTTTTTCGGACAAAATTTTTTATTTTTATTTTTTTATGATACGGCATACAAAAATACATATAAACCTAAATTTTCACCCCTCTACGATCAACCCCTTTTTCTAACACAACCTAACCTAACCTAAATTGAACTCTTTCAGGCTAGTTTTTCATTTTTATTGGCCAACATATATTTTTCATCCCCCTAAATGTTAGGGGTTGTCCACCCCTATTTTTTTGTTTAATTTTTTCGGTAAAAATTTTTTATTTCAATTTTTTCATGATACAGCATACAAAAATACATATAACCCTGAAACTCTAGAATGGATCGTTTGACGACTCAAATTGGTCCCTTTGCTTTTTTTTTGGCATTGCTGACTATACATAGAACATATAAAAAAATTAAGTTAAAATACTTAAATGATGTTGTTATAGTGTCAGAAGATATCGATGTCTTAGTGATATTAACGGCATTGGTAGATAAAGATCGTGAAATATATTTTCTAAAACCATCCCGAGGCAAAGTTCAACAGAAGATATTTTCATCGAAATGTTTAGAAAAATCATTACCAAACTGTAAAGAACATATTCTTTTTTTACATGCCTTTACGAGTTGTGACACTACTTCTGCATTTTTCAATAAAGGAAAAATTAAGTTTGCCAAAAATTTTGAGAAACGGATTGATTTACACGACTCAGTAAAAGTATTCAAAAATATCAATGAAGACCCCAATAATATATTGCAAGCAGGTGTGGCATGTATTTTGAGTTTATATGGCACTCATGATTTAAATACATTAAGGTTCAATTCTTTCATAAAAGCAACAGCCAAAAATACAAGTGTTCTTTTGTCATCACTGCGTCCAACAACTGATGCAGCGTTTGAGCACCTTAAAAGAGTGTACCTACAAATTCAGATATGGCTAGGAAATGACGTACTTATTGAAAATTGGGGATGGAAGTATTCCAATAACATGTACATCCCAATAACTATGAATCAATTACCTGCTCAGGATAATTTATTACAAATGTTATTTTATAATTGCAAAAAGGGATGTGGTGCTGCGTGTGGATGCAGAAAAAGTGGTTTACACTGCAGTGTAGCATGTCTACAGTGCAGCGAAAATAGTTGTTCCAATACTTCACCCATTATACAGATAGATGAAGTAGAAGAAAATATTTGATGTTGACAACAATGTTATATATTTAAATAAACGGATTTTGTACTAATAATTTTTTTTTCATGGTCGTAATTAATTACATTATTTCTTTAAATGTACACAATAGAGTACGTTTCATTTATAATTGAACTGGCCGAGAAATTCCATTGTACATAGCAGCTGTCGCTCCGCTCTCCCCTCCACGTTCGAGATGTCTATTGGTATTTTTATTCACAGGTATCTTTGAAAAATGTTCCTATATGTCTACTCACGTGAGATTCAACATATAAATACAAAAAAATTACTGTTTAAAGTGAAAATATATGTCAAACATTATTTTTTTATAATAATTTGTTTAAACAATGAAAAAATGGATTGCACAAAAAAAAATTGGTAAACATTGCAATTTATAGTTTAAAAAACAATATCCCACATCGATCATATTATTTCATTCACTATAACTCTAATCCGAGGTTTTACGGTTTTGAATGCTCCAGACACTCCACTAACTGTGATATTCACGCGCTTCTGGATATGTTAATAGCCTTTCATAGTACTATAAGTCCTATGCAAATTACACAGTAATTGATGTAATATGTTCTTTTTTCGATCATTTCAAACCACGACGAAAAAAAACAAATGACATGAATCGATGACCGCGAAAGTCTCAACAAATTCATCGCCATCTAATGGTGCTAATGTCAAATATAGTACCTTCACGATAAGATGTCTAGAATAATGGTGTAGGCACCCGTCCATTTTTGAATGGAATGACGTTCGACCCATAGAAATCATAATATATATACTTACTCTAGAATGCTAAATCAATTGGATCGAAGTGTTGTAAAAATTTCAGTGTGGTCCACAATGCGCATACGTGCCATCAGGTTGTTTCTGAACAGGGTCGGCTTCAATAAAATTTTATGCTGTTATTGTTGCAGTTGGATTTAATCAATTCATAATTAGTATTCGACACTAGTTGTTTTGAACATATTGATAATTTTCAACAGCTATTTGAATGGTAAATTTGGAATCATCAGCGACTGGAAGATAAGCTGAAAATCTTTCATTATTCCAAAACCTCTTCAGGCGTTGAAAAATCCCGGTTTCGGTATAAAAATTAATTCAAGGATCAAGGAAGACAAATTCTGGTTAACAAACAACGAATCTTTTGGTGAAGCACAGAAAAAAAAATCAAATGAGCAAAATATACTAATATATCCCTTCAGGACAGTTCTATTCTTCGGTGTTCCTGAAAATAGTGGAAACATGAAAATGTATTGTACATCTGCCAATGCGTTACTCTGCATCGTTTCATGAGTGAATTCTGATACCTACATTCATTCTTCAAGTCATTTGTCTTTTTGAGTTCCGAGTATATTCCAAAATCAATCTGTTATCTTATCTGAATGAAACTGCAAAGTTTTACTTCAATATATTTTATTTTCGAGTTCGAATTATCCATTAAAAGATGGTTTACTCACAAGATTTCATGTTTTTTCATAATGAATTGCGTTCTTTTTCTATATAAAGAACCAATCTCACGGTGCGAGTGGATAGATATGTGTCAATCAAATGAAAAGCAAAGCGTAAATCATAAATTTCTAACAGTTTATATGAATGAAAAGGTGCACATAGTTTACATTCTCAAGTGGGAAATGAACGGGTCAAGACAAGGACACCACAACACTATACAGTTCATTGTTTATCGGATACGAAAAAATCCAAATCGAACACAACACACAACAAAAGCAAAATGCACACGAAAAATATCAAACACGAAAATAACAGTCACGCACCAGTAAACTAGTTTGTCTATGCAGTAAACTAAACTGTGGCTGCAGAGTGCAGACTGACACTAACCCGTTCCTGCCTAAACTTTCACTAAGGTCATTTCAAAGTCATTTGCCATGAGACAGAAAAAGCGGTGTTGCGCGGTCTATATCTATTTAGTGAAACCTACTACATTACTGCTCTGATTTTCTCACCAATTCCACAAATATTGCAATTCACTATGATATTAATGTGTCTAATAGTCGTAGGAAGTGGCGCATGAGCTATAAAATAAGTTTGTTACTCAATGGAATATTTTTATTGTTTAATTATATTGAACTTAAAATAGAACCGACAAAACATTTAGGGACTTGGCATCGTTCTACGTGAAATTTCCTAATGGTGAGCATGCGCACATTGTGAATCAGTTGCCTATGCGGCACGTTTTTCGCTGCGAAACTAGAAGGAATTAGCATTCTAGAGTAAGTATATATATTATGATTTCTATGGTTCGACCAGATCGAAAATATTAGCAATGTTTCGTGGCGGCGTCGCAATATCATTTCAGTGTATGTAGGTATCAACAGCTGATTTGCCAAAGTCAATTATGACATAACAGCAGAATGGCATCTTTTCATAATGAAAGTTTTCTACTTTTCCTAAGAACTAATATACATCAGAATGTCAGGAATATAAACACACATCATTTCTTGACAAACTTATCTACCACGTTCACACGCCACGTTCGCCAGAATAAATTCAAATATTTGAAATAACTGATAAAAATCCGTCATAATTTGTGAATAGCGCCACCTGAAGTGGAAAGAACGAAACATTGCTAATATTCTCAATTTGGTCACAACAAAATCTAATCAGTGCCTACACCATTATTCTAGACATCCTACTGCACGATTACGTTATTTCGAATAAATAAAACTATAAAAATAACTAATAATCAGTCATAATGTGCGAATAGCGCCATCTGAAGTGGTACGAAATCTAATCATTTTAGACATCTGTACTACTGTACTCCTACGCTAAGACATTTTGGTTTTGGCCAACAGCGCAGAGTTGTAGGCAACTCAAATTACACACTATTACAGTGACTATAGTGGTAATATGGTCACTGTACACACTATTCGTTTACATCGCCATCTAACGGAGAGAATATGAAATAAAGTACCCACGAATAAGCGGAAGCGTAACACTCAGAAGTAGGAAGAGCATTTCCTGTATGAGTAAAATTTTCATCGATTTTTTCAATGTTTTATTGTATTTTATAATAACCAGACCGTAGACGAATCCATATATGAAGTTTCATAACAAACCCTCCATCCGATCTCGAGTTATAAATGGTGTAACCAACATCTTTCTTTTATATATATGTAGATATAGATATATAGATAGATTGGGTGGAAGTCATCTCTGACCAGTTGACAACAAAATATAGATATAGATAATCTAACAATGTTATTCCATGGAAAAGTGGTCCCAAACATTAGCATCTTTCATAATAGCCATTTCAAGGATCGATAACGTCCATTTCTTGAATGGTCTGCGCTTGTGAACAAAACTAAAAATAAAATATCGAAAAAACTATCATAGATTAGATTTCCGCTTGTCAAATGGAATAGTATCAAAAATGGAAATTTCAAACTTTTTTGGTTTCTCTCTTCGCATCCACAACGTAAAAATCTCGAAGGGGAATGATCTTAAGCTTGAAACCAAAAGTCAGGCATTAGAAATATTCCGTGGAATGCAATGATATAGAAGGAATTATTCCGCCAATGGATCAGGAACATAAATTCGAGATTAATTCAGTAATGGCCTCACGAATTGTCGGTCAGTTCTATAGGGGATAAGCTTCTCCTCTATTACATCAGCAAATGTCCGAATCCTCTTTTACCGAAAACTAATCCAATTTATGTGGATATAACTATGGCGGAGTGCTAGTTGATAAGCCACTTATGTAGTATAATTGATGCTAGCAAAACTTAAGTTTAATTACTGACGAAACGGCAATTTAACTGATGACCTGGAGCAAATGTTTGGAGATTGTAGTTGTTTCATTCCAGTTTATGGCTTCGAATTTATTGTTCCTCAATTGAATATTATTTTGGCTTCATTTTATAGCCCTCTAATTCTGATAATGGTTTTTCTTCTTTTGCAGAAAATAGAGAAACCCTTTTTAGAAGCAGTGGAGCAGACACTGGGTGATCGCTACACGGAGAATGTGGAGAATATTTATAAAATAACGATAAAATTTATTATAGAAACTTTAATAAAAGGTTACAACAATGCAAATTCAACAACGTGAGCCGTACAAATGAAGACTGGAAATAATTAAATTGTTGCAATTTTTGTGGAATAGTAGTGACTAAGAACAGACAGAAAAAATCAAGGGATTCCTTTTTCATTCAGTTACAATTATTGAAACAATTCTTTAGAATCTCTCCCTCAGAAACGCACAAGAAAATACTCAAGATGAATAATGCAGGAATTTTCGGATGTTTGCCCTTAATTGTATTCGACATGTAATGATTTTTTCATTGATATGAATTCAAGAAGAAAATGGAACCAGGTTTGTAAGAATTATTTGGTATATTCTTGTGTAAGAAAATCCTGAAAATCTTTGATTTCACACATTGAAATTAAAAGGTGATATCTCATTAGAAGAATTTCAGAAAGAAGTTGCTTTTCTTCATTATTCAATGGATTCGAATTTCTTAATTTTGAAATATCACATTTCAAAATTAGGCAAGTAAGTCCATTACCCAGGAAATTTGGTTGTTTGAACTTGGTCACGTAAAACATTCGAATTAAACATATTTTTCAATACTAACAAATTGATTTCCGATGAATCTCACAAAACAAAATATATCTAACATATTCAAGCAATTTTCATGAATCAATGATGATATTTGTCTGATGTAGGTACATGTAAATTCATGGCTGTCAGTGGGGTGGATGTAAATGTTCATTTATATATTTTGTAATATACGTATACATAGCGAGTCGTGTGTCTGCATGAATGTACCCATCGGAGGGTGAAATAACTCGACGAATCATTCCATCAACTCTATATCTAGGGATACAGGTTAGTAAGAAGTACCACTCGAGCCAAATTAGTGAAATTCAAGTTTCAAGTTAGAGAAAATCATTTTACACTTCACGTCTTTTGCCCTATTGACCGCAAAACCACTCAGCGGGCGATAAAAGTGATAAAACACTCAGCGGGCGATTAAAGTGATAAAACACTCAGCGGGCGATAAAGTACGAAGCGGGCATTTGAGTGCTACTTTACGCCCGCAATAACAGACGATAATATTAAACTTTCGCCCGCAGGTCCGGGTTACACTTTACGCCCTCACTACCGGGTCATAATATTACACTTTACTCCCTCACTACCGGGCGATAATATTACACTTTACGCCCGCAAGACCGGGCAGTAATATTACACTTTTCGCCCGCAACACCATACGATAATATTATACATTACGCCTGCAAGACCGGGCGATGATATTACACTTTACGCCCGCAAAACCGGGCGATAATATTACACTTTGAGCCCGCACGACTGGGCGGTAATATTACACTTTACGCCCGCAACACCAGGCGATAATATTACACTTTACGCCCGTAACACCGGGCGATAGTGTTACACTTTACGCCCGCAAAACCTAGCGATAATATGACACTTTAAGCTCGCAGGACCGGGCGGTAATATTATACTTTACGCCCGCTTATGCATAAATTATTCCATACTTCCTTCATGTGTTGGGTTCTCTCATTTTTTCCCATTGCTTCTTACCCCTGTTACAGTCAGTTCCAGAAGTGGCATCACTATTCGATAATTTTTTTCTCAGTTTTTCGTAATTTGATATAGTAAGAAAAATTAAATATAATTTTCTTGTTTATTAGGATCTGATAATATGCGAGAAGAATACTCTAGTATATCCACGACACTCGAATATTTTTTCTGGATAATCGCTGTTTTCAGTTTGTACCAAGAAGTTTCAACATTTGGAATGATACTCTTTTCTACTTGGCTTTTCGTAGCACAAGTTCTAGTAGAAAAATTTGGGTTGTCAAGTTTGACAGTGAATAATTATCCAATTATTCACAAGTGGATGATGAAAATCATAATGCTTGAGTGAACATAGGCGTATTGAATATTGTATATACAGGGTGTTCCTAAAATGGAAGTGCAAATCTCATAAAAAGAAACAAGATTCTATCAAATTTGCCAGAACCTCCTGAATTTTTTTGGGCGTTTTCGATTTTAATGACGCCTTGGAGTCAGTAGCAAATTCGAAAAATAGTTGTCAAATGAAACAGAGATTCTAGCTCATACTATTCCTACCACAAAAAAGTATTGGGGAAATACGTGGACAAAGCTCAAGAACAATATCACCCTGTAAGTTTTCACGAACAATTGTCATGTCTAATAATGCAACCTTAAAGTGTAATACTCAAATTTCAGCTGAATATCTTCGGAAATTCAGGTTAGGTGAACAAACAATTGACTATCTGCAACACTCGTCTCTGTTTGGGAACACCATGTATAGGAAATGGACAAATTCGTCATTCACGTACTTATTTTTGAGATATTATTCGTCAATTCAAATGTCAATTCAATGTGGTACTAAATTAAGAATTGATGGGTACATATGGATGTGTGATGAAGATGTCTACATAATCACATTTATACCTACATAAATTACCATTCATTTCACCCTAAATGTAATTCTGAGTTCATTCTTTTAAGAACTTCAATACTCGTAGCACAGTTCAATAATACAGTGATAAGAATAATCAATAAAATGAGTTTTCTTAAACCAAAAACGAAAATTGACGATATAAAGTAACTTTGCAGAAGACAACCAGAAATGACATAACTTCAACATGGAGAAAATATTTAAAAAAAATTGAAGAAATATCAATTAATATAACCGTGCCTTCTGCCCCGTCAATTGATACACCCATGCTCCTAAATCCCTTGACGATGTGCTCTCATAACCTTGATTTGAGTAGTTTTCAATGTGAAAGCTGACACTGGGGTGCAAAATAAGAATTGTGCTATTTTTTTCTCAGTAACTTCTAGAAGGAATGAACTCTTGAAGCCTACTCTTCAATGTCTTTCTGAGACATTATTGTAAGCCTTGATGCTGAGGCCAAAAAATGATTCGTAATTATTGTTACCAAAGGAAATAACTGAAGAATTCGATTTTAGATCAATCTGGTTTAATTGAAATTAATTTTAAATGATATCGTTTGAGTCAAAGTGTTATACCATTGTTTATTATTTTTATTTATGTTTCTCTTGAATCTGAATGTTTTGTGCAAATGTAATTACTGTATAATATGTTGATTATTGTTATTAGTGTATAAAAAACATTGATATAGTTCCACAGTTGTTTTGATCAACAAACCTACCTATTAAATCGTGCAGAAATAATGGATCACAGTCTGGACCTTCTGTTTATTAACGGACGGACAGAATTGAATTTGAGCACGGATTCGTCATTAGACATTTTCGGTTCAATTTTCGGAAATTACTTTTGGGAAAAAAGCTGTCGAATACGAGGTGTGAAATAGTTATTTAATCAACTAGTTTATTAATGACAGCGATTAATGGTCGAAATATTTTAACGCGTGAGCGGAGCGAGCGCGTTAATGTTTGAGACCATTAATCGCTAGATTAATAAACGAGTTGATTACAAGATTTTTCCGTCGACCTCATCATGAATCGAAAATAAACTCTGGATTCAAAAAGGTCTTTATTTTGCGTAATAGACAAATTTGACATAATGTAAGTTTCTGTGTTCATTTCTATATATTAATATAGATGCATAGAAATACCTGGTGTTGGCACTGATTAGATTTTGTTTAAGACTTTCTTGTCGATCGAAAACGTGATATTTTGTGCAGCTTTTCATTTCTCCCGAAAGGGGTCGCGTTTTTTGTCGTTGCCGCAGTAGCGCCACGACCGATAAATATTGCGGATTTATTCCGGAACTAGTCCAAAATCTGAAATCTAGGATGCCGTTTTGATCTACAAATTTTGGTCACGATTTTTAGTAGGGAGTCGTTACACCAGGTGTTCTATGCATCTATATATTAATATTTATGCTCCCTATAGAAGTTTTCGAAAAATTCATGGATGGAATATAGGACATGTTGTGACATTCTGAATAGTTTACATTTTTTCATGAGAATAAGTTGGATTAACGATTCAATTGAGTTCTATTTTTACCTTAGACATCAACAAAATACTATTAGGAACATTCGCTATGAACTCTTCCACATGGTCTTTTTCGATCAACAGTTTGTGGTATCTGCTTATATCAATGTTGTCTTCAGCATCGAATACTTTGACCATAAATTTGCTTAATGCCCCTTTTCTGCAATAAACGTAAAGTATGCCGACAAAACCGTTACCGAAAATTTCAGAACGTTCTTCTCCTTGCACCAAGATCGAAATTCTTCCTAGGTTTTCTCATAAATGTTTGGCTCTTCCCAGGTAGTATACTCAAAGTTGCTGCTTCAGCAGTTTTTCCCACATCTAGCGGTGTCGAAGAGATATTTTCTTCGATATTCATTATGTAAAATAGAACTGGTAAAATCAGATTCTGATCGAAAACGAATAATTAAATTTGACAGCTCGATAGTGCTCCGACATAGATGCATCTATGCTCCGACTGAATATTTTATGTTCGGTTGCCATGATAATCAATAATCATGCATTAATAATAGATGCATAGAACACCTGGTGTAACGACTCCCTACTAAAAATTGTGACCAAAATTTGTAGATCAAAACGGCATCCTAGATTTCAGATTTTGGACTAGTTCCGGAATAAATCCGCAATATTTATCGGTCGTGGCGCTACTGCGGCAACGACAAAAAACGCGACCCCTTTCGGGAGAAATGAAAAGCTGCACAAAATATCACGTTTTCGATCGACAAGAAAGTCTTAAACAAAATCTAATCAGTGCCAACACCAGGTATTTCTATGCATCTATCATTAATACAAGAAATCATGCATTAATAGGGGTCATTAATGGATGATTTCGAGTGCGTTAAAATGGGCTTTTATTCTATGGTCGACGGAAAATATATTTTTGTATTTTTTCTATTCCTGCAGAGGTTATTCAAAGGTTGGTAAATGCATGCAATATCTCAACAGTAATGAACTTGATAATGAAGTATTCCACGCTCTTTAGGGTTGACACGTTCTTAGTCTCAATAATGAGAAAGAAAACTCTTCAGAATGTAATAATTTGACATAACACACAAAGGAAACATTCTGAAAGAATTTTTCCAAACTTTTCAGCTAGAATTAATTTATGTGGAATCCCATCGTGATCTCATTTTGATGATACTAATCCTGAAACTCTTACTTACTTCCTACTTAAACCTGACACTTCCTTTTGTTTTCGATAAAGTGTTGATAAGACATTAAAGTCCCGCGGAATTTTATATCTTCTTGTAGTATCTACGTTTGCTGAAGTGATGTAAATTACAACTGTGGAAATATTGCCCTGTGTTTAAAGATGGTTCATTTTACGATCACAGTTTCAGTGCTTATTTTTCTCTCATGTAAGTATGAGTGACCCTGTATACAACCTGTGGCATTGAATATCAATCCATTCTTTTATCCAGAATTAAGAGCTTCTTTTTTTTAAATTTCCAGTTGATCTCATAGAAAGCAAAATAATATATTTAAACGAAACTAAAGTGAATGATTATACAGTAAAATCAGGAGACAATGTGACCATAAAATGTATAGGAATCTCTAGACCTCGATGGAAAACACCAATAATCACAAACAAGGTGAGTGTTCAGGTTATCAGGCCACCTGTCAACGATATCTGTGAATATACTGGGTGTTCCTACATTTGAGGTACAAATCAAAAAGGAAGTAGTGTAGACTTTGGTACAAACGACGAGGGATTTTTCCTTGTATAATTTCAAGAAAAAAGTCTTATGAAACATGGAACTGCAAACGTTATTTCAGATGCTGCATAATTACAATTTTCTTTCAGGATTATATAAATTACACGCGAAGGTCCATATCAACATCGTATTCACCCAAGGGAAAGAATTACATTACCCAACTCGATATAATTAACATTACATTTCCTTTCGTAGGATTTTATACTTGCTTTGAGAAGAAAAATCTTTCGCATTCGAAAACACTATACTTATATGTTCATGGTAAGTTGGCATTAAAACACTAAGATAAAAAGAGAATAAAAATTGGAAAATCACTAAGCATATACTCCTTCCACTTTTATAATGTATCCCGGTTGGCCATGAAATTCTGACACATTTATTTCACAGTGAATATGTTGAAAATGTTAGGTTATAGTCATTTTCCTGTCAGATATCTAAGCAATGTAGACCCCTCTACATAGAAGTCGTAGTAATTACGTATTTATCAAAATGATTATTTACTTTGGGAAAATAATGAATTTGAGAAAATATCATGTGAATTCAATAATTCCAAAGACCTGGCGAATGTTTGAGAAACTTTTTTCTCTGTTAGTAGGTACTGGAAATATTTCACGTATATAAACATGGTTAGAAGATTCAGTTATACATACTATTTTCTTGTACGGAAATCGAGAGTTGAAATTTTACTGAAAATCAATGGACAGAATAGTCCGTTACTTTAATAATAATAATAGTAGTATTCATTTCGAAAATCTTACGTATACAGTTTCAATAATTATATACATAGTCAGAACGAAATATTTGTCAAAAAACAAACCATAATTCTAAGTTATATTTAACGAAAAACCAACCAGAAATTTCATGGAATCAGTGTAGAATTAAGAAATTCATCCATCGTATATGGTTCAAGGTCTAGCAGAAACATATGCAATTTTTTCCTGAAACTATTATGGTTATCAATTTTCCTTATACTCAATGGTAACTTGTTAAAGTATTTCATGGAAGAGTACTTTGCTCCCCTCTCTGTAACAGTCAACCTATGAACTGGATATACATAAAAACAATTTCTGCTATTATAAGAATGTGATGGTAAATTTGAGCTATAATAATCTCTATTCTTAAAAAGAAACATTATACATTCTTGGATATGAAGTGCTATTACTGTCAAAAAATTACTCTGCTTGAAAAAACCCCTGCATGAAGCCCTGAAACCAAGTCCATTGATTATTCTGACTGCTCTTTTCTGTACTCTGAATACTTTTTCTACTGCCCTGACACTACCATAGAAAATTAAGCCATATCTAACGAGGGATTCAAAATTTGAAAAGTAAATCACCTTTAGACCATCTTTGTTGAGATATTTTGACATTACTCTCAAAGTGTAACAGACTGAGTTCAACCTGTTATTGAGTTTATCTATATGAGCCTCCCATGAAAGAAGTGAATCTATCGTTATTCCCAAGAGCTTAGTTTCGGTACTTATTTTAATTTCAGATTCATTTAAGCTTATTTTGTCTGGACATTCCAAGTTAGATCTGTTAGTTTTAAAAATCATACAGTTTGTTTTCTTTTCATTTAAAATGAGTCTTTCATTTGCGGTCCATTCCAACAATGATTTGAAAATCCTATCTGAGTCATTGAGTAGCGTTCGCATTTCTTGAGCGGATATTAATATATTTTTGTCATCAGCGTAGCTGGTTAATATGCAATTTTGTTCCATAATGCATTTCTGAGCGTCATTTATATATATAATGAATAAAACAGGGCCTATTATGCTTCCTTGTGGAATGTCCATCCTCACAATCTCTCTCTTCGACTTTACTGTTACTCCTTGTTTTGTAACAACAGTTTGTTGCAATCTTCCTGACAGATAAGATCCCAACCAGGAAAGAACACCTCCAGTTACTCCATACAGCTTCAATTTCTTCAATAAAAGTTGGTGATTCACACAGTCATACGCTTTCGTGAGATCCAAAAACAGACCCATCACATGGTTTTTATTCTACAGTGCTTCTAGGATTGATTCAGTGAACTCATATAAAGCAGTCTGAGTTCCCCTTCCTTTCATGTATGCATGTTGACCCGTATACAACAAATCATTCCCCATGAAGTAGTCCATCAATCTGATACTCATGCATTTTTCAAACACTTTGGAAAAACCGGGCAGCAGACTTATTGGTCGGTAATTTTCCATATCTGAAACATTTCCTTTTTTATGTAAAGGTCTTACAGTGGCCAGCTTCAACTTATCTGGAAAAACCCCAGTTCTAAAGGATGTGCTGATGGCATAAGTAAGGGGTGCTTTGATTTCATGTACACAAAATCTTATTAATGAAGTTGGAATTTCATCATCACCACTACTGTGCTTATTACTCAAGCTCTTCACTATACTTATAATTTCAGTCTCTGTTATTGGTTTGAGAAACATTGATCTATCTGCTTGCTCAAAATAAGTTTGGTGGTTTCCTAAAGGTAAAGCAGGTGATAGGTTTGTAGCAGAGTTTAGAAAGTAGTTGTCAAATTGATTTGCAATCATCTCACTATCTCCGTTCATCTGGATATCTCTGGATATGCCTGATCCATTTTTTATGTTATTTATTATTGACCATACAGTTTTTGACTTATTATCAGAAATTTCTATTTTATTTTGAATTTGTTCTGCCTTTTTTTTTGGCTAGTATGTCCTCATAGATCTTCTTTGCCTTTTTGTACTGGGCTGTGAATGTTGTATTCACCGAGCTCATCACATACAACACATCCAAATTCCTCTTACATTCTTCTATCTCTGGGTCATCTCTTCTATATTGTGGCTTCTTTCCCTGTTTAATTCTTCTGACAGGAAAACTGAAATCAAAGTGATGGAGAAAAGTAGAGTGAAAACAATTCCATATCTCATCCGCATTTTGTGCAGTATATACCCTATTCCAATCTTCTTGAGTCTGGATTGGAAATTCAACATGCTGGAGTCATTAAAAATTCTCTTAGAAATAAATTCTTTGTGTTTTCGGGTGAAGAAACTAACACTTTGCGCTGCATGGTCTGAAATTAAATTATAATGAACTTTCACCTCACAATTTTCAGGAAAGTTGGTGAAAATATTATCTATAAACGATCTATTCGAACTTTGCGATAGTTCCTTCGAAAAAATAATGAAAGTACTCGAATAACCCGACAGAACATCTTCTAAACGAACAGACGGCGGACCTATAGAATTCCCAAGAAATAAGCCTATAGAAGACATTTATACTTTTTGCACAATTTGAAATACTCCAATATGAAAATGAAGTTGTACTACGAAACCAGTGTCACAGTTGAATCTTGAAATAACTAACTCCATTTACAAAGTTAAGAAGGAGTAAATATAAATTAGCATTGGCAACGTCTCTGAGAATTATTTGACATTTAGCGAGTACTAACCTGCGTCAGTTTTAAGAAAAAAAACTTGATAAACCTAAATCTTGGCCAACTTGGACACTTTATAGATGTGAATGCAGTATATTAAGAACTAATTTATCAATGATTTAATTTTCAGATCAAAATCGTTTAGCAGTGTTCAAAACTGAAAAAAACCAACAAAAGACCATCTATACCGTAACGAAAGCAAGGACTGTTATTCCTTGTAGGCCCACATCCCTAGATGTCGATGTTAGTCTAAGAACTATAGGCGGCAACACAGTGAGTGAATATACTAACTGACAAAGAAACTGGAACACCTAGCTAGATGAAGCTGTTTAAATTTAATTTTTTTTTTGTAAAACATTGTCTGTCACGTATGGCACTGGCAAACTGTCGATTCTTTCGAAACAATTCCCAATACCTAATGATGTTTTGTAGAATTTCGTTTTTCCAGGTAGAAATGAATTCCACTGAAGATATTTATTCATTCGATTTCGATCCTCACGAAGGTTTTTTCACTGTGCCTATTGAGCAAGATGGAGGTGATTGGTACTGTGAATTTAGAAGAAACAAGTCAACCGAGGATTTTTGGTTTTCGTTGAAGGTTGAAGGTGAGTGTATGTCTTCAAGTAGGACCACCTGGGAAGAGGATAATACCTAGATACTTTGAGTCCTAGTCAAATGTTGCTTAAAATTTTTAAAATGTTTATTTCAGGAATTCATTGAATAGTCATTATGAATAATATGAAGAAATATTTCGAAAAATGTATAAAATATGTAATTGAGTTTTCATCTCAATCTAAATTTATATTCTTGCAACATTGCACTTATCTTTCATGAATATATATTTGAAATTATTTGATGAAATATTATCTGCACTATTCTTCTTTGAAATCTTTTCGTCTAAACATTTTATTCGAAAAATTTTCAGAGCCAATGGCAGATCTAGCAGTACCATACGTGAGTGCCAAAAAGACACATTTTGTGGTTGGAGATGAAATAATTCTTGGATGTATTGTGAAAAGTGAGGTCGAAACATCGATTAAATGGATTCTACCATCATCTCTAGAAAAAGTGAGATGATTTACACATAACCAAACTTATATGAAAATCCCCGATTTTTAGATGAAAGAATGTCTTTCATATTGTTACCTTTATACAGGGTGTCCCAAGTTCGAGTGCCTATTAGACGTTTCTGGAGAACTGGACATATTTGAAATCTGAAATTTGGGATTATGATTTTGTTCGAAATTCTCTACAGACCTAAAATATTTTCAGAGCCAGAGCACTTCCGGTTATACAGGGAGTGAAAATAAATTTGCTCAAAAAATTTTGTTTTCAATGTTTTCGTTTCTGATATGATTGAGTATTCAGTGCTTAATACATTTCTGTTGAAACCATTGTATTCATTCGAATAGTTTTCAAAATATCGAAAAAAAAAACCTGAAAAAAAGTAAAATATTCATGGTCAGTATTAGAGAGTTATCGAAACGCAAATACAGGCCAAACTTAATTAAAGGATCCTGTATTAAAAGATCCCTTAACGTTGGTCGAAAATTTGAACTATCGAATGGACTTATTTCTGGTCTACTTTATTTTGACATTTCCATTATTTTGACAGTTGTGAGAAGTTGTTGTTTGGATTTTAGGATATGTTCTTTAGTTGTGTGTGATCTGAAAACTAGGTAGTACATATAATAATTAGTGTTCTGTGCATATTATTTTCTCTCAACAATGGAAGAACAGTTAGAAATTGCCCTAATGATGGGATATACCGATCGAGACATAGAGCTGCTTCTTCTGCACAATATAATTGGAGTAATCAATGATAACTCAAGAGATGAGGGAATGCCTTTTAATTTGGAGAATTATTCGGAGGAAGAAATGAAAAAATATTTCCGCTTTTACAAAAAAGGTTTGAATAGATTGAAGAATGCGCTTGGTATTCCAGAAGACATAATTACAGAAAATGGAAACATAATATTTTTATGTATTTCTACAAAGGCATTCTTCGTTTTCAGTCAATTGTAAACATGGGAGGGGCTATCCCACATTGTTGGGCCTTTATTGATGGCGCAGCAAGGCAAATTTGTCGTCCTAGCATAAACTAAGAGGAATATTATTCAGGACACAAAAGAGTGCATTGTTTGAAATATCAATCTTTATTGACGCCTGATGGGTTAATTATAAATTTAATGGGAGCCTGGCCTGGAAGACGCCATGATGCAAGCATACTGAGGGAATCCAATTTGTACGAACAATTACAGCAACGTTGTGTTCAAGAAGATGAAAGTTTTGTTGTATTTGGTGACCAAGCATATGGCATATCACCTCTCCTGTTTTCACCATTTACAGGGGATCCTTCAAATTTACAGCCACACGAAACTGCTTTCAATGCCAGCATGAAAAAACTTCGTGTGGCGGTAGAATGGGGGTTCCAAAAAGTGGTGAGCCAATTTGCATTTGTCGACTTCAAGAAAAACCAAAAGCTTTTGCTAAATGATGTTGATGAATTCTATAAATGTGCATAGTTATATTGACAAACTGTGATTCATGCTTATACAAAAATCAAACCAGTGAAGGCTTCAAAGTAGAACCACCAAACCAAATTTAGAAGATTATTTGAACAGAGCTAATTAAAGATCAATATTATGATGTGATAATGAAGTGATGAATAAATATTTTATCATACAAATTTAATTCTTTAAATTATCTACTGCACTTAATAATTTCATTATAACTTGTTGTTGTTCATCAAAAATTTTTGTGGAATGTTCACAATCAAACTGCAAATTTTTTCTCCGCAAGCGCAGTATTTCTTTCGCTCACTGCAACTCTCCTCTCTTCCAATTCCAATTTTCTTTCCTCCAAAGCTAGTCGTCTCTCCTCCAACTCAAATTCTTTGTCAGTTTTTTTCTTCAAATATTCCAGCCCAGTCTTCCTCATATATGTTGTTTTTCTTGAACGACTACGGATGGGGCCTAATAAATGTTAATCAATTATCATCACATTCTTCTAAAATATTTCATTATATATGTTGACAACTACATAGTTACGAATAACTTCACCTAAAACAGTTTTTGCTTTTTTCTTCGAATTATCTGGTGTCACTTCGATAACTGGGGTGTCCTTTTCGTTCCTGATGTTCAGAATTTCAACATCTTGGTGCGTATCTGTGGAAGTGGAAGGAAGATATATTACAGAAAGAAAATTATTTCACTACCATTGATTATTATTTCAAATGTTTTCAACATATTACTTTCAAAATACCCAAATAGAACTCACCAGGTACTTCTTCTAATGTATTTTCCAAATCATGGTCAGCAAGATGGCTCTCATGGAAATTGATTGCCACTTGCTCCCTCATAATTTTTTCTTCTTGAGAATCTTTTATTTGTTTTTTTTTTATTCACTCTTCTTCTTTTTCGCTTCTCTCTCTTCATTTACTATTTCCTTGACCTCCAGAATCAGTGAATCCTTTTCATAGAATGGTTCTTCGATTCCCGAACTGTAAGTGTAAAATATCAAGATACACAACAATTAGTTCTGCATACTTATATAATTTTCTAGAGTTTAATAGACTAAATGTTCTTACCTCTTCTGATTAATTCGGTCCTTTTCAACATGCTGCTCTAGTAGTAAATTCAAATGTTGCCGAATAGTCTTTATAGAAAATAATTTTTTTGTTAAAAGAAACAAAGAATTTTGTACTGACTCCCACATATCACCATTCATGAAGGGATTTTTTCCCAACACTTCCCTCAATAATATTACACCGTCCTCGTATGTGAACCTGAGACGTTTTTTTTCACTGTCACCATTCATTTTTCTCAAAAAATACCCGAAAAACACACAACTGACATGAAATAAGAGAACTGTCAAAATAAGGGATCTTTTATTTAAATGCATGGTTGTCCTTTACTTAAGTTAAGTAAGGGAGGCCTGTATTTTATTAAAGGCTGACGTTCAGTTCAAAACCGATTCGGGATTTCTCACGATAGAGACCACTGATTTATATGGTGTTTTCACTATTATTCAATTTGAAGAGTCCTTCAAGTCAGAAAATCCATAACTTTGCTTTTCGTCGAGTGAAAAAAAATATTTTTTTTCCGTTCTTAGTTACTATTCATAAATGCATAATTCTATAACTTTCCGACCTAGATTATTTTTTTTATGAATTCCCACACAAAATTTAACACAGAAGGTTTTTTCCAATCGCTTGAAAACCGATTTCAGTAAAATAAAAATTGAACGATCGTTAAGTGCTGACACCTAATCGACGAACTTGGATATTTCCATCTTCTACTGATCGTTCCATCTATCTTGCAATACTGCACATTTAAGGATGCACTTTGGGGCTTTCGGTAAATACCAGAGGCAAATATGTATTGTTTTAGTAAGGCGTGTGGTATCAGTGAAAAGTAAAAGTGTGAAAACATGTGCTTTATTATTTCTGTTGGACCGACAAGCCGAAAGCAAATTGGTTCGGTAGTCAGTATAAATTTTCATTTTTCTCATTCTCAACATCCTGAGCGTAAACAGTCCTCATAACATCATAGTAGAAGAATGTGGAAAGGCCATGCATCTTGTGAATTTCAGAAAAGGGTGGTTCAATTTTTGTGTCGAAAACTATGATCGAAAATTGGCCATAACTTATATTTTTCAAATTAGAACCCTATTTTTTATGATTGCGTTGGATTTTGCAAAGGAAAATAATGATTTTACTCCAATAAAAAAAAGAAAAAACTTAGAGAACCATCATAATTTTTTTTCGCACGATTAAACGCAATCATAAAAAATAGGATACTCATTTGAAAAACTATTTTCGATTTTTTATTTAATTTATATTTATATAATTTAAATTCATAAAAAAATTCAGTTTAGGTTTTCAGTCTCAATCACATTTTTTCTTACTGTAGGTTCATATGTGCATTGGTTTACCCGAACCTAAATTACAACCATAACAGAAATTCGCAATAAATTCGTACAACCAAAAAGGAGTAATATATTCTTATTTTGTTCCTTCACATCTACCAATACAGGTAACATTTCTGTCTGTTGTCCTTCAGCTAAAATCAATATTATAGACCGCAACCTTGAAAGTGGGAATTCCCTCAGTTTTAAGGAATTCCATATTTTTTATTTCCATCTGGTAAAACGTAAGGATCTCTGTCCTATGAATTTACAGTGTTGTCGGCAGTTTCGTCAATAATTCCACTTCATTCGTGAATACGAGGGCATTCGGCAACTTTCGCCCTCCCTTTGGAGGTAGTACGTAACAGAATTCGCGCATGTGGAAGAAAAGGGCGGTAAATACGAGGAATGTCTGAGATATCTTCGGACGTCCTGAAAATCGACGATTTCTTAAGGGTGGTGAGGGGTAAGAAGTAGGTAGACTTTGATGTACGCTTAGAAAGCTCCGCACTATAACCCCCTCTTAAACTCTTTCGTGAATGCGCTTTTATTTACGCCTGTATTTATTAGATGTTCTGTGCGTAAAACAGACATAAATCAACACAGAAGAATGTGTGAACTGTCAAAATAAGAGATCTTTTATTTAAATATGACTGTCTCTTAAAATCTTTTTTGAATGTGTATGAGTTAATGTCAAAATAAGGGAAACTTTATTTAAGTTAGGCCTCTATTTGCGTTTCGATAACTCTCTATTATGTTCATTTTTCTTATTCTGAACATCCTCAGTGTTAACCGTTTTCACAACGTCAAAGTAGAAGAATGTGGAAAGGTCGTGCATCTTTTGAATTTCATAAATATCATCACAGGGTGTTTCAAATTTCGTGTCAAAAACTGTGATCCAAAATTGGCCATAACTTCTGTTTTTCAAATTAGAACCCTATTTTTTTATTATTGCGTTGGATTCTGCGGAGAAAAATAATGATAGCACTCTCTGATGCTCTTGCTCTTAAATTTAGTAATCCCCGAGTTATTTGAGCTTTTCTGGATTCATGTTGTACGTAGAATCAAATTCATCTAATCTTTTACTTAAGAATATTCTGTGATCATAGAAGATAAGTTTTCCCATTAATAATTCCCAAGTGACAGGTCTAATTTTAGGTTTTATCTTTACTTTTCGATTTTATTCAATGGTTTCATAAAAATATTCATCGAATATGTTGCATGAGAATATTCTGTGACCATAGGAGATAAATGATCCCATTATTAATTCACAAGTGACAGTTCTGACTATTACTTGTTACTATGATTTCATGAGAATATTCATCGAATCTGTTTAGATTCGATGAATTTTACTCTACGTACGACATGAATCCAGAAAAGCTCAAATAACTCGGGATTCGGGAATAACTGAATTTAGGACCAAGAGCATCTGAGAGTGCTATCATTATTTTTCTCCGTAGAATCCAACGCAATAATAAAAAAATAGGGTTCTAATTTGAAAAACAGAAGTTATGGCCAATTTTGGATCACAGTTTTTGACACGAAATTTGAAACACCCTGTGATGATATTTATGAAATCCAAAGATGTATGACTTTTCCACATGCTTCTACTTTGACGTTGTGAAAACGGTTTACACTCAGGATGTTCAGAATAAGAAAAATGAACATAATACTGACTATGAATATTTTATTTTTTTTTTTCGATATTTTGAAAACTATTCGAATGAATACACTGGTTTCAACAGAAATGTATTCAGCATTGAATATTCAATCATATCAGAAACGAAAACATTGAAAAAAAAAATTTTGAGCAAATTTATTTTCACTCCCTGTATAACCGGAAGTGCTCTGGCTTTGAAAATATTTTAGGTCTGTAGAGAATTTCGAACAATATCATAATCCCAAAATTCAGATTTCAAATATGTCTAGTTCTCCAGAAACGTCTAATAGGCACTCGAACTTGAGACACCCTGTATAATTAGACATTATTCCTACTGATATCTAATTTTTGAAAATTCCATTCTTTCCTTGAAAAATTGGTTGAATTTGGTTTTGTTCATTTTAATTTGCAAAATTTCGAGTGATACAGTAACAAATGTTCCTTGCAGACATCTAACCCTTCAACACGTAACATGAAATATAAAGACAACAATGACATTAGATTTGTGAATTCAACTCTAAGAATTGACAAAATAAATATGACGCATGGGGGGCAATATACGTGCTTTGCGGAAGACAAACAAAACCACTCAAGCCAATCAGAAATAAGAGTAGTTGTTCATGGTAATGTATAAAATTTTATCAATTGTAGGGTAACGGTATTTAGGAGTTATAATTAATAATAAATAATTTCTTTCGACAGAAATTGAAGATAAATTCATAATATTCCAAAAGCCACTTATTTCCCAATATTCTGACCACACTGTAGGCACATCTGTCGAGTGGAATCAAAGCTTCGAAGCTTTTCCAGAGAGCAAAGCTGCATGGTAAGATCTCATATTTATTATAGTTCTCTCATCTATAATTTAAAATAAGCCAAAAAACGTAGTTCAACATTTTTATATATTTATACAGGGTGTATTTGAAGGGGAGCTTTTATTTTGACAGATGGTAGAACCATCTTCGCGGATGTGCATAAACCTGGAACAGATAGATGAAGGCCAAAGTAGTATTATGGTATTGATGCCCAAAATTCTTCAAATTGAACATTTCATATAAGAAATTTTCGGTAAAATGACTTATTTTGATGGGTTCTATAACCTGTCAAAAGAAAAGCCTCACCTTGAAATACACGCTGTATCTTCAACGAAGAATATTGAAGCGAATGGTCCTTTTTTCAAGGTCGAGAAAATTAAGAATATCTAACAGAAGAATTATGTATAATGATAATATTATACATTTATAACATTTGAAGTTATCGCTCAAAGATATTACGAATAAAATGGATTATATTCTTGCTTCGGTTCATTTCAGGTTCAGTAATGAAGGACAACATATAAGGAACAGTTCTAGTGAGAAATATGAAGTTATTATTGATGATACATATGCTTCCCTGAAAATCAAAAATATCAACTATGAAGATCATGGAAATTACACTCTTTTAGTGAATAACGGTAGCGAAAACAGCACGCAGACCCAATTTCTTAATGTAACAGGTAATGAACCCAGGTATGAAGATAACAATTCATAACAATATGTTTCCTTTTAGGAAAACCAGCTGTGGAACTTTGTATGGATAAATTTCAACGACCTCATATTCCTACAAAGATCGATTGTAAAGTTGCCTCCAATCCTACAGGTCGTATTTTAATTGAATACAAACCATGCCTACATAAGAAGTGTAGTTATAGAAAGGTGATTCTTTCCACTTATTTTGGTAGATACCAATCAGAAAAATTGACAGATATTCAGAGAGACCATTAGGACTCTTCTTACAATAGCTATTTTCACCTTGAAAATCAATCCATCAATGTTAAGTTCGAAATTTATTCGAAAGACTTCAGCATTTTGAAGATCCTTTTCTATTTCAGCTGCTCTCTACAACGGAAAAGAAAGGTCTCAAAGTTACAGAGAGTACTCAAATTATTTTCAATGAATCATCAACAGTGAAATGTTCTTCGGAGAACATTTTTGGTATTCACGAGGAAGAAAAAGTGGTATATGTAACAGGTGAACCAGTTCTTGAGGCAATTTTTCAAATATGTATATTATATGTGGCAAGATAGTGATTTAAAAAAATATTGTATGATATGGGACGGTTTGCAAGGTCCCAGTGAAATAGAGCAAAACCCTTTTTCAGTGGCTATTGAGAAGTTAGGATTGAACTTTTTTTCATATTTTCAGAAGTGCCTTATGGTTTCGATGTAAATGTTGATGATTCGGAGACAATTTTCAATAAATCGAAGAATAAAGCCCTTGTAGCTTTGGGACAATCCGTTCGATTTTCATGTAGAGCTTTCTTGAAGAATAATAATGAATATGTGGAATGGCGGAATAGATCAAGCAAAATAGTATCCAATGAAAGTGAGTCATTAAAATATTCTACAATCCATTCTAAAGAATGCTCAAACTATTTCGAGGGGTTTAGTTCATAGGACATTAGAAAAAAACACCATTGGATATTGGATTAATGGAATCTTTCAGATATCCTGTTCATCGTTTCTTCTTGGAATAATCCTCTTATTTTCCAGAGTTCACCTTGACACATAAAAAAACTCCCTCTTCCATAAATTCATTTCTTGTTATAAAAAATATATCCAAGGCTGAACATGGAACATATTCTTGCAATCTAATTGAGAATACACACGTGGTTAACGAAACCAAAATAAAAATTATAGTTTGTGAACCTTTCGCCCCAAAAATAAAGTCATATTCCAATGAAACATTGAAAAGTCTTGGAGATTATATAAATTTTGACTGCAAATACAGTGGCATTCCTAAAGCGACCGTATCCTGGTTCAAGGTATGTAACATTAGATAATCTGAGAACGAAAATAAGCTACATTCATAATCGAAACTTTCAGGATGATGAAGAAATCACAATCTCAGAAAACGTTGTGCTGTCTCCGGATAAAACATCACTAACAATAAAAAAAATAAAGATAGAGGACGAAGGTGAATATAGATGTGAGGCCACCAATAAATTAGGGATGGCCCAGTGGACGTGGCCTCTCGAAATCAAAGGTTAGTAGCTACTTCAACAGTTGAGATTGACTTAGAAGAGATTGAATTTCAGAAAATTAAATCGGAAATTTTTCATTTCAGATAAACCGAGCGGGATGTTTTACTGGTTGGTGATCATAATCCTGGTGATATTGGTGTTAATCACTAGTGTGATAGTTTACTTGAAGGATCACCGAAAGAAAGTGAGTGTTTATTCAGCTATTGACTTCGAAAAAAAAAAGAAACATTAATTTCAGAAATTGGAAAAACTACTAAAAGAAATTGGCTTGACATATTTCGAGCAAGGAAAATTGGAAAACCTCAATCCTGACCTGGGTCTCGAGGATCAAGCGGAACTATTGCCTTATGATAAGAAATGGGAGTTTCCCCCAGAGAACTTGAAGATAGGTGTGATTATTCAAACTCAAACAAGGTTTCCACATTGAGGCTCGGAATTTTGAAGTGAATCACCCGTTATGATAAAGAAAAACATTTCCTTGATTCTTTACCTCGTATCCTAAAAATTCCTGATGAAAATGGGGTTAAAATTTATCAACAGATTTCTTTATATTACATATACAGTGTAACCTCGATCTTGACCTGGACCCCGAAAAGGTACTCGATATCTACCTCGACATTGTCGTTGACCTTGACGTTGAGCTTGATGTTGACCTAACCTTACCATCTGAACGGACCACGAACTCGACCTTGCCCATGACCTGGACCTTTAATTTGAGCTCGACCTTGAGCTCGACCTTGAGCTCGACCTTGAGCTTGACCTTGAATTCGTCCTTGACCTCGCCCTCGATCTCGTCCACGACCTTGAGCTCGTCCTCGACCTTGACTTAGTCCTCGACCTTGACTTAGTCCTCGACCTTGACTTAGTCCTCGACCTTGACCTCGACCCCGATCTTGACCTTGACCTCGACCTTGACCTTGACTTCGTCCTCGACCTTGCATGACTTCTACCTTGACCACGACCCCCACTTCGTCCTCGACCTTGACTTCGTCCTTGACCTCGTCCTTGACGTCGACCTCGAACTCGTCCTCTACCTTGACTTCGTCTTCGACCGTGACCTCGTCCTCGACCTTGACTTCGACCTCGACCCCAATCTTGACCTTGACCGCGAACTCGATCCCGACCTCGTCCTCTACCTTGACCTCGTCCTCGACCTTGACCTCATTTTCGACCTTGACTTCGTTCTCGACCTTGGCCTCGACCCCGACCTCGATCTTGTTCTTGCTTTTTTATTGACCTGGCCCACAGCTGCGTAACAATTCGATGTATTTCAGGAAAACAGTTAGGGGCTGGAGCATTTGGTGTTGTCATGAAAGGAGAAGCAAAGGGTATAATACCAGGTGAAGAACGATCCACCGTCGCCGTTAAAATGGTGAAGAAGAATGCTGGACATACTTACATCAAGGCTCTGGCTTCCGAACTCAAAATAATGGTTCATTTGGGGAATCATCTGAACGTTGTCAACCTTCTTGGAGCGTGTACCAAGAATGTGGCTAAAGGTAAATGCCTCAAGGAGTTTCATACTTTTAGCCTCGACATATTCACTAAATGAAGAAATTATGTCCGTTTGAATTTCAGGTCAATTGTTTGTGATCGTGGAATTTTGCAAATTTGGAAACACCCATAATTATTTATTCAGGCACCGTAATGAGTTTATCGACCAGATAGACCGTACTACTGGAACCATAGACTCCAAAATAGGTAACGCCATACTGGAGCGGTCATACTCTGTGGTGAGCAACCAGAGGTATGCGTAGAAATATGACCATGCATGAAAACCTTTTAATTTCATCACCTAGTAAGGGGTGTTCTTACAGGTTAAGACAGTTGTTTTGTGATAATTTGATTTGCCATTTCATAATGAATCAACTCACGCCAAAGCAACTATTATGCTTTTTATAGATTACTATTTCCACAAACTTTCTAGCGCTACTCCGATGAAATATGTCACCCAACTCTCGACCAAAAGCGATAACATCGTGAAAAATTTACATTCCTCTGAAAATGAAGCAGAAGGGTCTTCAAATAACTGCAAACTTTTCAGCGTGTACACTAAAACTGAAGAGGGTGAGTATATTTTGGGTCACATCAGTTACGAATCCTAAAACTCTTCCACCTTGAAACTAAAGTTAACATCTTTGGCTACACCAAAGCTACCATACATAATGATATAGTCATTTAGAGTTGTCTTATTGAAACTGGCCTACCATTCTTATCCAATGGTATACAGGGTGTCCGGTAAACCTTGTACAATATTGAAACTGGTGATAGACCAGGTCATGACTGTTCAGAATATCAGAATTTCACCTCAATAAAAATATCACCATTTTCGAGATAATGGGCATTTTCTAAATATCTAGAAAATCACTACCTCACCTCCGTTTTTTTGAGTGCTATGTCTACAAATTGAGACTAATTCAAATATCTTTGTTGCTGAAGATTAATGATGAGTGATGCTTTCAGACGTACAAAACAGTTTTTCAGAACTTGATACATTAGACATAGCAATCAAAAAACAGAGGTGAGGTAGTGATTTTCTAGATATTTAGAAAATGCCCATTATCTCGAAAATTGTGTTTTTTTTACTGAGGTGAAATTCTGATATTCTGAACAGTCATGACCTGGTCTATCACCAGTTTCAATATTGTACAAGGTTTACCGGACAGCCTGTATATAATATTCAGGTGAAGATGAGATATTTCTGAGTAACAACAGCAGCACACAACCTGAGTGGCGTACCAGCTACAAAGGGGACTACAAGGGATCTGTTCCACCGATATGCACCAAAGATTTGCTCATATGGGCTTTTCAAGTTGCGAAAGGAATGGAGTACCTCGCGTCGCGCAAAGTCTTACACGGTGATCTTGCTGCTAGAAACATACTTTTGGCTGATGAAAATGTGGTTAAAATTTGTGACTTTGGTCTGGCGAAAAATATGTACAAGGACGCCAACTACAAGAAAAACACGAATGTGAGTATCATGTTTTATAGATATACCTAACAACAATTTGTTCTCCCCAGATGGGTAGTTGTTGCAAGAGTATAATATTCATGGAGGTTGCTTCAAAATGTCCTCTTTTAGCCCTGACTTTTCAGGAATGGCCTTTTTGAAGTAAGAGATAGTGCTCTGATAATATGGAGCCTGTGATTTGTCTATTGCTCTTGTCGAGTTTTCCATGGCTTTGACTTTTAGTTAAATTAAGAGATGGTTTCGATATATCGCCATTATTCCTGATTCTCATGAAACCAATCTAAAAGCTCTCTGCTTCAGTGTCCTCTACCTATCAAATGGATGGCAATTGAGTCCATAAGAGATGGGATATTTTCAACACAATCTGACGTATGGTCTTTTGGGATAGTTTTGTGGGAATTCTTCTCGCTTGCTAGAACTCCTTACCCAGGAATGGAAGCAGATGAAAGGCTCTTCATAAAGCTCATCGAAGGTTACCGAATGGAGGCACCAGAATATGCTACAAATGAGATGTGAGTGATCAGTTGGTCGTTCATAATTGAATAGAGGATCTTTTAATTAAACTTGAATATCTGATATCCATAAAGAGGCTAAATTAAACGATGTTTTCCTCCATTCCAGATATCAAATGATTTTAGAATGCTGGTCCCTTGAGCCGCGAAAGAGACCATCATTCAATAACCTTGTAGATAGATTGGGAAGAATCATTGGACAACCATTATGCCAGGTAAAATTTCTAAAAATCGAAATCACCGATCAAAGGCGGACACAATCTTTTCTTACATATTTTTCTCAACTTTTTCCCCCAAACGATGGAAAAAAATTACCCCAAAAAATTTAAATAGCATTGAGGATCTGAAAAATGTTTCCAAAACCTCTTTGCACAAAAAATGGTGACATTCAGAATTGATCTGCTAGAAACTTCTGCGAATTCCCAAATAATTTTTAATTTCAGTATTACATCGATCTCAATGATCCATATCTCAAGTGTAACATACAAAAGAGGGAAGAAAGCGGATTCGAAGATTATTTGGACAGGGTAAACTCCCCAAATTACGATGACCAATCCAGTCCAAATATATACGTCAATCAACAGGACCATTCTCCAGGTTACTTGAGTATGAGAAGTCCCGGAATCAACAGCCCAAGACGTGATAATCAGGATGCCTTCAATTTCGATGTGAAACGCAAAAAAATTTCAAACGCGTCTTCTAGATTGCAAGATGACGTGTTTCTAGAAGAGGAGGAGGATGAAAATGAACTTGAAGAATCAGAACAACAGAATAGAAATAACGGGGATTCTGTTGAAGATTTCACCAACCCTTCCTACATGTATCCTCAAAATAGGGAAGATTGTGATCCAAAAGGGAGTCCGGATCCACGACCAGCTTCCGAGAAATATATTATGATGACTCATACAGACAATTTACAAAATCTTGTACAAAACAATGAAAACAAGCAAGAGAAAGTGTATATAAACGATTTTCCTTTAGTCAAATGATTTTTTCAATAAATTTTTTCATATTGATATTTATTTAGATTTATTTATCCCATTAATTTAATATTTGAAATTGTCTACACGAAAATATCGATTATGAGACAATATTCAAAATTTTTCTCGGGATAAAAATCATAATCGAAAACTGAACTTCAATTCGAAAATTTGGGAGAAATGAATAATAACTGACAGCATATTTTTCAAGACATGAGTTAGGAAAACGCATGGGTATACTTGTGTATATTGATTCATCCATATTTGATTTTTAATTGTGGTAGAAAAGAAAAAAGGAGCATTTAAAATAAAATATATATTTATAGTCAAACGATATACAATAAACTCGAAAGTGTATAATATAAATCTCATAACACAAGAATAAACAACAAACATTCTTGTTTTTTGTTCTTTGTCTAACCAAAGAATTCTTGATATTTCTATAAAAAAATTATTCAAATACCATCAATTCTGTACACTCAATTTTTTGTCACCATGGACTAATGAAATTCAAAACAAAAAGGTTTGTTGCTCCCTACTTAATTTTAATATCTCAATAAATCATCGCATTATAAGTATGCCAGTTTTATAACGAATATTCAACAGATCCTTTGACAACTGTCTCAATAATCTAACTAATTAACATTTACCCCTTGAAGAGTTTCTAATTAAATAAATCATTCTTTAAAACAAAACGTTGAAAAATATTGTGATCCAAATAAATCGAGAGTAGAAACTAATTACTGAAGCATGGCAGAACCAAAACGACAATTAATAATAACACACACGAACAAATATATGCAACAATATTTATACTGCTGGTGGTTCATTCCCTGAATAATTTGCTGGGTTCTTCATCATCTGAGTCCTGAAAATTTCCAATACAGTTACTCATAAAGCAATGGTATGGTTCAAATAAGCATTCAAAAAGAGGTCTCACAAAATTCATCGAGACAATTTTCTCATTGACTATTCCACTTTTTTCATTTTTAGTGAGGAAGTTTCCGTAGCAACGATCGTTTCATCCCGAAAAAATTTTCAAGCCGGCAAAACCAACATGTTGGCTTTTCAGCGACTAAATTTTTGACGTTTCTCGAATTCATAGATAGCTTCGGAAATTAATATCATAGAGAGAACAAACAACGTTTAGTGGTTTAGTTAATCTATGATGAATTCTAATTTGCCAAATAGCGCAATACGCGCCAAATGTGAACATATTCCCTATTTTCTCGTGGAATAGTCATGCCGAATTCCACTCGAGATGAAATTAAGCAGGTAAAATTTCTCTCTTGTAATATTCAAGTTTGTATTTGATTTTGGAAAAAATGTCATTCGCGAAATTTCCGACAACAAACTTTCATATCACAATCGAGAAATTTTGCCGGCAAAATTCCATCTCTAGTGGTATTACATATGACCATTTCACTCATTCCATTTCAGTGAGGAAGTGTCCATAGTAACAAGCAAGCCGGCAAAACTAACAAGTTAGTTTTCCAGCGATAAAATTTTTGACGTTTCTCAAATTCATAGATAGCTACGGAAATGAATACCATACAATGAATTCTTTTTTGTCAAATAGTGCAATGTGCCAAATGTGACCATATAACTGTTAGACACATGTTCTCGTGAAATAGTCGCATGTCGAATACCACTCGAGATGAAATTTTGCAGGCAAAATTTCGTTTCTAGTGGTATTATATGTGATAATTTCGCTAGGATAAATAGAGAAAAGGATCGCAAGATTCAGATTTTTTTGTACTCACCAAAAATAGTCGACGAGACGTTAGCTTGGTAACTAGGTTAGCTTGGTAGCTAGGTAAGTTGTCCAAAGACGATAATGGTTCACGAATTTCACTAATCATATCGCCCTAGAATAATACCGAAAATTATTAAATAAATATCGAACAAATACCCAAAAAACAAAAAACGATTTGAATTAGATCAAAACTCACCCAAGAACAAGGATATGATGGCCATGTATTATTCTCCTTGAGTACCTCAGTTCTTTTGACGCTACTCTTTGCCACTTTCTGTTGCAATACAGTTGGAGGTTCAAAAGATCGAAATCTTTGTGATCCCCCCAAATTTTCCTTGTTCATCATGTCACCTTCTTTGAAAGAAGAAAAAATATCGTCCAGTCTCGAAACTCTCCTTTCAGGGTACACAGGAGAGGAAGATGTAAATTTCCCTTGAATCTTTGAGATTTCGAGAGATTTGAAAGCTTCCTCCAAACTCCATTTTTGGTCCATTCCATACTCATTTGCAGTCGAACTTGAGTGGGGAGAAGCAATGGAATGGGCGTCAGTTTTTCTTTCGAAAGGATGTCCATGGCTGGCTAAATCCAGAATTCTTTTGACCCTCAATGTTTCCTCATCTTTTGTAGTCTTGGACCTGCCATAACAAAATGATTCAATTTAATTTTTGTTTGTTTTTTATGTTGAATTATGCAGAAAAATTTATCAACAATAATGACTCTAGCAATTCTTTCGAGCAATGTTTTTGGGTAACAATATGTTTTATCGGGAGTGAAATATCATATTCAAAAGAATATTTGTATACTCACAGCATCTGCTTCCTAAATTGAGGTTTCGTATATTCACTAGGGGGTTTGGATAATGTAACCTGAACTGGAGTGCCTTTATAATGATCTGAAAAGTGAATTACCAATATGTATAAAAATTTATTGATATTAGGTTTCAAGGAAATATCCCAAAATGATTCATTCATTTGTTCGAATTCAAAATAACAGGTCTTGTGATTCAAGATTCAATAAAAAAAAAAAACAGAATTCATTCAAAAATATGTGATGCTATTATTTGATGATTTTATATTTTTATGTAATTGTTTTTCTCTACAGAAGAAAAAATTATATGTATTTTTGGTGATAGCTGAGTTACGAAAAAGCCATAAGATAAAACACAAAATGTACTCACTTGTCAAAGCAGCCAGGAGTTGCATAGCAGCTTGTCTTGTCACAAGATGAACAAACGCATAATTCTTGAATTTATAAAGTTTTTCTATAAATTCAGGTCTTATGTATAGGTCAATAATGGCTTTGAGACAATCCCTGGATTCCATTACGTTCAAATTTCTTATATACAAGATTTTTACCTGCGAAATTTCATGAATTTTAGATAAATCACAAGAAAAAATTGAAGAAAAAAAAGGAAAAATGAAACAATAAAAATAGAAAAAAGAAAATCAACTGGTCCATGATCTCACATCATATTCTGTTTCACGTTAAATGATATATTTGGAAAATCGAAAATATGAATTGAAATTACCTTCTGCATCTCCTCTTCAGGAACAACAGGCTCTGGCACAGACCAATCCACGATCACTTCGTTGTTCCATAAAGCCATACCCTTCATTTTGTTCCTCATTTTGGCAGCATACTGATGTGAGGGAAATTCAACGAAGACAAAACCTCTATTTTCCGCCCTATTGTTGTACGATCTGTACATAATGACATCTACAATATTCGTTATTCCTCTCTTGGTTAATTCCTGCCAGACTTCGTCCTTGGTCCTTGTTACAGGGATACCTCCCAGGAATATTCTGCAGTTGTTCATGGACTCGGTGATCTTCAGTGGACAATTTGGAATGATTTCTTTACCATTTAAGACTTTGGTAGCAGTTTGGGCTTTCTCACTATCCAGATAGGTGACATAAGCGAAGCCTCTATTACACAGGTTATTTTTGTCCAACATGAGTCTAAGGGTGTGAACTGGTCCAACTATTTCCAAAAACGGCACAATGGTGTCTTCCGTCAAATGCTGAGGTATATTTTTGACGAAAATTTCAACTCTTCGTTTTTCTAGGGGTGGCAAAAACGAAGTCAGAATTCTCTGGCCACGAATTTCTTCCACTTTCATGATATTCGTGAAGCACTTGATGTTACCCGACATTTTTTCAACAACACGGAATTTGCGGAATAGGCTCTGTACTTGGTAGTTTGACGATATTGAATAAAATTTGTGGGGTGAAAGATGCGTTTATATATTTTTCTCTGAGAGGCCGACAGACCAGATTATATTAGGAGGGGTTGTTGTTTTTTATTGGGTGGTGGACTGAAATCTTCCGCAATTGGCCACATCTGGTCGAGCTCGAGCGAATTTCTTCTAATTTTAGGGATGGTCAAGTTTTGTTTCGAAAACAATAACCCATTTTTTTACAGGACTAGAAACTTTCTACCTGAATTATTTTAGGGAGCGTTTTGATTCCTCTTCAGATATAAAAAAAAAGAAATTTATAAGGAAAAGAGCTGCCGATATTAGGCCGGATAAATTAGTTATTTATTATTTTCGCCATATTTTTCGAGTAATTTATTGGTGGTCCTTTCGATAAGTTATTTTTTCAAAACCTTTGGGCAAAGATTTCAAGATTCAATCTTTGATCTAAGGCTCACTATTTTCCTGATAGGGGTGGAAAGGTTCTCAAATCATCTGAAGTATGCGTTTGGAATTGAAAAAAACTGTATATTATTGCTTTAGGAGGTGTGAAAGTGTGACTTGTACAAGGCGGGCTTTTTAAAACGAAACAGACGAGATAACGGGCGGAATAAATTTATTCAGAAAAAATGCTCGGGCACGTCGATTTTTGTTTCGAGGGGGACAACTTTTAAGGCATAATTCACAACTATAACGCTTCAACCCTTAGTGTTAGAACACCAACCCCTAAATTTTGAATAGGAAAGATAGGGTTAGTGATACCTCATTTGGAAGGTCCTTTTATCCTGAATTCAGGATATTGATTTTTTCTTCATTTGATCCATTGATTCTTGAGATATTGACATTTGAAGTTGAAACAAAGATGGTATTGTCGTCAAGCAAGCTGTCTGAATCAATCGAATTTATTATTCATTCATTCTGTAGATTTGATGAAACTCCATAACTGCAATACACCAGACATCAAAATACAAAGTTAAAATTCTAACAATGATTAATTAGTCAAATAATTGATTAATTCACATAGCATGGTTAGCGTAATGAATGGTACTGTACGAAATTCAAAATTGAATATCTAGAAAACTAATGCGTTAAATGAGAAAAAAAATTATTACGCTGAATTCATGATAAAAAGGCCTTTCAAATGAGGTATCACTCACCCTATCTTTCCTATTCAAAATTTAGGGGTTGGTGTTCTAACACTAAGGGTTGAAGCGATATAGTTGTGAATTTGACCTTAAAAGTTGTCCCCTTCGAAACAAAAATCGACGTGTCCGAACATTTTTTCTAAATAAATTTATTCCGCCCGTTATCTCGTCTGTTTCGTTTTGAAAAGCCCACCCTGTATGTGGTCCTGGTGTAATTTTTCCCTATTCGAAATTACTTTTTCAGAATTCATACAGGGATGAAAAATAACGATGTCTATGGCCGGCTTTAAAATAGGAAGTAGGCTACAAATGAAGAGGGGAAATTCCCCAGAATTCTCTTGATAATAACTGCGACAACTGCGTATTGGTAACAGATACAATACTACAAGAGACCCTTAAATTTATTATAACAACAAAGCCTCTCTTCACAATTTTTCAAACTTGCAGTTCACAAAAAAAGTTCTGGAGGAAAAACAAAGGACAGTGTTTCAGAAAAATATCAGCCTTAAGATTTGCAATCGAATTTGGCAAGTCACATGAAGTAAACTTCAAATTGTGATATCTATACCGGATTTCAGTTAAATATCTTGTGGGGGGAAAAAACTTTAAAAAATTAAAACTTCAATGCCCTGTATCCGAAAAAGAAACGTTTCCAATACTATATTTATCGGAGGATTTTATTAAAATTATTCAAGGAATTTTCCCTTTTTGTTTATGCCTTCCAATTAGGATCACCCTGTATTGAGGACCTAATTATTTCAAAGTTGCTTCACATCTGCGTGTTTTATGAAACACAGAACAATATGAAATTCTGAAGTATTTTTTGAAATTTTCAGAAAATAATGAAGTTCTGAAAAAAATAAACAAAACTACAATCCTGAAAATATTATTCAAATCGGAAAAATAACGTTTGAATCAAAGAAATAAGATTGATTCGATTTTCTTGGAGAAATCCGATCTTATCGAAACCTTGTTTTCATTGAGAATATGAAAATTGAAAAGATCTAGCATTATTTTTCATGGTTCTGATTTGCGCGCTCTTTTCGGAACAGCTTGTATGTTTCATCATTCCGTCCGAAACAAATTTCTCACAGAAAAATATTCCTAATACTCCATAAAAATCTGCAATAGCATCGGAGAAAGCACCTGAAATAACCAGCACATGTTGAATGTTCGGTTGTCATAAAATTCAATGTGGCGTTGTCTATGTACTTTCATTGAGTCTGCTGTAAAATGTAAATGAATATTTACCCGAATTATTGACACATTGTACCCTACTGCTCAAACTTCCGATTTTTACGAGTGAATTGTGTTTTTCCTAAACCAGAGGCGTACCGGAAAGAGGGGTTGATAAATATTGAAAGATTGAAAACCGAAAGTCTAACGAATCAGAAATATTCCTCAAGAATACCTCTGTCACAATCATAACTTAACTAAGGAATTATGAACATTCATCTTGAGTAGGTACATCTTTAAATTGTTCAAGGCACGTTGTTCAAGAACCACCCTGTATATTTCCTTGACCTCAGATCACATCAAAAACGTTAAATTTTTCTCTTCAAACAAAGCTCCATAATATTAACACAATTTTAATTTATTTCTAGGAAGTTCATTGTCATCAGACTGTACCAAACTGATACTGATTATCCATTGATAATATCAACAGGAAATACTAATCTGTTAGGAAGCCATCTTCCCCCTTTCAATCGGGGCAGTTGACAGACAATTGTTAAGAATGTAATGTCCAAGAGAGCTTAGTACTTTGGTCAATAAAGGTTTGAATTTGAAGAAGAAAAATTTGTTGATTATGAAGTTGGAATCCTTGTTCGAAATGTCGACGAGCCGCCACTGCTGAACAGATTCATTTCGGCTCCTTTTGTGATATTTACTCCATTTTCGCACTGAATTCATAACAACAGAGGCGTGTTACTGAAGAAGCCTGAAAGACAGTATTGCCCCCAATAAAACCGTTTTGTGAGACCTGGGTCACTTGGGTCAGCTCGCAATCATTCTCTGCTTTGCGTACGCCCAATTAAGTCTTTTGACATTTTACGGCTAACAAGGGAATCCCAGAAAAAAATCACGAAATACTGACCAATAAACATAAAATAAACATTAAAAATCCACGGTCACAGTTTAGATTTTCACCATCTAAAAATTTTTTTTTCAAAAACCTGAATTCCAAATTCCCATTAATAGACCTATTCTTTAAACTGTGGTGGAATTATCCAATTCCACTTGATTCGGAGGAAAGCTTTAGGTATAATCAATTGAAATTGAACTCAGTAAATCGGTAAGTTTTATCGAAAACTAATGATAAAATCCAGAAATAAAAGTTTTTCCTCGTACAGGTTTAGTGCGTGAGAAAATGTCAACGAAATGAAATAATGAATGGGAAAAATCTTAGATAATGGGAACTAGTTTTTACACAAAAAACTTATTGTTTGATAGTGGAACATCTATGCTACATTTTTTTTATTTCACAAATTGATCATGCTGAATATTTTGGAGGATACTCAATGCAATATCTGGAGTAATTTGATGATCATTGAATATACAGAGTATTGCTATCACTTGGTGAACCTAGGGGGTAGTTACCCCTATTCTTACCATTAGCAGCTTTCCTCGAGTCTCGTTGTCCAACAATATATTCAAAGATTTATCCCAGAAAAACAGTTAATAAGTTATCCTTTCGATGAATCCCTCTGTAGCAATAAAAAAAATATACTTCATTCGCAGTTATAAAAAATCACAACTCTGGCCTTGGAAATTTGACACATTCCACTCTGTATCGAAGTTATGACGTTTTTCAAAATATTTTTATGTTCCAAGTAAACACTATGTTGCCCTTTCTACATTCTTAGCGTATTTCCCCGAATGTGAATTTATTCGGAAAATGAATGAATTGGAAAAGATGTGATGGACGAAAATAATTAGCGTTTATATGAATTGATAGAAAGAATTCCTTTTCTAGTTATTTGCATGAAAAATACAAGAGATCACTGTTGCCATGGAAGAAAATTGCATTGCTTTCACATAATTTTCATATGCATGCTTGTGAAGATTTAATGTTTATCATCCTCTTGAACTGAAAGTTCAAGACTTGACGACATCAATTGTTGAATCAAGAATAATGGAACATTATATCCCTCTATTGGAATCCAAATAGTTGAAGGGAGTTCTGATGCAAGAGGAACTTTTTCTTGGAACATAACCTTAATAGCTAACTTAATAAAAATAAGAGTAGAAGATATACATTTCATTTATTTGATCTTATGAACAAGGAGTAAAATATTCTGACTGTATAGTAATTTATTAGTTTAAAAAATATTCATGCATTACAACCACAGTAGGTTTGTACAAATAAAATGGAATAGGACAAACATATGCTTCACATTTATTATTCACCAGTTCTAAAATAAGACACAAACTCCTCCACATTATAGGGCCCTCACAGCATTGAAAGCTTGTGTCTCTTTTGAAAGAAGTAGCACCAGATACAATATATTCTTTCGATTAAGAGCAAATAACTATTGGATGATCTTTTAATTTGTTTCAATCTGAAAATTACATCTCATTGCCCTACTCGCATAATTACTGACAGATCTGGTAGAACAACGTCTACGAAGGTTGATTATATTGTTTCAAATTGTGATCTAGATTATTGTAAAACAAATATCTTTGCTCCTCATTTTGGGGATCATTTGGCTTTCATGCTGGATTATTATTTCGAGCAAACTGGGTCTGTGCCTATTGAAAGATCTAAAAAAATTTTATGTAGAAATATGTCAGATGCCAATTTATGTAGCCTTGTAAATGCAATTTCTGAAACCTCATTTGTTGATTTGTATCAGCCTTCAACAGGAATGAATTGCTTTGAATCTTTCATTAATGTAATCAAAATGTTAATAGATGAACATTGCCCATTGGAAAGTAGAAATATAGTATCAGTTAATTCTAAAGGTTGGATCACAGATGAAATAAAAAGAGCTGGTGTTGAATTGAAAGAATTATTCTGGCTCCAGGTTAATTTGAAGTCAGTTGAATTATCAGAAATGTATAGAACATACAAAGCAAAATACAAGTTACTTATTGAATCCTCAAAATTGGCATATCATCAAGACCTCTTAGAATGTTCTGAAAATAAGAACAGGACAGTTTGGAAAATTGTAAATCGTGAGACTGGAAGGAGCACTAATAAAAACAGTAAGATTATGCTAAACATAGATGGTGTTTGTTGTTCTGAACCCATTTTAGTGGCAAATGAATTTGCTCGTTACTTTTCATCTGTGGCTAAAAGAACACTTGAGCAAGCATATGGCAATGATGAAGTTGGTATTTGTACAACCGGCCCTTTACATTATAAAACTTTTTTTTTCCACCCAGTAGATGGTAGTGAAGTTAGAGGTGCGATTAGTACCTTAAAGAATAAGAAATGTACTGGTGTTGACTTTATATCTGCCAAAATATTGAAATTAATTTCTGAGCATATAGCAGATCATTTTGCCCATATTATAAATGATTCAGTCTGTTCTGGTATTTTTCCGCATGTACTTAAGAATGCCACTGTTTTGCCTGTTCTCAAGAAGAATGATCCTATGGATGTTTCTAACTATCGTCCTATTTCGTTGTTGAGTGTATTCTCTAAAATTTTCGAGAGAATAGTTATGGATAGGATGATGAAATTTTTGAACACTTTCAACTTAATTACAGAAAGTCAATATGGTTTTAGAGCAGGACGATCAACTGAGTCTGCTGTTCTGGATTTTGTACACACGATTCAGTTTTCGTTGGATAGAGGATTGAATGTTGCAGGATTGTTTTTTGATCTTACACGTGCATTCGATACCATTTCACCTCATTTGTTAGTGAGCAAATTGTACAATCTTGGATTTCGTGGAGTGTTCCTGGATTGGATTAAGCATTATGTGTCTGACAGACGATTGCATGTGAGGGTTAGGGAGGTTTTCTCTGATGAATATGTTGTGGATCTTGGTGTTCCTCAGGGATCAGTTTTGGGTCCTCTTCTATTCATTCTCTTTATAAATGACCTCCCACACCATATAAAAGCTAAAATTATTATATTTGTGGATGACACTTCATTTATTGTAACAGCTGAGAATCTGGATGAACTCACAGAATTATGTCAAACACTTTTGGTGTCTTTCGCCAATTGGTGTAAGCTGAATGCACTTGTTCTGAATTTAGATAAGACAAAAGTGGTCAAATTTGGTTTGAAGAAAGGAAATTATTTGGTTCTGAAGCATGGTCAACATAGCTTGATTTCTGAAGAGTCTACAAAGTTTCTGGGTATTTATATTGATGAGTGTCTGAGATGGTCCGAACAGATATCGCATGTCAGCAGGAAGCTTATTAGTTCTTCATATTATGCAATTCGTCGTATTAGGGATTCTCTTCCTCTTGCTGCTGTCCTGAATGTTTACTACAGCTTGGTTTGTAGCCACATGGCATATAATGTTCTAATTTGGGGATGCTCTGGGGATCTTATACTTATGAGGGTATTTATAGCACAGAAACGCATCATTCGAATGATATTCCGTCTCAGTCCACGAACATCTTGTAAGACTGTATTTGTAAAGCATGAGATTTTAACAGCTCCATGTATATATTTATACAAATGTCTCCTATACATTAAAAAGAATGAAGCGTACACTCCTAAGCTTTCCAGCGCTCACAACTATGGTACAAGGAATACTAGAACTTTTATTGTACCTAAACATAGAACAGCGAAATATGAGACATCAGCTAAATATAAGAGTATTATTTTGTATAATCATCTTCCTGATTCAATTAAATCACTGAAGTTAACTGCTTTTGGTAGGAAAATAAAATCTTTACTTTTAAGTAAATGTTATTATAGTGTTAATGAATATCTTAATGATGGATGCATTCAATAATTTGTGATTTCATTTCCTCTCTATGTTATGTATATTTTGACTTGTCCTATACACTGTATTGTGTCTAAATGGATAAATAAAATCTATTCTATTCTATTCTATTCTGAATACCTATCGTTGAATGTTACATACACAAATTTCTTCTAAATGGGCTTATACGAAGTGGTTTTTTTTTCTGAAACGTGAAAACGATCAACAATAATCATTTAGAGACCGATGATGGCCATCCAAAACACGTTTACTTACGAAAATCGTGCAATTTCATTCTGCAAGTTCTTTCCTCATAATTCCTCGAAATATTTTCCGGTTGCTTTCATGAGAAGATCGTATAAGGAAGCCTTTTTACACATTCCAAATAAATTTTGAGCACCAAAAACGATACCGAAACTAACCAAACTTCTGGGGGACCGGAATTTCGTTTGAAATCTTTCCAAACGGCCAGATACCTAAAAAAACTTCGTTATCAAGTGTAAAAAAGGCGATTAGTACTTTCTTTTGCTTTATTTATGCTTAGGTATAAATCGATTTTTGATCCAATTCAAATTTACCGTTAGTACCCATGCCAAAATATCTTTGATACTTTTACTTTGATGTAAACAAAGAAACTGGCAACGTCGTTTTGTCATTAACGATATTCTATGTACGCGCACAGATTTTTTATCAGGGGCACCAACTCCTGAAAACGAAACCATGACCTCCTATGTGATTAAATAAAAGTGAATGGAGTAAACGTAACCATTATTTTCAAAACCTCAAGGCTCAAACTGTAATTTTGTCGCATCACTCGCATCCACCAAATACAATTGTTCAATATTTGTTTCTCACTTCGACTAAATACTGATCTAGGACTTTATATTGTCACTAGCTGGCCCGGCAAACTTTGTACCGCCTGAATTTTAATAATTTTGTAATTCACATGGAAATAATTCTCTTTATAAAAGCGGTAACTAATTGTTGAACTTGAACATATAACTTTTTGTTTTTAATTGTTGTACAGTTCTCTTTTTTCAGTACTTCATGTGACTGTGAATAGCAGGAGTATAATCCATATTATAGGTACCTTTCCTCTTATATGAATCAAAATGTCAAGAATATGAATTATTCCTTTAATGAACTATCGACTATTAACACAGCCCGTCGACCAGAATTAAAAAATCAGTCATTTGTTAATAGCCCAACCTGAAGTGGCAAAAACAAAACTTTTCTTATATTCTCAAAATCTAATCAGTGGTCACACCATTATTTTAGACATCTTAGCTATGCTGCTAAGCTCAAAATAATGGGTAAACATCTCAGTTGGTAGAGCAGCGCGATTCTCATTATTCCATGGATATGAGCTGTCAATCTCTCTTCAATTTGTTCAATTTAGTTGACGATATCAAGCTCGTTAGAAGACAAATCGAGATGTTAAAATGTCGATAGTACGATCGACACGGCAAAATTATCAACACTGTGAATTATGTTGAACTCATATTCAAATTTATTGATGGTCATTCGACCAGATCAGATTAGGCAACCCATGAAACATTATTGTATATCATAAGTGAAAGCCCGATGAGCAAACGTTTCAAAATTATTGACGCTTACAATACTGTCTCTGTGCGAACAGAAACACGAATATATTATGTCAATTACTAATTATGGGCAATTTTGGATTCAGTTATTTCCGCAAATATATTTATTACCCAAACAGAAATTCGAAAGCATTTCAAAAATAAAGAAAAAAGATGAAGATGGCCAACTCACGTGTGAAACTGATCGTCAAAATCAGATACTTGATCTTTCGGTAAAAATTCACTGTTCCACCAACTTGAGATAAGTTTACCCGCTTTTTGATCTGGCAATAGACTTCCATGTTACCATGAGTTCTATGCGAATCACATATCGCCATCTAACAGCGGTAATATCAACCTACGACTACGTACAGTGACTTGTCTATTCACTGTACGACTACGTATCAACGGTAGCGACACCTGGTGGCCTTATTGAAAAGAAGGAAAAGCATTTCCTGCATAAGTGAAACTTTCATCAATTTTTCCGAAGTTTTATTGTAATTTATAATAACCAGACCGAAGACGATTCCACAAATGAAGTTTCATAACAAACAGTCCATCCGATCTCTAGTTATAAATGGTGTACATCTTTCTTTTATATATATATAGATTACTCGCTTTCCCAAATAGATTCCCTTCAAAGGATAATAGTGCAAATATTGTTTGAATAACCTTTTACTCCCTGAGAATATTCAATCATTATCTATTTCCAATCGCCTATTCTATCGATACAATCATTGTTCCTATTTGCAATGGGTTTATCTCATTTGGGGTTTCATTCATATTATAAGGCATTTTGATATTCATAATCTTCTAGCAAACATGACAGCATGACAAAACATTACCTATAAGTTATGGTTTTACCCTTACATGAAGCTAATTCCCAGTGGGCGCAATTTGATTAAGACACTTCAACGAGATTTTAGTATAATGAAAATAAAGTTATAAGTATTTAGTAGTACTTTATCACCTTCCACCCACATAAACAATAAATTCAAATGATTATCACAAATGCACAAGTTAGTGATATGTATTTGTTTATGATCGATTAAGCTAATAGTATTCAATTATTTTACCAAGAATGATAATTCTCAGTGCAAGATTCTTGATAATATGTAGCAGCAGTTTTCGAATCTTTGATAGTGGGAATCCTAGTTGCAGCTCGCGCGACTCAGTCGAATGTCAAATCCGACTGGGAGGACCAGTGAAAGAATTGTGATTGTCAGTTTCAAAACTATCGTGTGCGCGCGTATTTCTGCTGTTCAAAATGTGTCGGTAGATGTTCATGTTTTTTGAGTTTTTATCATGGCTTTCTCAAAGAGTTTTCTTGTGTTTGCATCATTGATCAGTGTGTTTGGATTACTCAAAAGTGGTGAGTTTTTTCTCTCAGGCTTTCCATTCATTATATCTTTCAAAATATTATTGTAATAGTAGATATGTTTCAAAGGAATAAGGGAACAGCTATCTGTTCATATTTGCCCAGTTATAATTGACAGAAATTTCGATAAACACAAAAAAAAGTTTGAGAAGATTTCACTGTTCAAAACTCGAATTTTTTTTCGTTTCATACCTAACAAGTTATTCCAGAGATGAGAAAGTGAATAATAAATCCATTTTGAAACTATCAATACCTAAATGTATCATGATGCTAGCTGCATCACTATCATTTATTATTTAATATTGAAGAATGTAAAGAAAGATAAATTGTGTCAATATTTCCAGATGAAGTAATGCTGAAGCATTAAGATAGATCTCAGTCGGTGTAAAATAATACCAACTTTATACCGACTGTTCCAATAAGAATTATACGCAAACAGAAGAACTTTATAGAGAACTCAAAAACTTGAGTTTGAGGGGGACATATTTTGATGTAAAGTCTTGACGAATTGATTCATCTCTTTTATTGTGGCACTCTGTATTATGTATACAAGCATCAGATACTTTTTGTGTGGTAAATCTATTCAATATCCTATTGCATCTCATTAGTTTCTCATTAGTACCTGATACAAGTTATACAAGAGATAATAAAATATATGATTCTAGTGTAATCTCGTCATTGTGTTGATTCTTACTATTATAATCACATTTGTGTTCTGAAGAATTTTTTATCGATTCGGATAATTTGCGTCAAATCCCCTTAGGATAATATTACGTGAAATCAAAGTGCTAATATGGTTACGTCAAATTCTCGAGAATAACTAAATGCATTGCCAATTTCTGAGTATTTTCGAAATGGGAAATATAAATTGTTTCATTCCATGAAAACATATAATGAATATTGGAAATGTCATGTTTTATCGATTTTGATGTTATGCAACAAAATATGTGAAGCATATTTCTCATCCTGTAAATATCAGCTATTTTGGAAGAGCTTTTTTATTATAATTTTATGGATAATTGAATTTAATTTTTGTCTTTTCCAATTTTCAATATTTACTCTTCTTGATAGATATAGGTAGATGAGTTTGATGTTGCTTTTGTTGATAGTTACAAAATGTTGACGAAAACATTCAATAAGAATTAAATTATTGCCTTGAAGTGAATAAAAAACAATTCCAACATAACAAATATTGAACCAGTTTATCCATTTTTCTACATACAAATTCGATTGCAAAACCTCTCAAATTAATTTGTCCCTCGACAACAATTTCCATTTATGATTCTTGAGGTAGTAGCCACTTACAGGGGGATGATTAAACCCCCACGGGCCCCACGAATGTGTGATTGTGTGAATTGTGTGATCAAAAGATGTCCCTATCCAAACAAAAATAGTAAACTCTTACTTATAGATTCAACTTATAGTATTGAGAATATGGAAAAACTCCTTCTAACAATATGCAGGTTGTTTCCATTTTATATTGTTACAACATTGATAAGGCTCTCGATCTAAGACAATGACCTTCCTCTGTTGGTGAACATTTCCGAAGACAAAGATAAATTTCCAATATGAAACCACATAACAACGTAAAAGCTGTGTGGGTTTTCCATTATCATAAACGAAAGTTATTCTGAAAACATATCTTTGATTTATCTGCAAGGTTCTTGGGATCGATTCAACGCAAAAAGAGTCGATTTCCAGAAGCAGTCGTACTCTTGAGACCGTGAGTCAACAAACAACGTGTTCACCGTGCCTAATCTCTTCGATTGCTTCACAGAATCTTGAGTCACTGCGAATGGACTCGATAATCTAGGTTGAATGAAGAAGGGTAGACAGGTTTGTTTATATAATCAAAATTCGTTATTGCGACCCGAATGGTGAATTTCTGAATGGTATTCTGTGAACGAAAAGTGCTTCGACTATAAATAGAATTACAAGAAGTTGAGGTTGGTTTAGACACCTTTGTATTACGAAGACGATAGTCTGAGTGGTTTCGCGAAAACATCATCATGTCCCAAAATAATATTACATTATTATATTTACAGAGAGCAGAGTTCATCCAAATTCCATCTGAACAGAATTTATTGGAAAATAATGGAGTCTGATTGCTCTATTTTATAATTAGGGAAATGATCATATAAAATTTTAATAGTTGCAATAAAAAAATGAAGTATAATCATTCTTTTCTCAAGATAACAATAATTCTTTTGGACAACCATGATGTATGGGAATAAGTCCTTTGCGAGAGGAATAAAGAATTTTAGATTTTCTATTATTTGTGAGGGGGTTTGCAAATTCTCCTTCACTATCACAAAAGCTGTGCATACCAAAGGAACACTTGATGTGTACGATATGCATCAAAGATAAGATAGAAAGGGATGGGGAAGTTGTCTGTCAAGTTATCAGTTGAACGCACTATGCACCAACTAGATTTTGAACCTTAGATAGTCAAGAAATAGATTAAATTCATTTCCTGTATCTGATCATCTGCTATTTTAGCAAACGCGAAATATGAACTCATCTACAATTACTTATTTCGGTACAAACACACAACTCTGATTAAGTAACAACCATTCCATAATGTCAAAAATCCAAATCGTCTTTGAACCAATTTCCAAAAAAATTCGAAGCTTTCATGGTCGTTTTATTGAGTGAGAAGAAATACGATTTTCGTTCCTAACCGAGCATCTCTATCACCGATAATAAGACCTTCTGAGCAGCTAATTTAATGAAGAATTTTTCATTTTTCCTTGAAAATAATTACTTTACAACAGGAGCAATTCCAAATTCAAATGAGGTTTGACATTTTTTCAATTCATCCAATTTTGAAGAGAGAAATTCAAATTTTGTCATCACTAATTTATTAGCTCAAAATGAATGGATATGAGCGAAATTTTTGTTGGAATATCTATCGATTTTTGCCATCCTTGAAGGTCCAGCACACAGAAGGTTTATGCTGGTTGACAGTAAAAAATGTGGATATTCTACTTGAATTGACTTCATTGATGAGTGTGAATATTCCAATTTTGATAATGACGAGAGTTAGTCATGTTTATTCTCTATCACCGTGTTATTTCTGAATAGCATAATTCACACTTACTATCTAAATATGCATTGTAGTGAATCATTTGTTTGTTCAAGAGAGGTACAAGATTATGTATCTGAGTAACACTGGCGAATTCTGCCATGTTCTCAAATATTCACATTTGAACCTTGTTCTCCTTATCTGGGGATTATTTAGATCATTTGATTTTTTGGTGCACTTATGTGTATTTTATTTGGCCTTTTATAACCGTCATTTTCGAAGCCAGATAGAAAATAAAAGATTTTTTCGAGTTGTTTCAGAATTTGAAAGCTGTTCCATTTAAGGATTTCCCAAGTAATCTAGTAATATGTTAAATTCTCGATTTAAACACTTGACTGGAAATGAGTTCACTATTCTAAATTGACAGATTCGACGAATTCTGATTACCACTTCCTCGATGGTGTCTTATCAAATTTCTATTAGAGCGAATGCAATATCCCATATTATTCTTTAATGTTGAACTTTGAAATTAGATTCGAATATCGTCCATTGCAGACCACATCCTCTAGTTCTACAGAAATATTCGATTTTGTGAATGCAGAAAACCTCAGACTGACTCTTATGACGAATACTAGGTCGAAGTATTTTGGTCAATGAGTAAACAACCCAATTAAATCATCAGACTTTATATAACAGAGAACATTAATAAATTAAAAGCTTTTATTTAAATGCTCTAAAAAAAAGAAAATAAAATTTTTCTTTGAAATTTCAACTATCAACTTATAACCTCATTATACACAATTTATATGATCATAAAATGCTTGTCGCGCGATTCACTTGTGCTGAATGCAATTTTGATGAATTTAAGTTTAATTAAATACTTATGGGTTGGGTACTCACGCATACCTCGCGACAAGCTTTTATGATCATATAAATTGTGTATAATCAGGTTATAAGTTGAAATTTGAAAGGAAAATTTTATTTTCTTTTTTTTAGAGCATTTAAATAAAAGCTTTTTTCAAAAAGGTTTTTTGCTTTTAATTTATTTTCACTTTTTAGTTATTTTAAAATATTCCCGGCAAGCTCTTTCATTTGATACCCACATTGCAGAAGTGCATAAAAACTATCTATTCCGCCACCTTGGATGTTCCACCATATTGGATTCAAAATTACGTCAACATTATTTTTCGAAATTCTCTCAACAAGTCCTTTAATTTGATACCCATATTGTGGAAGTGTATAAAAAAACTATTCCACCATCTTGGATGTTCCGCCATATTGGATTCAGAAAGACGTCACATTATTTTTCGAGTTATTCTTACCCAGCCCTTTCATTTGATATCCATATTGCAGAAGTGCATAAAAATAACTATTCCGCCATCTTGGATGTTCCGCCATATTGGATTCAGAATGACGTCAACTTTATTCTTCAAATTACTCTCAACAAGCCCTTCAATTTGATACCCATATTGTAGTGGTGCGTAAAAAATAACCATTCCACCATCTTGGATGGTCCGCCATATTGGATATAGAATGACGTCACAAAATTTTTCTTGTATTGTCATCCAAGTTAAACGTGCATACAAAATTTCAGCTCAATCGGTTGAAGATATCTGCTTCAAAATTGAGTAGCAAGATTCAACCCGAACATACATACATACATTGCAAGTGAAATAAAAGCATTTAAAAATGCAAAAATCTGAAGTAAGGATGTGCTCCAAAGAATAAAGAAAAAGTTTTGAACCTCTTTGGATTTTCGAATGATCTGTACTGCATTATTTCACATGGTATTATGCATAGAGCTCTTCTTGGTTATGGAGAGGAATACCAAATGAGAGATTCCTTGGTATGTGACCTAAGGTACAGAGTGCTTGGAATAAACAAATCAAATGATATCTAGGAAAGAATCAACAGTTATTTGAATTCTTTAACTCAATAGTTTTTAACAACAACGTTACCTTTTAATTCACACAAAAATAGATTTGGTTGTATCTATTTCTTGGTTCAAAGATTTAACATCCTAAAACACATTCTCATTCAAATGGCAAACATTTTTTTAAACTTCTTGTTGGATAGAAAGCAAGTTTTTGGGAAGAAATGCATAGAGATTTTTTAGAAGAGATATGTTCGACATAAACTTTCCCCATATATCATAAAAGGATGAAGTAACTAGTGATATCACAGAGCATCTCTCCTTTATAAAGTCTCTCTTTTCACAAAAAAATTTGATCGCTTCAAATCCATGTTCCTTAAATTCTGTTTGGTACGTCAATATTTATCCGGAAAAAAATATTGCATTGTTTCCGTATACACTGGCTATTGCTATCTAACGAGAATAGATATATCTTATTTCTTTTTCTAAACAAACCGGACTACCTTCAAGATTTCACCTTACGACTCACCTGGATGACTAATCGCGTTCAAGAAATTCATCTCGAAAAAGCACGCGTTAAATTCATGATAAATCGATGGAGTGGAACGTGTTTGGCACAACATCATCATCTATCATCATTGTCATCTCTTCTGATCGATATTTAAAGGTTTCTGGACCACTTTTGGTCATTTACGTTTTTTTAGCCAATCTAAGGTCTTCTCACATCGGTTCAAGGTCATTTGCATATTTTGGTCGTCAAACTTTTATTTTTCGAAAATGACATGAATATATAGGCTCAAATAAATAGGGTACTTTTCAGCCCCAAACTGTCGTGGTAGAAAAAAAGATGTATCTGTTTGATATCTGCATTATGTGTATTTTATTGTTATTTGCTTTGAATCAGTTTTATATCCGCTTTGTATCCGTTTTATTCCTCTTCAAATCCGCATTATATCCGCTCTGTATCCGTTTTATATCCGCTTTATCCCCTCTTTGAATAAATTTTATATCTGCTTGATATCCGTTTTTTCTATCCTTTATATCCGTCACCAATCTTGTTCAAAACAACACCTGGAGCAGAAGATATTAATTTAAACTGCTCGAATGGAACTATTCAAGGTTCTAAAAATACGATTAATATTTTCGAGGTCTGTCAGCATTACCATCTAACCCAACAATCTTCATTCCTATGGTGTACTGGTGGAAGATGCATCATTTCTAATTTTCACCTCGATTCAGTGACGTAACAAACACTTCATATAGTATGAAAGTTTCAGTGGATTTAACCTTGTGTTCAATGAATCCTTTTTGTGACGAATTCATCGAAGAAATCTTGAGGGTTTGCACAAGTTTGAAGTTTAATATCATTGTAAACATTGAATCAAAATACTATTCCAGAGAAAAACCCATCGCTGATGTAAAGCAATTATTGGAAAGTAGAACAGACGATGATAATGTTGCTTGCAGCGATTTCCAAGATACTTTTCCTTTGAGAGAGAATAACTGAAATTGACGAAATGAGAATCAATTCGCAATTTTTCAATCGAAGATTGGTGAAAATTCACCTTGTTATACTTAATAATCAGTTTCCTCTTTCCTGGTTTGATAATAAAGTAGAATTTTCTGACCTAGTCTTTGCAGAGCTGAAATTCATAATGATTGGAATCCACAATCTTCAACCCATATTATTAATGAGAAGTTTGATATTTAGTAGAAGTATTCAGAAACACAACGCCGATTGAGAAAAGTCATTCCAAACAAAACTGGTTCAGAGATAATTGTTAAGCAAATCATTGAACTGTATTGCCGAGGTAAATTGCACCCAAAAAAACTGATCAATATTTTGAAAAAATAAGCCGCAGATTAATCGTAGGTCGTAAGACCAATGTTTCGAAATATAAATTTTTTTGAATGAAAATAATTCAACTTTGATGAGATAATTCTTCAATAAATTGCGTACGATAAAGAATGTTATACTTGAATTATTATTAATCGTTGACTTGAATGTTTTGGCGGTATGAGGATGAAATTTGTTATGAAGTTTTCTGTCTAGATGGAGCATTTCGAATTCATCAAAAAGATGTAGTTAGTTATTAAATGCATGAAGAATTGAGAATACTTGAAGACCGCTCACAAACTGAAGAATGTATTTCAGGGCAGATACGTTTTCAAACAATGAATTATCATAATAAAAATACGCTTCGAAGTGCCAGTTACATAGCGCAAGGAAAAAATAAACAATTTTATCATGCGGAAGTCAAAGCCTACACATTGGCTGATAGAAACAATACATCCTCCGATTCGCAAGTTAAAGCTCCTTTTGTTCTTGATTGTATTTTTATGGGATATTCGACGCCGTCTTGAAAAAGAATGAAATCAGGATAAATTGGAGTCAATGCACTTCGAATTGATTTAACGTGAATTCATGTTAAACAAGATTATTCTTAGAGGCTGATCTCCTCAGTCACACTCTAGATTTAAAGCTTTCACTGGGTGCTTATGTAATAGCCAAAATGACGAAGAAAAAATAAATGAGAAGAATAAACTTTCCAGCTGTTCAAGAGATATGTTCCCAGTAAATGATTCACTATTCCTATAAAGCATGCAATAAAAAGTGCAGTATTTCACCAAACCAAACATCCATAATCATAAATATTATCATTTGTTTCAGAAGCAATAAGTTCATCCCCAAAAATAGATTTTCCATATATCGAGCATACCTTGGAAGCAGGCAGCAACTACACGATTTTCTGTGAAGGCAATACAAGACTGAACTGGACAACGCCTTCTGTGAGAGATGTGAGTACAAAAAATAACATGATGGGAAATTTTACCAAACAGAGCATTATCTAACCAAACGCCTCATGTCTCAATCCTCAAATGTTAATACTTACTTTGTTGTAGGATGCCTACCAAAGTTATACGAAGATAACAGTAAGAGACTCCACTCCAAAGCATCAGCAGTTCAACTATGCTTCTGAATTGGAAATAACCAATATAACATTTCCATTTGTCGGATTTTACACATGCCATGAATTGTCGTACAGAGGAGGTCATTTTAGCCAACTTTACATTTATGTACACGGTGAGTAAAGCCAAGACCATATCGAAATCTACCTTGATACTTGGTCAACAAACTTTGGATTATTCTCTTCAGTTTGTTTTTGTATTATCACTAATTCTCAATTTGAAGTTGAAAAGTAGATACGTACTGTGTTTGCAATTTAATGAGATTAATATGAAAATCATTTCTTCAGATGAAGATCACCTTTCTGTAGAAGAGAAGGACTTGGAGAGTATAGTGGTGACACAATACAGCAATGCAGTGATACCATGCAGGCCAACTTTTCCAGATGTTACTGTTACTCTGACCAGAATCAGTGGTGATGAAGTAAGTTACATTTTTAGGACAATATAAATGTCACGCACCTTTTAGCACAAATCAAAAGTACGCAACTAGTTTTCATAAATAATCATAAAATACTAAACAAAATGGATTGAGAACACTTTCCTTTATTTGTGTATAAACATAAGACTAAGAGCACTATTAAGCACCAATTTTATAGCACCATTGTAAATAAATTATGAGTATTGTTAAATGGTCACATTAATTATGAACTTGTTAAAATGGGTTCAAAGTGAATAAAAAAGAAAACGGAATTGAATACACAGAAAGTAGCAATGTCTACTTCACCATCTATTCAAAAAACAGTAAAGATAAATGAGAATTGAGAATCAATCCACATCTCCTGGTATCAAAGATTCTCATGATCCTCAAATAAAGATCATTGTTATTTGGTATCTCTTCTGAAAAAAGAACAATTACCATAATACAGTTTCGATCCCATTCGATGAATCGATCTTGGGAGTGTACAAATTTGTAGAATTGATTAATTTGCGCTGAATTCCATCAAAGTGAGTCACTATTTCACTTCAAGGTACTCCTTTATGAATTATTCATGCACCAAAAGAAATTAGCGGTTATTACTCTTACAGTCCATGGTGTTTAAAACCTCTAAATACATAATAAGTATCCTAGTACTAAGCATAGAAAAAATTAGCCATTTTATAATTCGTTTCCTCCATTTCTTCAGAAAATTATGCCCAATTTGGTATTTTAATTGTTGCTTTTATATAAAATAGATTATAATTGACCAGGGGCATAATCCATTCGATCAATTATGACCACTTAAGCCAATTTTTTCAATTCCAAAAAATGTTCTAATTTTGAAATCAGCTAATGAATATTTAAAAAAAATTTATATCGAATAAAAACTACTCGATGAATGAAATAATCATCTCTGCAATAGGTAATGCAGATATAAATCTTTGTTCAATCGTTTGAACATAATAGGTCCGAAAACAATTCAATCCTCCAAATTTTCTGTCCATAAACACGACTGTAGATAGTAAGCATATTTAATTTTATTTCGTTACCACAAGCCCAATAGTTAATGAACCAATTTCATTGTAAATATTCCTCCCCTATCACTACCGCAAGTAAAAACCGATAAAGATAACAATCATATGATATAAAATAAGAATTGCATTTATTCAATATGGGCCACAGTTTTTCTGGGTTTCGTTATCTATGTTGCATTAACATTATTATAGGAAAAATTATTTAACTACACTCAACGACAAAAATCGGTTTTAATGGATAAACGTTTTGATTTAATTGAATTTATTCAGTTTCAGAACAAAATAATTTACATTTTCAAATAAAAAGGAAACTACAAAAGTGGGTATATTTTTCCACGATTTAGAAACACCCTGTATATTAACTAAGTCATCTGAACTCATTCGAATATGCTTGACTATATCAATGATACTACCCTTTTTTACATTCTATTTTTTTATTCATTACAATATTCTGCTTTTGGATCGAAAATTTCAAATTTGATAATATTTTCAGAGTTCAAAATTGAAATAGCATTTGAATTCAGTATAAATATTTTATTGTTCCCCAAGAATCGGTGTATCAACCTAACTAAATAAAAAAAATGTAATATATTCGATAAATCTAACTACTTTCGGATTGTATATGAATAACAACCGAAAGGTCCACAGATTGCCTGGTTACTAACAATTGCTTTAGTGTGGAACGTATTTTAATAGGAACTTCAGGTTCAAATGGGAGTCCTCTACGATGATAACACCATGTTCCAATATAGTCCAATGCTTGGATTCATCACCAACGAAACAAACCAAGTTGAGATGACTTTCTTTAGGTGTTACTTCACCAGGGGAGATTCCAAGTATGACTATCCGATATTGATGGAGAAAGAAAGTAGGTTTTTCCACTTATTCTGTGGAAATCGCAGCAATAAACTCAAATCTTATGGTAGAATCAAAGGAATAATAATTCATGAGACTGGGGCACTGTCTGAAGAAGAAACTTGTTATTGTAACGTTTGATGAAAGTTGAACCACTTCACTAGTCTTCTTTTCTGTACGGTGAAGATCATTTAAAGAGCATGCATAATATTTAGGGATAGAAAGCTGTATTGAAACTGATCTGTGGACACTTGCTGCATCCTTCATGGAGCGTACTACAATCACACAAACTGGGTGTGGTCAAGAATCCAAGCTGGTAGAGCTACCTACCATCAATGACCACTTTCTTTGGGGTTGGAGATTGTTGCTTTCGGGTTCAGTGAACTGAAATAGGGAAATACTATCTATTTATCATTTAAAAGTTTCCATCCATTTTACCTGTCTTTATTGCTGCGATTTCTACCAATTTTATCTTGACTTACAGGCGGAAAATTTCACATACATCCCAAAAACTGGATTTTCATTTTACGCTTCCGAGTTGAGTCAATGCGGAGAATATATTTGTAAATTCGCCTGGAAAGATCAGGAACATGAAATTGATTATTTTGTCAGGATGGATCGTAAGTTAGATGTGATATTTGTGGAGGTGTGCTTCTTTCCTCTTCGCGATTTGTCTTTTCTCTGTTCTGTCTTAACTTTTATGTGTTCTTTCTAATATTTCTCCAGTTTTGGTGGTGGTTTGTGCTTATGTCTACCCAGGCGCGTACCCAGAAAGGTGTGTTGGGGGGGGCTCAGCTTTTATCCAAAAATAGTTATGTTTTTTAACCATGAGAAATCATGAGAAACGAATAAGAAAATATTAAAGCATGCATTTATTTCTTGTAAATATGAATCTTCAAAAAACAAAAAAAAAACAAATTAATATTGAATCATCCAAGGGTTTATTAGTTTTTAGTTATTAAATAAAAGTTCCAAGCGCCAGCATTAGCAAATCTGGTCACAACCATTTCTGTATCTATGACTATCTCGTAATTTATGTGCATTAGAGCTAATCCGTCCAAGCGGTTTTCTGCCATAGATATGCGATTTTCGCGACACTGTATCACTTTTCTGTAAAACTTTCAAAGCCACAAACAGAAATATTCCAACTACTCCTGTTCCTGAAATACAAGGCGAAAACGAAAATGTTCCCTTTTGGAGATGTAATTATTTCTTAGGCCCTGTATAATATAGAAAAAAAAAATTAAAACGGTTTATAAGAGATATTGAGAGCCCTATTTTTAAGATTGGGTACAAACTTGGTATTTTTTAAATGGAATACCCTGTATATTTAAACGTCAAATTTTTGTGAGTTTTTTGAATACCTTGATGTATCGCAACCTTATCTTCAATAAATTATAGCATCAAAAATCAGAAAAATCCATATTTATGTTTATTTTTTAATGGTAGGCCATGAATTCTTCCACACCTGCATTAAATTATTACTTTTTCGAAACGCCATGTGATTCAAACCTTTTTATTCAATTATATTTTGAACATCAACTCAAAATATCACTCTTCAACATAAACTTAAAAATGTTGTGAACGAAAAAATATATCGGTACAGATTTAACATTAACTGATGTAATTACAAGATTCTAATCAGACAATTTATTACATAAACCAAAAATAAACATATAGATCTAATGAAGTTGTTCAAACTGTCGTCCATTTTGTCTTATACATAAACCACACAGTTTCAATTCGACATTTAAAATTATTAAGGATTGCCTTTGTGGGTTTCTGAATGCTTCTTTGGTTGGGGCTCATCTATATTATAACGCCGATATGCTTACATTTTATATTTTCATATAATATTTTTCAGATTTTGAAATTCCATGTTTTCACCGACAGCCATCATCATTGATTTGTTTTGACTCCGTTTGTGACTCAGTTTTCTTGAATGCAATAAACAAAACAATATTTTATGCATGTTCAACTTTTATGCATGTGTGAAAGGATTCATGGCCTAGTATCAAAAACATCAATTTGGATTTTTCTGCTTCTCAAAGTTAAAACTTATTGAAGATTGGGTTGTGATACATCAATGTATTCAGAAAAATGATTGCGAAAATTTGACGATGAAATAAACAGGGTGATACATTTGAAAAATACCAAGTTTGTGTCTAATCTTAAAAACAGTGCTCTCAACAAAAATTCATTTTTTTCCTATCTTATACAGGGCCTAAGAAATAATTACATTTCCAAAAGTGAACATTTTCGTTTTCGCCCTGTATTTCAGGAACAAGCAGTAGTTGGAATATTTCTGTTTGAGGCTTTGAAAGTTTTACGAAAATGTGATACAGGTTCGCGATAACCGCATGTCTCTATCTTCAATCATAGCTGAGATACAGTGCAATCTCAACCAAAATGGGACACAGTGTACCCAAATATTTGAAGCAATATGTATAAATTTGGATAGAAATCTCCGCTACATTTCTCTAGAGCTGAAAGTGCAGATGAAGCACATGATTTGGAATCATCCGGTGTTGAAGTAGCCCACTTTTTTCCCATCTTTTTGATTCACTGGAAAGAATGAGGCTTTCGCCTGAGGCGAAAGCCTTGGGGGGGCTAGAGCCCCAATAGCCCCCCCCTGGATACGCGCCTGTGTCTACCTCTGAATGTGTCTTCGGCCAATATCTTCGAAAATCAGCCAAAGCAAGACATACATTTTTTTGTATACAATACTGAATTTTATAAGATTATTGGTCCATTCAATTTTCGACTCAACTTCCTTAAAAAATATTTCGATCAATTTTAGTTATTACTGATTCCTTGGCGCAACCATTCATCGAAGAAACTGACAAGAAATTACATAATGTGGTCGGTGACACTGTGGAGCTGAAATGCATGATAAAGTCACAGGTCCACACCACGATATTATGGGAAACACCGATTGGAAAAATCGACGTAAGTTCTTTCGATCTTTTTTGTCTATCGGTTCTGATTTTTTAAGTGTTTTAGGAACGAATGTCGATTTCAGCACTACAAAGGAATACCGACTATTTAGATATGTATTATCAGACTTTGACCATAAGGAATGTCAGCTTGAAGGATGGAGGAAGATACTGGTGTAAAGCCAACGACAATCAGGAGCACACCAATGAGAATAGCATCGATTTAACTATTTACGGTAAATTTGCTGAAGAATATTGTAGAAGCTCCAAAGATATTAGTACCAAATTCAATAAACAGCATAACATTTTACGATTCATCGAAAGTTAAACCAATCAAGCACTCACTCAGAGTGAACATAGTTCATATTCCAATTTCCGGTTATGACATCACCAATAAGGAGTGGGTCCATAATCAATAAAGTTACCTCAAGGGAAAGAAATGTGATGAAAAACTTGATCCTTATCTCTGGAATGGGGAGCTTCCAATGAAGGAGAAGTTCACTTTCATCAGGCTTAATTTTGAGCTAATAATATCTTTCATATTGATTTGGCAGAAACTAATCATCAACAATTTCCCATTAGTAAAAAGTGGAACCTCCTAAAGAAAAATGAAAGTACCTGGTTTTTCCTTATTGATAATTGTTTCTATTATTCTCAATGCATAAACACTAACAATCCGTTTATGAACAAATCGTAACCTTTCACAAAATCTTTATCGTACATTTGTTTTCTGTTTGACTCTTTCAACATTGTCGTAAAAAAAGTTATTTCTTCAGAAGTATCAACATAATATTTTCTTTCAGATTCCGACGATCACTTTATTCGTCTCATGGAAGAAAACAAATCGTATCAAATTTCTGAAGAGGCTGGTGCTCCATCTGTTCAGTGGAGTATCGATATAGATGCTCATCCTGAGGCAAACGTGACTTGGTAATGAAATTTTCATACACAACTTTCTACAATTTGGAAATTTCATTCTCAGAATTCTCCCAAACAAAAATGAATAGGGATGGTTTGAGAAACATGGTTCTCTATAACTTTTTTTTTCTGATATCAGGCTCAACAATAAGAACGATGTTATACCTCTGGGAGTGACCAATAAATACGAAACTAAGGTGTCTCCAGTAAACGCATTTCTGATGATCAAGGATATAACAATATTAGATTTTGGAAACTATACCTTACTCGCTCAGAACAGATACGATACTAAAGTTCTTACTTTATTCCTGAATGTCACAGGTAAGAAGATATTCATTTATATTTCCTCAGATTTTGTTTCAATACCACAATAATCAATAATTTCTAAAAGCACTGACTGATAGGATAGAGATGTATTCAAAATATCATTATTTTTCTAGATAAACCTACAATAGAGCTGAGTACAGAAAAAGAATTCCAAATGAAAAATGATGAAACAACTGTTACTTGTACAGTTGCTGCTTATCCTGAGCCAATGATCTATTGGGAATATAAACCATGTTTGGCAAATACTTGCGAGTATACTCGAGTGAGTATAGTAGTTGTCATGTAAAATGATTACCAAAGAAGTATAGATAATATATTCTTCAATAAATGAATATTTTTCCAGTTGAATAGTAGTGATTATCAACGAAATGGACTGAAATTCATCTCCAATATAACTGTTTCGAATCAAAAATCTGGCGTTATCAGATGTTTGGCCAATAATTCCAAAGGAGAGGACGTCAAGGAATTAGGACTCTATATTTCTGGTCAGTAAAAAACTCCTTCTCTGATCTATCTGAACTACTGCAAATCTACTTCAAAATAGATCTCATTTCCTATACTTTAGTGTACAATAGTTTTCCTAAATTGCTACATGCAATGCAAAGGATTGAAATGAAGATTTTTTCTAATAGAATGATTCATTTTTCAGATGTCGAGAATGGCTTCGACATATTTGGCTTAGATAAAGATGTCGTCTATGATGAGAAAGGACACAATGCTACGGTTGCCATTGGAGATTCTGTAACTGTTACCTGTGGAGCTTATGTACAAAATTTTTCTCAAGAGATCGAATGGAGGATAGGTTCTAGGAAATTTGTTTCAGACCACAGTGAGTATCTAGAGAATGCTAGCTTCAAGCTTAATGTTATCCCTGAATTTTACTGCAGTAATAATCCTTATCTATCTTCCTTCCTAATTAATATCAAGATTGTTTTTCCAGAGTATACCCTACAAAAGAGCCACACGATGTTCAGTAACAGATCTTTACTGACAATAAACAATATGACCCACACTGATGAAGGAGTTTACTCATGCATACTTTACAACGTTGAGGCTGATGATAGGGTGGAAATCAAAAAGCAAAATATCTCCTTCCACGTCAAAAGATCCACGTCTCCTACTTTGAGACATACAAACCTGAATGATACAGTTGAAATAAATTATGGGGCAAGACTAGAGCTCGTTTGTGATTTTGTAGGCTTGCCCAAACCTCAAATCACTTGGTTCAAGGTTTGTTGAGAAGTATATAGTGGTTGATCATGGATTAAACCTTTGTTTTCAGAATAACGAATTATTTCAAGCTTCTGAATCGAGGATGATTGTCGATGAAGATAATAAAAGAATTATTTTTACTAACACAATTCCTCAAGACGAAGGAACTTACAAGTGTGAAGGCAGCAATGCTCTAGGAACCAAATCGAAAGAAATGCTGCTTGCTTTTAAAAGTAAGTAGAAAATATGCCACTTCGATCAAGTATAATTTAAAAAAATGGCTGATCTTTTGGTCATTAACTTGTGAATTGCTTGAAGGAACATCTCTTACATTCTAGATAAATTTGGAAGCAAATGGTACATAGTGGTCATCGTCATCCTCCTGTTTTCCATATTCTCAGCCTGTATAATGATATACATCAAGGATAAAAGGAAGAAGGTAAGTGCCACCATATCAACATTGGTTCGAAGTTGATTTTTTAAATGTTGTTCCAGAAACTGGAGAAGGTTCTCATCGAAGCAGGTTTGGCGAACTTCGAGAAGGGTCAGCTGGAGAATTTGAATCCGGAACTAGGAATAGACGATCAGGCAGAATTGTTGCCCTACGACAAGAAATGGGAATTCCCAATCCAGAATTTAAAACTGGGTGAGTACCGGTACCATCGAGTCTGATCAATTCGAACAGTTTTCCATAAAATCTCTTGAGGAGTGAGTCTCATTTGATCGTTGCACGTTTGTGTTTATCGAGAAATACATAGTCTTTTCGAATTTGGCTTTTAATGTAGTTTTTTATTACCCTACCCAATCCTTTTGGAATAATTACACACACAGCTGAAATCTTTATGATCCATATTTCTTAGGGAATTTTGAGTTTTCAAAGTTTTCAAAAAAATTCTGGAACAAAACTTGAACACAAAATGAAGAGAAGCATAGAATGCTGCTTATACAGCTTGCTCCACTTTTTACTAGCAGAACTTAAATATAAAAAAAGAGAACAAAATACAATATTAAAAATACACCAATACATTTCAAATAAACCGGGCATTCAAAAAGAGTTCGTTGGAATCCCTGTATATATTTCTGCAAACGTGGAATATCAAATTTCAGGGGGATTATAATTGGAAACGTTCTTTGAATTCATTCAATTTATTTATGTAAAGTCACAAAACTCACGTTTATGAACATTATTAACATGTGAAACGAAAAATCTAATCCATAATGTGAATGCTGCTATCTTAACAGAATGCTTAAGGCCATATCTTAGATTTCATCCAATTTTTACTCCAGATCCTTCTATTTCTTCTCCTGTGATTCACCATGCTTTGAACAAATTTCTCGGGCACTCTTTTCCATAATCATCTCATTTATCTGAACAATTTGATTTTTGGAAGCAAACTGAAGATACTAAATGTCAATTAATAGAAGATCCAATCTGTATTCCTCTTCTTATTCAAACTATTATTGCATGGTCAAGTATTTTCCATATGATTCACTGAAAAAATCCAACTCAATGTCTTAAAATTATTCCACTCTGATATTCCGAAGATATTTTCGGTAAAATGCTCATTACTTACACTATCTAAACTTCTGTTACATTCACTAAAACTCACAACAAAAAAACCAAAGTCCCATTTTCCTCCACAAAAGACTCGATGCAATTAATGAAAAAACACTTCACTGGAGCTCATCTTCTGTAAATATTGATTCAATCGTTCACCTTGTCAACAAGCTGACATGTAACTGATCCAAAGCTCCTTCTTGCGTCATCGATTCCCCTAAAAACATCTTCAAGAAATCCCGAAGAGCCTCAAAACTTGAAATGCAAATTTGGATCAACTGACGCACTCACGAATTGCTTCAGGGCTGAAACTCAAGGTGCAGCCTATGACTCATCGATTCTCGGACTCAATTAAAGAATTACCTGATTCCATGTATACATTTATAAATAATTTCGGAATGATTGACTTTTTGTATTCCAGGTAAACAATTAGGAGCAGGCGCATTTGGGGTTGTCATGAAGGGTGAGGCTAGAGGGATCTTGGAAGACGAAGCTGTGACAACAGTGGCTGTTAAAATGGTGAAACGAAATGCAGAACATACGTACGTCAAAGCTCTAGCTTCTGAGCTGAAGATAATGGTGCACTTGGGGAAACACTTGAATGTGGTCAACTTGTTAGGTGCTTGCACGAAGAATGTTGCCAAAAGTAAGTTTTCCTGAATCCTGATATCAATAAAAGCTAACTTTCAACTTCTTCTTTGGCAGGAGAGCTCTTGGTGATCGTTGAATATTGCAAATTCGGAAATCTGCATAATTATTTGTATAGACATAGAGACAACTACATAAACCAAGTAGACCCTCAAACTGGTCAAATTGACTTCACAATAGGTCAGGATATATTGGAAAGGAGTTATTCCTTGGCCAGCAATAAAAGGTAACATCGAAATGAACTCCTTGGATTCCCAACCTCAACAATTCATATTTCAGCTCCTATCCAATGAAATATGCAGCACTTTCCTTCAGAAGCAGCAGTGGAAAATCTAATGTGGACAGTAGGCGTGATAGTGAACATTGTAGTACAGCAAGGACAGAATCAACCACTATAAGCATGTCACCAAACACAGATCAAGGTGAAGAAGTTGTAACGTCAAGCAGCAGCAATCATGTTCAACCTGAGTGGCGAAGTAACTACAGAGCAGACTATAAGGGTACTGTGAGACCTATAGCAACGAAAGACCTGATAGCTTGGGCTTTCCAAGTAGCCAGAGGTATGGAATACCTCGCTTCCCGAAAGGTGCTCCATGGAGATCTCGCTGCAAGAAACATCCTTCTGACCGACGATAACGTGGTTAAAATTTGCGATTTCGGACTGGCCAAAAGCATGTACAAGAGCGACAATTACAAGAAAAATAGCGATGTGAGTATTGAGTGATTTCCAGATGTATCAAGGGAACTAATGATAATTTTTCCAGGGTCCCCTTCCAGTTAAATGGATGGCGGTCGAATCGATAAGAGATCGAGTTTTTTCCACGCAATCAGACGTTTGGTCGTTTGGTATTGTCCTATGGGAATTCTTCTCACTTGCCAGGACCCCTTATCCTGGTATGGAAGCTGACGAGAGGCTTTATGCGAAATTAGTGGAGGGGTATAGGATGGAGGCTCCTGAATACACCACCAAAGATGCGTAAGTGTTTCTATAGCTATTTGTTGACGTATGGTTCATTCTTAATTCAAATTGTATTTCAGATATCGCCTTATGCTTGACTGTTGGTCTGCGAAACCAATGAATAGACCTTCCTTCACAAAGTTAGCAGAAAGACTTGGTTTGATGCTAGAAGACGGTGTGAGAAAAGTAAGTCATTTCATTTGATTCCAACTTCAAATTTTGAACTTCCACATCTCTTTTCATAGCATTATATCGACCTGAACGACCCATACCTAGTGATGAACACCCAGCGATTAGAGACAGGTCAAGACGACTACCTAGCCATGGTGAGTCCTCCCAACTTCGAGAAACTATCCTCCCCCCAACATTACGTAAACGAAATCGATACACCTTCCTACATGAGAATGCAGGGTCCTGCTATATTCAGCCCAAGACCCGGAGAGGAACAAATGTTCACCTTCGAGTCCAGGAAGAGGAACAGCAACTCCAACGAAGAAAACTCCCCAGAACTCGCCCCCATGTTGGAGAACGGGAGAACTCCCTGCACCAGTCCTGTTCCTTTCAGTTTCTCCAATCCATCCTATCATCTACCCCCAAATGTCATCAGTGACGATTCAGTGAAAAGTGATAAGGACATTGTGAAATCTGCTGATAACTATGTTAATATGCCCCAAAATAAGACTCTGGTTAAAGAGAAAACTAACAGTTACCCAGTTATTAAAGTGGATGAAGATACCAAAGATGTGCATTATGTGAATAGTAGCAGTAGGGACTGGGAAACAGTTATAGTCTGAGTATGGTGAAGTGCAAATCCACGAAATTAACTCTCATATTTCGTTGGAGTACCGAAATTTCTTCTTGTACCTTATAGGTTAGTTAGTCGTGAATCTTCAGAAAAAAATTACTATTTATCAGTATGACCAGTGAGCCAAATTTTGGAGTTCTCGGTGTCCCTTTGATGTCTTGCCATTGTCAATGATCATTATATTTTAAAGATCAGCATTAACTTCGAATATTTCCAGCTGATTTTCAAGTTAACAGTATTCATACGTCTGTTAAAAAATGTCTGCATTTATAAAGTTTCTGAATCTCTTCGTTAAAAGGTTTATATCAGTTTTAGCAGTATTCGAACAAAAATATGAAAAACGTATATTTCATTTTCGATTAATGAAATCAATGATCACCAAGAAGTATCGAATTACTTCTTCATTGTGATTTTTATGGATGATATCTTGTCAAGAAGTAATATTATCGAATAATTCATACTTAATTAGTATTCTGATTGAGAATTGAATGCCTGAAGTCATTTTTTATGCCATGAACATAGTTATATGAAGAATGTACAAATTTAGAGCTAAGTAAAAAGATCTCGTTTTAAAACGTGTTTATATTCACTTACCACATGTCACCATTTACAATATTTGGCAGAAACCTTTCTTGGGAGAATCACCAAAACTTTCTGTTCTGTTTCGTGCCAGGAGCTATTTCACCTCAGGTCAGATGCTCATGATCTATAAGGCACAGATTCGACCTGTCCTAGAATACCATATTTGGAGTGCTGCACCTAAACAAATCCTAAAACACTTGGATTCTGTACAAAAAAGGGCAATTCGTCTCCGTAGAAGAGTAGGAGATCTGTCTCTATTTCATAGATATTTCCATGGGCGATGCTCTTCTGAATTATCAGAAATCGTTCCCCCTCTGGCAGTCTCTTCGAGACTAACCCGTCAAGTTAAGTCTTCACGTCCCTTCGTGGTCACTTTGGAGACCTGCAGAACATCTCTCTTCAAAGACTCGTTCATCCAACGAACAGCGAGGCTTTGGAACACATTGCCTAGGGAGGTGTTCCCCGAGGCATATAACCTCCACAAATTCAAGAAGAACACCAATTCCTACCTGTTTGCCCTTGGCTCTCACGATGTTCTCTGAACATTACAGGATATTCCTTTTCGTGAAAACCACAACATAAAAAATCAGAAAATACCAAATTAAAAAGATCAAGAATAAAACAAATTCCATATAATTTGATCTATTCAATATTAGGTACATCCATAGACCATTGCTGCTATGCTTCTCAAAAGCTACGCGAGGAAAATTCACCTCGTTCCTGAGTACCACATTCAATCATCTTATCTTTTCATTGTATCCTATCACACTTAAAGAATATGAACAACAAAATCCCATCACACTCTTCTTTGGACTTTATTCTGTATCTTCTTCTCTCGACACTCATAATAGCTCATGTCTTCCTGCATCCTGATGCTATAAGGAACATTATGGATGTTGTTCAGGTTCACCTTCTTGCACCCAGAAAGGACCTGCTGCACCAAACCTCTCTTATAAGCATACCATTTCTTCTGTTGGATGAAATCGTGAAAAACCGATTTTGTGTCTGGCAATCTCTGGTTCAGAAAGTGTCGTATATGGCTCCAGATTTCTTTGTTCTTCTGGATGAGCCAGTAACGAGGAATTAGGAGGATCTTAGTTTTTTTGGAGGTTATTATGAAGCGTCTTATGAAGTTTTCGCCTATGTTGAAGGTGGCCAGAGGATTGAAGGTTCCAACCTGAAATCACCAATAATAATAATAATAATATCGTTTATTCCAAGAATATGTATCATGTTCTACAACAATAAAATACAGAAACTGAAAATCGAAATCTGAAATAAATATTTCAGTATACCAGAAAAAATGAACACTTAATTCTACATCCAATTTGAAAACAAAGCACATTTGCTCTTAGTTTCCCTTCCCCTCCTATACAAGCTCTACACTATTTCTGCAGTACTCGAAGAAATCCTCACGTACATATACGGCTCACAGTCTATTACAATTTGTCTTGCCCTTGCTTTGAATGGTTTGAGAAGTTGTATAATTTGTACTGATTTTGGCAAGGCTGTAAAGAACCTCATGCACATATAGTGAGTATTATTTTCTGTTAGTGTCAAGTGATGTATAGGAAATACATAGGGTTGCATTTGCCTAGTATTATTGATATTTTTACATTCTATAAAATAATTTCCATGCTTATGTATAAAAATTAAACATTTATATATATATATAAACCAGTTACTGTCATTAATTTATGCTTTTTAAAGATTCCTCTACATGATTCCCTGTAGCTCATGCCAAATATATATCTTATAACCCTTTTTTGTATTAAAAATAGTCTATTTACTTGATTGCTGCCACCCCATATGATTATTCCATAACTCAAAACTGACATAAAGTTCGCGTGATACAGTATCAACAACGTTTCCTGATAAAGTTGACGTCTGAGTACATTGAAGGTATATCCTACAGAACTCAAGCGACCATTGAGGTACTCTATTTGTTCCCACCATTTCAAATTTGAGTCTAAGTAAACTCCCAGGAACTTCATCGATTTCGCCACTGTTACTTCTGTTGTTCCTATTGATATAATTCTTGGGTACATTTTCTTAGCTTTCCCAGTTTCAAAGAAAAGGCATTCAGTTTTGTTTTTATTTAGCACCAATTTATTTGCTATGCCCCATGTTTCCAATTTCTCTATAGTTGTATCCTTTCCTTGTATAACGTCCTGTAATATTTTATTCTTAATAAGAATGTTTGTGCCATCTGCATAAATGAAAACTGACTTGTTTTCTGAAATTAATTGTTCAGGGAGGTCATTCAGGTACACTATGAACAGTAAAGGTCCCAGTATGCTGCCCTGTGGTACTCCCAGGATAGGTGTGTTGTCTGCTGACACATATTCTATTCCATCCTCTTCCATCATTACCCTTTGCTTTATATTGGTGAGATAGCTTTTTATGAATTTCAGGGTATTACCTCTTATACCATATCTCTCAAGTTTGTCGTATAGCCTCTTATATTCCACACAGTCAAATGCACTTGCTAGGTCCAAGAATAATCCTAATGGAGTGTCACCCTCTTCAAGTGCTCTCAGGACCACCTGAACCAGTTCATACATTGCCGTTTCCGTACTCTTGCTTTTTAGGAAGCCATGTTGGCTTTCACTGAGTATCTTGAATTTACCAAAGAACTTGAGGAGTCTGTCGTAGAGTACTCTTTCAAAAATTTTTGAGAATGCTGTTAGTTTGCTAATTGGTCTATAATTACTTAATTGTTCAGGGTCCCCTTTCTTATACATTGGTTTCACTACTGCTATTTTCAGGTGTTCTGGGAAAATTCCAGTCATGATTGATCTGTTCATTATGTAGCATAAAGGTTTTTTAATTATGTCAAAAGATCTTTCAATGATTTTTAACGGAATTCCGTCCCATCCTACACTATTTTTGTTTTTCAGTTTTTTAGTGATAATAATCTTGAGTTCATTTTCCATGATCTCAAACATGTTAAATGAATTTTCTACTCTGTCTATAATAATGTGATCATTTATTTTTGGCATATCCTTCACTGAGTCAAAAGCTTTTCTAGTGAAATAATCATTAAATTTATCCACCATTACTGGTATATTTCTAGGTGTTTTCTCCTTCTCATCTTTGTTTTTTCCTGATGACCTGCCAGGTAGCTTTAGATTTGTTATTAGCTTTATGTATCTGTTCCTGAAATTGGGATTTTTTCTGTTCACTTATTTTCCCATCATATATTTTTTTAATATTTTTATAATGCTCTTTAAGCTCTGGTCTTTTCATTGAGACCATGTATGTCTTATCTAACATGTCTTTCAGCAGTATTATTTCTTCGGTTTTTTTGTATCTATTTTTGGTTTGTAAGTTCAATTTCACCAGTGGAAAATTTTGATCGAATATGTCCTGGTATTTTATTGCAAAAAGGTTCCACATTTCATTAATGTTTTCCTCCTGTATATCATACACCTCCGACCAATCCACCCTTTTCAGTTCTTCTTTGAAAGATGTTATTGCCTCTTCCCTGAAATGTCTGGTTAGTTTTTTATTGACTGCAGGGCCGTATCTAGGTACTATAGTGCGCCTGTGGCAAGATTTTCTTCAGCGCCCCCAAATTGGCGTAGATTTTTTTTATCATGTTTCAATTTTTTTTTTTGAATAAACTAAATATATATAATATATATTATAATATTTTTTCATAATATTATTCAGATATTTTCGTCACAAATTCGAAATAATACACAATAATATGGATATTTACCTATATTTATTGAAAACATTAAAATACTCATCTCAAATAAAATATTCAAATATAAAAATAATATGAATTCTAAAATTGAAGCATTTTCTATTTTTTATCTTCATTATGAAACCAACCTGCGCGAAGAATTTAAAAAAATTCATGGTTTCTGTCGGAGAACACAATGCTTCAAAGGTAAGCCTAGGATTCTGCAAACATTGGAGAGATGATATCTAGTGAAATTTTTTTTTTTTGAGAAATTTGTTAGTAAAACTACAATTTCTGAATGCATAAATAATTTAATACTCAATCAACAACCAACTCTTGATATCAACTTTTTGTTTTAAATAAATTGTTTTCTCATTTCTAACTACTCCTCAGAAAGACTCATAAAACAAAAAACTGAAATCAATTTTTCCGAAAAAATTTTGAATTTTCGACTATGTTATCACTCCTCCTCACTTCAGCAGAAACCTAAACTTAATACTTCAATACAGTAATAAATAAGTTTTGATAAATGCTTCGATTTCGTTTAACTCTGCAGTTACACTTGTTCTCTTCACCGTATTCTTTGTTATTTTATTCACCGTTTCCAGTCACCGATCGGAGCACCTCAGAGGCGCCCCCGAAGTGCGCCCATCCACTGTTCCAGTCAACGGTGCGTCAAGTCCTCGCTCTACCTTCCTCTTTCCTTTGTAGGAACAGTAGCACCCACCGAGTTTATTTACAAGATCTATTAGTGAGGATTTTTTTCCCTTCTCTTTATTTGGGTTCTGCTCTTATTGACAATGCACCCAGATTCAATCTTTAAGTAAATCAATGTATATAATATTAATATATTCTTTATCAAAAACTACCAGACACACACAAACACCCAGACCTCTACAGGAATCGAACCCGCAACCTTCAGCCACAATAAGCTACAAATTCGTAAATAATGCAATTCTGGAATTCTTCCTGTAAATATCTCATTTGCCATTTGAAATGTTACAGGAGGAATTCCAGAATTGCAGTGTTTACATCTGTTAGTTCGGCCACTTACAGATCGATCGTACGCTACGATATCGTAACTTATAGATGAAAAGCAGAATACGGGCATAAATAATTATGGAGCGAGTTAAAACAAGAACATCTGTTTAATCCTTTACCTGGTGACTAAAATTCTACGTTTCTCTATTCCACACCGTGATACATTTATCGAAATAACAAATATAATAGCTACCTTTAGTATTTACTTCATTCAAAATCTTACCTCAATATTGACTATAATTATGTTTTTCGACGATTTTCCTAATATTATTGCACTTGTTCACAAAAAAAAATTTCATTACTAGTCCAGAAAGTAAGCTTTTCCCGTGCGCGCGCGAAGAGTTCCCGTGTGAGGCGCAGGCGAACACGGGAATTCGTGCAAGCACGGAAGAAGCCTTTTTCGGCAACTTTTTCTTTGAGAAAGTAGCATTTCCCGGCCTAGGCCGGAAAGTACGTACTTCCCGGCCTAGGCCGGAAAAACACGTCGTTGTTGTCATTGTTATGATCATCACAATAGCAACGAAATAACGGATGACAGTTCTGTTTAATTCAAATATGAATCAAAATCAATAAAGAGATGTGTCATCTCATTGATTTGTAATTCTTCACGGTTGCCGAAAAAATATTGTACGCAACACGCCCGGAAATAGTTTTTTTGGACTCACAGACTTCCAGGACTCGCCTCCGGCTCGTCCTAGAATCTTGTCTATTCGTCCAAAAAAACTCTATTTTCCGGACTTGTTACGTAAATTACTATTTTGGACTTGTAATGAACGATATTTTTCATTACACCTCTCTGAAAACAATCCAACGATATTTTTTCTTCGACAGAAAGCATTTCGATATTGTAAAACAATAATTATTCGAAATACTGAAGTCTCCTGTCATCACGCAATCGTTGCTTTGTGTCTCAGCATAGATGCATCTACGTCTAAGCGCACGGAAAAGGGTCACTTTCGGTTCCCTGAATCGACATGTTTTGATAGGGTTTTCAGAGCGGTGTAATGAAAAATCTATTCGTACAGGCAACACAACTACATGATCTTCTATCTAATCTACAGTAACTAACTCTTCTTTTCCCTGCTTTCAACTGGAATGGCCTCATGATGCACGGTGCACACGGCCCGATTCAATCGGTCCAATACAGTAGACGGTAGGGAATCTAGACGAGCCCTTTTCGGCTTGTCAGCGGACACATCTATGTACACGCGGTCGGTTTTCACATCCTACCTGGCGGAGTCGAGACATCGCTCCTTACGCAAAAAAATATTTTTGGCGTATACATTGGCGCTCAAATTTTTTTTTTCATTTGATATTTTTTGGCGCCCCTGCGGACCTTGCGCCTGTGGCGGGGGCCACTTGGCCACACCCTAGATACGGCCCTGATTGACTGGTTTTGTTTTTGATCTGCAGTAAATTGTTAATTTCAGTGCCAAGTGGTCGGATGTGTGTGGTTGAAATACTTCTGTGTGTACATTCTCAATGTCTGGAAGGATATTATCTATGCAAGAACTTTTGTTAGCTGTTATTCTTGTAGGTTCTGCAAATAGAAGTTTCGAATTTAAATTGTTTACAAAAGATTTAAAACATTGTGTACATTTATCTCTGTTATCTAAAAAATCAATATTAAAATCACCCGAAATAACATGATATGCCTTTTCGTTTGCTAATTTGTCAAATAATATAGTGAGTCTATCAAAGAATATCCCCTCATCAGACATGGGTGGTCTATATATGCAAATCATAATCACCTTCCCACCGTCCACGTGAAACTCAACAGCACAACACTCAAAAACACAAGGAACAGACAACAAATTTATATCTGACCTCAGTTTGTAGTTTGTATTGTTCCTACAGTAAATTGCACACCCTCCATGTTGTTTTTCGCTCCGACAGTATGATGAAGCTAGTTGAAAATCCCGTATCTGATAGTTCTTCAATTGTTCCAGTGTTTTCCAGTGTTCGCAAACATTAAGAAAATCAATATGATGGTCATGGACGATGCTCTCAAGTTTCAAATGACTATTCCCAATTGATTGAACATTTTGGAAAAGAACCCTCACTCTTCTGTTTGCTGTTTCTTCCACTCCAGTTTGAATAAAAAAGGATTGATTCTTGTTCCTTCTGGCCAAATGCTTGGGTTTTTTAATTCATCTATATCTTTTTTGGGTACACTAATTTTAAACGAAGAGTAAATTTCCGGTTTACGAGATATGATTTTTTCGCACACCACATCTTCGAAACCATTTTTTTGTAGATGCAATGTTAATTCACTGGCCTCTAATTTTGGGTCTAATTTACATACATGTATGTGTCCTAGCTGTTTAATTCCTTTTATTAGTATGGATTTCCCTTGACCATTTCCTATGATACCTCTTGTTTTTCTTGGTTTGCTTTGTTTTGTGTTTTGTTCCCTGTTTGGAGTCACAAAAACTTTAGGTTGTTGTTTTCCTATCAATGTGCTGTTACCATTTTGTCTTTTATTTTGTTTATTTATTGCTTGGCTATCTGTATTCCCCAGTCCTATTATGTCCTCCATTAATCTTTGTTGGTCCTCGAGAAGTGTTCCAACATGAATTTTCTTATGTTCAGTACTAACTGATTCTTTATCGAGAGTGTGTTGACCTTCTACCCTATCATGGGCCCTTTTTTTCGTAATATCACTAAAAAGTGGTTTATTTATGTTTCTATCATTATTTATGTTTAGTAATTTAATTTCCATGGTCTTCCTGAAATCTTGTAGTTTAGCATCTATCACACTGTCTACAGTTTCTTTTATAATTTTATCCAATTGAAATTGGTCTGTGATTGGTGTTTGTTTTTCTTCTAACTGTTTACTATTAGTATTTTTAGATGTTTCATTGTTTTTTGCAGTTTGTTGGGTTTGTTCCACAAACCGCTGTTCTAATTTATTTAATTTATCAATCAAATCATTATTCTTCTGATTGAGTGCAGCGATTTCGTTTTTTAGTAGTATATTTTGTTGAATCAATTCTTCATTTTTATTTTTCTTGGTTTTGTTTTCATCAATAATTTTTTTCATCTCGTTGTTCAGGCTTGTTTGCTTCTCAAGTTCCTGTTTTAATTTACGATTTTCTTTCATCAACTCCATGATGTTTCCAGACTGCTCCCGACACTCCGGAAAAGAAGTAGTACTTTCCTTTTAGTTAGTGCGAAACATTTTTCCTCTGACGCGGAGAAAATGCCGCATTCCCTGCATTGAGTCGTGTGACAAACGTCACATTTATAAATACTATATTTATCTCCTTCTATGTCGCATTTGATGCATTTCATCCTTCCACTGATTGTGTTTATCACCTTATCAGTAACAAGAGAATTTATTCTATTTCTAGTCTTTTTATTCTCAAACTTCCGTTATTAGTGTCCTTTTTCACGATTCCGGAAATAAATTTAAATAGCGTTGAATTTGCTGTTATTTCACGCACATTTTGATGTATCTTTTACAATTTTCCTTCAAAGATTTGATTACTAAAAGTTCACTTTACGCGGAGCAGTTTGACATACGTCCGTATAAGCGAAAATTTCTCTAATTAACAATAGATCAACCTAGCGAGTTTCTCTGATTTGGACTCATGGATTTTGAGGAATCAGAGGAAATATAGGGGACAAAACAGATTGAAAGAGGGGCATCAAACTCCTTTGAGGGATTTGCGCCTTTATTCGGCCTGAGAAAACCTATCAAGAAACTTTTGAAATGAAAGAAGGATCTGACAGAGCTACAGCAGGAATAGAGATACCCTGAAGAAATTTTCGGTTACAGTTATGAAAGGGCAGAGATTTGAACTTACTCTGATGAAGTGGGTTCTGATAGATTTGGTGACAACTTGATGACGGGATTTAGCTTCCTCAGAAAATGATCCAAACTTTTCTCTGAAAAATGAAGTTATCTATCTATCTATGCATCATTGGAAATTAATTGGGTGAAGATACTCACTGCATTTTAGAAATCCCTTCATCTGAAGCAGAAGCATCTGACAACTGGCGTTCGTTCAGGGTTTGAGTAGAGGCTTCCATAATCCTATCCTTTTCAGGAGTTGGCGGGGATTCTTCCATACTACTCAGCAACTTATAAGACTTCCTACAGCCAGACTCAGTTACCTCCAGGTCCAGGTATTCCACCAGGTGGCACTGGCCTTCGATCAAGAAATACACGTATTTTTTATCGCCGATATCTTCACCCAGTACGATGTCTTCAACGCCGTAATACCTAACCTTGGAGAGGATGCAGCAGTCTCTCAAGGTGATTTCGTCCCAAGCGTTGAAATAATTGAACATGGACATGCATTTGCGGATTTCGTCCCATTCTGCCATTACAGAAGATCTTAAAACGGCATCGAAGTCTTCCTTGCGTAGCACCAACATCTCACTGTGATCTACAATAGACATTCGATGAGCTGCAGTGCTATGTGCCTGTACCAATGGTCGTCAAACTTTTGCTCTTCCAGCTCTCCTGTTTTACCTCAAAAACTTTGGTCCCTAATTCTTACGAATTTAAATTACACAAGGCAACACTGTCTTGACTACTCCGCCAAAGATGCTGTCGTAAGGTTCATGCAAGGTATCTTAATTGAGCACCAAAGTTTGAGGACTATATAAGTAGAAATCCTTTACCTGACGTGATGACTGTAGCAGTTCTCTTGACGCCGTGCAACAAGGAAACCTCACCGAACATGGTGCCAGCTTCTCTTGTCCCAACTTCGTTCGTTACCCATTCATTCAGGACCGTATCGAATACGGTTCTGTACACCACCACTTCACCGGAGAGCAGGAAAAATAGAGCTTTCGCGTCGTCGTCTTGCCTCACCACAGTCCTCTTGGGGGGAATGTAACGAAAATATGTAACCTCTGCCAACTGCTCTTTGACATCCTATCAAGAAAGTAACAAATATCAATGGTTTCAGAACTGAACCTTGAAGAACTCCAGCGCGCAGCTTAAATGTCCTTCACAAGCTGTCATCTTCGCCCCTACCCAATTTAAGAACCTATAAGACTCAATCTATTGTGTACTCACGTTTGGGTATCTTCTGAAGCACTTCAAGCCTCCCAGGACCCTGTGCAACTTTTTCTTGTCCTCTTCTGTTCGACGATCTTTTTCTGTGCTCATGATACGTTTTTGCTTTCCAAAAAGAAGTAGTCATTTGATTATTGAAATTCTCACAAAAAGATCGACTAGTCTTAGATGCATTTTTGACTATTACATTCATGATGTCAATTTATTCTCTTAATACCTACCTCTATAGTGAAATTGCTCTTTTTCTTGGACCTTTGTGTCAAAAGCCTTATATTCCTCACAACATTTTCCCCTAATTTCATGTCCGAGAAATCCTCCAGCCAAAATTGGTTCTCCAAAGCTAATCTTGCAGCGGCTCTAAATCTTTTTCTAGCTCTTACAGCTCTGGCGGCTTTTTCTTCTGGGGTCTAAAAAAACTTGTCCAGAATATCTATTTCTAGACAAAACCCAAGGTAGTACTTACCACTATTTGAACCTTAGACTTTTGCCTGACCATTTCTGTACAGCTTCAGCAAGATTATAAAACGTAGACCGATGAATTATATATCACGAAATGGTTGCCAAAATATTCGTACAAAAATAAAAATAAATAATTCTTATCGTAACAGTTGTCAAAATAACATGAGTTGACAAGTTTGAGTGTTCTGGTCTCAAAAATAATATGAATGCTGAGAAGGTGAATTGACGAACTCAAACAGTATGAGAATTATTCTCACAACCAGTTGAATTGGTCCTCAATTCGATATAGATTATTCATTCGCTCAAACGAAAACATACATCGAACAATTTCGATGACTAATTGACAAATTATGCATAAAAAATTTGTGATAATCTATGTGAACTTTTTTATTACTTCGATGAAAGTGAATGAGGAATATTTTTAGCATATATTTAGAGTTGACTGTTGAGTCTACTATACTCAATAAAATCGCCCATATGGAATATGACAACCTGGATTAATGATTAATGGGTTTTTTCATATCTTAAAAAAGACTCTCCTTTTAAAACAACCTGTTTGAAGAGTATACCAAAATTGGTATACAAAAAAAATCATAAAGCTGAAAACAACCATTTAAAATAGATTGAAGACCTTTATTCCCAAGAATGCTTTTTCTACTGACCAGACTCAATTTGGTTGTATGGCAAGTTGCGCACCGTCTTGTTGAAAATCATCAAAATTTATACCGACAAAGAAATTGTTGTTAAAAGTTCGTATTGAAAGACTAGATGTTTATTGGATCCTATTTATTCAAATTTGATTCTTTATTGGCATTTTCCTCTTCTTCTGGTATGTCAAATTCCCACTTCGAAGAAACTTTCTTCTTCGGAAACGGTTTGCTGCTCACGTAGAATTCCAAATCTTCGTTCAGACGAATACTCAAAGGTACGTTGTTGATGGAATTTATGTTGGATTTTTGAGACTGACCGGCTATATCGTAATAGCATTCTTTCCTGAAATCCATCCAACCTCTTTTCTTCGCGAATTCTTCAAAGAGCTGAGTTCTGGTTGGCAGCCGGTTTCTCAGGAAGATCGAGATGTTGTTCCAGGTGGGTTTATCTCTGGAGAGCAGCCAATATCTCGGGATGGCCAAAAGTTTTATTTTCGTTCTTGAAACGTAGTACCTTGAGTTCAAGTGCTCGCCGATATTGAAGGTGGCCAGCTGACCCATTTTGGCAACCTTAAACAAAGCGATCTCACTCAAACCTAATAGAGGAAGAGCCAGTGACCAATTTTCATGTGTCGTTTCATAACTCACCAAAATTTACCTGTTCAATATTCAATATCTGCTCTAAAATAAAAACCACTTCTGCCAGCCCATAATGGCCGGAGTAGACTACCATAAGCGCTCAAAGAGGCCAGAAAATTAGGTTCAACTATGTCATAGTATCATTCACAAAAATTGTTATTGATAATATATTGAATCTATAAAAAATAATGACAGAACTTTTTCGTCCCTCCTAAGTGTTGGCAGAACTCTTTGAAAATTCATTAAGAACAGCTGTACTTAGGTATGTCATTTCAGTATGCTTGAAATTTACAGGAAATACAGAAAATGTATCTAGAAAGCGAATTATAATCATGACAGAAATTTTTTACATCACGAACCATCTGCCAGAACGAGAAATGTTGCCGCGCAAATGCGAGCGAAATTAGCTTATTCATATTTGCAAGTCTGACCTAGAGCGCATATTGGGCATGTTTTATTGTCAATCAAAGGAATAGATTGAAGGAATTAAAGGTGTTTATTTTTAACATTACAACAATTCAATATGGTCTTCCTACTCATCCGCAAAATTAGTTTCCTCAAGAATTTTTCGAATGGATTGAGAAGGTGATGAGTATACCTGTGTGACTTACGAAACATTCAAAGAAGTGTAAGATCTCAGTCACACCATCAGGGCGTTTAAAACCCCAAAAGTTGGGTAGACTAAGAGTAGTAAAAGAGAGTATAAGACTTTCACAGCTTTAGTATTACGAGTACATACCGAATACCCTTGTCATCGGATCAGGTAAATGAAACTGAAAACAAATTCTATAATTTCATAAAAGAATTTAAGCTTCCTATCAACTTTTGATGAGTCTCGTAAATGCCCAATATGCGCTCTAGGTCTCACTTGCAAATATGAATAAGCTCATTTCGCTCGCATTTGCGCGGCAACATTTCTCGTTCTGGCAGATGGTTCGAGATGTAAAAAATTTCTGTCATGATTATAATTCGGTTTCTAGACTCATTTTCTTTATTTCCTGTAAATTTCAAGGGTACTGAAATGACATACCTAAGTACAGCTGTTCTTAATGAATTTTCAAAGAGTTCTGCCAACACTTAGGAGGGACGAAAAAGTTCTGTCATTATTTTTTATAGATTCAATATATTATCAATAACAATTCCTGAAAGTTTTGTGTATGATACTTTGACATAGTTGAACCTAATTTTCTGGCCTCTTTGAGCGCTTATGGTAATCTACTCCGGCCATTATGGGCTGGCAGAAGTGGTTTATATTTTCGAGCAGATATTGAATATTAAACAAGTAAATTTTGGTGAGTAATGAAATGACATATGAAAATTGGTCACTGGCTCTTGGTCTATAACTGAGATAACTGGCCTGAGCAGCAGCCATGTTAAAAAAAAACCAATTGGGCAGTGAAAACACCCTTGTCTTGGATCTGTAAAATTTTGCAACTGTCGATTTCTGTTACCAAACTAAACACTTTTTTCCTATCCCATTTTTCGGAATAAAATTTCGTTTGGAAGTTACAGAGTGTCGAAAATTCATGAATGATACACTTTTCTTTCCATATCATCCAGAACTTACCCTTATGAAGTAGGTCTCCAAAGTGTCAACTGGTGCTTCTCTTGCGCAAGTCACTCTCGAAAGTCTACTCTCGAATTGTTTAACACTTGAAAAGAAGATTTGGTATCAAGATCAAAGCCCTCAATCAAAAGGTTCTGCATGAAGGATTCTACAGAGTACGTGGGTACTACATGGGTACCTTATAGGTTCACAAAATGGATCCAGATTCTTGCCAAGGGAGTACCTACTATCGAAAAAAAAGTTATACTCACTAGTTGACCCGTTGCGCAGGACTCAATTCCTCCAGAGGAATCTTATACGACAACCTATGACTCTGCTTCATTAACTTCCTACCCTTCTTCTTCGCCGTTCCCATTTCGGATTCCCGCACCTTCAACAGGCTCTTCGACATCGAGTATTGGTAGTCGGCAGATCCTATCGAAAAACGCGACTGCAGTCCCCTGTCTTTCATGTCCGAAAGCGATTTTCCGGGCTCCAAACGGTCCTTCAATACCTTCCCTAGGTCCACCGTCATAGACCTGCCTCTTTTCAGAGGAGCCATCTCGAACGGGTTGAACAGAGAGTAGGTCTTCTTATTCTGGTAGGAGGTCACCTTCAGCTCCATGCACTCCAGCAGGTCCACCGAGCCGTCTATCAGGAAGTAGACGTACCTGTTTGAAGGATGACAAGGTCGGTCAACTCGGAAGATGACAGAGTTTCAGGAGAAGGAGGAAACGGAAAGAGAAACACTGTCTTCCAGAGCTGGATGCTTCCAAGAAGTTTCTTGTGAACTTCAGCAGAGGGAAGATACGTGTTATGCCCCATCTCCTCAACAATGAATAGGAAAAGCATCATTTGGAATAAAAGTGTTGAAATCTACCATCGTCATTGGATTTGGCAGAAGACGCCACAGAACACATACACAATGGTGAAGCATTCACTTCTGTTGTAATAAGACTTCACACCCTCTGGTAGATGACAGAGTCTTCCAGAGCTGGATCTCTACAAAAAGTTTCTTTGGAACTGTAGTGTGTATTTCTAGATTTACAACAAAAGTGAATGGTGGCCAAGGAAATATACGTATTTGGTCCAATCTTCTGAAGAATGAAGAGGGAGAGCTTCATTCCGGATAGAAGGATTGCAAGGTACCATCCCTCTTCATTGGATTTGGCAGAGAAAGCCAGAAAACACATACACAAAGGTGAAGCATTCACTTCTGTTGTAATAAGACTTAACAATACCCACTGGTAGATGACAGAGTCTTCCAGAGCTGGATCTCTCCAAACAGTTTCTTCGAAACTGTAGTACTTCTAGATTTGGAACAAAAGTGAATGGTGGCCAAGGAAGTATATGTGTTTGGTCCAATCTCCTTTAGAATGAATAGGGAGAGCTTCTTTCAGGATAGAAGGATTACAAGGAACCATCCTCTTTTATTGGATTTGGCAGAGGAAGCCACAAAACACATTCACAAAGGTGAAGAATTCACTTTTGTTGTAATAAGACTTAACAATACCCTCTGGTAGATGACAGAGTCTTCCAGAGCTGGATCTCTCCAAAAAGTTTCTTTGGAACTGTTGTACCTCTAGATTTGGAACAAAAGTGAATGGTGGCCAAGGAAGTATATGTGTTTGGTCCAATCCTCTTAAGAATGAATAGAAGAGCTTCATTTAGGATAGAAGGATTGTAAGGTACCATCCTCCATCATTGGATTTGGCAGAGGAAGCCACAAAACACATACACAATGGTGAAGCATTCATTTCTGTTGTAATAAGACTTAACAATACCCTCTGGTAGATGACAGAGTCTTCCAGAGCTGGATCTTTCCAAAAAGTTCCTTCGGAACTGTAGTACTTCTAGATTTGCAACAAAAGTGAATGATTGCCAAGGAAATATACGTGTTTGGTCCAATCTTCTTAGGAATTAATAGGGAAAGCTTCATTTAGGACACAAGGATTGTAAGGTACCATCCTTCATTGGATTTGGCAGAGGAAGCCACAAAACAGATAGTCAATGGTGAACCATCCACTTCTGTTGCAATAAGACTCAACAATACCTTCTGTCGCCGTGATCTTCACTGAGAAGAAGAGAGTTTTCCTCGTAATACCTCATCTTGGATACCATACAGCTTTGCTGAATGTACCGGTCGTCCCACTGCTTGAAGTACTCGAACATATTCAGGGATTTCTTGATTTCGTTCCATTCTTTGAGCACCGTGTCCCTGAGGACCCTATCGAAGTCCTCGCGTTTCACGTACAGGAACTCAGAACGCTCTAGAAGGCACAGAGAAGATCTATTTTATACAGGGTGGGGCAGGATGACCTTTCAGGTCTCAGAAGAAGGTGGTACCCGGCAGCATGGCTACAAAACGAAAATAGATTCATATTCTGGTACAAACCAATGGTAACGATAGTAGCTGTCCTTTTGGTACCAATTAGAAGAGCCAGCTCGCCAAACATGTCTCCCGCTTCTTTGACTTTAACCACGACTTGGGTAGTTTGATCGGTCATTGGGTCGTACTTGAAGTTTAACACTCTGGCAGTACCGGAAATCACGAAGTAAAGGGCTTGGGCTTCGTCGTCCTGCCTCACTATAGTTCTTTCTGCGTCGTACTCTGCGTAGTACGTTATGGCGGCAAGGTCCTTCTTTACTTCCTGAGGGAAAGAGAAAGTTTTCATCGGTTCATGAAGATTCTTCGTATATTCCAGGCTAGATTCAGCTGCTACATTTCGAGCCAAAAGAATATTTCCACACGACATTTGGTTGATAAATTCGCATATTCTGGGAAGCGCCACTGGTTAGGTTCTAATGATACTTGTTAAGGTTCATTAACATCGCTAATTGAATTTGAACAGTTCATCAAAATATGAAATAATTGGTGTTAAATCATTAAAAATGTCAACTATTCGTTTCCTTAATATGGAAATTGATAAGAATTGTTTATTTTCTTGTTATGAACGTTCACTGAGGGTTAACGGTTTAACCATATATTATCATAATTTTCAGAATGATATCTATACGAATTAACGGCCGGAAATGTATTATTAGCTCATTTGCTCAACTTCCAATATACAGGGTGATTGTTTTAAGTGTTTCATTAGACGTTTTCGAGGAAGGAATTGCGATACAAATTCAAAATTTTGTATTTTTGTTTTAGAGTACATACATGAACTCAATTTCTAAAATATTTTCAAGCCGGATCTACTTCCGGCAAACGATGTGAACTTTGTTATATCAAATGCAGCACCCTGTATATTAATACATATTTGAATCTTCGTTCAATTCTGCAATGATTTGATGTATGATATGCGTAACCACATCAAGCGATTATTGAGTTATAGCGTGATTCTCAATTTTTTTGACAGAAAGATTGTCACAAATTAGTGTTCATATCTTCAAAATCCCTCAATTAAGAATTTTTTGCAACAGTGGAACAAAAGAAAGTACACTGACACTGCTTATTGTATGAATTATGAGAAAATACTATACATGGTGTCTGAAACGGGGCTTCAAAGTGTGCCTCAACAAAACTATGAAATCTCATTTTTTTCGAATGGGAACCGTATAATTTTGTAATTCCGATCGATTGCTCGTCAAAAACTAGCTAGAGTGTGCCAAACATTTCATGTCTTTAAAATCAGTAGTTTTGCCGTTATCGAATAAAATTCGAATTTCACGACTAAATCCAGGTTTCGCTCTGTCAAATTCATTGGTATGCACGTCCTTTTCAAAGTAGACTATGTTAGGAATGGTCATTCCTACTTATTTATATGAATCGAGCACTATGCAGAACATGAAATAATAATTAGGTACACTAGAATGATTCATCAAAAGTCTGTTCTCCATTCGCGGCGAATGTGATAAATAAAAAAAACAGATAATGAACGATGACCAAATAGTGCTCGATTAATGAAAATAAGTGAGAATAACAATTCCTAACATAGTCTACTTTGAAAAAGACATGCATACCAATGAATTTGACTGAGCGAAACCTGGATTTAGTTGTTAAATTCGAATTTTACTCGATAACGGGCAAACTACTGATTTTAAAGACCTGAAATGTTTGGCACACTTTAGCTAGTTTTTGACGAGAAATCGATCGGAATTGCAAAATTATATGGTTCCCATTTGAAAAAAATGAGATTTCATAGTTTTGTTGAGGCACACTTTGAAGCCCCGTTTCAGACACCCTGTATAGTATTGTCTCATAATTCATACAATGAGCAGTGTCAGTGTACTTTCTTTTGTTCCACTGTTGCAAAAAAAATTCTTACAATGAGGGATTTCGAAGATATGAACACTAATTTAGTAATTTGTGACAATCTTTCTGTCAAAAAAATTGAGAATCACGCTATAACTCAATAATCGCTTGATGTGGTTGCGCCAAGGGCGGATTTACGGGGGGGGGTACTGGGGGTAACTACCCCCCCCCATGAGCATCGAAGACCTAAGAAAAAGGTGGTGCATATAAAATAATTTATACATTTTTACCTGCTTTAATGGTTTTCAATCGTCATTACCCCCCCCATGATCGTTATTACCCCTCCCATGAAAAAGAGCTATATCCGCCCTTGGATTGCGCATATCATTCATCAAATCATTGCAGAATTGAACGACGAATTCAAAAATGTATAAATATACAGGCTGTTGCATTTGAAATAACAAAGTTCACATCGTTTCCGGTAGAACTGGAAGTAGATCCGGCTTGAGTTCATGTACTCTAAAACAAAAATACAAAATTTTGAATTTGTATCGCAATTCCTTCCTCGAATACGTCCAATGAAACACTTAAAAAAATCACCCTGTATGTAGGTATGTTTAATGTTTGTTCCTGTTTCTTCAATTCAAATCTTTTAAGTATATCTTGAACCACTTGAAGTGATCCGAATCATTTGAAATTGGTCAGAGGCTTGGAAATTGTAAACTGCTTGTCAAAATTTGGAAAGGCGGAGGATTCAAGATGGCGGATGATTTTCAGGTTAAGAAGTCGATTCCATTGAAAATGGTTGTGTACGATTTATTGAGGATGAATTTGATCATGGTTTAAAAAAGAAGTGAGGTGGTTTTCGGGGAAGGAATGATCAAAGATCATGCAAATGTTGTGTAAGTTCATGCATGGTGCCGGTAGAATTTCGTAGTTGTATAGCGGTTGCCGGTTACGCCTCTGCATAGCTTATCGCAAGACGTCAATAACTGTCCAGAACTTGAAACATTTCGCGATTGCTAGTTTGATTGCAGTTTGTATGGTGAATTTTATTGATAATATTTAGGTACACCAACAATTCGAAGGTCCGCAATACATAGAAAAGTTCAGTTATAACAGTTAAAATGGTCGTATTCCCTGAAAAATACCAAAAAATGAGATACCTACTCAAATTCGTCCCAGAAGTATTCGAGAAGTATAAGAGTCTCTTCAAATTCACTAAAACAAATCAATTCAGAATGGTGGATTTAGGAACTGGACCTGGAACAATGCTCCTACAAATCGAAACATTACTACCCAAAAACTACAAAGAAATAATCGGAACCGACAGAGCAGAATCTATGATCCACTATTTCGATTCTGTGCCCAAAGATCCTAGGATATCAGGAAGAATCTTGGATATATCAGACGAAATGATGCCGGAAGATTTTAGGGAACGTTTCGATTTTGCTTTCTCCTCTTTCTGTTTCGGGTATGTTTCAGATTTACGGTAGGTTTTCAACTGGGTCTTTGCTTTGTGGGATTGTTTGTCATTTTTAGAGTTTCCTAGGCAATGTTTTCTTTCTATTCAGTCTGATTCAAATGGCTTGGCAACCAAAAATTAGTATATTTCATTACTAGTCCAGAAAGTAACCTTTTTTCGTGCGCGCGCGATGAGTTCCCGTGTGAGGCGGAGCCGAAACGGGAACTCGTGCAAGCACGGAAAAGGCTTACTTTCTGGACGTGTAATGAACGATATTTTTCATTACACCTCTCTGAAAACAATCCAACGATATTTGTTCTTCGACAGAAAGCATTTCGATATTATAAAACAATAATTATTCGAAACACTGACGTCTACTGCAGGGCCGGACTGGATAGGCGGGGTACCGGGGAATTCCCCGTATGTGGTTTGTGGGGGCCCTTGTCTGAAACGGTGGTTACTTATTACTGAAACATATTAGATTTATTTCGGTTAATGGCTTCACTAAAAAGGTGTTTGTTTAATTTTCTCATTTTCATATCAACATCTATTGATATGTTTAACCTATGTTACACTAAAATAAAAATGGTTCCTATTTATTGTCCCTTACAATGAGCAAGTGTTTTTCATGCCTTACACCAGCATCCAAATACCTTCAAACCTATGGAATTAATCTAGTTCAATCATACAATATGGTTATGCATGCCAACAGTGGTATTGAAAGTTTATTTGAAAAATTTGGACAAATAAAAAGCCAAACAGACAAATTCATATATTTTATTAACAAAAAATTGGTAGAAGAAGGCATTGATATTGAGAAAAATTTTAGTTCGAATTGATGGATGACTTTATTTTTGATAATGCTTGTAAAAGGTTTGAAGTGGAAACTATTATAAATCAAATTTCTCGAAGTATCTCAGATAGGTTTACTAATAATGAAACTCATTATAAAAACTTTCCATTGTTTGACTCGAAATATTTTGCATGTTCTTCAGAACATACTTTAGACAAAGAATGTGTACCGACTGATTTTTTGAGAGTGACTATGTTTTTGTCTTGTTTTTTCAGAGTGCTCATTTTTTGTTTGATTATACAGGGTGAGGGTGGGCCATCCATAACTTTCCATCCCGAATTTTGAGCTTTGGGATGGAATAACGGAAAAACGCGCGGACAGGTCAAATTTTGTTGAAAGGGGGACAAATAAGGGTGTTCAAATGAGTTTGATATCACTACCTCTCTCTAGCTGCAACCCCTAACAGATCTCATTTTTTAATATGGAAAAGGGGTCGAGCAGCATCTTGTTGGAAAGGCAATTCAATTTCCTGCATGGATGTTCTTTTTTTTATCGCTGTATTATTATACAGAGTGATTCAGTATTCCATCATTGACTTTCACACGCCAAATTTGGATCTTTGAGATGGAAAAAACGCTCGGACGGGTCAAAAAATGAATTCGATATCACTACCCCTCTAGCCGCTACCCTAACTCAATTTGAACGAAAGCGCACGATTCACTTTATAAATCGACCTATTATCTCTATTCAAAAATAATTGCTCTAAGTGGTAGCGGCTAGAGGGGTATTGATATCGAATTTTTCGACCCGTCCGAGCGTTTTTTTCCATCTCAAAGATCCAAATTCGTTATTGATGGAATACTGAGTCACTCTGTATAATAATAAAGCGATGAAAAAAAAATACACTCATGCAGGAAATTGAATTGCCTTTCCAACAAGGTGCTGCTCCACCCCTTTTCCCTATTCAAAAATGAGAGCTGTTAGGGGTTGCAGCTAGAGGAGTAGTAATATCAAACTCATTTGAACACCCTCATTATCCCCCTTTCAACAAAATTTGGCCTGTCCGAGCGTTTTTTCGTTATTCCACCCAAAAGCTCAAAATTCGGGGTGGAAAGTTATGGATGGCCACCCTGTATATTTTGTATTAAATTATATAATACAAATGTGTTGTATTTTTATACTTTTGTCGAACGTTAGGGTTGCCAACCTGCCGGGATTTTTCCAGAATTTAATGTTGAATTTGGGTTCGGGGATTATTCTGAAATTGACGAAAAGCAATTCCTAGTGTCCAATGTTCCAACTCGAACATGTTGCACATCTTTAGGAAGGTTGCTTTTCTACCTATTTTTCAACTTAAATTACGTTACTATTTCAGAATCTGAACCAGTACGCTGGTCCTTAGCCTCTGGAGGCACCCGCGAAAAGCGCTCTGGGGACCCCAAAACATTTTTTCCCTGTGGGCCCCCACCATACCAGTCCGGCCCTGGTCTACTGTCATCACGCAATCGTTGCTCTGTGTCTCAGCATAGATGCAAACGTTTCGGCTGCTCGGAAAAGGGTAACTTTCGGTGCTCTGAATCGACATGTTTTGATAGGGTTTTCAGAGCGGTGTGATGAAATAAATTTTTGTGTCTTCTAGAAAAACCTTCAGGAATTGCAACCATTTACTGAAATCACAGGGAGAAACCTTTTTCACTTGGAGCACACGCAGCCACATGCCAGAAGTATTCAGAAGTTTGAGTAAAATAGAAAAATGGGCTCCCTACACTAGCGACTACAGAAATTGGAAAAGTCTTATCGAATACGATGATCCTATTGGTACCTTACAGGACCATCTGAAAGTAGCAGGATTGAATACCATAAAAATGGAGGAGTATAAAGATTTTACATTCGATGAACCCGAAGAAGTGATGATGGGTATGTTCAGAGACTTCTGGTATATGCTTCAGCTTATAGTTATTCCCGAGAAAATCATTTCCAGATGCATACGACTCCCTTGATCATATTCAACACAGGATACCTGATATCGACCAGAAAAGATACCAGGAAGATTTCGATAGGATAGTACGAACTGAACAGATGGTTTTTGAAGAAACCAACAACGGGAGAAAACCAAAAGTTCCATGTCCAGCTGTTGTTGTGGTGGCTCAAAAACATTGACACTTTGAGTATTATTTGTTTTAAAAGATGCTTGTGCCCGAACCATCGAGATGCCCGGATTACTGGAGTGATTTAAATTTATCATATAAAAGTTCATTAATCAAAACTAAAAATTCTTGTAAAATAAAACGAAAGCTTACCAATTTCTAAGAATGAAAACAAGTTATATGCATACGACTACATATACAGGGAAGTGACCATCAGCTTTGGTATTTCAAATGGAACTACCTATTTTTCTAACCAGAAATGGAATTCTTTTAGAATTTTACACATTTTTTATCCGAAACATTTTTATGTAGTTATCATGTTATCATTACGAAGATATAAGGACTTCTATGAGAAAATGGCCAGTTGCAGAGGTCCGCGAAACGTAAACGTATCATAGCATGCATGCTATCCATCAGGCACGTAGCCATGGGGGGGGCGCCCCCCCCCCCCCCCCCCGAAACTTTTTTATCGGTTGAAGCAAAACAAAAGGGGCCTGTATATTTGAAACAAATTGTATTGTGCCCCCCCCCCCCGAAAATAAATTCTGGCTACGCTATCCATGCTATCCATAATAAAGAAACAAATGAAGGATCTTACGAAAACTCAATAATTTTGCTTCGTATTGCATGGCTATCGAATCATGTTGTTCTATTGGAACTGTCACGATAAATTTATATTTCTGAGAAATTTCAAACTGCAATAACTTCATTTTTCAAATGGCATGCCCCTATTTTTTGTACAGAAAACGATTGAAGATGGACATGAGAAACCCTTGGAAAACTGTTTGAAATTAAATTTTCTGTCGATTTCTGTACAAAAAATACTGGCATGCCATTTGAAAAAATGAAGTTATTGCAGTTTGAAATTTCTCAGAAATATGAATTTATTGTGACAGTTCCAACAGAACAACATGATTCGATACCCATGCAATATGAAGCAAAATTATTGAATTTTCGTAAGATAAGATCCTTCATTTGTTTCTTTATTATGGATAGCATGCGTGCTATGATACGTTTCGCGGACCTCTGCAACTGGCCATTTTCTCATAGAAGTCCTTATATCTTCGTAACCATGACAACTACGTAAAAATGTTTCAGATAAAAATGCGTAAAATTCAAAAAGGAATCCATTTCTGGTTAGAAAAATAGGTAGTTCCATTTGAAATACCAAAGCTGATGGTCACTTCCGGTATAACCGGAAGTGCGATTTGGATCAAAATATTTTAGCCAGATTCCCCCCTTTGAAACACGGCCGTGTGCCAAATTTCAGAAATTTTTTCCTCATAGAAGCCGAGAAACGTCTAATGCACGGTTTATTATAAAAACCCTGTATGTACTGCCTATATTCTATGTATGAGAATCTATATATATAAAAGAAAGATGTTGGTTACACCATTTATAACTCGAGATCGGATGGACTGTTTGTTATGAAACTTCATATATGGATTCGTCTACGGTCTGGTTATTATAAAATACAATGAAACTTTGAAAAAATCGATGAAAATTTCACTTATACAGGAAATGCTTTTCCTCCTTTTGAGTAATGCCACTAGATGTCGCTACAGTTACAGTCACGCTCCGCTTATTCTTTAGACTTCATTTGATATTCTCCGCGTTAGATGGCGATATAAACAAATAGTGTGTACAGTGACTATACTCCCTCTATAGTCACTGTAATAGTGTGTAATTTGAGTTGCCTACAACTCTGCGCTGTTGGGCAAAAGCAAAATGTCTTAGCGTAGGAGTACAGATGTCTAAAATGTCTAAATAGATTTCGTTGAGATATGAGAAAAGTTTCGTTCTTACCACTTCAGATGGCGCTATTCACACATTATGACTGATGATTATTGGTTATTTGTATAGTTTTATTTATTCCAAATAACGTAATCGTGAGGGTTCTATATTTGACATTATCACAATTAAATGGTGATGAATTTGTTGAGGCTTTCGCGGCCATCCATTGATGTCATCTGTTCTTTTTTCGAGCATTCCGGTCGTCGTGGTTTGAAATGGTCGAAAAAAGAACATATGACATCAATTACTGTGTAATTTACATGGGGCTTATAGTACCATGAAAGGCTATTAACAGATCCAGAAGCGGGTGAATATCACAGTGAATTTTTATCGAAATGTCAAGTAAATCGGATTTTGGCGATGAGTTCCAATCGTGAGATGTCCATTCTCATCTTTTCTCATAATTTTTAAAATGTTTTTGAATTTCTGTTTGGGTAATAAATATATTTGCGGAAATAATTGAATCCAAAATTGCCATTATTAGTGATTGACATATTATGACATATTATTTTTGTGTATCTGTTCTGTGTGATAGCTCATATCCATGGAAACATTTGACAGTTCAAAAATCTGAGAACTAAGCCGTTGATCTCCGATCAACGGTGATTACGATTTGTGAAATCCACCGCAAGTATCATTTAGGCGGAACAAAGTTCGCCGGGCCAGCTAGTCTATATATATAAAAGAAAGATGTTGGTTACACCATTTATAACTCGAGATCGGATGGAGTGTTTGTCATGAAACTTCATATATGGATTCGTCTACGGTCTGGTTATTATAAAATTCAATTTAACTTCGAAAAAATCGATGAAATTTCACTCATACAGGAAATGCTTTTCCTTCTTTTGAGCGAGGCCACTAGGTGTCGCTACAGTTACAGTTACGCTACCGCTTATTCGTAGGTACTTGATTTCATATTCTCTCCGTTAGATGGAGATGTAAACGAATAGTGTGTACAGTGACTATATTACCACTATAGTCACTGTAATAGTGTGTAATTTGAGTTGCCTACAACTCTGCGCTGTTGGCCAACACCAAAAAGTCTTAGCGTAGGAGTACAGTTGTACAGATGTCTAAAATGATTAGATTTCGTACCACTTCAGATGGCGCTATTCACACATTATGACTGATTATTAGTTATTTTTATAGTTTTATTTATTCAAAATAACGTAATCGTGAAGTAGGATGTCTAGAATAATGGTGTAGGCATTGATTAGATTTTGTTGTGACCAAATTGATTACATTAGCAATGTTTCGTTCTTTCCACTTCAGGTGGCGCTATTCACAAATTATGACTGATTTTTATCAGTTATTTCAAATATTTGAATTTATTCTGGCCAACGTGGCGTGTTAATGGTAGATAATTTTGTCAAGCAATAATGTGTGTTTATATTCCTGACATTCTGATGTATAGTAGTTCTTAGGAAAAGTAGAAAACTTTCATTATAAAAAGATGCCATTCTGCTGTCATGTCATAATTGACTTTGACAAATCAGCTGTTGTCAATCAAATTGACAACGGAAAATACACTGAAATGATATTGGGGCGCCGCCACGAAACATTGCTAATATTTTCGATTTGGTCGAACGTTCCATTCAAAAATTGACGAGTGCCTACACCATTATTCTAGACATCTTATCGTGAAGGTACTATATTTGACATTAGCACCATTGAAATGGTCGAAAAAAGAACATATGACATCAATTTCTGTAAAATTTGCATAGAACTTATAGTACCATGAAGGGCTATTAACAGATCCAGAAGCGCGTGAATATCACAGAGAATTTTTATCGAAATGTCAAGTACCTATATACGATTTTGGCGATCCGTTTCAATCGTGATATGTCCATTCTCATCTTTTCTCATAATTTTTAAAATGTTTTTGAATTTCTGTTTGGGTAATAAATATATTTGCGGAAATCACTAAATCCAAAATTGCTATAATTGGTAATTAATTGAAATATTATTTTTATGTATCTGTTCTGTGTGACAGCTCATATCCATCGAAATATTTTACAGTTCAAAAATCAGAGAACCAAGCTGTTGATCTCCGATTACCGGTGATTACGATTTGTGAAATCCACCGTAAGTATCATTTAGGCGGAACAAAGTTCGCCGGGCCAGCTAGTAATAAATATAAGAACAGGCACAATCTGCCTTATCTTCTATTTTTGGAAGAATATGAATCAATTTTACTTTGCATCCTTTTTGATGTATATACAGGGTGTATTTCAAGGTGAGCCTTTTCTTTTGACAGGTGATAGAACTCATCAAAATCATTTTACTGAAAATTTCTAAACAGCGAGTGCTTCCTTCTATTGATTGGAATGTTATAAGCAATATACAGGTGTATTTTAAGGAGAGGCTTTTCTTTTGGCAGGTGATAGTACCGATATCTGAGTCAGTTTAAAGTAAAAAAACTTTATAAACCTAAATCTTGTCCAACCGGGATACTTTATGAAAGTGAATGGAGTATACAGGGTCTTTCACGAGGAACCTCACCCATATTTATACGGGAAACTACTGAACGTATTTTCATGAAATTCAGCACTTATAAGTATTTCACCATGCTGACGAAATCTAAAATATTTTCAAGGCATGAGCACCTCCGGTTTTTCCGGAAATGACGTCAACTTCCGTTTTTCAAATTAGAACACCATTTTTTTATTGGAGAAATAGATTCCTTATAAAATTTCAAGTTATTTTGATGTAACATTTTTCAGTTTTGGTTGGAAAATTCTCTCTGAGCGGGAAAATTCGAAAAAAAAATGGAAAATAGAGCTCCGCTGAAACAAGAATAACTTCGAGGTTTTTGGATGGAAAATTTTAATTTTTGGGATTTTTCAAGATGTAAGATTGATGTATCCACTTTAAAAATCGAAATCGCGATTCATGATACAGGGGGTGAAAAAATCGCTTTCAAAGTTAGGGATGACAAAATCGTGAAAAATCATTTTTTTCAAATTAGAACCCCATTTTTTTATGGCAGATATTGAATCTACGTTAAAAAATAATGTGAGCGTATGCATCACACCCTTGCCCTAAAGTGGATATTTTCTGAGATACACAAAAAACTGTTTTTCGTCTTGAATTTTCAGCTATTTCTTTTCCCTTCACGCCAAAAAGATGAAATTTTCAGGAACTGTTACTTAAACCATGTTTTATATTTTACTACCCTAATATGCAAGAGAAAAAAGTTACAGGTTGTTCCTAAATAGATGGCGAATTTGGATTCGAATTTGTATCGGAAACCTCTTTATTTCAACTGATCGGCCATCGGTTTTCTCTCCAGTGATAAATAAATAATTCCTTATGAACCATATGCAAAAACTTACCATGTTTTACATTCTTTTTTTTTAATGATGGATATCATTAATTACATCGGCCAAATTCCTCTTTATTCAGTAGCATTTTGTGTTTACTATTAATTTGGTGATAATTCGTATCAAGTTATAAAATCGATCACTATGCCTAATTTTACCAATGAAGATTATTTAAATCTCATTCTACTTCATGGAGAATGTAATAAAGTTGTAGATAGAACGATTCGACTGTTCATTGAGAGGTTTCCTGACCGACCCAGACCAACGAGAGATACCATTAACAGAACCATGACAAACTTGAGAAATGTCGGATCTTTCGTTAAGAAAACTATACACAGAGAAGAAAGTGTAGTAGAAGATGAGAACAACGAAATTACAGCTCTTGCATATTTTCGTGTGAATCCTCAAAATTCTCTCAAAGATCTTGAGATTGATCTGGGATTATCTCAATCGAGTGTTTGGAGAATATTGAAAAAACATAAAATGCACCCATATAAATTCAATAGGGTACAGCATTTGAAGGAAACTGATTTCGTCAGGAGAACAGAGTTTTGCGAAGCTATGATGATTCGATTTCAAGAGAATGAAAACTTTTTGGACTGTATAATTTGGACAGATGAATCTAAATTCACAAAGAATGGTTCTTTCAATAGGCATAACAGTCATTATTGGGATGAAGAGAACAACCACCACTTCAGACAATGGAACTTTCAAGAGACCTGGAGTTTCAATGTTTTTTGCGCCATCAAAAATAATGCAATTCTCGATGTTCACATTTATGATGGGACTTTAACTGGTAAGATAGAACACTACACATGTTTGCATTATTTAAAGAATGTTCTCCATGTTCTCCCTTAGGAGATAGACATTCTGACATATTGACTCAAATAATTGAGCCGCTAGTACAGAACCATAATGACTTATGGTATCAACAAGATGGCGCGCCTCCACACAATTCACTCAATGTGTCAACAGGCTATTTGAAGATCGATGGTTGGCGAACAATGGTCCACATCTTTGGCCACCACGTTCTCCCGATTTAACTCCTTTAGACTATTATGTTTGGGGTAGGATAAATAATATTGTCTACTCAACTCCCCTGACTGATAAAGAGGACTGCATAGAACGAGTCAGAAATGCGTTCAGGTTTGTTTAGATTTTTAGATTCATAGTTTTGAAACTCAATTTGGTTTTTAAACACTTTTGCAGATCTCTTCCTCCCGATGAAATAAGAAGAGCAACGCACGAAGCATTCCTGAGACGTATAAATAAATGTCTAGAAATTAACGGTCAAAACTTTGAGCATCTTCTCTAGTTATAACTGCGAGAGTTTGCCATGGTTCTCCTAAAAGTAACTTGAAGTCGGTTTCAAGAAGGGGTGAAATATCTACAGCATGGTTCAAATAACAGTTCCTGAAAATTTCATCTTTTTGGCGTGAAGGGAAAATAAATAGCTGAAAATTCAAGACGAAAAACAGTTTTTTGTGAATAACTCAGAAAATATCCATTTTAGGGCAAGGGTGTGATGCATACACTCACATTATTTTTTAACGTAGATTCAATATCTGCCATAAAAAAATGGGGTTCTAATTTGAAAAAATTGATTTTTCACGATTTTGTCATCCCTAACTTTGAAAGCGATTTTTTCACCCCCTGTATCATGAATCGCGATTTCGATTTTTAAAGAGGATACATCAATCTTACATCTTGAAAAATCCCAAAAATTAAAATTTTCCATCCATTTTCGATTTTTTTTTCGAAGTTTTCCGCTCAGAGAGAATTTTCCAACCAAAACTGAAAAATGTTACATCAAAATAACTTGAAATTTTTTAAGGAATCTATTTCTGCAATAAAAAAATGGTGTTCTAATTTGAAAAACGGAAGTTGACGTCATTTCCGGAAAAACCGGAGGTGCTCATGCCTTGAAAATATTTTAGATTTCATCAGCATCGTGAAATACTTATAGGTGCTGAATTTCATGAAAATACGTTCAGTAGTTTCCCGTATAAATATGGGTGAGGTTCCTCGTGAAAGACCCTGTATACCTACCTTCTAGCATGCCAGTTGATGGCCCGATAAGTTTATCTGAATTTTCAATAAATCAATTAAAAACAAGTTGAGGAATCTTGTTTTTAATCTGTTGAATGATTGCATCCATATTTTATATTATTCGAGTGTTAATTTAGATACATAACCTTTTTCGAATTCCTGCTATCATTTGTATTCAATATTGTGACAAATTTCCAAAATGCACATCTTTATAACGGACCGAAAAAGATTCCGATGATGATTATAAAGTCACATCAAGTGTTTTCCGGTCAAAAATGTGTTTGTGTGTACCACGTAGATAAACATACTACTTTCTGGGTGGCTTCTTCTATCAATCTTCTTTTTTAATTCGAATCTCAGTCGTAACAGGTTTCTCAACAAGGTTAGTAGTTATGAACCGATTTAAAATTGAATAAAATACACGTATTAAGAAATAAGAACATGTAAATCCTCAACACGTATTTTCCAAACAGTTAAAATGGGCGTATCTCCTGAAAGGTTCCAGAAAAAAGTTCATCTGCTCAAACTAATCCCAGAAGTGTTCAAGAAACATATGAGTCTCTTCCAGTTCAGAAACAAAGACAACTTCGGCATGGTAGATGTAGGTACTGGACCTGGATCGATGCTTCTAAGGATCGAAGCTTTACTACCCAAAAATTACAAAGAAATAATAGGAACGGATAGAGAAGAACTCATGATTGAATATTTCAATTCTCTGCCTAAAGATCCAAGGATAACGGGGAGGATCCTGGATATATCGGCCGAAAAGTTACCTGACGATTTGAAGGAACGGTTTGATTTTGTTTTTTCCTCCTTTTGTTTTGGATTTGTTACAGATTTACGGTAGGTTTTTATTTTTTTAATTGGAAAATTTTTCAATGTTTTGTTAATATTTCAAGGCCAGTTATATGATTAGATATTCATCAATCATCACAGTATTAAAACAAAAAATATTGTGTTTGATGACGAACGAATATAGAAGCTTCTTCAACTGAGTTTGACTGGTTTATGTTTACCTATATGTCAGACTTGTTAAATTTCTTCAAATTCTGATTGTGTTCCAGAAAAGCCTTCCAAAATTGCAATGGTTTGCTGAAATCCCAGGGTGAAACCTTCTTTGCTTGGAGCACTCGAAGCCACATGATCGAAATATACAGAAGCTTGAACAAAATAGACAAATGGGCTCCCTACACTAGCGACTACAGAAATTGCAAAAGTCTCATCGAATACGAAGATCCGATTGGTACTCTTCTGGATCATCTGAGAGCTGCTGGATTGGATACTTTGAAGATAGATGAACATAAAGATTTTGCAGTCGAAGAGCCGGAAGATGTTATGTTGGGTATGTTCATAAACATCGTATACCGGAATTCTTTTTCTCAAGAGAAAATTCTTTTCAGAAATGTACGAATCTCTAGATCGCATACAGCAAAGGATTCCCCATATTGACCAGAAAAAATACAAGGAAGATTTCGATAGAATATTTCGAACTGAACAGATGGTTTTTGAAGAAACCAACACTGGAAGAAAACCAAAAATTCCATCTCCTGCAATTTTTGTGATAGCTAGAAAACATTAAAATTTTAATATGTATCAATTTGATTTTAGTGTCTCTTTTCAAAAAGGAATGCCGACTTTAACATTTAATGACATTTATAAGAATTGAATATTGTACAATCATTTCCATTTTACCTTTTTCAATATATACAGGGTGTCTCAAGTTCGAGTGCCTATTAGACGTTTCTGGAGAACTGGACATATTTGAAATCTGAAATTTGGGATTATGATATTGTTCGAAATTCTCTACAGACCTAAAATATTTTCAGAGCCAGAGCACTTCCGGTAATACAGGGAGTGAAAATAAATTTGCTCAAAAAATTTTTTTTTCATTGTTTTCGTTTCTGCTATGATTGAGTATTCAGTGCTGAATACATTTCTGTTGAAACCATTGTATTCATTCGAATAGTTTTCAAAATATCGAAAAAAAAACCTGAAAAAAAGTAAAATATTCATAGTCAGTATTATGTTCATTTTTCTTATTCTGGACATCCTGAGTGTTAACCGTTTTCACAATGTCAAAGTAGAAGAATGTGGAAAGGTCATGCATCTTTTGAATTTCATAAATATCATCACAGGGTGTTTCAAATTTCGTGTCAAAAACTGAGATCCCAAATTGGCCATAACTTCTGTTTTTCAAATTAGAACCCTATTTTTTTATTATTGCGATGGATTCTGCGGAGAAAAATAATGATAGCACTCTCAGATGCTCTTGCTCTTAAATTCAGTAATTCCCGAGTTATTTGAGCTTTTCTGGATTCATGTTGTACGTAGAATCAAATTCATCTAATCTTTTACTTAAGAATATTCTGTGATCATAGAAGATAAGTTTTTCCATTAATAATTCCCAAGTGACAGGTCTAATTTTAGTAAGGCACTATAAAGATAGGTATGCTAGATAGACCTAGCTCTATGGTTGATTGGGTCCAACCATAGACTCGAAAATTACAGGATTCGCAACATTTTCATCGCCATCTATCGGGGTGATACACCAACATAAACAATAAATTATTATAAATTTTACTATTAGATGCCGCGGCATAATTCTAACACCACGAACCTAACCTATTTCCAATGTTTTTCATGTGATCATGCCGAAAAAAGTCACAACAAGATCTCTCATTCCGAAAATATGCTCAATAGATTACAGATTTCAT